>CM027865.1:22145036-22745036 GCA_016097605.1 Eucalyptus guilfoylei | reverse complement strand
ACACGAAAATGACAAGATCTTGTAATTTATGTCAACACGAAATCACCAGAGAGATAAACGAGAAATAATAAGAACACTAGAGATTTACGTGGTTCGGTCTCAATATCGGTACCTATATTTATGAGGAGAGTTAGTAGTAAATAATCCACTATAATTGAAGAATTAGAGTTTACAATCGCTTACACACTCAAGTGTTTCCCACATCTAAATTTAAGCCTAAACCCAAAGTATTTATAAATAAACAATTCACTTGAATGTAAACTCATGGCATAAAATCTTTACCAAAAAAAAAAAAAAACTCATGGCATAAAATCACCGCGCATTCTAACTCAAAGTAAAACGTTCTACATGCGCCAAAATAAGAACTTGGGCGTCTGTCTTTTCTCCAATTATGTATAGCTTCGTGTTCTCCTTTCAAGGTTTGTACGGCGTCTTTTGGACGTGCTGGATGTGCAGTTTCTTTTTTTTTTTGGCTGTGCGGCACTCTTCAACTTTTGTGGCTCCACAAACACACAGAAAAGAAACCCTAAAGTTTTCGCCTTTATATGTGCGTGCCCAGAGTCGACAATTTGACCTGGGCCCACCGTGTGCTCTTCAATACGAATTTGGCTTCATCTGCACAAAAAGTGAAACCTTACTTTATCTTTTATATTATTTCTTCTTTTGTCTTGTAGTGGCACATCAACTTCTTTCTTTTACTTTTTTTTGTCCGTCCAAAAAAAAGTCCAATAGGAGAAAAAAAAACTTCTTCATTTGACTTGCAACCCGCTTGAGAAAGAGAAATTTGGTTAACAAATCGTTATCCGAATTTAAACTCGAGACATTAATTTAACAATCTCCACGTGTTGGCCATGAAGGATGAGGCCAATTATTGTCTATCACAAGAGGAGGCTCGCTTGAGATGCAAGTATTCTTTCAACCGATATGATTTATTTATTTAATATTTTTTTTTGTGAATATTCAACCGATATGATTTTGTTCTCCATATTGCACAAATTCCAAATCACCCATGCTAGTATCATGTTCAGATGAAGCCCGTATGTCACGGCTAAGCCTGCAATTGCTGAAGAGAAGAATAGAAGCAAGTTACGAATTGCCAGTACATATACGCATTATTCATACCAAGGAGACAATAAGACGAAAAGAAGCTACCTGGGTCGATGAATCTCTCAGGAAGAGAGATCAAGAAAATCAAATATATCCCAAATGTGAAAGATGAAAGCATATCTAAGCCAAAACAAAGCCACTCCATTGCCCCAGCACTATGGAACTTGGGCCTAGAGTATGCATCTGAAAGTTCCATATTGGTGTCCTGGAATCTTGATTCTTGATCAAATCCGAGTATCGTGGTTGATCCTGATATAGTCTCAGAAAAATGCTGGATCACAGGAGCTTTACATACCCCAACTGTAATGAGGCTCCACTGTATAATATTGTCCTCTTTGGATTAATATTGTCCTCTTTGAATACTAAGTCCTCACGACTTTAAAAGTCATTATACAGGTTAAAGGGGCCCAAGCCATTATAAACTGGCCCAAGACTCCCTCCCTAGGTGATGTGGGATAGGGACCCCTTCCTTGCGCACGTTCGGGGACCGAGGTGCCTGCGCACCGCCGCTCGGGCCGTCACACTCTCCCCTCCTTGGGAGCATAGCGCCCTCGCTGTGGCCCCACACGCAGTCGAGAGTCGGCTGTGGGCCGTCACACTCTCCCCTCCTTGGGAGCATAGCGCCCTCGCTGTGGCCCCACACGCAGTCGGGAGTCGGCTCTGATACCATTTATAACGACCCGGGCCCCACTGTATAATATTGTCCGCTTTGGACACTGAGTCCTCACGGCTTTAAAACTCATTATATAGGTTAAAGGGGCCCAAGTCATTATAAACTGGCCCAAGACTCTCTCCCTAGGCGATGTGGGACAAGGACTCCTTCCTTGCGCACGTCTGGGGACCGAGGCGCGGACGCACCGCCATCCCTCCTCCCCGCGCACCGCCGCTCGGGCCGTCACACCAACCAACCTTGCTAGTTCTCGAGCAGAGGTAATATTGCTTCATAAATAAGTACAAGATGGTGAGCAGGTATCAAGCAAGAGGCAAAAGTTATTGTCAAAGGAGATTGTAAATGGTCTGGAGATGAAAGTTGAAAAGTACTATTAAAGATGAAATCTGAGATGAAAAAGACAGATTTATCCTTTTCTGGAAATAAATCATAAGGATAAATTTTGCAGTATGATGAGAGAATTCAGACACGGAAATTTACACACGAGAGGTTATTTTCTTTTCTCGTGGCACTGAACTTTAAAAAGGCCGTGATGATTACCTGATACCAGACGCAGGCCGCAACCACTGGGATAAAGATTATGAAAACTTGCCATGCAACCTGAGACTTCACAGCGATACTCCCAGGAGCCGGATCACTGAGAAGGCTGATGCGGCAACTCGATATTGAATGCTCATATCGACAGTACTTTGGTCGGTTGAGACCTGAAAAGAGATATACACCAATAAATTGGGAAAATGAACAGGGAACCATATTTATGTTTAATTATATCATAACTACAAGCAGTTACAGCTTAGTTGAAAAAAGCCTACTCTACGATCCCGTAGCATTCAAATCAGATCTCTCTATAGCATGTAAGCATCCAGCGTCATGTGACTTACCCTATTTAGGATTCGTCCACTAGGGGTAGCATCAAAGAATGACATGGGAGCTCGGAAGATTGCAAAATGCAACTTAGTGAAGACTGAAGAGTATAGTGGCAGTCTTGTAACCAGCAGTAGCCAGAAGTGAAGATCTGGCAAGAACGCAAAAGCGTTGCTGACAGCCGACACCACGTAAACAAGTATTAGCATCAATCCAGAGACAGCAGGTTTGATGTCCACTGACACTGGGGTTGCCCAGGCCAACCAATAATTGCTTCCTATTTGAAGGAGCTTAAACAGAATCTGAGCCAACAATATGAAAGGCACTAGACCTCCTCCATATGCAGTTGTAATAAATTTCCAGTACACTAGAAACCCGACTCTTTCTCCCTCTCTTCTTCTTGAACAAGCTGACCTTTTGGCCCAACCATGCCATCTTGAACATTGCTGTTTTCATCCATCTCTATGGAACTTTCTGTTTCACCATTTTCAATGTTGACAGTAGATCCTATGGAATCAGGCCTATGTTGTGTGGAGGCAATGCACAACAAAGCCTTCTTATGTGCACCGAGTTCCCTGAAATCGGCACTAGCATGAAGAATGTCACAGTACTTTCCAGCTTCCACAATCTTTCCGTCTCTCATGACCTCACAAATATATGTGGTATCACTTGATACAACGACTACTGATAGAAGAGTAAAAGAAACTGATTCACTAGTTGGTAAGCACTCACCAGGATTAGATCAGCTGGTGGTAAGAACTCTACTTGATGAGTAATATAGATCACTGTTTTTTAACTTAAAAGCCCTAGCAAACATTCCTATCACATAAGAGACTGGAATAACTATACTTCAAGAGATGTGGTAGAAAATTGCAGCAACTACCAATCAAATATGGTAAGCGTCAAAAAGCAAGTTACCTTAAAGAGATGAGATCCAGTGTGAGCATCCACAGCACTAAAAGGGTCATCGAGAAGGTAAATATTGGCATCTTGATATATTGCACGAGCAATCTGCACTCTCTGCTTCTGCCCACCACTCAGGTTTATCCCTCTCTCGCCAATAATTGTTTGATCTTCAAATGGGAGGATTTCCAAATCCTTCTTCAAGCAGCAAGCCTCAATGATCCTTTCATATCTCTCTCTGTCCATCTCCTTGCCAAATAAAATGTTTTCTTCAATTTTACAGCTGTGTATCCATGGAGACTGAGCAACATAGGCCTTAGTACCACATAACCTGATGGTTCCAGAGATCTTCGCCAATTCTCCCAGGATGCAAGAAAGTAAGCTTGATTTTCCTGAACCCACAGTACCACATACAGCAACTTTCATGCCATTGCGTACCTTCAAATCTATATCCTTCAATGTTGGATCAGGTGAAGACAAGTCCCACGTGAAATTGCCTGCAGTAATCTCGACTGCCATATCAGCTGTACCCTGAGGAAGCTTTTCAATAACATTGTTCTGCAGATCCTCCGGGCGCAGGAATGATGATATTCGGTCAAGAGAAACCTTAGTCTGAGCTATCATTGACATTACATCAGGTAAAGAGTATATGGGATCTTGAAGGATCCTAATCGTTGCAATCATGGATAAGATCTTCCCCGATGATAGTGGGATTCCCAGTAGCAAGCACGCGCTGAATGTAACAACTGAAACAAATGTGGGGGCACCATAGACAACAAAAGAAGTCAATGCCCGTGTGTAAACAAACTTTTTTAACCACCCAGTCTCAACATTCCTGAGTTCAATGATTTTGTATAAGAACTTCATCTCCCATGCCTGAAGCTTCAAAATCCTCATATTCCGCAAGAGTTCAGAGGTCGCCTTCATTCTTTTATCGTTTGATTCCATCAACTTATCCTGAAACTTCTCTAGGAATGAACCCAGAGGAACATTTGCTAACATAACGAGCACAGTTGCCACAAAAACTGCAATAGCTGCAAGCCCGAGATCCTTATACAGGATTGCTAAGGCTAACCCAACTTGCAGAAGCACTAGCCAAGGTTCATTCATGGACCAGCTAAACTCACCAATCTGCTCTGCATCTACTGCCATAAAATTAATGATCTCTCCACTGGTATGGCCTGTTTAGACTGGCATGAAAGGGTCAATCCCTTGTTGTACACAATCACTAACAGCAGTGAGCGAGTCCTAATCCCAACCAGCTGCAGCCTAAACATCAACTGCCTATAGCAAAGGCACTCAACAAGTTTCGCAACTGAAAACGCCGAAACTAGAAGGTAACCGTCACTGATGAAGTCATGTTGCCCATTAAGGTATTGAACAAAATCATCAATGAGGTAAGGGCCAACATACGAAGCTGGTGTGTATAGAAGAGCCAACACTGCTGTGAAAATAATTTCTTTCCATCCAGAAAAAATCAAAGCCTTCGCCAGCCCAAATAAAGTCATTCCAGTGCTTGAACCAACAGCCGACTGAAGCCTTCTCTTGAAATCAGGTAGCGTGCCAACTAAACTATCTCGAGAATAAAGTTGAGGAATATCCTCCAGGTCCAATGCTTTCTTATTCCCTAAAGCAATTAGAGGACTCGGCCACGAGAAGGTTATAATGTTAAACAAACCCGCATTTGAGTAAGGGCTTGCAGTTTCACCTCCTCGGCGCTTATTCAGTCCTGCACCAACTGTAACTGGATCACCATTTAAAAGGGGTTCTTTGAGGAGATTGTCATCGATCTCAATTTTACCGAAGAACCCCACATAACAACAGAATAAACTGGTGACAACAGTGACTATATCAGAAATAACATACCAAGTTTGCACTGCAGCATGCTTGGCAGACAGAACAATGTCTATGACTAGGATATAACACGAGATAGACAAGTAGAAACCCCACCAAACTCTCAATAGAAGAGGGAAACTTGTCCAAAATTGGAGCTTTGGCCATACAAATAAACACCCGAGCTCCCCAAGCAATAGTTTTCAGTGCTAAATCCAACAGACACACCAATTTCTCTTCCGACCAATCATTTCTATACCAGTAAAAGTAATTTGTCACACACAAGACCAGACTAAATACGGACAAGCCTCTTGCAAGCCCATAAAATCAAGAGCCCAAGCAACAAAATCAAGTGCAAAGAACCGGAGAAACCCCGTAAAAACGTGGTCTTGAGCAGAAAACCGCCACCTGAAGACATCAGAGTGGAGAAGTTCGAGAGAAAGATTTCTAGAACCTGCTTTGGTGAATCGAAAAGCTCCATTCTCGGTAAGCTCCTTGGGATTTCTGTCAAGTGGGTGGGAGCTATACGCCTCCCATGGATGAGAGAAAGGAGGTTTCTTGAGTTGACCGTTGACTATATGATCGGTGGGAATAAGTGGTGGAATTGGGAGTTCAGGGTCCTGCTAAATTGCCCATAAGACAGTTTCCTTCTCTTAATGGTCCATAGGGAAAGGTGCCTTGTGATTGTACAAGAGTTTTCCTATAAGTATAGGCAAACTGACCAATGTTCTATGAGTTTGATAAAGCATGCGCAACGAAAATATTGGGTCGATAATTAGAAGCCTAATATCTTCGGTTGGAGAGATCTTCGAGAGAGAGTCGAAATCTAA
Source organism: Eucalyptus guilfoylei (assembly GCA_016097605.1). Classification (NCBI taxonomy): domain Eukaryota; kingdom Viridiplantae; phylum Streptophyta; class Magnoliopsida; order Myrtales; family Myrtaceae; genus Eucalyptus; species Eucalyptus guilfoylei. The sequence goes on along the minus strand of CM027865.1, from coordinate 22,738,829 downwards.
ACCGATCAACAAACATATCCAATTATCAATAAATAAATAAAACGTACATATTCAATTAGACTAATCTTTACTTCAACATTAAAGCAAATGACTTATGGATCAACTAATACACTAGTGGCTTCAAACCACACCAACTATTCAATGCGAAATTTCTCTAATACAATTCATGCATAGCGAAAGTGCAATTAAGTAGTATATTTTGAAAAAATGCAATTGAGTTCCTCTTTTAACTCCGGCAAAATTGATGGACGGAAAAAAAATGAGCCGGAATTTATCATAATTTGGAGACACATGGCGCCCACGAGGCATTGCATTAAATAATAGCTCAAAAATTTAAAAAATAGGAAGTTGAAAACTGAAAAGAGAAAATAAGAAAAAGAAAATGGAAAGAGAAAGGGACGCGAAGAACAGGGGGAACAAATCTTGCTTGCGTCCGTCTCCAGTAACTTTCTCTAACCTGTTTATTTATTGATTCTTCCATTACTGGATAGATATGTGATATATGTAGGAGAAGATGCGCTCGATTTTCTGATACTGGCCATTGCTTGGTTCGTAATTTATCGAATTCGACGAAGCTCAAGCGACCCTGGTCCCAAGCTCGACGAAGCTTGAGCAGCCGTGGCCACTAGCTCAACGAAGCTCCAGCTGCCATGGCCGCGAGCAGGGTGGTGGCGGTGGCGACCCGATCTGGTGATGGTGGTGGGGGAGTTTGGCGATGGCGGCGGCGTCTTATGGTGCTAGCTGTGGTGGTAGGATGAGTTCGGTGTCAGTCAACTGTGAAGTTGGCTGTGGGAGTCGAATCTGATTGTGGTGAAGGTGGTGCTTGATTCCATGGCGGTTGTCTTCAAGCGCGGCGGTAATCGGCAGGCGGTAGATGGGATGTTTTTCGAGTCTAGCAACAGGTGTTTCAAGGCACCAGAGCAGGCGGCGGCCATGGGCAGCCTCAGTGACCAGCTGCACTACTGTTGATCAATGAGCGATCTCCAATCGATGATGGCGGCCCAATTAATGATAATGGTGAACGCGGAGCAGCATAATGGAGTGAGTTTTTTTTTTTTTACAAAAAATTGCTTCTCTGTCAGAATAAAACAATTTTTAGAATCTTAACCTTGAGCTTTTTACTAACATTATCTTCTTGCAAAACTATAATGGGTGATCATGGAAGGGTTGGTAGTTATGTGGAGTTTGGGGGGCCTAATGGACATATGTGTTCTGTAGGATTGAATTACATGAATCTGGATAAGGCCGATTGAAGGCAATTTGGGTGGAAGCGAGGGATGACGACGTTATGCACTGCATATGCAATATGAGGTTCAAAGTATAATGATGCAAACGGAATGTGCAAAGCATGTTGATTCCTATAGATGAGAATTTTCCAGCATTTGGATGATAAGTGTTGCAACAACATGTTTTGTTTTCTGAAGAAAGAGCTATCAACTTTGTGGTCCATGTTTAATTGCATCAGATTATGTTTAAGCCGATATGGAGCTACTGGCAATGACGTGGCTGGACGAATTACTCTGACACTTCCTCTCATCTTTAGAAGTAGCAGTTCTTGATCAACTTGAAGTAGGTGGTTCATCAATTGCCAAAACCGTACTTAGACCTCGTTGTGTACTCTGCTACAAGCTGCGTGAACGATGAGGATTTGTTGTCCAGCAATGTTCTTGGAGAATCACATTCAGCAACAAGGCCTGGACATGATTTGAGAGAGAGAGAGAGAGTGGTGAAAAAAAAAAGAGAATGATGAAGCATAAGCTGAATGAGAAGGATGAGATGAGATCGTGTTGAAAACTACATACCGTGATCTAGAAGAAGAACCATGTCGCTGTCAAGAACTGAGGTGATCCGATGTGCAATGGTCATAACAGTACAGTCCGAGAAGTGATGCCTCAGCGTTTGCTGAATCAGATTATCAGTGGCTGTGTCGACGGATGCAGTAGCTTCATCAAGTACCAAGATTTTGCTTTTCTTGAGCAGCACACGACCGAGGCACACAAGCTGCCTCTGTCCCATGCTCCAGTTCTCACCATTCTCAGTAACTGCAGGTCAAAGATAATAGAGCAAGAGATGAGACAAATTCCGTCCTAGAATGTGTTAAACACTTCTTGGATGGTCAGGTGAAAGGGTACAGAAGATAACCTGCTGCATCCAGTTTCCCTTCCTTCTTCCTGACTTCATCCCCCAGTTGGCACTCATCCAATGCCTACAATTGCAGGATGGATCAGCTGATTATAGTTCCACATCATATAAGCTAGAAAAGGAACTTCAATCGTGAAAAGAAATGAATGCACCTCCCAAATCTGCTCATCAGAGTACTCCTCAAGAGGGTCTAGATTGCTTCGCATGGTACCCTCAAACATGGTTGGATCTTGAGGGATGATGCTTAATCTCGACCTCAGATCGTGCAGCCCAATTGAGGAGATATTAATGCCATCTATCAGGATTTGACCTGCACAAGGTTCTACTATGCGGAAAAGTGTTTGCATGAGAGTCGATTTGCCACTGCCCGTTCTCCCCACGATGCCCGTTTTCATCCCTCCAGGAAAAGTGCACGTGATGCCTTGCAGAACAAGCGGCAAGTGCGGAGCATACTGGACCTGGCATTCCGCCCAAATTGTCAGAAAGGTAAATTATGTCCTAACGACTGGAAAAAACATGCTGACACATTGTTTTGGCATAACAGGAAGTTTTCCTAGCACCTGCAGATCGGAAATGGCGATCTCTCCGCGTGTTGGCCATGAAGGACAGGGGCAATCATCCTCTATTGTAAAAGGGGGCTCACTTGAGATGCCAGCGTATTGAAGTATCCTTTCAACCGATATAATTTTGTTCTCCATGTTACACAACCTTAAAATAACCGTTGCTTGTATCGTGTTCAAATTAAGTGCGTAAATCACAGCTAAGCCCGCGATTGCTTCAGAGAGAAGAACAGGAGGTTAAGATGACTAACATATTCATCGATATAGATAGGGCACCATATAGAAGATATCTGGCAGGACATTGTTACCTGGGTCGATGAATCCCTCAGGAATAGAGGTCAAGAAGATCAAAGAGATTCCAAATGTGACCGTGGATAGCATATCCAAGCGAAAGCAAAGCCATTCCATTGCCCCATCAACATGGAACATGTACCGAGAATATGCATCGGAAAGCTCCATAATTGTGTCCCGAAATCTTGATTCTTGATCAAAGCCACGAATAGTGGTCAATCCTGAAATTGTTTCGGCAAAGTGCTGGATCACTGGAGCTTCGCTCACACCCATCAACCGTGCCAGTTCTCTAGCAGATGGCATGTAATATTGCTGATACCAGACACAGGTTGCAATCACAGGGATAAAAATTATAAGAACTTGCCATGCAACCTGAGTTATCAAAATGATAATTCCCAGTAGCCGGATCATTGAGAAGGCAAATTCTGCGACTATAAATGGAATGCCCAAATCCACAGCACTCTGGTCTTTTGAGACCTGAAAAGAAGCATCGCGTCACAATGCAATCCATGACTCGTACAGGAAAGAAATTGTAATTGTAATAAACAAGACGTGAATCGACAAAAGCATAATCTGTCCTCCCTATGTGTTCAGAGATAAATCTCTTTGAACTATTCGAGTGATGTTCCATATTAGGACTCACCCTACTTAGGATTCGTCCACTTGGAGTGGCATCAAAGAATGACATGGGGGCCCGAAATATTGCGAGATGCAACTTATTAAAGAGTATCGTAGCTGTCTTGTAGCCAGCAGTTGCCAAAAGTGAAGACCTGAAAAGAATACAGAAGGCGCTTCCAACAGCCAAAGCTACGTAAACAAGTATCAGTGTTGATCCCGAAACAGCAGGTTCCACGTCCTCCGACACCGGGGTCGCCCATGCCATCCAGTAATTGCTTCCCATCTGAAGGAGCATGAATAGAAACTGGGCCAGTAATATGAAAGGCACGAGAGCTCCTCCATATGCCGCCGTCAGGTACTTCCAGTGCACCAGAAAACCGACTTTACCTTTCTCCCTCTCTTCTTCTTGAACAAGCTGCCCTTTTTCCCTTACTTCACCATCTTGAACAATTCTGTTTTCTTCATTCTCCACAGTATTTTCCGTTCGACTTTCTTCATTGTTGACACCAGATGCTTCAGAATCTGGCCCAGCTTGGTGGGAACCAAGCCTGGCTAAAGCTTCCTCATGTGCACCAACTAGATCCGTGAAATCTGATCCGAGGTGAAGAATCTCGCTGTATGTTCCAGATTCTGTGATCTTTCCATCTCTCATGACCTAGCAAACATACGTATTACCACTTAACAAGTGATTCCAAGGAAAACCAATTCATAAGTCAGTAATTACTCACCACGATTAGATCAGCTGTCTGTAGGAACTCTACTTGATGAGTAACGTAGATCACTGTTTTCAAACTTAAAAGTCCTAGCAAACATTCCTATCAAATTAAAGACTCAGTTAGTAATCTTCACGAGAGGAAGAAGGAAATCGAGAAACTAACTCAAATCCAAGACTTGCACAGAAAACGTTAGCGTCTAAAATGATTTATTTCAGACTTGTTTTTCCATAAAGAAAGCTGCACTTCATAATTGGCAATGTAAAGCAAATGAGGGGTGGTATGTGCATAATCAGAAACGTAGGAAAAAGCAATTAACCTTAAACAGATGAGATCCTGTATGCGCATCGACAGCACTAAAAGGGTCATCAAGTAGATAAATGTCTGCATCTTGATAAATTGCACGGGCAATCTGCACTCTTTGCTTCTGTCCACCACTCAGATTTATCCCTCTCTCGCCTATAATTGTTTGATCGCCAAATGAAAGAATCTCTAAATCCTTCATCAGACAGCAGGCTTCGAGGATACTTTCATATCTCTCACGGTTCATCTCCTTGCCGAATAAAATGTTGTCCACAATCTTGCCACTCTGTATCCATGGAGACTGAGCAACATAAGCCTTACTGCCACATAATTTGAGGGCTCCGGATATCTTCGACAATTCTCCCAGGAGGCAAGAAAGTAAGCTCGATTTTCCTGAACCCACAGTACCGCAGACTGCAACTTTCATGCCATTGATGACCTTCAAGTTTATGTCCTTTAATGTGGGTTCAGAGGAAGACAAGTCCCACGTGAAATTCCCCTCAATGATCTCGACTGCCGTATCAGTTGTGCCCTGAGGAAGCTTTTCAATGACGTCATTCTGGAGATCCTCAAGGCGCAGGAATGATGCTACTCTGTCAAGTGAGACCTTAGTCTGAGCTATCATGGATAATACAATTGGTAATTCATCGATGGGATCTTGGAGGACGCTGAATGTTGCGATCGCAGATAAGATCTTCCCTGACGATAGTGGGATCCCCAATAACATGCATGTACCAAATGTAGTCACGGAAACAAATGTCGCGCCACCCCAGAAGACAAAAGAGGTCATTGCTTTAGCGTATAAAAAAATTTTCAACCACCCCGTCTCAATATTCCTCAGTTCATTAATCTTGGACAAAAACTTCATCTCCCATGTCTGAAGCTTTAAAATCTTCATGTTTCGCAAGATCTCGGAAGTTGCCTTCATCCTTTTGTCCTTTGATTCCATAAACTTTTCATCAATTTTCTCCTGGAGCTTGCTCAAAGGAATATTAGCTAACATAACAAGCACAGAGGCCACAAAAGCTGCAATAGCCGCAAGCCCAAGATTTTTATACAGAATCGCTAAGGCTAACCCAACTTGTACAAGTACTAGCCAAGGATCGTGCATGTACCAGTAAGAATCACCAATTCTCTCGGCATCTACAGACATGATATTAATGATTTCCCCACTAGTATGCCCGTGTTTAGACTGGCATGAAAGGTTTAATCCCTTGTCATATATTAGCGCAACCAGTAATGAGCGAGTCCTAATCCCAACAAGATCTAGCCTAAATATCATCTGCCGAGAGGAAAGGCACTCGACAAGCTGTGCAACCAAAAACGCTGAAACAAGAAGGTAGCCTTTACTTTCAAATTTGCGTTGCCCGTTTAGGAATTGAACAAAAGTTTCCATAAGGTATGGACCAACGTAAGAAGCTAGGGTTATAAGAAGCTCAAACACAGCAGTGGAAATTACTTCTTTCCATTCGGACATGATCAAAGCCTTCACCAGCCTAAACGCTGTCACTCCATTACTGGAACCAGCATCTGACTTGAGCTTTTCCTTGAAACCTGGCAGTGCCCCTGCTATCCTATCCCGTGGAGCAAGTTGAGGGACATCCTCTAGGTCCAGTGTTTTCTCATTCCCGACAGCCATTAAAGGACTCAGCCACGAGAAACTAATTATACTCAGTAATCCCGCTTTAGAATACGGGGTCACAGTTTCACTTCCTGGACGTCTGCTTAATTTGGAATTGCTTGTAACCGAGTTACCATTTAAAAGCGCTTCGAGCAGACGATCATCGATCTCAATCTTACCAAAGAACCCCACATAACAGCAGAAGAAACCGGTGACAACAGAGACAACGTCAGAAATGGAATACTGGGTTCGCACCGGAACACACTTTCCATACAGAACAACGTCAATGACGAGGCAATAACATGCAATGGACAAGTAGGAACCCCACCAGACTCTCAACAACAGAGGGAACTTTGATACTCCAAAATCGGAGCTTTGGCTGTACAAACGAACACCTAGAGCTCCCCAAGCAAGAGACTTCAGTGCTAAATCCAAAAGAGAAACCAGTTTCTCTTCCGACCAATCATTTGCATACCAATAAAAGTAGTTCGCCGCACACAAAACCAGATTAAACACAGATAAGCCTAAACAGCAAGACAGAGTGGGCTTATAGTACCAAATTCTGCTTCTTCTGCGGCTTTGTTCGGAGCCTACACCATTTCGTCGTGCCCATATTTTCTTGCCCGCCCATGAAACCAAGAGTCCAAGTAACAAAACCAAATGAAGAGAACCAGAGAAACCACGTAAAAACGTGGTGTTGAGCAGAAAATCGCCACCTGAATACATCAGAGTGGAGGAGGGGGAGAGGAAATTTTGAAGCACCTGCTTTGATGAATCGAAAGGATCCATTTTTTTTCGGGGGAGTCACTGGGTGTCTACGTTGTGTTTTCATGCGCCTTCTTCCATGAAGGAGAGAAGGGAGGCTATAGAATACGGGAGTACGGGAGTGGCGAAGAACGGACATAGTGGGAAAGGTCAGCTAAAAATGCCCATGAACAGGGTTAAAACATAATTGAAAAATTTCATAATATTTCGACATGTAACAATCAAAGTACACTGCTATATGATATGGCTATCTAACGTGATATTTATCAATTAATATATACACAATCGAAAATATATATACATCCAACACCAACGGAATTATGAGATATCTTTAACAACTGAAATTATTTGAGCAATTTTGACCCGAGATTCATCATTCCCATTCGCCAAAGGTCTAACTGAGTCCAAGGCCCAAAAACTTTATGGTGTACCTTTCCTTTTCTCTCTTGCATTCGAAGGGTCACTGTAACATATATTGGTGGACACTTGTCATACATTTATAAAATGATTGGTTTTGATATAAAATAGAAAAGCAAAAAACAACTTTTTACATTTACGTAAAAGTTTTTTAAAAATTATTCAAATTTCAACTAATTAAGTAGAAATTATATATGAATTAATATGTCGATATTTATGCTTTATCAACAAGCCACTTCAGTTAATTGAGAACCATACATCCATTTTATACTTACTTTTCTTGTTGTAATATATTAACACTTGCGAACAAGTCAATAGGAGAGAACCAAAGAAATAAATGATATTAGAGATTTATGTAGTTAAGAGGAGAGTCATTAGTAAATAATTTATTACAATCTAAAAATCATAATTATAATCACTGATATGTTAAAATGTTTCTTCCACCTAAATTTAAGTTCAAATCCAAAATATTTATAAATAACTAATTTTTTTTTACCCATACAAATAACTAATTTAATTAGGTGTAAACTTACGAAACAAAATCTCCGGATTTCAAGCTTAAAGAAACAGCTTTACGTACGGCAGATAAACAAGAACTCCTGAACGTTGTTTTCCGTTTTTCGTACAGCGACTCTAACGTTTTCATCTCGCAGCCCTTCGATTAGGAAAACGACGACTTTTTTTTCCCCTTGTATATGCTGCCACTGCAGGCTATATATATATATATATGTGTGTGTGTGTGTGTGTATGTGGGTCCCGCTCCTCAAACTCTTATTGACCAATCACTACTCAAGAAAGAAGCGACGTCCGCTGACAAAGACTTCTTTCCTACCCCATAAATAAATAAATATTCATAAATATATGAGCCCCTTATTTTGTCATGTAGTGACCGAGAGTTCTTCCCCTTCGGTTTAATCTAATCGGTTCCGTAAACCAAACAATACATAATTTAACAATTGACCTTGACTCGACATTTAAAGTCAGGTCACAGTGCTCATCATCTATATTATTCTCCCAATATCTCAATGGACACTCGCTCTTTATATACATCAATTGAAAGACCGAGCTTAATTATTATGTCTTCCGTAAATCAAATTATACACTAGATATATTGCAGCTTGGTTATCCAAGTGTATATAAACATTTTTCTAATCTAACTCAAAGTCAAAGAGTAAACTTCGTAACCATATCACATCCTTACTATAAAGGTTAGTGTCATGTACTAAGTCTTAATCGAATACAACCCAATGTGGTCCTATAAGGAGGCTTTCCAACTAACAACACAACTTACGTATCTTACGAAAGACTTTCACTCATCTAAGTCACTAGCATAATTTGAATCAACATAGCCAGCAGTTTTATTGCTATAGACATCCCTTCGATACACTACACCATTTTAGATATCTAAGAATTCACTTCGCAAGTCACCAATTTCAGAAACTGCGGCCTTACTTATAGTCTCAATTTCTATACATTCGAGGTCTTCGAAATTTCCACCTAAAGTTCCAACTCACTACTGATGCGTCGCCATTCATGCACGCGCGCGTTGAAAAGTGGTAAAAAATGGGGTTTTGCCTTGGGCAAGGGATAACGTGGGGCGCAAGCCTCAGCAGACGGAGACGGCCACCATTTTTGGTTGGCCATTGAAGGAGAGGCGGACAAGAATATAAAATAAAAAGACAGAGGAGCAAAGTTTCGGCCTTCATTGCCTGGAAAGTACTGAGGTGAGCTCCTTTTTTTAAAATCAACGTCGGAATAAACAAAATGAACGTCGGCACGTGGTTTCATAGATCAGCATTCCCCCAACATTTTGTCCATAACGATTCCAAGAAAAGGAGACGTTTTTCAGTGACAAAGGTCATGAATCACGCAAACCTCGCATGCTTTTTCTGTGTCATTCCGGAGAAGCTTTTCCAGGCCGGTGTCGAAAATTCAAAATTGTGCAGGGTTGATCCCGTTCATCCCATTTGGAAAAATACCAAAGTCACCACAAACTCTAAATTATATTCATTTCGACGCATTTATCTAATTTTTTTCTGTATACAAAAAAATCTCAAATTTTTACTTATATAATATATTTACTCTATATTAAAGTTCTGTTAGTTAGAACCGTTAAAAATCTATCTAAATGGATGTAAAAGAGAGAACAACGTTGACATGGCGTCCATGTGACTTAAGTGACGTTATTTTAGCTGAAATTTATCTAACGGAACCTTGAAGTAGGTAAAAGTATTACGTAGGTATAAGTTTGGAATTTTTTTTGTCACAAGAAAAAGTTTAGGATAAATGTATTGAAATAATTATAAAGTTCAAGGTATATATTAATTTTTTTCAATAGCTTTTTCCCTTTGGAACTCTTCAATTTTTGGTAATTTATTTGAAGCGGTCGAAATCTCGATTGCATCTACAGTTACTAACGTATTTCCCTTGGCAATAATTTGATTTTTGAGTTCATTGACATGAGAATTGTTGGTACTCATTGAAATCTCTCTCTTTTTCCTGTTCTTATTAAATTTCCTTAATGACTGTGAAACTCCTTCTACAGTCCATCGAATCTAAAGAACTTATCAACAAGTAATTGTTCTTGTACGTCGTAATTTTTGTAACTCAATTATAGCTTTGACAATTCTATAGTCGTTGAATTTCCTTATACTCCGGCGAGTTGCCACCATTTTGAATTTATATATATCTTTTTATCCAATGGTCATATTGGCCTCAGGATCGGATGCTGGAGCATAGAAATTCTCGAGAATCTTTTTATGCTATTCCTTTTATTGTTTTTTTTTTGGTCGATTAAGCACTTACCATTACTAATTTGTTGTTGAACTGCAACTAAGTTCGAGATTGTTACATAATAAAACTGAAAGTGGATAGGGGGGATATAAAACCCAATTCTGAGGAAGGCGGTTGTCTCGATAGGCTTTTGTTACCCAGTTGGCAGGCTTGTTAGCTTCTCTAGGCGCATAAGATACTTGGACTCCTTGAAGTTGGGCCAGCAACACTTTGGTCTCTTCTATAATTGCTTGCACTGTCCATGGGCTCGGAATTAAGCCCATTAAACTTTCCACCACAACTTTGCTGTTAGAGTGTACTTCACACTTGTAAGTTAGTTTAGGTGAAGCCGAAGACTTTTTCCTGTTCCTACCAAAGATTCCTTTCTCTTTCTTGCCTCCACTAACTTCAACAAAGCCGCACGAAGGGCCAAAGCATCTGCTTTTAGGGCTGAATCAGCAGCGATATTCACCGCAAAACCGTCTATGAGGATCCCTTGTTCATTCCTACAAATCCCGACCATCACTCCTTCTTGCTGTTCTTCCTTCCACGAGCCGTCAACGTTATACTTTAGAGAACCCTTTGATGGAGAGACCCACTCCGCAAGTGAGTCTGTGGGATCTTGGTGTCGGTTTCGATTTCTTGGGTTCCACCGGTTATAAAGTTGTAGATCTACGATTGCTTGGTTCACAGCTTCGCTTGGGTTCGGGGGTTCGCCTTTGAAGACCATGGAGTTTCTTCTTTTCCAGATCTGCCAAAGGACACTAGCTACTAACTCCTTCGACAGAGGCCTGTTACAAGAGGTAAGGGTTTCGAAAAACCATTTATCTATTCTTGTGATGCATTTCGGGGAAGGATGTAGTCTCAATTTCAGGTTTGACCAAATTTCGTTCGTCCATGGACAGAGGAGGAAAATGTGTTCTGGCGTCTCTGGCATTTGATGGCAGACCGGGCAACTTTGATCGGGTATCATATCTCTCCTAAAAAGGTTTTCCTTCGTTGGTAACGCATTGGCACATGTACTCTATATAAAAAACTTGATTTTTGGATGGGTGTGGAGATCCCAGATCAAGTTCCACAGTTTTTTGGGGGGCTGATAAGATGAGGATGAAAGGGTTAGTAAGATCACCTAGAAGGGGGTGAATAGGTGATAAAATTTTTTTTTATGAAACTTCAGAATAATTTGCTAGCAATGTAAATAATAGTAAACAGTTATATGAAGCTGTAAATTGAAATAAGGAGTTTAAGGAAAAGAGAATAGAAATACAGAGTTTATTGTGGTTCGGCTTAGATCAAACTTACGTCCACTCTCCCGCGCTGACAGCCCACTGGCTGGATTTCACTAAGGATCAAAAGAGATATTACAGTCTTACGTCCTTGACTTATAGTGTAGAGACTCTAATACAATTCTTCAAAGTCTCACAAGTGTTTGCTCTCTCTTTTGAGTACAAGTAAAATTCTACGATTGAAATAACAAAGAACTAAGAGCTTCAGACTTTAGAATTCTTCTTTCACACACACTCTTGAATAACTTGAGCATCTTCCTTATATACTTCTTCATGCCTTCACGACTGTTGGCACTTTCCAAATGATTATTCCAATCTACCCGTTGGACAGAATCAATCAAGGAGATCTCGAGTCATTTAAGGAATGTGATGATAGCCCACCAATCCTGCTCACCCATACAATCAAGATCTAGGTTTTCATAAGTAGAACCTTCCAAGTATACTTTGCCTTTCAACAGATCTAATTATCCGAATTGATTCCAATAGGATTAATTGATCACGAGGTGCTATCTCCAGCCGTAAGATCTTCTACAAACCGTACGAATCGAATCCTTGAAGATAAGCTTGCATCTAGATAAGTCTTCTCTTCGTCGGTCTGGAAACTATCAGTGAGGGTAGACTTTGAGTCTTGAGTCTTGAGACTTTCTCAGCAGAGTCTGGAGTTCTACAAATTTTAACACTTGAGTTTGGAAGTCTTCAGACTAGACTGATGGAAACGTTTGTCAACTTCAAAACAATAAGGGAGTTTTCTCCAACAATCTCTCCATTTTTTGATGGTGACAAAATTTTCCTGCAGATTTGAAAACTTTTGTCCTGCAAAAAAAAACTTAAGCAATACATGATAACTTATAAAAATAAGTTGATTAGGACTTGGATAGTATCAATTTTGCAACCACAAAAAACATGTTAACCCCGCAAGATAACCATCCATCCTCAATCAGTATCTCAGGCTAAGTTATTGCAAGCATTAAAGATTCAAATCTCAAACCACAACAGCAACAACAACAATCAAGCAACAATCAAAATCCAAAGTCAAAAGTCCACAACCAAATATACCAAAGTCATAAAAAGTAAAGACAAATTTGCACGACTTCTCCCCCTTTTTGTTAACAGCAAAAAGTGGAGAATAAGTAAAAAGTGTTTGAGTAAAAAGAGTGGTGTGAAAATCATGGTTGTTTTGGCAAGGGAACAAGCTGTAATTCTCCCATAGAGCTCACTGACTTCTCAAGCTTTCCAATAGTCTCATTCAGTTGCTGTAAATCTTCACATTTCACATGATCTTGCACTTGATTTTTTAGGGTGAGTAACTGTTCTTACAAAGAAATTGAAGTAGCTAAGAAAGCCTGTTTGAGATCTTTTATCTCATAGTTCAAACCATATTGACCCTTCTTTAAATCTAGCAGAACATCCATATTCGTGAAAAGTCCGCTGAATGTGCTAGTGCAGCACTGGGTCCAGCCGAATCTGTTCCTGGAGTCTTAAGATTGGAGGGATCTTCAGCAGTTTGTCTACTAAGACTTGAAGTGAATGCCTCAAGGTCTGGTTCTGGATGGTGAGAGGCATACACGTCCTCTGGATTTGCTGCAGATCGACTAACATCACTAGTCATAACAGGTGAAGAAATACCTTGATTTTTAGCAGCTCCTCCTGTTTGTGTGCCTTTAGGTGGAGAAGTGGATTCTTATTCCCGTTCTGCCTCAACAAGAGAGTGATGTTTTCCTTTTCCCTTTGCTCCAACAGTCTCACTCTGTCTTTTCAGAGTTGCTTGACAAGGATACAGCCAAGGTAGGCTCAAGGGAATCATCGCAAGCCTCTTCTTCCTCTTCTTCTCTTCTTCCTTCCTCCTCTTCTTCTTCTCTTCTTCCTTCATCTCTTTCCTCTGTCTCCTCTCTGGTCTCTCATTCATCTGTCTCTTTAAAGTTGACAAAACTCTTCAAGTTTCTTAAGGCTAAAAGAGTCATCTCATCCTCATCTTCTTCATCCTGTAAGATGAGAGTTCTATTCCTCTTCACTGGAGCATCCATGGGCTCCTTACCTTTCCTTTTGGCCGCTGCGAAGTCTTGTTTTGCCTTGACGAGTTTCTTCTCCTTCATGTGCTCTAACACTTTGTTAAGCTCTTTCAGACGCATCTTGATGACCGTTTTAAATCCAATCACCATTGAAGTGATGCTTGTCAAACACAGAGGTGTAGAAATGTGAATTTTGAAATGCCTAAAAAAGTGCATGATAAGAGTAGAATAAGGGAGTTGTCCCTTATCTTTCACCACTGTCCTGTACATGTGAAATAGGATGGTGTGAGGCAGAGAGAATTTGTAGCTAGCATTGATGGCATACATCAACTTTGCTTCAGATCGAGACACATCAGTCTTGGATGTTGATTTTGGACGGATGCAGTTGATCACGATTTTATATAGCAAGATGTTGGAGGCATTCATCTTAGAGTAGGAGATCTTGCCTTCAGCAAACCTGTCTTTTATCAATGATAGAGTAGCATGAGCAACGGACACACTGATTGGTTGGAAACACGCTCTTTCCACCCCAATCAAGTCAGCCAAAGTGTCCATATCCACCAAAAACTCCTTATCCCTAACTGTAAAAGAGAAACTGTTTGCATCCAAAAAGGATAAATTTGAATAGAAGCAGGCGGTGAGTTTTGGATAAGCAATTGTAGATTCAGAACAAAAACGCTCCAATTGAAGAAGTGCAAACTTTTTCCTTAGATTTACTTGCACATAATCAAGAAAATCAAAATCAACGCTCCTAGGGTTCATAACCCTCTCTTCATCAGATTCGAATAAACCTTCTTGTGGTTTTTCGATCTGAATAGACTCGTTCCATCACCACCAACATTTACAGTTACTCCTGTTCTAGGCTAGAAATGTGTGAACATTCGTTCGTCATCGTCCTGTCCTTTTGGCTGATTAAACATACCATATTGCGGGTCACTAGGAAATTTAGCAAAAGCTTTTTCAACCGACCCTTTTTCTGCAATGCCCATCTTCTCCATATCACACAAGAATAGAGTTTCATTTTTGTAGCCTCTCTCTCTTAGATATTCATTGATCAAAGACATAGCAGTTCCTCCTTCTTTCAACTTAGAATAAAGCTTAAAAGCAACTTTAGGTGTCAGCGTTCTTACATGTTCAACTTCTTCCAAAATTTCTTCTTCTGGTTGAGTTGGTGGAGGAGATTGACGCTGTTGAGAAGGTTGTTGCTGACTTGGTCGTTGCAGTTGAGAAGATCTTCTTCTTCGATCAAATCGAAGTGTGTAGGACCCTCAGGCATGTGTCGTGGTCCCCTGCTTGTAATTCTCAAAGACTTTCTTGAAGACATTGTCGCTTTAAGGGAGAAATTCTCAAACTTGCTCGAAAAATGTGAGAACTTTTGGAATAAACTACAGAGAAAGTGAGAGCGAGTGAGATTTTTGGATTCTAGGGTTTTGAGAGTGCAAACAAAGAAGACGAATCTCAACAGTATATAAAGCAAGTGAAGCGAGGTAAACGAATCGTCACAAAATAAAGCTGCATTTTTGAAAATGAATAACTGCCTTTTTGAAAATGAAAAACTGCCATAATTTTAAAATCGAAAGGATAATTGCTAAAAATAAAATAAGAAAGTAACGATTCAAAAGGTAATTGTACATTTTTAAATTTATATCCAAAAATTAAATTGCTAGTACTGAAATAACTTACAGTCGTAAGTCTTAGTCATTCTGAGTCTGAATATCTTCAGACTTTACCTCTGAGTCTTGAGCACTTCCAGACTTTACTTGATAAAAGATGTGATGTTCAGTCTGGTGCGAATAGACTCAAATATACTTTTCTCCAGTGGCTTTGTAAATATGTCTGCCGGTTGATTCTTTGAGTCAATGAACTGAATCATAACTTCTCCATTTTGAACATGATCTCTAATAAAATGATGTCGAATCTCTATATGTTTTGCCCTTGAATGCATAATTGGATTCTTTGTGAGATTTATGGCGCTAGTGTTGTCACATTTGATCTCGGTGCATGATTCTTCAATTCCAAAGTCTCTTAGCTGTTGTCGAATCCATAAAATTTGAGAGCAGCAACTTCCAAGAGCTTCATATTCTACTTCAGCTGTTGAAAGAGCTACAGTGCTTTGCTTCTTTGAAAACCAAGATACCAACTTGTTGCTTAGAAGTTGGCAAGTACCAGAAGTACTCTTTCGATCCACTTTGCAACCTGCTAAGTCTGCATCTGAATATCCAAGGAGGGTAAAGTCTCCTTGTTTTGGATACCACAGTCCTAGCTTTGGAGTTGTTGCAATGTATTTGATGATGCGCCTTGCAGCAGTTAAGTGAGATTCTTTGGGATTTGATTGGAACCTAGCACAAATGCAAACACTAAACAATATATCAGGTCTAGATGCAGTAAGGTAAAAAAGTGAAACAATTATGCTCCTATATAGCATCTGGTCTACACTCTTTCATTCTTCATCTTTATCCAGTTTCGAAGAACTTGACATAGGTATCTCAGTCTTTTTGCGATTTTCCAATCCGAACTTTTTGATGAGAACTTTCGCATATTTCTCTTGGTGAATGAAAATTCCCTTCTTCAATTGTTTGACTTGTAATCCGAGAAAGAAAGTTAATTCACCCATCATGCTCATCTCAAATTCATCCTGCATAGACTTATAAAACTTTTTGCACAGAGTTTCATTAGGTGATTCGAAAATGATATCATCAACATAGATTTGAACGAGTAGAAAATCTTTACCTTCTCTCTTAATGAACAAGGTAATATCTACTTTACCTTTATCAAAACTATTTTGAATTAGAAATTTACTTAACCTGTCATACCAAGCCTGAGGAGCCTGCTTTAATCCAACTTTCATCAGCTAAGGTTTCTTATAAAGTTTTGGGTTCAATTTCAGAAACAAGTGCTAAAGCACTAGACTCTTCACGCCTTTTGGATCTGGTACGAATTCCTTCATCGATGTTGCCAATGATGAGTTCCTTAGGATGACTTGACTTATGCTTCCAATTGTTCGTTGGTTTGTGAGTCTGCCGATCCTCTGTTTCAGTTGAATCTTCTGGTTCATCTTGTTGTTGAACTTCAGGAGTCTGAGCCACTTCGGGAGAAATAGACTATGTGGGATTTGGAGTAGGTTCAGATTCTTCAAGTTGAGCTTGATTCATTTGATTCTGCATTGAGTCTTGAAACTTGACGTTCATAGATTCTTCCACATACTGACTCTTCTTGTTGAATACTCTGTAGGCTTTGCTTGAGGTTGAGTAGCCAAGAAAAATTCATTCGTCCGATCTTTCTTCAAACTTACCAGTTCGATCATTTGCAGTCTTTAAAATAAACACTTGCAACCAAACACATGGAAATAAGAAACAATTGGCTTCTTTTCTTTGAATAACTCACAAGGAGTTTTCTCCAAATAGGCCTTAGGAATACTCTATTAATAATATAACAAGCTGTAGAAATTGTTTTAGCCTAAAAATGAGAAGAAATATTACTTTCAATTAAGAGAGTTCTAGCCATTTCCTGTAAAGATCTATTCTTTCTTTCCACAACTCCATTTTGTTCAAGGGTATATGGAGAGGAGAAAACATGTTGAAAACCAGAGTCATCACAGAATTTTGCAAAATCTTGATTTTCAAACTCACCTCCATGGTTTGTCCTAATACTCAAAATAACATATCCTTTTTCATTTTGAACTTTCTTTGCAAATTTTGAAAAAAAAGAAAAGGTTTCAGACTTACTTGCCAAGAAGTATACCCATGTAAAGCGAGAATAATCATCCACGATTACTAGGCAGTATCTCTTTCCACCAATACTTTGAGTTCTAGTTGGTCCAAAGAGATTCATATGCAGAAGTTGCAAAACTCGATTTGTAGAAACTTTGTTTATAGGTTTGAAAGAACTTCTAATATGTTTTCCCAAAACACATGGTGTGCATAAGTCATATTTTTGATATGTTAGGTTGGGCAGTCCACAAACAAGCTTCTTGGATGAGATCTTGGCAATTTGCTTCATGTTAACATGGCCAAGCTTTCTATGCCAGAGGTTTGCTTCATCTTGAATGTATATTAGACATTGAGAGCTTTCTGATTTTATATCCAAATGATAGATAGTCCTATGTCTTCGTCCAATGAAAGATTGAGGTAAATCCTTACTAGAACCCGAACAAATGCCTTCTTGGAAGTTAATTTTGAATCCAGTGTCACACAATTGACTGATGCTGAGTAGATTGTAATTCAGACCTTCCACCAAGGAGACATTGTTGATTGTGAGACTTCCAATTTTCATTGTTCCACATCCAACAATTCTTCCTTTGCTATTTCCACCAAAATAAACTTTTCCTCCTTTTATTTGCATAAGCTTTATAAAATAATTTTGATCTCCTGTCATGTGTCTCGAGCAGCCACTATCCAAATACCACTTTATCTTTTTCTTAATAGTGACCTGCAATTATAAAAAGAACTCAAGTTTTCTTTGGTACCCACATTTTTTTGGGTTCAGGGGAGTTAGTGCAATATACAGTCTTTGCCCATTCCTTCTTAACAGGTTGGCATACTCTTCATCACTTTCCTCACATTCTGTATCACTCCATGTCTCTGCTTTGAGAGCCTTATTATATTTCTCAGTTCTTGCTTTCTTTTTCTTTAATAGAGAGCAGTTAGGTCTGATGTGTCCTTTTTTCTTACATTCAAAATAGACCACATCTTTGTTGACCTCGTCATCCTCAGTTGATTTGTTCTGGAATTTTTGAGAGCCTTGCTTCTTCCAGTTGAATCTTCTTCCCTTTCTATTTAGTTTCCTGAATCTCCTTATCATGAGTGCTAGCTCTTCATCATCCATGTCATTTTCAGAATCTGTATCATCAAAATCATCGTTAGATTTTAAAGCAATTGACTTCTTATCTTTGGGATGTTCTTCCTCATTGAGTTGCTCTACTTCGTATGACTGAAGTGTGCCTACGAGTTCATCAACTGTAAGAGGCATGATCATTTGGGTTTCTCTTATTGAAGTCTTCACGTGATTCCAATCTTTGGATAGTCCACGAAGCAATTTATTGACCTTTAGTGGTCTTGAGATTGGCTGTCCTTGATATGATAGACCGTTTACAATTTCTATGAAACGACTAAACATGTCAGTAATGGATTCTCCTGGTTTCATCTTGAAGGCTTCATATTGTCCGAGTAAGATATTGATTTTTGTTTATTTAACTCGATCAGTTCCTTCATAGGTAACATGCAACCTATCCCAGACTTCTTTGGTTGTTTCACAAGATGAAATTCTGTTATATTCAGTAGGAGATAAAGTACAGTATAAAGAGTAGATTGCTTTAACATCAAGCGCTTGTCTCTTGGTTATTTCTTCTTGTGCCATTTCGCCAGCATCTACAGCTTCTTTTCCTCTTTCTGAGACTGATGCAGCTTTAGAAATGATTCCCTTTTCTACCACATCCCATTCTAGAGGATCTTTCGATCTTAGGAATGCCTTCATCTTGTTTTTCCAAACATTGTATTCCTTTCCATCAAAGTAAGGAGGTCTGGTGTTGCTTTGGCCTTCAACCAAACCTAGAGCCAAAATACTAGCCATAAATCTTTAGCTCAGAAGTAAAAACACTTCAATAAAACGAGCACACAAGCTCCAATACCAATTAAAAGGGCTAATAAGATCACCTAGAGTGGGGTGAATAGGTGATAAATTTTTTTTACGAAACTTCAGAATAATTTGCTAGTAATATAAACAATAGTAAACAGTTATATGAAGCTGTAAATTGAAATAAGGAGTTTAAGGGAAAGAGAATAGAAACACAGAGTTTATAGTGGTTTGGCTTAGATCAAACCTACGTCCACTCTCCCGCGTTGACAGCCCACTGGCTAGATTTCACTAAGGATCAAAAGAGATGTTACAGTCTTACGTCCTTGACTTTATAGTGTAGAGACTCTACTACACTTCTTCAAAGTCTCACAAGTGTTTGCTTTCTCTTTTGAGTACAAGTAAAACTCTACGATTGAAATAGCAAAGAACTAAGAGCTTTAAACTTTGGAATTCTTCTTTCACGCACACTCTTGAATAACTTGAGCATCTTCCTTATATACTCCTTCATGCCTTTACGACTGTTGGCACTTTCCAAAGGAGTTCTTCCAATTTACCCGTTGGACAAAATCAATCAAGGAGATCTCGAGTCATTTAAGGAATGTGATGATAACCCACCAATCCTGCTCGCCTATACAATTAGGATCTAGGTTTTCATAAGTAGAACCTTCCAAGTATACTTTGCCTTTCAACAGATCTTATTATCCGAATTGATTCCAATAGGATTAATTGATCACGAGGTGCTATCTCCAGCCGTAAGATCTTCTACAAACCGTACGAACCGAATCCTTGAAGATAAACTCACATCTAGATAAGTCTTCTCTTCATCGGTCTGGAAACTGTCAGTGAGGGTAGACTTTGACTTTCTTGGCAAAGTCTGGAGTTCTACAGACTTTTTAACACTTGAGTCTGGAAGTCTTTAGACTAGACTGATGGAAACGTTTTGTCAACTTCAAAACAATGAGGGAGTTTTCTCCAACAGAGGATGCTTGAGAATTGTTGTGGCTGGCAACTGTTTGTATATTGTTGTATCCGCTCTTAAGTGAGTAGGTGCCGGAACTGTTTTTCGTCCATACGATTTTGTCTTTCTCCATAGTATGACTTAATGGGGTTGTGAGGATTTCCTTAACTAAATCTTCGTCAAATAATTTCTTTAGTTTATGCATATCCCACTACTTGGACCCTTGGTCAATTAGCTCAACCACATATTGGGGTTCGCCTTGGTTTGTAGGTCCTCCAATGCATCCACGAGCTAACCATCTGTCTTCTTTCACCTTGATTTGCAATCCGTCCCCGACTGTCCATCTAATTTGCCCTCCTAATACCTCTCTTCCTTGCATTAAGCTTTGCCATCCCTAGGATGATCTAGCTCCCTTTTTTGCCCTTAAGAAATCTCCCGACGGGAAGTATAGGCCTTTCAACAGTTGACTCCATAAGGCTGAAGGGGTTTGTATTAGTCTCCAAGCCTGTTTTCACAGCATGGCCTTATTAAAAGCAATAAGGTCTTTGAAACCCAAGTCCCCACAGTCTTTTTGAGTTTTCAACACCTCCCATTTCTTCCAATGTATACCTTTTTTTGCGTTGTTCTTTTTCCACCAGAAAGTAGCAATCTTTTGTTCAATTGCTTTACAAATTGATACTAGGATTTTGAAAATGGACATAGCATATTGCGGCAATGCTTGTACAACTATTTTAATGAGGATTTCCTTCCCTGCTTTAGATATAATGTTTTCCTTCCATCCCTCTAATTTTATGTTGACCCTCCCTAGAATCCACGCAAACATTTCTTTGTTTGTTTGTCCCCAATCCGATGGAATGCCAAGATATTTCCCTGTTTTTTCGATGATAGGGACTCTAAGTTCTTGTGCCATATTCCTCCTTAATCAATGTGGGCTGCTTTTGCTGAAAAAAATGTTGGATTTGTTGAGGTTGATTGCTTGACCCGATGCGTAACAATATTGGTTCAAAAGGTTTGTCAAGTTTTGGCATTCCTTAACTGTTCCATCCAAAAAGAATATTGCATCATCCACAAATAATAGGTGCGTTAGTGTTGGACAGCTCCTGTTCAGTTTAATTCCTTTCACACTTCCATCCTTTAGTGCTCTATGTATAAGTGGAGACAGCACATTAGTCATAATAATGAATAAGTAGGGAGAGAGGGGGTCCCCTTGCTTTAAGCCTCTAGTTGGTCTGAAAGGTTGGAGAGGTTCTCCATTGACTTTGATGTTGAATGTGACAGTCGAAATGCATGTTTTGACCAAAGAAACCCAGCAATCACTGAAGCCCATCTTAGTCATGCACTCGCACAAGAAATCCCATTCCACTCGGTCGTATGCTTTTTGCATATTGAGTTTGAGTACCGCCTGAAACTTCTTTTTTCTTTCCCTAATTTTGAGTTGGTGCAGCACTTCTTGGACAATTAATATGGCATCTTGAATTTGTTGTCCACCGATAAAGGCGCTTTGCTCCATTTCAATCAGATCGAGCAACCATGGTTTCAACCTATTTGCCATTACTTTGGAGATAAACTTATATCTGTAATTATATAAAATGATGGGCCTATATTGTGTTATAGATTCAGGGTTAGCCACTTTTGGAATAAGGGTGATATGAGTATTGTTAAGGGAGGGGCTAACATGAAGAAGTCTTCAACCATTTTGTGCACTTCTCTTTGAATTATCTCCCAGTGATGCTGAAAAAACTATCCATTCAACCTATCTGGACCTGGGGCCTTAGTGGCCCCCAATTGAAACACTACTGCCTTCACTTCCTCCATTGTGACTTGCCTTGTTAAAGCTTCATTCATTTCATCTCCTACTATGCAAGAGCATTGATCTATCACCGGCTGAAAATTCCTTGGGCCAACCGTGCCATAAAGATCTTGATAAAAGTTCAAAATGTGTTCTTTAATTAGCTCTAGGTCCCTGCACTAGTTTTAGTCTTCAAGTTTCAGCATGGTTATTCTATTATGTTGCCTTCTTTGCACCGTTGTAGTGTGAAAAAACTTTGTGTTTTTATCTCCCCATTTTAGCCACTCAATCCTCGATCTCATTCCTAAGTACATCTCTTCCTGTCTCCATAGTTGTTCAATTTGCATCTTTATTTGCCGAGTTTGTTCCTTTCTCAATCCCCTTTCCTCTTCATTAGTTATCCTAGTTAGCTCTTTTTTTAAGTCCTCTATCCTTCTAAATGCATTAGAAAATTTCTCCTTGCTCCACTTGGCTAAAGTTGCAGCAACTTCATTTAGTTTGTTAGGCAAATTCAACTGTGAATTTCTTTGATCTCACCACACGGACTGTACTATCTCTCGGCATTCAGCATCCTCCATGTAGTAAGCTTCAAATCTGAATTCTTTTTTCCTTTTCATCGAGGTGGAAGTAATGACAATAATATGGGACTATGGTCTGAGCCAATGGCCAGTAAAGCATAGGCTTCCGCATGTAAGAACCTAACTCGCCACTCTATGTTACAGAGAACCCGATCTGACCTCTTTTTAACCAACTCCTCCCCATCTCGGTTATTTTCCCAAGTAAAGGCACATCCTTTGCTTTCGACGTCCATTAGTGCACAATCATAACAGTTCCTAGAAAGCTGCCACTCGATAATAGTCTGTCTCCCTCTTACCATATTTCTCCCAATGATACAAAGTTTCATTGAAGTCTCCAATGCATATCCAGGGTAGATCATTTCTCGCATGAATCATTTTGAGTTTCTGCCATAATTGAAGTCTTTTCTAATAGTTTGTAGGGGCATGTAGAAAGGAAACCCTCATTTTGATATCGCTGTTCAACTCTTTACATATTACTTTGAGCATCTCTCCCGAGCTTGATACAAGTTCCATAGCCATGATATTGTTCCGCATCAAAGCCAACCCCCCAGCAATTCCAATTGGGTCAACCGCCATCAAACGCTGAAATTGCAAGCGCTTTTTTACCCTTTCCTCTTCGAGTTCCTTATTTTTTGTTTCCATGAGAAATGCTAAACTGGGCTTTTCTTGCGCCACTAGGGCTTTAAGGTTCTGGAAAGTCAGGGGAGAGCCCAAACCTTGATAATTCCAGCTCAAAATTTTCATTTAAACCCCGGTGGCTTATTAGGGCTAGCCACCAAAGCCCACTCCTCCATTTCTTTCGCTTCTTTGATTGGTGTGTCTAGAAGGGTCTCCTTGTCGATGGATTGAGAGAGGGAACCTTGCTGTTCATAGGGGCTAAACCGTTTCAATTTATTTGCCGTGTGAGCTTTCTTCCCACTCTTTCCTTTCCTTAGAAATGTAGCAGGTGCCATGGGATTGGATGCCTCATTTAACATAAGATGTTTCTCCTGATGTGTGAGTTCAACACCAAGAAAATCTAGGTCCAAGCTGTTGGCTCTCTTCTGTTTTAGGGCATTTTTCTCTGGCACTATGACCATAGCTAGTGGGTTTATGTTCTCCTATTCTGTTTGCTGAAAAGTGGCCTATATGTTGCTTTGAATTGGAGTTTCTGGTATTATTTCATCAGTTTCTGGTTCTGGAGTCATCTCTCCATTGAAAATTTTCTAGAAAAGGGCTGTTTTATCTTGCTTCTGCTTTAATCTAGCTACCAAACTTGCCCACTATGTTTTCTTCTAGCCCAGATTGTTCATAAGGGATAATCTTGCAATAGGTCGCATAGTGCCCTATACGTCCACAAGAGTAGCAAAAGTGTGGGAGCCTTTCTAATTTAAAATCCACCCAAATTTTCTTGTTGTCTAGGTCAACAATAGTCCCAAACCTTAGGGGTTTAGATAGGTCTAGGTTCACCTTTGCTTTCCCCACATTTGACTTACCAGAGCTTTTATGTTCCAGCTTTACTTCCTGCACTTTTCCTATTTTTGTAGCAATATCAGAGACTATTTTTTCAGTAATTCTACCTCTCGGGAGCCCCAAGATATGTACCTAGAAGTCACAATGTGTGAAAACATAAGAATGGTCCGGGGTATTAGGATCGCTTTGCTGTAAAATTAGCAGATTACTAGAGAATGACCAAGGGCCTGAAGTCAGGGCTCTGTTCTTACTAGCTACAGTCATAAAAGTGAACAAAAATAGCCCTAGTCCTATCAGATCACACGACACCGATTCTGTTTTCCACACCCTTTTCATTGTGCTGAAGAAAGCTTGTAGGTTCACGTTTGGCTTGGAATAAAGTTTGCCTATAAGGGTTAATTCACACTCATGTTTTTTTTCTATAGGTACATCTCCCTTAATTGTGACCACGGGAGAAGTACACTATCAGTGCCATAAGTTGTGTATAGCACTCACTTTGGTGCTAAAAGTTTCTATCGGATCACTTAAGTGCCAAAAAGTTTGAAAAACGATCATTTTGGTGCCAACTTCAATTAGATTGACCGGAAATCCGACGTGGCACTTTTTTTATTAATTTTTGACGCTGATGTAGCTCGCCGAAGAATACAGTCAGCATGTAAACCACAAAATGACGTCGTTTGGTGTCTCTCCCCCAATTCAAAACCTTAACCCTAAATTTGCCGGATAATCTCGGCCACCGCCGCCCTCTTCGTCCTCTTCTCCTCCCTTGTCGTCCTCTCCGCCGCCGCCCATGGCGTCACCAAGCACCACCACCTCCTCCACTACCTCGACGAGTTCATCGACCGCGGCGAGCAAGTCACTGTCGACCCCTCCGCCTCCTTCGAGAACCTGCGCCTCCACAACGCCTACGTTGCCCTCTAGGCCCTGAAGGAGGCCATCCTCTCCGCCCCAACAACTTCATTGCCAACTGGGTCGGCCTCGACGTCTACGGCTACTCCAACATCTTCTGCTCCCCCGCCCTCGACGACCCCGGTGTCCACACCGTCGCTGGCGTCGACCTCAACCACGGCGACATCACCGGGTACCTCCCCGAGGAGCTTGGCCTGCTCACCGACCTCATGCTCTTCCACCTCAACTCCAATCGCTTCTGCGGCAAAGTGCCACAGTAGTTCCAAAACTTGAAGCGGCTCTTCGAGCTAGATCTGAGCAACAACCGGTTTGCCGGGAAGTTCCCGAGGGTCGTGTTGGAGCTCCCGGCACTCAAGTTCTTGGACCTCCAGTTCAATGAGTTCGACGGGTCGGTCCCATGGGAGCTCTTCGACAAGGATCTGGACGCCATTTTCATCAACGACAACAGATTTCGGTTCGACCTGCCGGATAATCTCAGCCACTCCCTGGTGCTGTTTTAAAAATTACGATGGTTTTCCCTCCTCCTCCCTCTTTAACCACCCACATCCCTCGCCTCCGCCTCCGCCAGTGATGGGCCAGTCGCCATCCTTGACGGCCCCCACGCTTCGACCCGGACCCCAACGCCGACTTGGCCACTCGGCAGCCAAGTCGAAGGTTGTGATCTCGCTCAAGTGCGAACCTCACGTCGCCAAGCGACAGCGGCTGAGCGAGCTAGGTCGACGGCTGAGCGAGCTAGGTCGGCAGCCAACGAGGATCGGAACCCTAATTTCAATTTCCAAATAAAAAAAGAAAATCCCAAAATGAGTTGTGCGGTGTCGTTTTTGTGAGACCATCCACTTAGGACAGCAAAACAACATCGTTTTCTCAAGGAGGACGGAAAACGACGTCGTTTCTCAAGCCATGTTGATTTTTTTTTTAAAATATAAAAGCCACGTCATCATTTTGGCCGGAATCTCTCGCAGGTGTCACCAAAGTGATTGTTTTTCCTCCGATTTGGCACTTAAGTGATTCGATTGAAACTTTTGGCACCAAAGTGAGCGCCGTACACAACTTATGGTGCTGATAGTGTACTTCTCCCTTGTGACCACATCCTCCTCAGACCACAACTCTCCTAAACTTCTACAGGGGGCTGCCAGCCATCTCTCTTTCTCTTCTCCCTCATTCATCGTAGCGTTACCAACAAAGTTCCAAAGGTACCTAGGTTCTGGTTGTTCTCTGGGGTGCGAAAATCTAGGATCTGTTGAAGTGCCGCACCTTCCACCTTCTGCGACTAGGAGAGGGGTTCTTACTAGAGAGGTTTCCAAGAGCTGCTGGGATTTGGGTCCTTCCACTTGGCGTGAAAGGGGAACATCGAATCTTCAAGTTCCTGGGAATGAAGGGAGCTCTTACCAGAGGCTACGACAATTACATTCCATAGTAATGAAGTGGTGTTGGGTTTCTAGGGTTTTGTACCTAAGATACCTAGATGTTTGTTTTGATGGGGTTAATGCACCTTGAAATTCGTGGGTGGAAGAGGCGAAGTGACGAAGAGCTTTTGGTTAGGGTTTCAGGGGAAGGGATTTTGTGGGCTGACTATCACCATGGGGATAGGGAAATAGCTCACCTAGGTGAGGGGGAATCCTTCCAAGGCGGAAGAGAGAGATGGAAAGATGACAATCGCAGCATCTCATAAATGTGATACTTTGAACTATAGTCTGTACATTCCTCTTATTGTTTAACTAAGTATGATATTAACGGAAAAAAGGGGGAGGGAGGAATTTGCCTCCAAGTAAGATTGGCAATATTGAGATCCATTTTCAGAAACGAGATTAATACTACTTACAAAGTAAAAATTGAATGTAACAAGATATGACATATCTGAATCCTATATGAGGGCACTAATTAATATGAATTAACTCGATTTCATCATAATTCTTGCATTTAGCATGTGGAATCCAAATCAATATATTTTATTAGATGGATATAAATTGACACGAATTACAAAACAGCACGTGAACATGAATTGATGCTCAAACCTCCAAGTGGACCATAAGTGCTCCGAAGATTTATGTTCTTTTTTCCACGAAAGGAAAGCGAGAAAAAGGGAGAAAGGCCATGATATAATTGGATGGAAAGTTCTCTCGTCGCTGAAAACTTCGGAAAAGACTGCGAAGGTTTTTTCTAAAAGTCAAAGACATTAACATGCCTCGGCCATTCAACAAGACCCACAATCAAGATCAATTCTTTTTTCTGTTTCCGCTTTTTCTTGGTTGTGCACGAACAAGGAATGTTCTTACTTGCTATGTTTTAAGTTCGATCACCATTAAAAATTTCTCCCTGGAATTAGATTATAGGATTGCTTCAGCATTGATGTTAGTCATGTTAGATTTAGTTAACAACGATTATGTTGTGATCCAAAAACACATAATTCTGACGCTACCTCTTATCTTCCATAAATACAAGATCAAAAAAAAAAAGAATGCTTTCCCAAATTTCTTTAAGGCCTTAGAAACCTAAGTATCAAAAAATCATAAACCTATTGCGTTGATACTAAATCAATCCTGAACCTTTCAATTAGATAAATTTAATCTTAAATTTTTGCATATGTACAAATTGAGTCCATTGGTGAATTGTGATAAAAAAATTATTGACATGGATATCAGCCATCTTATGTAGCATAATTGACGCTGACGTGGATAAATTTTACAAATTTTTATTATTTTTTCTTTTCTCTTTTCTTTTATTCTTTGTGGTCTACTAGCCCTCGCCTAAGCTCTGAGGGTTGAGCCCTCGCCAAATTCTGATGAAAGTGACCCTTGTCGACCATGAAATGGGCCTACTTTTATTGGTTCAGGAGCAGCCTTTGCCGCTCCTTTGCCGCTAAATTCCATCTATTGTTTTTACTCAGCTATGAATTGAAAGGGCTAGTGTAACACCTATAGGGGGTGAATAGGTGTAAATAAAATTTTCTCGCAAGACTGAGTAGTAATAAATTGCCTTTTAAGAATAATAGACTAAGGACGTAAACGGCTTTAAACAATTATATAAAGCAACGAATAAAGGTAAGGAGTTCAGGGAAATAGAATAGAAACACAAAGTTTATAGTGGTTCGGCTTAGATCAAGCCTACGTCCACTCTCTCGCGCTGACAGCCCACTGGCTGAAATTCACTATGAATCAAAAGAGATTTTGCAGTCTCACGTCCTTGACTTTATAGTGTAGAAACTCTACTACACTCTTCCAAAGTCTCACAAGTGTTTGCTCTCTCTTTTGAGTACAAATTAAGCTCAATAGTTGAAATAACAAAGAACTAGGAAGTTTCAGACTTTGAAAATTTTCTTTCACGCACTTCTTCGAACAACTGGAGAGTCCATCTTAAATACTCCTCCATGCATTCACGATCGTTGGCACTTTCCAAATGAGTTCTTCCAATCTACCCATTGGACAGAATCAATCAAGGGGATCTCGAGTTATTTTAGGAATGTGATGAGAGCCTATCAATCCTGTTCGCCCATACAATCGGGATCTTGGTTTCCATAAGTAGAACCTTCCAAGTATACTTTGCCTTTCAAAAAGATTTGATTATCCGAATTGATTCCAATAAGGATAATTTATCATAAGGTGCTATGTCCAGCCATAAGGTCTTCCAGAATCGTACGAACTGAATCCTTGAAAATAATCCTGCATTTGGATAAGTCTTCATTCTTCGGTCTAGAAACTGTCAGTGAGGGCAGACTTTGAGAATAAAGTCTAGCAGTCTTTAGACTTCGACAGAAAAGTCTGGAGTTCTTTAGACTATTACACTTAAGTCTGCAAGTCTTCAGACTAGACTTTTGGAAAGGTTTTGTCAGTTTCAAAACAATCAATGAGTTTTCTCTAACAATCTCCCCATTTTTTATGGTGACAAAACTTTCTTGCAAATTTAAAAATTTTGACCTGCAAAACAATACTTAAGCAAAACGTGATATCTTATGAAAATAAGTTGATTAGGACCTAGATAGCAACGATTTTGCAACCACATAAAACATGTTAATCCTGCAAGATAAATAATTATCTAGCCACAATCAATATCACAAATTTAGTTACTGCAAGTATCAAAAGATTCAAAATCAAACATCAATTAAAAGTCCAAAATATACTAGTCCAAAGTCAGTCCAAATACCAAGCAAAAATGTCATTGAAATCAAAAAGTACCAAAAGATAAATGAGTCAAATCTGCACAAACTCTCCCCCTTTTTGTCATCAGCAAAAAGTAGAGAAAAACTATAGAAAGAGTTGAGTAAAAATCATGGCTGTTTTGGGATGCGAACGATCTGGAAATCCCCCATAGACTTGACAGTCTCCTCCAATGTTTTCAGAGTCTCCTTCAGCTGTTGAATATCCTCTACCTTCGCATTTTCTTGCACTTGAAGTTTCAGGGCTTGTAGCTGCTCTTGTAGAGAGTCTGAAGTTGACTTAAGAGCTGTCATGAGGTTCTTCATCTCAAACTCGAAACCATATTGCTGACCCTTCAATTCCAAAATGAGATCCAACAACCTTTGAAAGTCTGATGTCGATTCTGATGTAGCACTGGGACCAGCCGAATCAATTCCAGGAGTCTTGAGATGTGAGGGAACATCAGCAGTTCGATCACCAGGAGTTGGAGTGGATGCCTCAAGATCTGCTTCAGGGTATTGAGAAGCATACACATCCTCTGGATCTGCTGGAGATCTACTGACATCACTAGTGAAGACAGGTGAAGAAATACCTCTTTTGTCAGCAGCTCCCCCTTTTTTTATGCCTTCGGGTGGAGAAAAGTATTCTTCTTCCTATTCTTGTTCTTCTTCAGTACCATGGTGATGTTTTTCCTTTTCTTCTCCTACAGTCCCACCTCTTGTCTCTTCCGAGTCCTCTGACAAGGATACAACAAATGTGGACTCAAGAGAATCATCTTGACCCTCTTCTTCTTCTTGTTCTCTTCCTCTCTCTTCTTCCTCTGTTCTTCCTTCCTCTTCCTCTGTTCTCCTCTCTTCTCTTTCTTCATCTCTCCGCTCTATCTCTTCTCTTTCTCTTTGCTCTCGGTCCTCTGGCTCGTGAAAGCTAACAAAACTCTGTAAATTCCTTAAGGTAAAGGTGGAGAGAGTGATATCGTCCTCATCTTCTTCGTTCTGCAAGATGAGTGCTCTCCTTTTCTTGATTGGTGCACTCATGGGCTCTTTGCCTTTTCTTTTTCCTGTTGCAGAATCTTGTCTTGCCTTGATAGGGGACTTCTCCTTAATGCTCTCTAAAACCTTGTTCAGCATTTTTAGTCCAATCACCATTGGAGCAATGGTTCTAACACAAAGAATAGCGGGAAGATGAATTTTGAAGTGTCTGAAGAGTCGAGTGATAAGAGCAGAATAAAGAAGTTGCCCCTTGTCCTTCACCACTGTCCTATACATGTGCATTATGATAGTGTAAGGCAGAGAGAACTTGTAGCCAATGTTGATAGCGTACATCAACTTCGATCTTGTGAAGCAAGATATTGGAGGTAGTCCTTTTAGAGCAAGAAATCTTGCCCTCAGCAAATTTATCTTGAACAAGTACTAAAGTAGCGTGAGCAACCGACACACTGATTGGTTGGAAACTTCCTCTTTCCACCCCAATCACATCAGCCAACGTGTCCACATCGACCACAAATTCTTTGTCCCTAACCATAAAAGAAAATCTATTTGCATCTAGAAAAGATAGATTTGAATAGAAGTAAGCCGTAAGTTCTGGGTAGGCGACAGTCGTCTTAGAGCAAAAACATTTGAGTTGAAGGAGTGCAAACTTCTCCCTCAGTTTCACTTTCAACGAATCAAGAAAATCAAAGTCCACGCTTCTAGGGTTCATAACCCCTTGCTTCAGCAGTTGCGAATAAGTCCTCTTGTGGTCCTTAGAATAAAAAAGGTTCGTCCTTTCACCACGAACATTTGCAGCGACGCCCATTCTAGGCTGAAAGTTTGTGAACATCCTTTCGTCATCATCTTTCCCTTCAGGTTGATTAAAGGATCCAAACCGTGGATCACTTGGAAAATTTGCAAAATTCCTTGCTGCCAAACCAACAAGCGCAATGCCCATACTTTCCATTGTCCTAAAAAAATGAGTTTCATTTTTGTACCCTCTCTCGCTCAAGAACTCATCAATGAAGATCATCGCAGTACCACCTTCCTTTAACTTAGAGTAGCGTCTACAACGATCTCTTCTTTAGCATGTTGCTGTGTAGGATTTTGAGTCTCTTGCCGTGAAGAATGACGCTGTTGAGAATGTTGTTATTGACTTTGCCGCTGCTGCTGAGGAGAGTCTTCTTCCTCGGTCAGATCAAAGTGCGTAGGTCCCTCACGCATATGCTGTGGTCCCCTGCTCACGATTCTAGAAGACTTTTTTTGGGAAGACATTGTCACTTTCTTTGGGAGATTCCTCAAACTCGATCGCAAAAAAAGGTGAAATCTTTTTCGGATTAAACTAGAGAGAAAGTGTGAGAAAGTGGAGTTCTGTATTCTAGGGTTTGTGAGTGAAAGCGGAGAAGAAGAAACTCGACAGTATATAAAGTAGACGAAATGGGGTATACGGATTGTCACAAAGGAAAAAGTAAAAACCGCCTTTTCGAAAATGAAAAACTGCCATAAATTCAAAACTCGAAAAAGATAATTTCTAAAAATAAAATAATCAAGTAACGATTTAAAAATGAACGTACCTTTTCAAAATTTCTTCCTAAAATTAAATTTCTTGCATTTAAAAAGAAATTAACTTACAATCATAACTCTTGAATGTTCTGAGTCTGATCATCTTCAGACTTTAACTGATAAAAGATATGATGTTCAGTCTGGTGCGGATAGACTCAAATACACTTTTCTCCAGAGGTTTTGTAAATATGTCTGCCAACTGATTTTTGAGTCAATGATTCATAAGTTCTCCATTCTGAACATGATCTCTAATGAAGTGATGTCGAATTTCTATGTGCTTTGCTCTTGAATGAAGAATTGGATTCTTCGTGAGATTAATGGCACTGGTGTTATCGCATTTGATCTCAATGCATGAGTCTTCGATTCCAAAGTCTCTTCGTTGTTGCTTTATCCACAGGATTTGAGAACAATAGCTTCCAAGAGCTATATACTTTGCTTTTGATGTTGAAAGAGTTACAGTACTCTGCTTTTTTGAGAACCAAGACACTAGCTTGTTGCTTAGCAGTTGACAAGTACCAGAAGTACTCTTTCTATCAACTCTGCAACCTGCTAATCTGCGTCTGAATATCCAAGGAGGGTAAAGTCTCCTTCTTTGGGATACCGCAGACCTAGCTTTGAAGTAGTTGCAACGTATTTGATGATGCGTTTTTCAACACTTAGATGAGATTCTTTGGGATCTGATTGGAATCTATCACAAATGCAAACACTAAACAAAATGTCAGGTCTAGAAGTAGTAAGATAAAGAAGTGAACCAATAATACTCATGTAGAGCTTCTGGTCAACTTTCTTTCCTCCTTTGTCTTTATCCAGCTTCGAAGAACTTGACATCGGTATCTCAGTCTTTTTGCAATTCTCCGAACCGAACTTCTTGATGAGATCTATTGCATATTTTTCTTGGTGAATGAAAATTCATTTTTTCAATTGTTTGACTTGTAATCCAAGAAAGAAAGTTAATTCACCCATTATGCTCATCTCGAATTCATCCTGCATAGACTTAGAAAACTTATTGCACAAATTTTCATTAGGTGATCCAAAGATAATATCATCAACGTAAATTTGAACAAGTAGAAAATCTTTACCTTCTTTTTAATGAACCAAGTAGTATCCACCTTTCCTTTAACAAAACCGTTTTGAATTAAAAACTTACTTAACATGTCATACCAGGCTCGAGGTGCTTGCTTTAATCCATATATGGCCTTTTTCAGTCTGAAGACTGAGTCTAGCCTTTTTGGATCTTCAAATCCAAGTGGTTGTTCCACATAGACTTCTTCTTGGATAAATCCATTGAGGAATGCACTTTTGACGTCCATTTGGAATAACCTGAAATTTTTATAGCAAGCAAAAGCAAGTAATAATCTAATTGCTTCTAACCTTGCTACTAGTGCACAGGTCTCATCATAATCTATCCATTCTTCTTGCATATATCCTTTAGCCACGAGTCTTGCTTTGTTTTTGACCACTTTTCCTTTCTCGTCCATCTTGTTCCTGAAAACCCATTTAGTTCCAATGATAGATTTACCTTTTGGTTTAGGAATTAGCTCCCAAACATCATCGATGCTGAACTGTCTGAGTTCTTCTTGCATAGATTCAATCCAGCTTTCATCAGACAATGTTTCTTCTATGCTTTTGGGTTCTATCTTAGAAATGAGTGCTAGTCCGTTAGACTCTTCTCGCCTTTTAGATCTTGTGCGAATTCCTTCATCAATGTTGCCAATAATGAGTTCCTTGGGATGACTAGACTTATGCTTCTAGTTACTGGTTGGTCTAAAGGTCTGCTGATCTTCTACTTCAGTTGAATCTTCTATTTCTGTTTGTTACTGATCTTCAGAAGTCTGAACCACTTCAGGGGTAGTAGACTTTGTAAGGTCTGGAGCAAGTTCAGATTCTTCAAGTTGAGTTTGAATCAGTTGATTTTGCACAGAGTCTTGAAATTTGACGTTCATCGATTCTTCCACAAACTGAGTCTTCTTGTTGAATATTTTGTAGGCTTTGCTTGAGGTTGAATAGCCAAGGAAAATTCATTCGTCTGATTTTTCTTCAAACTTACCAGTTCAATCATTTGCATTTTTCAAGACAAAACACCTACAACCAAACACATGAAAATAAGAAACATTTGGCTTTTTTCCTTTATATACTTTATAATGAGTTTTCTCTATAATCGGCCTTAAAAATACTCTGTTAATAATGTAGCAAGTTGTAGAAACTATTTCAGCCCAAAATCGAGAAGAAATATTACTTTCAATTAAAAGGGTTCTTGCCATTTCCTACAAAGATCTATTATTTCTTTCCACAACCCCATTATGTTCTGGAGTATATGGAGAAGAGAAAATATGCTGGAAACCAGATTCATCACAAAATTTAGCAAAGTTTTGATTCTCAAACTCACCTCCATGGTCTGTTCGTATGCTCGAAATAGCATAACCTTTCTCATTCTGAACTTTCTTAGCAAACTTTGAAAAGTGAGAAAATGTTTCAGACTTACTTACCAGAAAGTAAACCCAAGTAAAACGAGAGTAGTTATCCATGATCACTAGACAGTATCACTTTCCAGCAATGCTTTGAGTTCTGGTTGGTCCAAAGAGATCCAAATGCAGAAGCTGCAAAATTCGATTAGTAGAAACTTGGTTTATTGGTTTAAAAGAATATCTAACCTGTTTTCCCAAAACACATGGCGTGCATAATTCAAACTTTTGACAAGTCAGGTTGGGAAGCCCACGAACAAGCTTCTTGGAGGAGATCTTGGCTATCTGCTTCATGTTGACATGGCCAAGCTTTCGATGCCAAAGGTTTGCTTCATCTTGAATGGATATTAGACACTAAGAACTTTCTGATTTTATATCTAGAAGATGAATATTCCCACGTCTTCATCCAGTGAAAGATTGAGATAAATCTTTACTAGTTCCCGAACAAATTCCTTCTTGGAAATTAATTTTGAATCCAGTGTCACACAATTGACTAATGCTAAGTAGATTGTAATTCAAACCTTCCACCAAGGAAACATTGTTGATTGTGAGACTTCCAATTTTCAAAGTTCCACATCCAACAATTTTTCCTTTGCTATTTCCACCAAAAGAAAGTTTTCCACCATTTATTTGCACAAGCTTTATAAAACAACTTGAATCTCCTGTCATGTGTCTCGAACAGCCACTATCCAAATACCATTTGATCTTTTTCTTGATAGTGACCTGCAATTATAAAGAGAACTCAAGTTTTCTTTGGTACCCACATTTTCTTGAGTCCAGGAGAGTTAGTACTAAATACAATTTTTGCCCAATCCCTCTTAACAGGTCTCCAAACCTTGGGACATTTTTCTTGAAATGTTCTGAGCTGTTACACTTTGAACATTTGAGAACACTTCGGCCAACAGGTTTTATAAAAATTCTTTGAAAATGATTTCTGTAAAATGTTTTTGTAGGTCTTTGTTTGATTCTTTCCTTCACTTTTGGAAAATCAATTAAAGGAATAGTTTCTGGTGTCATAGCCAAACCAGATTTGTTGAAACAAGATCTTTGTACTGAAAGAATCTTTTCCAACTTCTCGATCCTATTGAAAACATTTTTGTAATATTTGAAATGTCTTCTTTCAAAAAGGTATTTTCCTCCAAAAGAGAATCTGCATTTTCTTTTAAATTAACAAAATTTTTGTCTAGATTTTCAAACTTTTCTTTCCTAGAAGTTTCCTATTGCTTAAGTTTAGAATTCTCCCTCTTCAGCTCGGAAATCATTTTAAGAGAGGTTTTGAGACTAAGATAAAGTTCATCTATGTACTTCAAGACTTTAGTAGGAATTTTTAAATTATTAACCTCGATTTCGTTGTCTGAGTCTGAGTCTGATTCTGAATTTGCCATTAGACATATGTTGGCATATTCTTCATCACTTTCTACACATTCAGTATCACTCCATGTCTCTGCTTTGAGTGCCTTTTTGTATTTCTCAGTTCTTACATTCTTTTTCTTCAACAAATGGCAGTTGGGTCTGATGTGTCCATTTTTCTTGCATTCAAAGCAGATCACATCTTTACTGACTTCATCATCCTCAGTTGATTTGTTTTGAAATTTTTGAGTGTCTTGCCTCTTCCAGTTGAATCTTCTTCCCTTTCTATTCAACTTTCTGAATTTCCTTATCATGAGTGCTAGTTCTTCATCGTCCATATCATCTTTCGAATCTGTATCATCAGAATCATCGTTAGATTTTAAAGCAATTGACTTCTTACCTTTAGGATCTTCTTCCTCATTGATTTGCTCCACTTCATATGATTAGAGTGTGCTAACTAGTTCGTCTACTGAAAGAGGCATGATCCTCCGGGTTTCTCTTATTGAAGTCTTCATGTGATTCTAGTCTTTAGAGAGTCCTCGCAACAATTTATCGACCTTCATTGGTCCTGAGATTGGCTGTTCCTAAACATGTCAGTGATGGATTCTCCTAGCTTCATCTTGAAGGCTTCATACTGTTCGAGTAGAATATTGATTTTTGTTTCTTTAACTCGATCAGTTCTTTCATAAGTAACGTGCAACCTATCCCAGACTTCTTTGGCTGTTTCACAGGATGAAATTCTGTTATACTCAGTAGGAGATAAAGCACAGTATAAAGAGTAGATGGCTTTAGCATCAAGAGCTTGTCTCTTGGTTATTTCTTCTTGTGCCATTTCGCCAGCGTCTACAACTTCTTTTCCTCTTTCTGAGAATGATGTAGCTTTGGGAATAATCCATTTTTCTACTACATCCCATTCCAGGGGATCTTTCGATCTTAGAAATGCCTTAATCTTGTTTTTCCACACATTGTATTCCTTCCCATCAAAGTAAGGAGGTCTGGTGTTGCTTTGGCCTTCAACCAAACCTGGAGCCAAAATACTAGCCATAGATCTTTAACTTAGAAGTAAAAACACTTCAATAAAATGAGTACACAAGCTCTGATACCAATTGAAAGGGCTAATGTAACACCTAGAAGGGGGTGAATAGGTGTAAATAAAATTTTCTCGCAAGACTGAGTAGTAATAAATTGCCTTTTAAGAATAATAGACTAAGGACGTAAACAGCTTTAAATAATTATATAAAGCAACGAATAAAGGTAAGGAATTCAGGGAAATAGAATAGAAACACAAAATTTATAGTGGTTCGGCTTAGATCAAGCCTACGTCCACTCTCCCGCATTGACAGCCCACTGGCTGAATTTCACTATGAATCAAGAGAGATTTTACAGTCTCACGTCCTTGACTTTACAGTGTAGAAACTCTACTACTCTCTTCCAAAGTCTCACAAGTGTTTGCTCTCTCTTTTGAGTACAAATTAAACTTGACGGTTGAAATAGCAAAGAACTAGGAAGTTTCAGACTTTGAAATTTTTCTTTCACGCACTTCTTCGAACAATTGGAGAGTCCGCCTTAAATACTCTTCCATGCCTTCACGATCGTTGGCACTTTCCAAGTGAGTTCTTCCAATCTACCCATTGGACAGAATCAATCAATGGGATCTTGAGTCGTTTTAGGAATGTGATGAGAGCCTATCAATCCTGTTCGCCCATACAATCGAGATCTTGGTTTCCATAAGTAGAACCTTCCAAGTATACTTCACCTTTCAAAAAGATTTAATTATCCGAATTGATTCCAATAAGGATAATTTATCATAAGGTGCTATGTCCAGCCATAAGGTCTTCCAGAACCGTACAAACTGAATCCTTGAAAATAATCCTACATCTGGATAAGTCTTCATTCTTTGGTTTGGAAATTGTCAGTGAGGGCAGACTTTGAGAATAAAGTCTAGCGGTCTTCAAACTTTGACGGAAGAGTTTGGAGTTCTTCAAACTATAACACTTAGGTCTGCAAGTCTTTAGACTAGACTTTTAGAAAGGTTTTGTCAGCTTCAAAACAATCAAGGAGTTTTCTCTAACATGAATCACAATGATTTCTTCTTTGCATTGTAATCGTAGAGATGAAACCGACGACACAATCAAGTAAGTGACAATGTTGATTGACTTGATGGGGATTTGGCAAGGGCTTGACACTTGTGGCTTGGGCGACGGTCTCAACACTCACTAGCGGTTGCTTAGGGCTTGTAGGCCGTTGCCCAATGGCTAGTGAGAGTTGCCGGCGACCCTTGCCAACGATAATGAAGGTAAAATATAAATAAAAAAATCAAAAAAATATTAAAAGATTGTAAAATTGTCCATGTCAGTGTTGATCGTATCGTATAAAACAGTTGGCATTCATGTTAGCAATTTTCTAGCAAAATTGATCAAAGGACTCCATTAACATAAATGCAAAATGCTTATAACAGAATTGGTACCAATACAATATGTTTAAGACTTTTTTTGTACATATGCTTCTAAGGAATGTAATAGTACTGATATGACATCCCAGATTTTCGACCCTATTTTCTACTGAATTAATCGGGCATTTCATTGACGCACATATAGAGCTGTTATCAGAGCTGATCACTCTAGAGATGACTAGATTATCTGGGGAAATCATTAAGAATTTTATGGCAAATAGACTTGAGAATTCGACTAGGAATCGGCTTCTCAACCGTGTCCATCTTTAAAGGCCATTACGGCACAGTATAAAATTGATTTGAAATCAGAGATAGGCTGGTTCGACAGAGATGTGTAGCTAATCGTGGGTGACACCACTAAATTGGAAAATTCTCCTCGACCGGCACTAGATTGATTTTCTTATTGTTTTGGTATCTCGTGTCCATATTTGGATCCTCGAGATTTTCACGACAACTGAGAGTCGCCAATGAGTGGAGGGGGGTTCATAGTGGCTCGAAGAAAATAGATCATGGGTCATTTGCACTAAAAATGTCTGAAAGTTACCCGGTAGCCTAGGTCACGCTAAAAACGCACCGAATGGAAATTAACCGTGAATTCAAGTCCAATTTCAGAAATTGAAAGTCCTATCATGTCACAATCTATTTTAGGAACGTCAACTCATCCTCCGAGAAATTTTTAGAGATTCTGGGATTTTTGCGGAAAATCGTTCAGACGTCGCAGAAAATTAGCGGAAATTCGGACAAACCAAATTAAAGGAAATTTGGACTTACAAGCAGAGCCTTTGAGTGTTGGGGACTAGCAGAAAATTGTACGGGATTTTTCTTCGTCGAAATTGGACATTGATATGGAAATTTCATGAAGACATTGAAGCTAAATTAAGTGAATTTCAGATCCAAAGAGAAGGGTTGCATTTTGACATCAATTTGGTTTAAATTGTGGAATTTCCAAACTAGAAAGAAATAAGGAACATTAAGATAAGCTTGAAGACAAAAGGGGGAACAATGCATTCAATTCTATGGATTGGCTTTGTTGACTTTCTTTCTCCCCAACAGTGGCTTCTTCTTCAAGCCGTGCCAGCCTTTGTGTCACTTTTATCTTATCCTTCGGAGCGCAATTCATTTGCTCATCCATTCTCTCACCACTTTGCCGTTTGTCAACGAAGCTCAGCCCCCCACCAAATTTCTTCTCTCGCGCGGCTTCAATTCACGAGCTGCCGTCTGCGCCATCACCGAATCCCCACCGCCAGCTTGCGTTTTTTTTTAGTCAACCGAAGAAGCCCCTACGCCCGTGCACTTCAGTAGTTCGAAGTCCCCACTGAAATTTCCTGCAAGCTGCCCCACCATCTTCAGTTAACACCTCACTCCACCAAGCTCCATCTCTTTGCCTAGTTCGGTCAACAAAAGAGTCCAACAAAACTGAGTTGTTGACTCCTTGCCGTGCTGCCCTTCATCCACGTAGCCTTCTCCACCGTTTGCCAGCGTTTCTTCTCCACCAAAACTGCCCACTTCACCACTGAAGAAGCCCAGCTTCCTTGCCCACGATTCCACCAAATTCTTCTGCAAGAGCCTAACCCATCGAAGCCCCTTGTTGATTTCGTCCTCTCCACGTGTGACAACCACACTCACGAAGCCCAAAGGTTGACCTTCGAAACTTCACCAGCTTCTGCCTCCTGTTGGTTCGTTGATTTCCTCTTCACACCGCACTGCAGCTCTTTGCGCCCTTCTTCAAGCTCGGATGACCTTCAACGAAGAAGACCAAGCTGTTTGCTCCAGCCCATCAACTGAGCAGCCCAAGCTTTTGGCCCAGCTCGCAAAGAATAGCCCATTTGAAGCCCGTGTTCAGCCTTGCTCAACCCATCTTTAGCAGTTCATTTCAGTTTAGTTCAATTCAGCCCAAGGAGCAGCCCATCTTCGGTTTTGGTCAGGCCCACTTGAAGCCCAGTCCAGCAATTCAAAGCCCAAGTGAGATCAGCCCAATTGTGAGGCCCACGAAGCAGGCCCAAGCCCAGCTTTTTGCTGTGGGCTTGCGAAGCTTTTGAGCTTGGCCTGGGTGTCCGCTAACGCCGCCGAAAATTCAGAATTTGGCCGCCGTCGTGGTGTTCCGGTCTTCACCTTGCTCAAGTGAGTTTTACTAACTAATGCTTTCTTAGTTTGCTAAATATGCTTAAGGGTTGATTAGTGTTAATTAAGTAGGATTAAATGGTTAGATTAGAATGGATTAGTGATTATTAGATAATTGTAATGCATGCTAGGTAATTGAATTGTGCAATTAGCAAGTAGAGATGTACTTCTTTTTATTGAATGCATCTCGAGATTTTTCCCGATCCGTTCTGGCGTCCAATTAGGCATTACGGGTCTAAATTGGATTTTTAGTATTTATTTATTAATTATTTTCCAAAAATTAGGCAGGGATAGCTGACGACCGGAATTTTATGCTAATTGTCGTGGCACAGTCCATTTATTTAATTGAACTTTATTTCGTGCTAAATTGAATTATTTGAGAAAGTGGAAATTATTCTTTAATTGGATAATCGTTGGTTATTAATTGAAAAATAACTGGGCATCGGTTGATAATGCCAAAAATATTTGAGTGGACTACAGAAAATGTGGGAGTTATAGAAAGGAAAATATTATATTTTGGCTAAGGCCAGCCGTGTGCCCACGCACGATATTTTATCGGGTATGATAAAAGATGAGAAGAAATGCTATGTGGCGTGGCTCGACAATTGTTACATCGCTTTGGCATATAGGATGCCTTAGAGAATCCACGTAAATTGTTGAATATATATCATGCCTATGTGGCGATAATTGATCATGTCTGTGTGGCGATAATTAAGCGTGCATGTGTGGCGTAGAACGTGCCTGTGTGGCGTAAATCATGCCTGTGTGGCCGTATTTCTGTATGTCAAGTATCGTGCCCGTGTGGCTGAAAGTAATTGGAATGCCTGAAAGAATGCACGTAAATTGTTTATTATATACATCACATTGGCGAAAACGGTGCTAGAGAGAAAGAATGTACGTGATTTACGAACATACGTGGTTCGGTGATTGGGATATCACTGGCGAAAACGGCACCTTAAAGAACGCACGTAACTATCTATTTCATACGTCACCTTGGCGAAAACGACGCCCGAGAGCACTAATGTAGCTCTGTGACTAAGTTTACTATTGGAGGTTATATAGTGTGGAGTGAAATGACCTAGAAATGGTCCGACTGATATGTAATCGACTAGGTCGATTAATCAAGATATCAATCTGTGATGTGATTGCTTGGGTGCCTATTGAACTGTGCTAATATGCAGGTGGAATCTGAGGCCAAGGTAAATCCTCTGACCTGTGTGTGCATAGGCAGCCCGGTTAGCGTATTGGTTTATTAATCGAGTCTTAGAGGTTAGAACTTGCTGAGATGTGGTCTTAATGGTTATTGTATAACCATTTTAGGACCCTGATGAGGAACCTGAGGAGGAGAACCCTGATGTGAGACCCGAGGAGGAGGAGGAAGATTTTGAAGAAAGAGGATGATCCTGGGGATGATCCTAAGTACGACCCAAATAAGGACTAAAATCCCCATCCTGTTTGCAAACCCTAGGCTGAGAACTGATGTGTGATAGTTCAGCCTTTAGCAAATAGTAATGTATTATATGTTATGAGGTGTGCCTATATAAAAGTGTGGTTGTGATTTTCAGATGAGAAAATATGGCCTTACTCTTCTATCCCAATGTTTTATTGTTTGGGGATTTATAACTGCTTCCGCATGTGCTATTGAAAATGAAAGGGTCGGCGATACGTAGTCCTGGGATATCGCATTTTAAAATCGACCAGGGTAAGGGATGTGAGCGTGCATGAGGATCGGAGCGTGACATCCCCTTTTTGTGGTATCAGAGCGAAGTTTAAGATTGGAGTGATAAGGAGCGATGGGTCTTAGAATAGTGGTAGGAAAGGCCTTTAAATTCATGCTGGTGCATGTTTGTGTCAGCTGGATGCTAGAATTGTTTGTTATGTGTGGATCGCTCATCTTCTAATCCAGTGTGGATTTGGAAGACAAGTTTCAGTGTAAAGACTGAATCATGAGCGAGCAGGAGCTGAGGACTCCTAGTAATAGGGCTGCAGCCTTTGTGACTCGAGGTAGAACACCGACGAGGATTAGTGGCCGAGGCGGTTGAGTTTGAGCGTCGACTTAGGCCAGCGCGAGTGTAAGAGTACTGTTGTAGGCCGGTACTAGTGTAGCAGCATCGAGCAATCCTAGGTTCGACGGATCGTTCAGGCGCTAGTGTCCTTGGATTTGGTTAAGCCAACAAGCTTAGGACCGAGCTGCCGCTGTTGTCACTGTCACTACCGCCGTCAGTGTCGCAATCGCCATTGTTGCCACACCTGCTAAGATCCAGAGTGGAGATATGATCTGGGAGTGAGCCGTTGCATCTGAGTCGAGGTATAGATATAGTTTGGGCAGAGATGGAAATTGGTCAGGGAAAAGATCGAGGTCGAGAGAAAAATATCTTATTCCACCCAATAGGAAGGGTGGGACAGTTAGGTTAGCACCGAGTCAAATGGATCATGTTGTTTCCGGACGTGATAATGGAAATCAGTCTTATGTCCTTCCTAGGACGAGAAATTGTTTGGAGTGTAGCCAATAGGGATATCTGGACAAGAGTGGTCCTAACAGACCGATGGGAAAACTAGAAAGAGTGCATGCTGTCGCTTGTTAGGAGATAGAAGACTCACCAGATAGGTGTTGGATTTTATCAGAGCAGCACAGCAGAGTTTTATGCTAAGTTGGTAGAACTTCAATTGTTGAAGTAAAAGTGAAAGAAAGGGGAATCACTAGCTATGGTTGTGCTTGACTAGTTGCTAGGGTGTAAGTGGACGCCACATGAGTAGAGTGGGCTCATGGAGCATCTTGTGGTAATGAATTATGGTAATGGAGTAATCCAGTTTAGTCTTTTAGCATGTGAAAGTGTCGAGGTTATTAGGAGTCGAAAAGAATCTTTGATTTCATTAACCTCGTCGGCTGAAGACAACCCGTTTGTTAAACGGAGGTTGCCAAGATTGATTTGGCAACTGTAGTGGATGTGTTAGTTGAGAAATAGAATGTGAAGAAGGTGGCCGTGATACAGAAAATTTCTGAGATGGTTCCAAGGGAATTGCCAGGTCTACCGCCAGAAAGGGAAGTAGAATTCGTGATTGAACTAGCACCCGGGATAGAGCCAATCTCTAAGGCTCCTTACCAGATGACGTTATCTGAGTTGGAAGATCTAATAGTGTAGATGCGAGAATTACCGAATAAGAAATTTGTACGCACCAGTTTTACCCGAAAAAGGAAATATGGTCCATTACACCTATGCTTTGACTATTGTCAACCCGATTAAGTGACGCTAGAGGACAAGTGTTCAATGTCTAGGATCGATAACTTGTTTGATCAATTTCAAGGAGCATCGATTTTCTCAAAGATCGACTTGAGGACAGGATATCGTCAGCTGAGGATTAGGAAAGAGGACATTCCTAAATCAGCATTTCACACTCGATATAGTCACTATGAGTTCACAGTGATGCCATTTGGATTGACAAATGCTCCTGCTGTTTTTATGGGTTTGATGAATAAAGTGTTCATGGAATATCTGAATCAGTTGTGATCGTGTTCCTCGATGATATTCTGGTGTATTCCAGAAGTGAGGAAGAGCATGAGAGTCATTTGAGACTAGTGCTGCCGACACTGAGAGTTCATCAGTTGTACGCTAAGTTTAGCAAGTGAGAGTTTTAGTTAACACATGTTGCTTTCTTAGGGCATGTGATCTCAGGTGAAGGAATTTCAGTGGACCCGAGCAAGATTGAAGCTGTGATCAACTGGCCAAAACCGACTACAGTGGCAGAGATCATAAGTTTTCTGGTTTTAGCAGGGTATTACAGACGGTTCGTGGAAGGGTTCTCATCATTAGCGTCGCCAATGACAAAACTTTTAAAGAAAGAGAAAAAAATTTTATGGACAAACAAGTGTGAGAGTAGTTTCCAAGAGCTTAAGGAAAAGCTTACTACCGCACCTGTGCTGACAATTCCATCTGGTCCTGGAGAATTCGAGATCTATAGTGATGCGTCACTTAGAGATAGGGGGTGTGTGCTAATGCA
Source organism: Eucalyptus guilfoylei (assembly GCA_016097605.1). NCBI lineage: Eukaryota > Viridiplantae > Streptophyta > Magnoliopsida > Myrtales > Myrtaceae > Eucalyptus > Eucalyptus guilfoylei. The sequence continues at coordinate 22,695,024 of CM027865.1, read as the reverse complement.
ACATGGCCAAGTAGTTGCACATGCCTCCCGTTAATTAAGACCTCATGAGTTGAACTACCCGACGCATGACCTAGAACTCGCAGCCATCATTTTTGCGTTGAAGATTTGGAGGCACTATTTGTGCGGGGAAAGGTTTCAGATCCTCATGGACCATCAGAGTCTCAACTACCTATTCTCTCAAAAGGAGTTGAACATGAGATAACGACGATGGATGGAATTGCTGAAGGACTACGACTGTGATATTCTATATCACCTGGGAAAAGCGAATAAGGTCGCCGATACTTTGAGTCGAAAGTCTTCAATTGCTCATATATTAATTAAGGAGTGGAACTTAATCGAGAGAGCTCGAGATTCGATATTCAAGTTTGAGGTAAGCCACCTTTCAAGTCTTATGGCCATCCTTAGAATTGAACCGAATGTTCATATCAGAATCAAGTTACTCTAACCAACAGATCCAGATGTACAGGAAATCCTGCAAGAGGATACTGATAAGGGAGAGGCTAACTTTCAAATTTCTGAGGATGGAATACTCAAGTTCCGAGGGTGATTGGGTGTACCTGACGATGTAACACTCAGGGAAGAGAATTGGTCAAGAAGTTACGATAGCTATTGTAGTATTCAACCATACAGCACAGGGCAGGTCAGAATCAACGTCAACTCGAATGGTAGACCGATATGAAGATAGTTATCGTCGGACAGGTTGCAAGTGTCAGATGTGCTAGTAAGTGAAAGTTCAATAATGCAAGCTAAGAGGACATTTATAATCACTCGAGAGTTGCGAGTGGGAATGGAAGTATATCACGATGGAATGTTGTGATAGGTTTACTAAGAAGTTAAAGGGGTAATGATTCCATTTGGGTAGTGGTCGACAGACTGATGAAGTCGGCCCACTTTATCGCCATATGGAAGGATCTTGATTGGAATGGGCAGGCAAAAGTGTATGTGTGTCCGACAGTTCGTCTGCGTGGAGTACCAGTGACGAACTTATCTCAAATCTAGAACCGAGGTTCCCAGTTTCAGCAGAACAGTCAAATAGTTCCTTTTGAGGCAGAACAGAGTAGAGTGTGCAGAACTTCAGTTGCGGAGATAAAGCCAGAGAAAGAAAGATTTTAGGTCCAGAGTTGGTCTAGCAGTCAATGGATGCCATGATCAGTGCCAGAGTACAGACCGCTCAGAATCGCCAAATTAATTGAATCATTGAGCATTGAAGGCCCTCAGAGTTCCAAATTGGTGATTACATCTTTCTGGAGGTGTCACCAATGAGGGATACCTTGCGCTTCAGCAAGGAGGGAAAAATTGAAACCGAGGTACATAAGTTCCTTTGAGATTCTGAAAAGAATTGGGAACCTAGCGTATCGTCTTGCGTTATCGTCGAGATTGGTGCAAGTGCATGACGTCTTTCACATGTCAAGGTCGAGGATGTTTGAGCCTAACCCGACCCACGTGCTAAGTCTGGAAGAATTAGACGTGGATGACAGAGTATCATACGTGAAAAGCCCGGTTCAAATTGTGAATCAGAAAGATCGGATTCGGTGAACCAAGATAATCCCTCTAGTCAAAGTGGTCTGACAACGCCACGGGATTGAAGAACCAACCGGGGAAAGTGAGACTAGATGAGATGATGATACCCCCACCTGTTTGTTTAAGGATTGGTAAAATTTTAAATTTCGAGGACGAAATTTTTTTAAGAGGGGAAGAGTTGTGACATCCCAGATTTTCGACCCTGTTTTCTACTGAATTAATTAGGCATTTCATTGACACGCCTATAGGGCTGTTCTCAAAACTGATTACTCTAGAGATGACTAGATTATCTGGGGAAATTATTAAGAATTTTAAGGCAAATAGACTTGAGAATTCGACCAAGAATCGGTTTCTTGACCGTGTCCATATTTAAAGGCCATTACGGCACAATATAAAATCGATTTGAAATCAAAGATAGGCTGGTTCGACAGAGATGTGTAGCTAATCGTGGGTGACACCACTAAATTGGAAAATTCTCCTCGACTGGCACTAGATTGATTTTCTTATTGTTTTGGTACCCTGTGTCCGTATTTGGATCCTCGAGATTTTCACGACAACCGAGAGTCGCCAATGAGTAGAGGGGGGTTCATAGTGGCTCGAAGAAAATCGATCACGGGTCATTTACACTAAAAATGTCCGAAAGTTACCCGGTAGCCTAGGTCACGCTAAAAACATGCCGAATAGAAGAAATTAACCGTGAATTCGAGTCTGATTTCAAAAATTGAAAGTCATGTCATGTCACAATCTATTTTAGGAACGTCAACTCATCCTCCAAGAAATTTTTAGAGATTCTGGGATTTTTGCGGAAAATCGTTCGGACGTCGCAGAAAATTAGCGAAAATTCAAACAGGTCAAATTAAAGGAAATTTGGACTTCCAAGCAGAGCCTTTAAGTGTTGGGGACTGGCAGAAAATTGTGCGGGATTTTTCTTCGTCGAAATTGGACATTGATTTGGGAAATTTCATGAAGACATTGAAGCTAAATTAAGTGAATTTCAGATCCAAGAGAAGGGCTGCATTTTGACATCAATTTGGTTTAAATTGTGGAATTCCCAAACTAGAAAGAAATAAGGAACATTAAGATAAGCTTGAAGACAAAAGGGGGAACAATGCATTCAATTCTATGGATTGGCTTCGTTGACTTTCTTTCTCCCCCAACAATGGCTTCTTCTTCAAGCGTGCCAGCCTTTGCGTTGCTTTCATCCTATCTTCGGAGCGTAGTTCATTTGCTCATCCATTCACTCTCACCACTCTGTTGTTTGTCCATGAAGCTCAGCCCCCCACCAAATTTCTTCTCTTGCGCGGCTTCAATTCACGAGCTGCCGTCAACGCCATCACCGAATCCCCACCGCCAACTTGCGTTTTCTTCAGTCAACCGAAGAAGCCCGTACGCCCGTGCACTTCAACAGTTCGAAGACCCCACCGAAATTTCCTACAAGCTGCCCCACCATCTTCAGTTAACACCTCACTCCACCGAGTTCCATCTCTCTGCCCAGTTCGGTCAACAAAAGAGTCCAACAAAATTGAGTTGTTGACTCCTTGCTGTGTTGCCCTTCATCCATGCGGCCTTCTTCACCATCTGCAAGCGTTTCTTCTCCACCAAAACTGCCCACCTCATCACCGAAGCAGCCAAGCTTCCTTGCCCACGATTCCACCGAATTCTTCTACAAGAGCCCGACCCACTAAAGCCCCTTCTTGATTTCACCCTCTCCACGTGCGACAGCCACACTCACGAAGCCCAAGGGTTGACCTTCGAAACTTCACCAGCTTCTACCTCCTGCTGGTTCGTTGATTTCCTCTTCATGCCGCACTGCAGCTCTTTGCGCCCTTCTTCAAGCTCGGATGACCTTCAACGAAGAAGACCAAGTTGTTTGCTCCAGCCCATCAACCAAGCAGCCCAAGCTTTCGGCCCAGCTTGCAAAGAACAGCCCATTTGAAGCCCGTGTTCAGCCTTGCTCGGCCCATCTTCAGCAGTTCATTTCAATTCAGTTCAGTTCAGCCCAAGGAGCAGCCCATCTTCGGTTTTGGTTAGGCCCACTTGAAGCCTAGTCTAGCAATTCGAAGCCCAAGTGAGATTGGCCCAATTGTGAGGCCCGCGAAGCAGGCTTAAGCCCAGCCTTTTGCCATGGGCTTGCGAAGCTTTTGAGCCCGGCCCGAGTGTTCGCCGATCCCGCCGAAAATTCGGAACTCCGCCGCCGTCGCGTCACTGTCACTGTATTCTAGTCTTCGCCTTGCTCAAGTGAGTTTTACTCACTAATGCTTTCTTAGTTTGCTAATTATGCTTAAGGGTTGATTAGTGTTAATTAAGTAGGATTAGGTGGTTAGATTAGAATGGATTAGTGATTATTAGGTAATTGTGATGCATGCTAGGTAATTGAATTGTGCAATTAGCAAGTAGAGACGTACTTCTATTTATTGAATGCATCTCGGGATTTTTCCCGATCTGTTCTGGCGTCCAATTAGGCATTACAGGCCTAAATTGGATTTTTAGTATTTATTTATTAATTATTTTCCAAAAATTAGGCAGGGATAGCCGACGATTGGAATTTTTTGCTGATTGTCGTGGCACATTCCATTTATTTAATTGAACTTTATTTCGTGCTGAATTGAATTATTTGTGAAAGTGGGAATTATTCTTTAATTGGATAATCATTGGTTATTAATTGAAAAATAACCAGGCATCGGTTGATAATGCCAAAAATATTTGAGTGGACTACAGAAAATGTGGGAGTTATGGAAAGTCAAATTTTATATTTTAGCTAAGGCTAGCCGTGTGCCCACGCATGATATTTTATTGGGTATGATAAAAGATGAGAAGAAATGCTGTGTGGCGTGGCTTGGCGATTATTACATCGCTTTGGCATATAGGATGCCTTAGAGAATGCACGTAAATTGTTGAATATATATATCATGCTTGTGTGACGATAATTGATCATGCCTGTGTGGCGATAATTAAGCGTGCATGTGTGGCGTAGATCGTGCGCGTGTGGCCGTATTTCTGTGTGTCAAGTATCGTGCCTGTGTGGCCGAAAGCAATTGGAATGCCTGAAAGAATGCACATAAATTGCTTATTATATACATCACGTTGGTGAAAACGACGCCAGAGAGAAAAAATGTACGTGATTTACGGACATACGTGGTTCGGTGATTGGGATATCACTGGCGAAAACGGCACCTTAAAGAACGCACGTAACTATCTATTTCATACGTCACCTTGGTGAAAACGACACCCGAGAGCACTAATGTAGCTCTGTGACTAAGTATACTATTGGAGGTTATATAGTGTGGAGTGAAATGACCCAGAAATGGTCCGACTGATATGTAATCAACTAAGTCGATTGATCGAGATATCGATTTGTGATGTGATTGCTTTGGTGCCTATTGAACTGTGCTAATATGCAGGTGGAATTTGAGGCTAAGTAAGTCCTCTGACCCGTGTGTGAATAGGTAGCCCGGTTAGCATATTGGTTTACTAATTGAGTCTTAGGGAGTAGAACTTGCTGAGATGTGGTCTCAATGGTTATTGTATAACCATTTCAGGATCTCGATGAGGAACCTGAGGAGGAGAACCCTAATGTGAAACACGAGGAGGAGGAAGATTTTGAAGAAAGAGGATGATCCTAAGGAGGATCCTAAGTACGACCTGGATAAGGACTGAGATCCCATCCTGTTTGCAAACCCTAGGCTGAGAACTAATGTGTGATAGTTCAGCCTTTAGCGAATAGTATTGTATTATATATTATGAGGTGTGCCTGTATAAAAGTGTGGTTGTGATTTTCAGATGTGAAAATATGGCCTTACTCTTCTATCCCAATGTTTTATTGTCTAGGGATTTATAACTGCTTCCACATGTGCTATTGAAAATGAAAGGGTCAGCGATACGTAGTCCTGGGATATCACATTTTAAAATCGACCAAGGCAAGGGATGTGAGCATGCCTGAGGATCGGGGCGTGACAACTGAAAAGTCTACTTTTGCAAGAGCAATTCTTTTCAACATTGACGGATCAAAATCTTCTATCCTGCATTTGCATTTACATCCCTATACACTTTGATTTGTCATTGATTCTCTCGACATCATTCAAAACATCAATTGCATGCCCTCGCAACTGCATCAATCTTGCATTGGGGTTCAAGGTTGAACCCATTTTGAATTATTCCTTCTATTCCCCTGGTTCATATTTTTTTCCTAAAAAGAAAAAAAAGGTAATCCAGTTTCAAAAGGTTTGATTTTGGAACAAGTACACAATGAAAGGCGTGACCATGCCATATTGGAGCTTTAACAACAAATGAGGCATGTCCTCAATCTCTTGGAGAATTGGGCGAGGTAGGAGGCACCATCAATTCGCCCTACTAAGCGACCACACCATGTCGATCCACATCCTCATCAAAACTCAGGCGATAAATTCAAGGACACTAGAAGCAACTCTAATGATTTGGATTACGAAGTTTAGAGTAAAAGAGGAGGGCTTGAGGACAATGATCATGAAATAAAAGTGGAGGTGCCAGAAAACCTAGATGATATTGTCAGTTGACTTCATGATATCTAATAAGTATTTGACTTCCACATATAATCAGATGAAGTGTCACGAGATTGTTGTTCTCAAGTTGAATATATATGCTTCATTTTGGTGGGAAAACTTGAAGAACTAGAGAGTCCATGATGGAAAAAGCCGAATCAAATCTTGGGAAACACTCAAGAAACTTATGAAGAAGAGTTTCTGTTCTGACAACTACAAGCAAGACCCTTTCCTTAAAATAAATTCCCTTTAGCAGTGCAGAATGAGCATTGAAGAATACATTAGAGAGTTTGAACAACTCCTTGTGGCTTGAAAAGAGACATTATTGATTTGGTTGAATTTCAACCATATTGGTCTTTCGAAAATGTTTGTAAGCCAGCCATGAAAGTGAAGAAACAAATGAAGTGTGGCAAGAGTTTGTCAACTAAATCATCAACAAGGGGGACGTTTTTCTTCTAGCAAGGCCGAGAATACATGATGAAAAGATTAAGGCAAGGAGAAAGCCACAGAGCCCGTCAAAAAACTCCCCAAAAAGACCAACAATAGTAGTATTCAAAAGTGCTTTAAGTGCCATGGCTATGGACACTTCAAAGCCAATTGTCCTAATTGAAGAGTTGTGACTCTCTAAGAAATCCAGTAGATTGACATGGGGCTTCAAGAAGCTATGCAAGGCAATGACCAAATTGAGTCTGAATCTAAGGAGAAAGATGAAATCATCAAGAGCAGCTAAACGAATGAGAATTGCTCATTATCAGGAGAGCTTTGCACTCTATAATCACTCCAAAGGCGAACGGGCAAAGGGAGAATAGTTTTTAAACTTGAGTAACGGGAAGGTGTGTAACTTGATCATCGATGGTGGAAGCTGCACCAACATAGCATCGACAACTCCAATCAACTCATTGAATCTTCCTACTTTCAAACACTTTTGAACGTATTAATTGAAGCGGATGAAAAAAGGGAACAATCTTCGGGTACTTCAACAAGCTTGGATTTTCTTTTTCAATTAGGAGACTATTGAGATCATGTTCTATGTGATATTATTCCGATGGAATCATATCTCTTGTATTGAGAAGGCCTTGGCAATTTGATAGGAAATTTGTTTATGATGGACAGAAAAACACTTGTTCTAGAAAGAGGAAAAACTCATCATATTTGCAACTTTAAGCCCAGTTATGATCGGCAAAAATCAACCGAGGGAGGGAAACACTAGCAAAGAAAATTTGTTCTGGAGTGAGACATGGGTGGAGATGGCCATTAGCAAATAAAATGATTTTTTTACTTTGCTTATGGTTGAAAATCGAAAAAGTGAAATAGAGAGGACCCTACATCCCTAAATGCAATCCTTGATCGATGAGTTTAAAGATGTTTCTCTGTTGGAATTACCACATGGATTACCTCCCTTAAGAGGTGTTGGGCATCAAATTGATTCTATCTCGGGTGCTTCTCTACCAAACAAAGCTATTTATCAATGCAATCCAGAAGAAATAAAGGAGTTGTAGCAACAAGTCGATGAGCTTACTACAGGAGGATACGTATGGGAAGTATGAGTCCTTATTTTGTTCCAGCCTACTTGTGCCAAAAAAGGATGGTTCCATATAAGATGTATGCCGATAGCCAAGTCATCAACAACATCACAATTAAGTATTGGCATGCAAATGAAGATGACCATCGATAGCACAAAAAAGACCAGTTGCTAGATTGGGTTTCATAACTGAAGAACTGGGAAAGATATCATAATAGCAATTGACAAGTATCTACCTTAGTGAAGTGACAACTACAGCAGACTTCATCTTAAGAAATTTGTTAATGTCAAAGGATACGATTGTATAGGCAATCCTGATTTTAGCTAAGGTCTCTGCCTACTCTCAATCAGCTAGCTGGGACTCCTTAAAGGTCTTCAACGATTAGATTGAAGACTTCTATAAATAAGGATTGGCAAAACTTGGAAGATGTTGGACATGAAATATATTGTTGTTGCACTTTGAGCAAGAAATTTTCTTTGTTCTTCATTTGATATCTTTGTATAAAGGTGTAGCATTGTAATAGGAGACAGTCATGCATACAAGTGGAAGTGCAATAGTTGGTCCTGATAGTGTGATCTATTGTGTGAAAGGAACTACACTTCTTGATTGTAACTTGCACGGTTGATTACTAGTGGAATTCGACTATTATTAAAGCTATTAGCTAGAGAATGGATGTAGACTTGGGAATGAAGTCAAATTACTATAAATTGCTTTATGATCTACTCTTATTGCTCATTATTTGCTCTGTTTGATCATAATATTCACACAAGCCGATGAAAGTCTCATTCATCTCGCTTGCTAATTATTGTGACATAGTTCGTGAAAGTTTATAGTAGTTTCATTCAACCTATTCAATCCCCTCTCTAGGTTGTATTGTTAACCTCAATACAACATATTTCTTAGAATAACTTAAATCACATTTTTTATTACAATATTATCCATATTTTACACACACAAAAGGGCGCAAAAAAAAAAAATCTCATTTGGGTGGATCTAGGCAAGGAAATCTCTCCACAGGAAGGCTTGGGCCCAAAATCAAGCCAAGCGGATGAGCCTCGGCATGGCGAAATCTTTCCCCACCTGTGCTTGCTTCCAAGCCCCGACCGTCTTATCCTCTCTTGCCCAATCGTCACGTCTAAGCATGAAAATCACCTAAATGAAAATCTACTTTGAGTTCATATGGATAATTTCCATGTATGTACCCACCGATAAGAGACCTCATCAGAAAAAACTTCTTCAATTTCTGATAAAGGAAAACTAACTTTAAGAAAAGAGCAATGCTAGCATAACAATGCCATCATTGCTTGAAGATAACAGTTTAATTTCAACTATCACTTTCACTCCAATTGGAACTAACTATTAGATTTGTTGAAATAGGAAAAAAAGGAAAGGTTGTTCATTGAGTTGCACTGGAAAGGAAAATTAGAAATTTTTCCTTTTTTCTTTCATCCTCACCTCACATGTTTTCTTTATCTCCAGCCCAACTTTCTCTGTGGGATCTTTTATTTTGAGGTATAAATCTTTCTTTCTGATTTTACAAAATTTAGCTCTTAATTGCTATGAAAAGTCCGAGAGTTACAAAGTTAAGAGAACATTAGAAACATAGTAAACTAAATCAAATCACATTTTACAATGTTAACTCTAAATTTCCCTTTAGTGTATTTCTTTAGAATATGTTTGTATTGTTCAATTGCCAGGAAGAGCTAATTGTACAAAAAAATTGGGAGAGGGATATTTAGAAGATTGACCATAATGAGCTATCCTCATTGTAGTGATTATCCCAAACAAGCATATTGTCAAATTGAAATATACAAACATATTCTAAAGAAGCGCACTAAAGGGAAATTTAGAATTAATGTGGTAAAATGTGATTTGATTTAGTTTATTATGTTTCTAATGTTCTCTTAACTTCACTTTTTCTTTCCGCCTTTCTTTGCTCGGCCAACCTTAAAGAGACGGAGAGAAAAATGAAGAGAAAGAGAGAAGGCTAGAGAGAGAATTTGGATTTGAATATGAGAGCCCCAACTTTCAAAGGAAGAAATGCATATATACTCCCCCTAAGATGAGATCCTAGTCCTTGGTTTGATGTAAGGCTTGATCTCCCAAAATAAGATAAAAAAATGCTTAATGGCTAAGCTTTCTTATGATTAGAGGGAAATTAAGCATATTTCATATTGGATGGCTAGGATGATTGATTTGTTGGATTAGTCATTAATCAGGGGGTATTTTGGTAATTTCCTATCTCGAGGGCAATTTTGTAAGTTTACTAGTGGATTTGTGTAATTTCATGTAAAAAGGGTATGGGGGTAGTTGGCTAGAAGGCTAGCTTGGTAGTCGCTAGTTGTTGAAACTTGGCCGAAAAATGGCTAAAATTGCCGAAGGTCGGTTGGACCAATCTGAATCGGTTTTGCTGATTTAGTCGATCTTTGGCCAAAAATGTGTGAAATTAGATTCCTGGAGGGCCTAATTCAAACGAAAGAGAAATGGGCTAAGTTGAAAAGAAATAATCCAAATTTGCCCCAATTAAATCAATGAACCTTTTACCAAATCTCAATTGATTTAAATTGGTTCAATTATCTCATGAATGACATTAATTACGCTCGGATTTTATGAGCATGCAAATTCAGACTGTCAAACCAATTAATGCGATTTCTGCAATTCCCATCCCCAATTGCCAAATTGATTGCAATTGAATTCAATTGATATAATCAAATATCAATTTATTCAATCAATTGAACTTAGGATGGCCTAATGCATTTAAATTGACATTAATGTGATGACATGAATTAGACATTAAAATGAAATTGAAGGTCGATATTCAAATTGAACCTCAATCTATCAACTTAGGCTATGTTTGGTCGTCCGGATTTCTAATCAGGATAGGACTGGATAGGATAGGCTATGAAATCCTCGGATTTTTTTATATCCAGTCCATTGTTTGGTGAACCGTAGTATTGAAATCGGATATATTCACATCATATCATGTACATTTTTTTTATATAAATGGTATATCATTATAAATGAACCTAAATGTTCATAAACGGAGATGGTGAAAAACTCTTGTAACATTATTTCTTAATTTATTTTTATTTTATTTTATTTTTATTTTTCCTCTTTTTTATATTATTTTCTTTATAATTTCTTTTTTCCCCTTTCATCATTGTTTACTAAAATTTTATCAAATAGTAAACTGTACTAACATACCTAAATAATATAATAAATATAAATATTTAATTTGTAGATAGAATGTTTATTATAAGATAGAATTAAAGTTGAATATATGAATTAAAATAAGATTAATTTAAAATAAATTTCTATTTTTTTCATTTTTAATTTCTTAAATTAGAATTCAAATATTATTTATATTGAAATATAATTTCAATTTTGTTAATTTAAAAAGTTTGTTATTCGAGAAAAATAACTTTCCTATTATGAACATTAGAAATCATATCTACCTTTATCCCACCTTCCCCATGGGATAATTTTATCTTGCCTATATCCCCCTTATATCCGACTTTATCCTGTCCTGAGCGAGTACCAAATATAGGATAGGATAAATCATATTTTATTCTGAATTTTATCCTGACTACCAAACGCAGCCTTTAAGTCTTAGTCTAGAATGGGTCAGCTTCAATTACATCAATTGAAGCACATTAACTTGACTTTTCAAAGTTCAAATATGCTAAATTCATCAAATTGAAATGCTTCATAGTGAAGTTGACAAAATCGATTATGAATTTGGATTATCAAAAAGGAGCTCATTGAGGGTGAAATCATTAAACTATGAAGAACTCATCAAGATCCCTAATTAGGGTTAAAAATGGATATTTTCTTCCTGTCATGCTAAATTCTATAAGGTTATACTATTAAAAACCCCAAACTAATACACTCATGATAAATATATCCCAAACTAATTTTTTTATCACCAAAAATCCTTAATTAGTACAACAGTGACAAATTTACTCAAGTTAAATTAGTTTTGAGTAAATTTGTCACAAGTGCACCAATTTGAGATTTTTTATAGTAAAAAAAAATTAGCTTGGGTAAATTTGTTACTAGTGTACCGATTTAGGATTTTTAGTAGTAAAAAAGTTAGTTTGAGGTAAATTTATCATAAGTGTATGAGTTTGGAAAATGTGATTGAAAAATAAATTTAGAGTAAATTTGTCAAATGTGTATCAATTTTGATTTTTTTTCAGGATATTAAACCAATTTTTAAATTGGTTTAACTACTAAGTGTGAAATAACCTTTAGATCAAATGTTGTGAAGGAAACTAAGCTAAAACATGACTAGGAAGAAAGTAATTCTATTTTTGACCAATTTTGAACCTAAATCTGAAAAAAAAAAAATCAGAAAAATAGATTTTTAATCGATTTTTAAGAAATTTTTGTGGTCAAAGTCAAATTGAAGCTAAAATAAGATAATTTGAAAATTTTCACATTTTTTTTTGGTCAAATGATTAACTAAAAGTTAACATTGTAGTGATTAGTCACTAAAATATTGATTAACTAAAAGTTAACATTGTAGTGATAAGTCAAAACTTTGATTTTTTTGTTTTTGGAAACTTTTATGGCCAAAGTGAAATTGAGACTAATTGGAAACCTTTTGTACAAAAAGCCACATTTTGACCTGGCTTTGACTTGACCAAAAAAGTCAACTCAAAAGTCAACTTATTAACAACATTTTGATTGTTTTGGATTTTTTTATGAAAATTGTTGACACCTAAATCTTGGCGACTCAGTTATTTATTGCATAAAAAATTAGGGATTAATTTTTAACCCCTAAAAAAATAGAATTAAATTAAATTGCATAACATATAGTTTTAGGAGCATTTTTTATTATTGTATTTGCATTGGACCGAGATGGAGTTGAATCGATGGTTCTGAGCTTTAATTTAACGAGTTGGAAGTCCATGGTGGGAGAATTTGGCCAAGCTCATTATTCTTTAAATGGGTCCGTCTTAATGCCAAGGTGGAAAATCGCTAATTAAGCGTGATCTTAGGAAATATTGAGGCAAACTAGGATAGTGATATCAAGAAATCTTTTGGTCACCTAGCAAGCAATCGGTATGATTCTCAAGCTACTTGCGTGTGTGCTTAAAAGGAGTAAATAAGCCATGGCTGATTCTGTTAATTGTAAAAAAAAAAGAAGAAGAAGGAAACAGGAAATCGGTGGAATATTTCAATAAGAGCACTTGCGGTGGCCGATTCTCGTGTTCGCAGGAAAGAAGGGAAATAAATATATTTGCATGGTTGAAGGTACAAGTCCTGAAAGGAAAAAATAAAAAGAATATATTTCAGTGCATCTAGAATTAGAAAGCAGATCATTTCTCTTCTTGGGAACCTCACGTGGTCTTGCATTAAAAAGGAAGAACTTTCACGCAAGAACGGGGAGGCCACACATTGAATACATGGCCAGAATGTAGAGGACCACAGGAGAGAGAGCAGAGATTTCGTCTTTTAATGGTCAAGGCTGGTTACTTTCAACAGCCATGCCCAAATTCCCGTACCAGCAACATCACTGTCCATTGTGTGTTTTTTCTCGATGCTGATTCACGAGAACTTGCTCAGTGAATGCCCAGTAATGCCGACGTCCAGCGAGCAACGTTCAGCAGTCCCGGCGGCACTTCGACGCTTCACATCTATCCCCAGCGGCTGCTCATGCTTGTGCGCCACTTGCAACAATTTCTCAGCCCATCGAAGAACTCAGCAATCCCGGCGCATTCCAGTCCAGCACCGGCGTCATCTCCAACCCCGCCGACTCAGCGGCCTTTCCTGATAATCAACCGCAAGCCTTCAAGATCCCGGTTGACTTTTGCAGCAAATCTCTATCTTCCTGAAGTCCACCAGCGAAGAGGGAGGGGGCCACATGGGAGCCAAAAAATAAATATATATATAGAAGGATTTCTCTCTTCTTCTTTGCAGCGATTCGTGTCGTCGTCCTGAGCTGACGACAGTGCTGCTGATCCCCGACGCTGCTTGCTGCTGCACCGTTCGTGAACTCGCAACGCCGGCGCTCGCTGCCTCGACGTGACGAAACCCATTTGCAGGTCGCTGTCCCCGACGTGAGCCTAGCCCACTCCTTGCCTAGCCGCTGTCAGGCATTGGTAATATACTCCACGGCGACTTGTCGCTCGAGCCTGGTTTGTTTTACTGCTCGCACTGGCCGATCCAATCACTGCTCGACAAGACCGAAATTTTTGTGGCGAGTTTCATCCAAAGCCACGGAGCTTCGCTGTTAAGCCAGGAGACGATCATAGATTAAAAGGGGAAATTTCTCTCAATCTCGGCATTTTTTGTCCACAAAGTCAAGCACTTCCACCTGGAGGGAGAGGAGTGGACGTGCACAAAAGGGAACCCTCATAGGCTGAACACAAGTTTATGATAAAAAGCACAAGAATTTGTCTCTCTCGTGCATAATCTGTTGAAGGCAGCCCAAACCAGTTTTCTTTGACCAAATCTTGCAGGTTTTTTCAAAAAAATCTTGCCACAGTCCAGCGAACTTCGGACCACATTCAAAGCCAGTCGTGGTCCAACATCGGTGGAGTCCCCTGCGACAATTTTGTAGCGGTTCAGGCCTGCTGCCGTGACGTTGCTGCTGCTCTTTCGTGACTAAGCTGCTGTCCTCGACAACTGGCCGCGAAACCGTCGAGCACTGCAAACCATCTCCGTTCACTGTCAAAGAGCCGATTGCGATCCCGAGTTGATTGGGCAAAGTCCAAATTTGGAAGCAAATATTTGGGATAGGTAAAAATTGTCTATTTTAATTTCTGAAAATTTTGTTTCCTTATTTGATATATTCATTGGTGTACATGATGGAAATTTCCGATATGCCATGATATTCGCAACTCGGATAGCCTTCTAAATTAGGAAATCTTCCTAATTTTGCAACGTGCATATGATTGACGATCCAATTTCATGCTCGAAATACGACTCGCAATTACACGGAAAAGTCACCAATCCGATCTCATGCTCGAGATACGATTCGTGATTTTGTCTAAAATTGGCCAATCCGATCTTATGTGCGAGATACGATTCATCAATTTATTTCCAAAATTAAATGGACATGGACGATATTTTGCTCGATTTGTTGCCGTGCTGTTCTTGATGCCTTTATTTGTTTGCTCCCGTAAAAGAAAAAAAAACATTTGAGTTAGATTAGATGCATGTTAGGATATTACTTGTTTTTCGATTATTTTGCATGTCAAGAATAAGAAATTTACCACTGCCCACGGTGGTCGCGATGGTTAGAGCTTTCTCCCCCACCGAGAGGGGAGGGGTTCGAAACCCCGCGTCCCCATTACGCGACTCACCTACGGCTGGATCTGTGGTGGTGGCCCAGTTCGCCCTTGGTTTACCTCGCCCGCTGCCGGCTATTCGGGGGTTCCCGGGTCACAAAAAAAGAAAAAAAAAAAAAAAAGAATAGGAAATTTATTTATTTTTAATTTCTTAAATAAAAATACCAAAAACATAAATTTAGGATGTTAGATTTTCATTTCACTGATTTAATTTGCATGTTAATTATTTGATAGTCTTAATTTCGAATTTTTATTAAAAAATACAAAAAATGTCTTAGGATAAATTAGCTTCAAATTCTAGGATAGATTGCATACTTTTTAAGAAAATAAAAAATGTCGTGCATGTCATATAGAATTAGGTTCATGAAATGCATATTACTTAGTGATTGTGGTTAGGTCCATTTAGTTAGAAATTGATTGTCATTAGAGTTAAGTCATTATATTAGTTTAGATTGCATATTTAATTACTGCATTTTATTTATGTCATATAATTTAGGTTATGCCGCCATGTCATATCATTTCATGTTAGATTAGAAGTATTGCATTGCATATGGATTTGATTCTCATTAATTAAGTGAAAAAGAAAAACAAAAATTGCGTGTCAATTAGAAATCATATCTAGAACTGTTGATGTGAATTCTGATTTAAGAACGCAGATGCTTTTGTTGCTATGAGGTAAGTCTTACAATTTATTCATTGCTTTTCTTGGATGTTAAATTGGTGGTTTGCACACCCGCATGATCACCCACATGTTAGGAAAATAGATTTAAAATCAATTCAAGTTGCCTACCAAACATTTTTCAAAATAAAATAGAAAGGTATTGAAAGGACGTTAGAGAAATATAACGTAATCAAGTCTCTAAACTCATAAATCTCTGATTCATAAGAGTAAAGTAAATATCCTGTTACTTTGCTTGGGTTTCTAATCAATCCACCAAAAATAGATTATTGGCGACTCCTAATTGAAAAATCAATTGCATGTTAAAAACTTGAACTTAAGTCGCGAATTGGTATAGCTTTGGAAAAACCCGAACTAGGTTTAGACTTAGTAGTCCATTAGCCTAATTTTAGGTGGTGCACCCGATATTTAAGTCACGACAAAAATGACTAGGAAATTAATCACAAATGAATGGGCAATAAAAAAAATAAAAAGCTTTACTTTTTGCTTAAGAAATGGATTCCGTCATGATTAGAAACCCTAATTTCAATATTTTATCTTTAAGGACTTGGCTAAAAATTAAATGTCAACAGATGTAAAGCAAAATAACATCCACAAAGAGGATGATAAGTACTTCAACAATATGTTTTGCTTTCTGAGGAAGGAAAATCAACTTTGCAGTCCATGTTTAACTGCATTAGATTTAGTTTTGATTGATATGGAGCTATCGGCAATGACAATCGCCGGATGAATTACTCTTGACACGTCCTCCTCTCTATCTTTAGAAGCAGTAGTTCGTGATCAACTTGAAGTAGGGGGTTCTTCAATTGCCGAAGCCGGACTTAGACCTCATTGTGTACTCCGCTACAAGCTGCGCGAACAATGAGGATTCGTTGTCCAGCAATCTTTTTGGAGAATTATATTCCGCAACAAGGCCTGGACACAATCAGAGAGAGGGGGGAAAACTGATGAAGCATAAGCTGAATATGCAAGGCTGAGATGAGATCATGGTAAAAACTACTGACCATTATCTAGAAGAAGAACCATGTCACTATCAAGGACCGAGGTGATCCGATGCGCAATGGTCATAACTGTACAGTCCGAGAAGTGATGCCTCAGCGTTTGCTGAATCAGATTATCAGTGGCTGTGTCGACGGACGCGGTAGCTTCGTCAAGTACCAAGATCTTGCTTTTCTTGAGCAGCACCCGACCGAGACACACGAGCTGCCTCTGTCCCATGCTCCAGTTCTCACCATTCTCAGCAACTGCAGCTCAAAGATAATAGAGCAAGGGATGAGACAAATTCGGTTCTAGGATGTGTTAAACACTTCCTGGATGGTCAAGTCAAAGGGTCCAAAAGATAACCTGCTGCATCCAGTTTCCCTTCTTTCTTCCTGACTTCATCCACGAGCTGGCACTTATCCAATGCCTGCAATTGCAGGATAGATTAGCTGAAGAAAAGAAACTCCAAGAAACTCCAATCGTGAAAAGAAATGAATGCACCTCCCAAATCTGCTCATCAGAGTACTCCTCAAGAGGGTCTAGATTGCTTCGCACGGTACCATCAAACATGGTTGGCTCTTGAGGGATGATACTTAATCTAGACCTCAGATCATGCAGCCCAATTGAGGAGATATCAATGCCATCTATTAGGATTTGACCTGCACAAGGTTCTACTACACGGAAAAGTGTTTGTATGAGAGTTGATTTGCCGCTGCCCGTTCTCCCCACGATGCCCGTTTTCATCCCTCCAGGAAAAGTGCAAGTGATGCCTCGCAGAACAAGCGGCAAGTGTGGAGCATACTGGACCTGGCATTCCGCCCAAATTGTCAGAAAGGTGAAGTATGTCCTAATGACTGGACAAAAAATGCTGACACATTGTTTGGGCATAACAGAAAAAAAAAAAAAAAAATTTCCTAGCACCTGCAGATTGGAAATGGCGATCTCTCCACATGTTGGCCATGAAGGACTGGGGCGATTATCCTCTATTGTAAGAGGGGGCTCGCTTGAAATGCCAGTGTATTGAAGTATCCTTTCAACTGATATAATTTTGTTCTCCATATTACACAAATTCCAAATAACCATTGTTTGTATCATGTTCAAATTAAGTGCATACGTTACAGCTAAGCCCGCGATTGCTTCAGAAAGAAGAACAGGAGGTTAGGATGACTAATATATTCATCAATATAGATAGGGTCCCTTTTAGAACTCAGGCAAGGACATTGTTACCTGGATCAATGAATCCCTCAGGAATAGAGATCAAGAAAATCAAAGAGATTCCAAACGTGATGGTGGATAGCATATCCAAGCGAAAACAAAGCCATTCCATTGCCCCAGCAACATGGAACTTGGGCCGAGAATATGCATCAGAAAGCTCCATATTTGTGTTTCGGAATCTTGATTCTTGATCAAAGCCATGAATAGTGGTCGATCCTGAAATTGTTTCAGAAAAGTGCTGGATCACTGGAGCTTTGCTCACACCAACCAACCGTGCCAGTTCTCGAGCAGATGGGATGTAATATTGCTGATACCAGATACAGGTAGCGATCACGGGGATAAAAATTATAAGGACTTGCCATGCGACCTGAGATATCAAAATGATAACTCCCAGGAGCCGGATCATTGCGAAGGCAAATCCTGCAACTATGAATTGAATGCTCAAATCCAGAGCACTCTGGTCTGTCGAGACCTGAAAAGAAACATTGCATCACAATGCAATCCATCACTCATCCAAGAAAAAGAAATTGAAATAAACAAGAGAAGAATCAACAAAAGCATAATCTGTCTTCCCTATGTATTCAGAGATAAATCTCTTTGAACTATTTGAGTGATGTTCCATATTAGGACTCACCCTACTAAGAATTCGTCCACTTGGAGTAGCATCAAAGAATGACATGGGGGCTCGAAATATTGCAAGATGCAACTTATTAAAGAGTATCGTAGCTGTCTTGTAGCCAGCAGTTGCCAAAAGTGAAGACCTGAAAAGAATACATAAGGCGCTTCCAACAGCCAAAGCTACGTAAACAAGCATCAGCATTGATCCTGAAACAGCAAGTTCCATGTCCTCTGACACTGGGGTAGCCCATGCCATCCAATAATTGCTTCCCATCTGAAGGAGCATGAATAGAATTTGGGCCAGTAATATGAAAGGCACGAGAGCTCCTCCATATGCTGTCGTAATATATTTCCAGTACACCAGAAAACCAACTCTACCTTTCTCTCTCTCTTCTTCTTGCACAAGCTGCCCTTTTGCCCTTACTTCACCATCTTGAACATTTCCTTTTTCTTCCGTCTCCACAGTATTTTCGGTTTGGCTGCTTTCATTGTTGACACCAGATGCTTCAGAGTCTGGCCCAGCTTGGCGGGAACCAAGCCCAGCTAGAGCTTTCTCATGTGCACCTACTAGTTCCATGAAATCTGCTCCGAAGTGAAGAATCTCACTGTAATTTCCAGCTTCTGTAATCTTTCCATCTCTCATGACCTAGCAAATATATGAACCACCATTTAACAAAGTGACTTTAAGCAAAACCAATTCATAAGTCAGTAATCACTCACCAGGATTAGATCAGCTGTCTGTAGAAACTCTACTTGATGAGTAACATAGATCACTGTTTTCGAACTTAAAAGTCCTAGCAAACATTCCTATCACATGAAAGACTCAATTAATAACCTTCACGAGAGATAGCAGAAAATTGAGAAAATATCTCCAATCCAAGACTTGCAAAGAGCAGAATCTAGGAATTTTTATTTCAAACTTTTCTTTTCCATCAAGAAAGCCACACTACATAATGGTTAATGTGAGGCAAATGACCGGTGGTGCATGCACAATCAGAAAAGCAGGCAAAAACGATTAACCTTAAACAGATGAGATCCAGTATGTGCATCAACAGCACTAAAAGGGTCATCAAGTAGATAAATGTCTGCATCTTGATAAA
The DNA here is from genome assembly GCA_016097605.1 of Eucalyptus guilfoylei. Taxonomy (NCBI): domain Eukaryota; kingdom Viridiplantae; phylum Streptophyta; class Magnoliopsida; order Myrtales; family Myrtaceae; genus Eucalyptus; species Eucalyptus guilfoylei. The sequence goes on along the minus strand of CM027865.1, from coordinate 22,675,572 downwards.
TTGCACGGGCAATCTGTACTCTTTGCTTCTGTCCGCCACTCAGATTTATCCCTCTCTCGCCTATGATTGTTTGATCACCAAATGGGAGAAGCTCCAAATCCTTCTTCAGACAGCAGGCTTCGAGGGTACTTTTATATCTTTCATGGTTCATCTCCTTGCCGAATAAAATGTTGTCCACAATCTTGCCGCTCTGTATCCACGGAGACTGAGCAACATAAGCCTTGCTGCCACATAGCCTGAGGGTTCCAGATATTTTTGGCAATTCTCCCAGGAGGCAAGAAAGTAAGCTCGATTTTCCCGAACCCACAGTGCCACAGACTGCAACTTTCATGCCATTGAATACCTTCAAGTTTATGTCCTTTAATGTGGGTTCAGAGGAAGACAAGTCCCACGTAAAATTCCCCTCAATGATCTCGACTGCCGTATCAGTTGTGCCCCGAGGAAGCTTTTCAACGACATTGTTCTGGAGATCCTCAAGGCGCAAGAATGATGATATTCTGTCAAGTGAGACCTTAGTCTGAGCTAGCATGGATAATACAACTGGTAAGGCATAAATGGGATCTTGGAGGACCCTGAACGTTGCAATCGCAGATAAGATTTTCCCAGACGATAGTGGGATCCCCAATAACATGCATGTACCAAACGTAGTCACCGAAACAAATGTTGGGGCACCCCAGAAGACAAAAGAGGCCATTGCTTGAGTATAAACAAATTTTTTCAACCACCCTGTCTCAATATTCCTCAGTTCAGTAATCTTGGACAAAAACTTCATCTCCCATGCCTGAAGCTTCAAAATTTTCATGTTTCGCAAGATCTCGGAAGTCGCCTTCATCCTTTTATCTTTCGATTCCATTAACTTTTCCTGAAATTTCTCCTGGAACTTGCCCACAGGAATATTAGCTAACATAACAAGCAAGGAGGCCACCAAAGCTGCAATAGATGCAAGCCCAAGATTTTTATACAGGATTGCTAAGGCTAACCCAACTTGTACAAGTACTAGCCAAGGTTCGTGCATGCACCAGCAAGAATCACCAATTCTCTCTGCATCTACAGACATGAAATTAATGATTTCCCCACTAGTATGCCCCTGTTTAGACTGGCATGAAAGGTTTAATCCCTTGTCATAAACAAGTCCAACCAGCAATGAGCGAGTCCTAATCCCAACAAGATGTAGCCTAAACATCATCTGCCTAAAGGAAAGGCACTCGACAAGCTTTGCAACCAAAAAGGCCGAAACAAGAAGGTAGCCTTCACTTTCAAATTCGCGTTGCCCATTTAGGAATTGAACAAAAGTATCAATAAGGTACGGACCAACATAAGAAGCTAGGGTTAAAAGAAGCTCAAATACCCCAGCAGAAATTATTTCTTTCCATTCGGACATGATCAAAGCCTTCACCAGCCTAAACGTAGTCACTCCATTACCTGAAGCAGCATCTGCCTCGAGCTTTTTCTTGAAACCCGGCAATGACCCCACTATACTATCCCGAGGAGCAAGTTGAGGAACATCCTCTAGGTCCAATGTTTTCTTATTTCCAACAGCAATTAAAGGGCTCAGCCACGAGAAACTGATTATACTCAATAATCCCGCTTTTGAGTACGGGGTCACAGTTTCATTTCCTGGGCGCTTCCTTAATTCAGCGTTGCTTGCAACCAAGTTACCATTTAAAAGGGGTTCTTCAAGCAGATCATCATCGATCTCAATCTTACCAAAGAAACCCACGTAACAGCAGAATAAACCGGTGGCAACAGAGACAATATCAGAAACAGAACACCACGTTTGCACAGGAACACGCTTTCTATACATAACAACGTCTATGACAAGGCAATAACATGAAATGGACAAGGAGAAACCCCACCAGACTCTCAACAAAAGAGGGAACTTTGATACTCCAAAATCGAAGCTTTGCCGGTACAAACAAACACCTAGAGCTCCCCACGCGAGAGACTTCAGTGCTAAATCCAAAAGAGAAACCAGTTTCTCGTCCGACCAATCATTAGCATACCAATAAAAGTAGTTCGCCACACACAACACCAGATTAAACACAGACAAGCCTAAACAGCAAAACAGAGTAGGCTTATGGTACCAAAACCTGCTTCTTCTGCGGCTTTCCTTGGAGCCTACTCCATTTCGCCGTGCCCGTATTCTCTTGCACGCCCATGAAACCAAGAGCCCAAGTAACAAAATCAAGTGCAGAGATCCAGCGAAACCACGTGAAAACGTGGTCTTGAGGAGAAAATCGTCACCTGAATACATCAGAGTGGAGGAGTGCGAGAAGAAGCTTTGAAGCACCTGCTTTGATGAATCGAAAAGCTCCATTTTTTTCCCGGGTGAGTTCGCTGGGTGTCTCTGTGTGCTTATACGCCTTCCGGGAAGGAGAAAAGGAAGAATTTTCTGGGTTTACTTTAGATTGGACTCCATAACACGCGAGTACGAAAGCGGTGGAGAATGGGCATGGTGGGAGAAGTCCGCTGGAGATGCCCAAGAACAATTTTAACAGTCCATTGCCTCTGTCTTGAAGTGGGAGTGGATTTGGATAATAGAAAATTAAGTATGATTAACTGTAACTATCTCTCTAATCCGTCAGGGAATGAAAGGAAACAAGAGAGAAGCAACAAGCAAAATCATTCAGTTTCGTCGTAAGCCAAGGGCACGACCGTGACTTCATGTAAGCCAAGCTTAGACGGAGTTGTAATTCGGCCCACTTATTCGGTCTCTCGATCGTCACTCTTGCAGGAAACTGCAAAATACACCGTTCTGAACTCACCTATTTTCGTTGACGTTCTTCGTTTGCACATGCTTTTTATTCAATTGATTATGTGAAAGCATATAATCTAAGCATATCATAATTTAATATTTTGATTTTTACTTTGGAGTGTACGATCAATTTAAACCAAATGTTGTTACTTAAGAAACCTCCGAAATGTCCTCCTCGATATATCTCGTAATGTTCATCTTCTTCCTCCTCCGAATCTTCTAAATTAATAATTTTGTTCTTCAAATTGGAGAAAAGAATACCACATATAATATAATTTTCGTACATCACTCACTTTAATTTATACACGATACTCACTTGAATGCTATAACATTTTGAAAATTTTCTGGGACGGCATATAACTTATCGTGAATGTTTTTCCAAAGTTATGGGACTTAAATGATTAATTGAAAACGACAATATTCAAGTGAATGATTTTTTGAAGTCATGACATTAACCACTAGGGTTTGCCCCAGTGGCCACCCTTCCAACTTGGAAGGGGGAGGTGGGAGATTCAGATCTTCACCTTCTCAGGGGGGATTGAGGTAGGGACGATTTCATTTCAGGAGTGGGTTTCGACTCCTACGCCCTGCAAGGAGGCAGGGTAAAAGTCTGAAAGTAAGTGTTAGAGTAGGATTAGAGTAGGACCGACAAAAAAAAAAAAGTCATCTTGTACATTAAATGGGTAGAAAAAAAATTATAGAATTCAAATAAATGTTGTAAAAAAAAATTATGACAATTGTAGTGTCTTTTATTATCTTCATCTTGAATGTTAGTGGTCATCTTGTTGACTTTATGATTACCAAATTATTATTTTATTATCAAATTATTTTTTCCCCGTTGGCTGGATGGATACGGCATTTCCAGTGTGTTGACTTTAAGTGATTAAATTTTGCATGACGATAATAACCTTTCATTTATTTATTTTTTTCCAAATATGGTGATGGCAGATTGTCTCCTTGACTTTTGCTACCAACATATATATATATATATATATATTTTTTAATCTTTGAGATGACCACGGTCAGTTGGTATTTTGAATAGCTTGTCCGCAAGGACCGCAATGCAAAGTCCCTTTTCGCGTCCGATCAAGAGCAAGGGTGACGTTATACCTTGCTTAACAAGTTCGCCAGACAATCATTTACTTAATAAACTGATTTTGAGGAAGGTACAGTGAATATTGATTTACCCGTATAAAAAGACTGCTGCCTTGATAACCTCTCTGTAAAAGTGAAGAGGCCACAGTTTTAAAAATTTGGATATAAAAAAAATTGGGTTCAAAAAAATCCTTTTTAGGCATATTCGAGAAAAAAGCTTGTGATCTTGGGTTAAAATTTTATTAAATGTACTTTATAAGTAAAACTTTAAATACATCAGGCTGATATGATGGTGTGTGCCCTTAGAATTTCTTGGGTAGATGGACTAATAGTATGTGAAAGTTACTCTAGACATAATTGATAGTTTAGAGAGAGAGAGAGAGAGAGAGAAAGAGGGGAAATTGTTATTGTCTCTTCATTCAATCACGTTAGGTCTCTCTTTCTCTCACTTTCCGCAAATAAAGATGACAGAGAGATTTTTCCATGCATGTGTTTTGACCATCTTTACAATCCCAACTATTCCAGGTATTCCTACGCCAGAATCTTGGACTATTGGTACCCTTCATTAGTCACTCGCCAGGAAAATTACCAAAAGAAAGTTTTAATCCTATCATGCGCATGCAAATTCTGTCTTTAAATCTTTCAATTTTATAAATTTAAACATAAATCTTTTTCTAATCTAGCAATCTAATCTTTCCAGCTAATTTTGACGAAAATCATGGATATAGATGTCGGCTATCCTACTTAGCATGCATGTTTTAATGTGGACAATTTTTGCATTTTTAAAAATAATTTATTTTTTATTTTATTTTATTATCTTTTTATTTTCTTAAAAAATTGCACTTTTGATTTTTTAGAAAGGAAATAGGAAAAAACAAAAAATAAACTAAAAATTTTAAAAAACTTTGCAAAGATTATTTATATCAAACCAACTGTACCAAGTAGAACGGTCGGTATTCACGTCAACGATTTCTAATCAAAATTAGTCATATAACTATATTGGCAAATCGTCGAAAAGTTTAGAATTAAATTAACATAATTAAAATATCTAGAATTGAATTGATTGTCATTTATAATATATTTAAAACTTTTGGGGTAATTTTCCCATCACTTGTACATGGTCACATAAAAGTCATGATTGAAATTTTGTTTCTACCGAGGGTTGGAACAAGAAAATGGATATCCCACACAATGCATGGCATGAGGTGGATGTTTTTTTAATCTTATGCTTGAACAAATCAAAGTAAATAAGCTAAGATTTGTCGGGATTGTGACTTGGCCCACTTGTTCGGTCTCTCGTAGGAAATTGCAAAATGTACCATCCTGAGCTCACTTATTTTCATAGACGTTCTTCGCTCCCACATGTTTTTATCCAATAGATTATGTGAAAGCATATGATATGAGCATAGCATAATTTAATAATTTGATTTCTTACCTTGGAGTATACGATCACTTCAATCTGGGCATTGTTACATAAGTAGCCTACATAGGAACATCCGAAATGTCCACCTGCATTGTTACATAGAAGCCTACATAGGAACCTCCGAAATGTCCACCTGGCAATGTACATCTTCTTCCTCCGAATCTTCCAATTAGCAATATCATTGTTCTTCAACTTGAATGTGAGTGGGTGATTTATGTCATTTTGTTGACTTTATGATTACTACAATTATACGTATATACTTTCTATCAAATTACATTTTTACCCATGGCCGGATGAATAACACCATTTATTGTACGTTGACTTTGGCTGGTTACGATTTGCATGATGATAATAACCTTTCATTTTTTTTTTCCAAACACAATATTCTAGATTGTCTCATCGACCTTTGCTACCGACGCTAACATGCCTATTGATATCTAATAATTTTATTTTGACATGATCACGGTCAGTTGATATTTTGAATTGCTTGTACCCAATATAAATCACTTTTCAAGTCCGATCAAGAAGGCGAATGACATTATTTCTAAATAAACAAAATAGCAAGAAATTATTTACTTAATTAATTCATCTCAAGAAAGGTATAATGAGTGTGTGTCTACGAAAGTTTGTTGTCTTAAGGCGTGAATGATAGCTATTCTAATAAGAAATTGATTTATGGTAAAAAAAAGATTTTTTTTATTTTTATTTTTGATGAATTTCTGAGTAAAAATACGTGTTTGATAACAACTTAAAATTTTTGCTCCTCGAATAGAAATTTGTTTGATAACGACACAAAATTTCTTTTTCTTGAGCGGCGGTGGTAGTAGGCGCGGCAGCAATGGCAAGTGTAGCAGCAACCAATAGTGACGACGGTAGCGGCAACCGGTGGGTGGTGGCCAGCTACCTATGGCGGATGGCAAACGGTAGTGGTGAGCGGAGGCAGCGGGTGGGTAGCCAACTAGTAGAGAGGACAAGTAATGAGAAGAATTTTTATTTCTCATTTCCATTTTAGAAATAGAGAAGCAAAAAAATTTTACTTTTCATTTATATTTTAAACCAAATTATGGACCAAAAATTTGTTCTAAAAATAAAAAAATGAAATTGTGTTACCAAATGGATTTATGTTCCAAAAATAAGTCTGAAACAGAAAAATAGTTCTGGAACAGAAATCGAATAATTGTCATGCATGTTCTTAATAACTACTTTGTAAAAGTGGAGACATGTTCAAAATTTGGATATCAAAATTGGGTAAAACAAAAATGATTTTACCGGGCATTTCCAAGAAAAAGGCTTGTGATCTAGGGTTCGAATTTTATTAAGATCACTCTATGAGTAAAATATTCAATGCATCATATTGATATGATGGAACGCGCCCTTACTCGAGTAAGTGAACTAATCGAGATATGTGAAAGCTAATCTCGTGCACCATCTAATAGTGGGAAAAAAAGAAGAAATTCTTCTTGTCCCTTCATGGTGAGATTTCTCCATGCACGTGTTTTGACCATCTTTCCATTTCCAGGAATTCCCACCGCTAGAACCTTGGACCATCGGTGCCCTTCATTAGTCACATGCACACAGGCTACACGAAAGCCATGATTCATGGGTTGTTTCTACCGAGGGTTGGAACAAGAATGGCTATCGAAACAACGCAGGATATGAGGTGAATGTCTTTGAATCTTACGCTTGAACAATTTGAAGTAAATAAACAAAGCTTAGATTCCGTTTGTATTTGCAGAAAATGACTAATTTAGAATATATTTTCTGAAAATTGATTACTTGTATGATTTATCAAAATGAATTAATGAAAAATATTATCATTGTTTATGAAAATACTTAGACATAAATTATTGTCGGTAATAATAATATTTTTAATTGATTAATTATTTCATGTAGCATAAACGATCATTTTGAAGAAAATATTTTCTAAATCGTTCATCTCCGTAATATAATTGGAACCATAGTTGGAGTTATAACTTGGACCAACTGCAATATGTACCATCCCGAATTCACCTTATTTTCGTTGACGTTCTTCACTCGCACATACTTTTTATTCAATAGATTATGCGAAAGCACATGATCCGGGCGTGATCAATAATTTGATTTCTTACGTTGGAGTTCACGATCGACTCAATCCAGACGTTGTTGCATTAGAAGCCTACATAGGAGCCTCCAAATCCCTCCCAATGTCCGCATCTTCTTGCTCCTCCCAATCTCCGGAAATGATATTTTTTGTTCTTCAACTTGAATGTGATGGATGATTAAGACACTTATGTCACCTTGTTGACTTTATGATTACTAAATTAATAGTTTAGTTCTTCCCAATTATATTTTAAACCTGGCCGGGAGGATGCACCATTTTCTTGTGTGCCGACTTGACTGATTACAAAAAGATATTATCTTTTTAAAATGACCGGCGAATTGGAATTATTGTTTGATTTGCCTGATGATATTAACTTTTCATTCTATTCTAAAACCATCATGTTCAGAGATTGTCTCCTCGACTTTTTATAACAACACACACATGTTGTTGCTATCTAAACTTTCCAAGTCCGATCAAAATTAAAAGCGACAATATTTCTAGGTTAACAAATTTGCGAGAAACTATTTAGTTAATAAATTCATTTTGAGAAAGGTACAATGAGTATGTGTCTACCCCTACGAAAAGACTGTTGTCTTAGTAGCTATTTTGTAGAAAGTAGAGAGGTCACGGATTCAAAATTGGACATGAAAATGGAGTATGAAAGAAAAAAAAAAAGGGATTTTTGTAGGCACATCCAAGAAAAGGAGAAAAGAATTTGCCCAAAAGATATCAAGATATCAATAAAATGTTGACCAAGATGATAAGGGAATTACTTTTCTTTTTGTGGTTTTGGATTCAAATCTCATCAAGAGCATTTCAAGAATAAAATCCTGAATGGACACTGCTATAGGGGAAGCGTGCCCTTAAGATTGTATGGATAGGTAGACTAGTTGGGGTACGCGAAGGTTGATCTATACACCACTTACTGATAAGTCCATAAACAAAATAAATAAATAAATAAATAAATAAAAGAAGAGGAGATGAGTTCTTCTCGTCTCTTCGTTCCATCGCGTGAGGTCTCTCTCCCTCATTCTCCGCAAACAACAGATACGGGCGAGATTTTTCCATGCACATGTTTTGACCATCTTTTTCATTTCCAGGTATTCTCCGCAAGAATCTTGGACCATTGGTGCTCTTCATATGCACATGGGCTTCACAATATCCAAGATTCAATGTTCGTTTCTACCGAGGGTTGGAACTAGAAAATGGCTGACTGTACAATGCACGGCGTAAGGTGTACGTCTTTGAATCTTATGCTTGAACAATTCAAAGTAAATAAGAGGACACAGCATCGATCCTAAAACGCCATCGAAATCTTTCAAACTCAAGAAAAGTCCCCCGGTTCTTTCAAGGCAGTGCCTTAATAAGTCATGCGCTCATCTCGGCTTGGGACGTGTTTTAGGGTTGTCCCGCAATTCATGGGAAACCACCGCGACTTCCACACACTACCCAGTACAAATTCCATCAAGTGCACTAGCCAATATGGCGTATTTGATTGAAACAATATCACCATCACTGGTTCCAAAGTAACGTGCACTGAAATGTAGGCTGTGTTTGTTTTGTAAAATTTAACTAGCTTGAAAAAATGATTAATATCATGAAAAACCAAAAACTGATATACTTGTGATAAATTTACTTCAAACTAATTTTTTAATCATAAAAAATCTTAGACTGGTATACTTCTAACAAATTTATGAAAGAATTATATAAGGCTCAAATTGGCTAAGCAAAGGATAATTGTGCTTGTGGCAGTGAACGGAATGCTCTTCGTCACTTTGGGATGCTTCGAGTTTCGATAAGAAATCACCTGAAGCTAGCACAAGAAGATTGATGCAAGTGAAAGCAATAAAATCTTTCTTAATCTTTTGCTCCATAATTTTCAACCAAGACCCCTTATTTTGCCCCAATGTGGGGTTGTTCTTGACAGGGTTATTTTGAAATGCTCCATATTTGGCTGAAAGTGGCTTGCAAGGGATATCAATAGTGTTTGGGATTGAGAAATGAAAATGCCTTTATCATTTCAAATCATGTATTCACTGTGAATGAATCCTATGCCCTAAGACATGGTTCTTTCCACTCAATTCTCTCAAAGAGTGTATAAGGACGTGTTTGGTAAAGGGGTTGCCTCTCATCATTTTAGGCACTACCACCTGGCATATTTAACAATCCTTTTCAAGTTTTCCAAAGCACACTTTATTTAAATTTAGCTCCTCGGGGAATGAAAATGTAATGAAATTTCATTTGGAAAGACATGCTTCCTTGACCCTACTAAGGAGACTTTTGGAAGTAAGGTTGGATAAAATTTGTGGAAAGAATAGGCTTTGCTTAGCACAGAGGTTCACTTCTAGAGTTCTAGCCGTACTTCTAGAGTTCTAACCGACTCTAAAGTTCTAATTGACTCTTCGGCATTCTAATGGACAATGTCACTTCTAAGTCCTAAAGAAGAATAGACAGTTTTTTTTGTTGTTGAAAATTTTGCATTTTTGAGATGAACCTCTTGTGGACAGGTAGAATCTTCATCAAAGATCCTGCTATTGGAGAAATCGTCCTTGAAATATTTTGAAGCTGACAAAACGTTTCCATCAGTCTAGTCTGAAGACTTGTAGACTCTTCCATTAAAGTCTGAAGACCTCCGGACCACCAGACTCAAGACTCAAAGTCTATCCCATTGACAGTCTCTAGACCGTCGAAGAAGGCTTATCCAACCGGATGTTTCGTTAAAGATTTGACCTTATCGACGGGATTAAATCTCTTGGCTGGATATAGCATATCGGAATCCTTTACTCAAATCGATTGATTCGGGGATGATTGGATCCGATGATTGACGAAGTATTCTTGGAAGGTTCTCGCTTATGGAAACTAAGATCCTGATTGTATGGGCGAGCAGGATTGATGGGCTATCGTCATGTTCCTTAAATAGCTCGAAGATCTTCCTAATTGATTCTGTCCAACGGGTAGATTGGAAGAATTCCTTTGGTAAGTGCCAACGGGTATGATGGCATAAAGGAGTATATAAGGAAGACGTTCTAGTTGTTTGAAGGTGTGCGCGATAGAAGAATTCCAAAGTCTGAAGCTCCTTGTTCTTAGTCAATTAAACTGTTGAGCGAAATCTTGTACACAAAAGAGAGTCTATATCTTTGAGAGACCTTGAAGAAGGGTAGTAGAGTCTCTACTCTGTGGAATCAAGGAAGAGCTACTGTAACATCCCTTTTGTTCATAGTGAAATCCAGCCAGTGGGTTGTCAGTGCGGAAGAGTGGACGTAGGCTTGGAATAAGCCGAACCACTATAATCTCTGTGTTCATATTCTCTTCCCTACTCTCTTTTACTTTGATCGTATCTTGTTAAGAGAAAAACTCTCTTCTCTTTATCTATTATTGAATGTTGCACACTTATCTCGAAAATATTGTTTTTACACCTATTCACCCCCGTCTAGGTGCTTATACCAGCCCTATCAATTGGTATCAGAGCTTGAGTACTCATTTGAATTGAAGTGTTTTACTTCAGAGTTAAAGATCCATGGCTAGTATGTTGGCTCCAGGATTGGTTGAAGGGCAAAGCAATACCAGACCACCTTATTTTGATGGGAAGGATTACAACATATGGAAAAACAAGATGAATGCTTTCTTAAGATCAAAGGATCCTCTGGAATGGGATGTAGTAGACAAAGGAATCATTCCTAAAGCTGCACCTGTCCTAGAAAGAGGAAAAGAAGTTGTTGAGTCTAGCGAAATGACTCAAGAAGAGACAACCAAAAGACAAGCTCTTGATGCAAAAGCTATTTATTCTTTATATTGTGCATTATCACCTACTGAATATAACAGAATATCTTCTTGTGTTACAGCCAAAGAAGTTTTGGATAGATTACACATTACCTATGAAGGAACTGATCGAGTGAAAGAAACCAGAATCAACATTCTACTCGGTCAATATGAAGCATTCAAAATGAAGTCAGGAGAATCTATCACTGACATGTTTAGTCGTTTTACAGATATCGTGAATGGACTTGAAAATCAAGGTCAACCAATTTCAGATCCCATGAAAGTAAACAAGCTACTGCGTGGACTCTCCAAGGATTGGAATCACATAAAAACCTCAATAAGAGAGACACAAAGAATTATGCCACTTTCTGTCGATGAATTGGTTGGAACTCTTCGATCTTATGAAGTGGAGCGAATCAACGAAGACGAAGATCCTAAAGGTAAGAAATCCATTGCATTAAAGTCTAATGATGATTCGATGTCACGGACTCGAAGACAACATGGATGATGAAGAGCTTGCTCTCATGATAAGAAGATTCGAAAGCTAAACGAAAAAGGAAGAAGATTCAATCCAAAGAAACAAAGCTTCCAAAAGCAACGAGTAAGTCTCGTTGAAGATGAAAAATCCAATAGAGATGTAGTCTGTTTTGAATGTAAGAAAAAGGGACACATCAGACCCAACTGTCCCCTTTTGAGGAAGAAGAAAGGAAAAACTGAGAAATCTCGAAAGGCATTCAAAGCAGAAACTTAGAGTGATACAGAATGTGAAGAAAGTGATGATGATTATGCCAACATTTGTCTCATGGCGCAATCAGACTCTGACTCAGATTCAGACAGTGAAATCAAGGTAAGAAACTTAAAAATCCCTACTAAAGTTTCTAGATACATTGATGAACTGTGTCTTAGTCTCAAAACCTCTCTTAAAAGAATTTCTGAACTTAAGAGAGAAAATTCTGCTCTAAGATAACAGGAAAATGTTTGGAAAGAAAAGGTCAAAATTTTAGATGAAAATGTTACTACTTTGAAAGAAAATGAAGATAACCTCTCAAAAGAAAATGCTTTCTTGAAAAATGACATCTCAAATATTTCTAAAAAATTTTCAATAGGGTCTCGAGAAACTTGAAAAAATTCTTTCAGTTCAAAGACCTTATTTCAACAAATCGGGTTTAGGAATGTCTCACAAACTATTCCTCTAATTGATTTTCCTAAAGTAAAGGAAAGAATCAAGCAAAGACCTACAAGAGATGCTTATAAAAATCATTTCCAAAAAGTTTTGTAAAATCGGTAGGTCGCAGTGCTCTTAAATGTTCTAAGTGTTACGGTTCGGATCATCTTGAGAAAGAATGTCAAATGGTTTGGAAACCCGTTAAGAAGGTTTGGGCAAAGACTATATATAGTACTAACAACAATGGACCCAAGAAAGTATGGGTACCAAAGAAAGTTTGAGTCTCTCTTCTAAATGCAGGTCACTATCAAGAAAAAGATTAAATGGTACTTGGATAGTGGTTGCTCGAGGCATATGACGAGATTCAAGCTGCTTCTTAAAGCTTGTTCAAGTTAATGGTGGAAAAGTTTCATTTGGAGGAAACAAAGAAAGGAAAAATTGTAGGATTCGGTCTTGTAAAGATTGGAAGCCTCATGATTAGCAATGTTTCCTTAGTAGAAGGACTCAACTATAATTTGCTAAGTATCGATCGGCTATGCGACACGGTTTCAAAATCAATTTTCAAGAAGGAATTTGTTCGGGAACCGCAAGGGATTCCTCTCGATCTTTTATGGGTCGAAGACATGGAAATATCTATCTTCCGGATGTCAAACCAGATGAAACCCAATGTCTAATCTCGATTCAAGAAGAAGCAAATCTGTGGCACAGAAGGCTTGGGCACATTAACATGAAGCAAATAGCCAAAATTTCAGCAAAGAAGCTTGTACGAGGACTACCCAAACTGTCATATAAAAAGTCTGATCTATGCACACCATGTGTGTTGGGAAAACAAGTAAGAAACTCATTCAAACCATTAAATCAAGTTTCCACTAATCGTGTTCTGCAGCTTTTGCATATGGATCTCTTTGGACCTACCAGAACTCAGAGCATTGGAGGTAAGAAGTATTGTTTAGTAATTGTGGATGATTATTCACGATTCACTTGGGTTTATTTCCTAGCAAGTAAGTCTGAAACCTTTTCTCATTTCGTAAAGTTTGCCAAAAAGGTTCAAAATGAGAAAGGATATGTTATTTCAAGTATTCGGACAGATCATTGAGGTGAATTTGAAAATCAAGACTTTACAAAATTCTGTGATGAATCTGGTTTTCAGCATGTTTTTTCTTCTCCATACACTCCAGAGCAAAATGGAGTCGTGGAAAGAAAGAATAGGTCGCTTCAGAAATGGCTAGAACCCTTTTAATTGAAAGTAACATATCTTCACACTTTTGGGCTGAATCTGTTTCTACAGCTTGTTATATTATTAATAGAGTCTTTTTAAGGCCTATTCTGGAGAAGACTCCTATGAGTTATTCAAAGAAAAAAAGCCCATTGTTTCATATTTTCATGTGTTTGGATGTAAATGTTTCATATTGAAAAATGCAAATGATCGAGTTGGTAAGTTTGAAGAAAAATCGATGAAGGTATTTTCCTTGGATATTCTATTACAAGCAAAGCTTACAGAGTATATAACAAGAAGACTCAATCTGTGGAGGAATCTATGAATGTCAAATTTCAAGACTCTACGCAAATTGAATCAATTCAGACTCATCTTGAAGATTCGATCCCGCTCCGACTCTACAAAGTCTAAATCTCCGAAGCGCTCGAGACTTCAAAAGACCAAAGAACAATTGATCGAAGAAAATTCAAATGAAGAAAAAGATCAACAGATCGACAGATCTAACAGCAACTGGAAGCATAAATCCAGTCATCCCAAAGATCTCATTATTGGCGATATTAATGAAGGAATTCGCACAAGATCCAAAAGGCGCGAAGAGTCTAGTGCTGTGGCTCTTATTTCTGAAATAGAACCCAAAAGCATAGAAGAAGCTTTAACAGATAAAAGCTGGATTGAAGCTATGCAAGAAGAACTCTGACAATTCAACATCAATGATGTCTGGAAACTGACTCCTAAACCAAAAGGTAAGACTATCATTGGGGCTAAATGGGTTTTCAGGAACAAGATGAATGAAGAAGGAAAAGTCGTAAGAAACAAAGCAAGACTCGTAGCCAAGGGATATACGCAAGAAGAAGGGATAGACTATGATGAGACTTACGCTCCAGTAGCAAGGTTAGAAGCAATTAGATTATTACTTGCTTTTGCTTGTTATAAGAATTTCAGGTTATTCCAAATGGACGTTAAAAGTGCCTTCCTGAATGGATTCATCCAAGAGGAAGTCTATGTGGAACAACCACCTGGTTTTGAGAACCCAAGAAAACCAGACTCTGTATTCAGACTGAAAAAGGCTTTATATGGTTTAAAACAAGCTCCTCGAGCTTGGTACGACAGACTAAGTAAGTTTTTAATTCAAAATGGGTTTGTCAAAGGTAAAGTAGATACTACTCTGTTTATCAAAAGAGAAAGCAAAAACTTCTTACTTGTTCAAATTTGTGTTGATGATATTATTTTTGGGTCTTCTAATGAAAGTCTATGCAAGAAATTCTCTAAGTCTATGCAGGATGAATTTGAAATGAGCATGATGGGTGAACTAACCTTCTTTCTCGGACTTCAAGTGAAACAACTGAAGGAAGGAACTTTTATTCATCAAGAAAAATATGCCAATGAACTTGTCAAAAAGTTTGGACAGGAGAATTGCAAAAAGATCGACACACCAATGTCAAGTTCCTTGAAGATAGACAAAGATGAAGAAGGGAAGAAAGTTGATCGAAGCTATACAGAGTATAATTGGATCACTTCTTTATCTTACTGCTTCTAGACCTGACATTTTGTTTAGTGTTTGCATTTGTGCCAGATTTCAATCAGACCCTAAAGAATCTCATCTTAGTGTTGCAAAGCGTATTATCAAATACATTGCTTCAACTTCAAAAATAGGTCTCTGGCATCCTAAAGGAGGAGACTTTACTCTTCTGGGATACTTTGACGCAGACCTAGCCGAATGCAAAGTTGATAGAAAGAGTACCTCGGGCACTTGTCAACTACTTGGAAACAGGACAGTGTCTTGGTTTTCAAGGAAGCAAAGTACAGTAGCTCTTTCTACAACAGAAGCAGAGTATGTAGCTCTTGGAAGCTGTTGCTCACAAATTCTGTGGATAAAACAACAGCTAAGAGACTTTGGAATTGAAGATTCTTGCACTGAAATCAAATGTGACAACACCAGCACAATAAATCTCACCAAAAATCCGATTCTTCACTCAAGAGCAAAACATATAGAGATTCGGCATCATTTCATTAGAGATCATGTTCAAAGTGGAGAAGTATATATTCAGTTTATTGACTCAAAGAATCAACTGGCGGATATCTTTACAAAGCCTTTGGAGAAAAATCAATTTGAAGCTATTCATTCCAGACTCAATATCTTAAAGTCTGAAGAGGTTCAGACCCTGGTCTAAAAGTCTAAAAGCGCTCAGACTTAGATGATCAAGATCCATATCTGTAAGTTTTGTTACTATTTCTCATATCAAATCTTGAAAAGGTAAAATCTTCTATCCAAATTTGATTGGTTCTAATTCCGTGATTATTTCATTTTTTCCTTTTTGAAAAAGGGGTTTTAGTTTATAGTTATCTAATAGTTTGAAAAGGCAGTTATTTTTTAAAATTATAAAAAAAAAGGCATCTTTAAATTTTCTTTTTACGGCGTTTCGTATGCTTCATTTCGATTGCTTTATATACTGGAGGTTTCTCTTCGTTTCTCTCACAAAAACCCTAAGAAAGCATCGATCTTCCATTTCTGTCTTCTTCCCTTGTTGTTTTTTTTTTCCGAAAAGTTGTCATCTTTCTAAAAAAAAAAAAAAGCTTGGAATCTCTCAAAGACAATAAAATATGTCGTCCCAAAGAAAGTCCTCAAGAATCACGAACAAGGGACCACAGCAAATGCAAGAGGGGCCTACGCATTTTGATCTCACCGAGGAAGAAGAATCTCCGAGACAGCAGTAGATCCCACAACATTCTCAGCAGCGTCAATCTCTTCCTTCTAGTCCTCAGATTGTTGTACATCAAGAGGAGGAAGACATTATCGAAGACGCAGATCCTGTAAGAACTCTCAAGCCCGCTTTCAACTATAAAATTTATCGTGCTTTAAAGAGGAGTGGTACTCCGTTGAATTATATTGATGAGTTTCTGAAGGAAAGAGGGTTTAGAAATGAAACATTCTTTTTACGCACAATGGAACGATTGGGAATTGCCCCTGCTGGTTCGGCAGATGAGGCATTCGCAAATATTCCAGTTGATCCACGTGTTGGAGGGCTGAGTCAGCCAGATGGAAATGATGATGACAGGATGTACAGTGAGTTCAAACCGAGAATGGGCATTGCAGCAAAAATCCGAGCGAAAAGGACGGACTTGTTTCGATCGGATGAACACAAGCAACTATACTGTAAGTTGCTGAAGCGTGGGGTGATAAACCCTAGAAGTGTGGATTTCGATTTTCTTGACTCTGTAAATATCAATCTGCGGGAAAAATTCAATCTTCTTCAACTCGAACATTTCTGTTCTGACACCACAGAAGGTCATGCTGAACTTACTGCTTATTTCTACTCGAATCTCAGTTTTTTGACTGCGAATAGATTTTCTTTTAGTGTTCGAGACCAGGATTATGTGGTTGACATGAATGCACTGGCTGATGTGAATGGAGTGGAAAGAGGAAGATATCAACCCATCAATGTGTCTATTGCTCGTGCAACGTTGGAGCTTGTCAAGGATAGAAAGACGGAAGAAAAAATCTCTTATTCGAGAATGAATGCGTTCAACATTTTGCTTCACAAGATTGTGATCAACTGTCTTAGACCAAAGTCAACTTCAAAGACAGATGTTTCAAACTCGGAGGCAAAATTGATGTATGCCATCAATGCTGGTAAAAATTCTCTCTTCCACACACTATCATGTTCCACATGTACGGAAAGCGTGGTGAAAGACAAGGGTCAACTTCCGTATGTAGCTCTTGTGACCAAATTATTCGACATTTGAATGTTCAGCCTCCCAGGATTTTCTCGTGTTAGAACGTGCGATCACATGGTGGTGGGACCGAGAATGGTCACTAAGATGCGTCGAAGGAACTCAACAAGGCGTTGGAGAAATTCAAGGAGAAAACGCTCGTCAAATCCCATCTCTTATCTTCGGCTGCAAAGAGAAAAGGGAAGGAGCCCATGGTTGCTCCTCCAAAGAAAAGAAGAGCCCTCATTATTGAGGATGAAGAGGATGAGGATGATATCACTATTTCTGCTTTGGCTTTGAAGAATTTGAGTCGTTACGTTCAAGTTTCACTGAGCAACAAGAAAAAGAGACTGTTGAGACAGAACAGAAAGAAGCAGAAGAAAGAGAAGCAGAGGAGAAACAAGTAGAAGAGAGAGAAGCAGAGGAGAAAGAAGCAGAAGAGAGAGAAGCAGAGGAGAGAGAATAAGAGGAGAGAGATGCAAAGGAGATGAGAATTCAAGAAGAAAAAGAGAAAGAGAGAGAGGAAGCGGAAAGCGGGAGGAATACTTTTCTCCACCCGAAGGCTTGGAAACGGGGGAGATCCCGAGAAAATAGGAACGTCCTCATTCCCCGTCATCGGTGAGGGAATAAGTCGTTCTCCAACCGATCCGAGGGACATCTATGCTTCTCAATTTCCCGAGGAGGAACATGAAATTTCATCGCCCAATCTGCGTGCTGATCCGCCATCATCTGCACACACTCCATCCGATCGTGCGTGAAGCCGCACTCGGGACGATAATTCGGCGGACTTTCGCAGAATTCTTGATGTTCTTTTGGAAATGCGAGGTCAAATTTATGCTCGGGATGCGAAGTACGTAACTTGCGAATGCGGGGCAAACCTCTTCGGTCTCGTTGCATGATCAAATTCAGGCCCTTGCTCGTCAAGTTCAATCAACTCGCTAAGGGTGAAGATGTTGAGCAACTGAAGGAGGACTTCAAAAAGCTGGAAGGGATTGTTCAGTCGATGGGAGATTTCCAGCTTGTTCGTGTCCCCAAGCAATCTTAAGCTTTTATTCTCTTTTCATCTCTACCTTTTTTAATGATGACAAAACGGGGGAGAGATGTGGTGCAGATTTGTTTTGAACTTTACTTTTATTGTTTGACTTGTCTTTGTGTTTGGTTGTTTGGTTCGACTGTTTTTGGATTTGACTTTGACTCGCTTGAACAATTGGTTGTCTTAAGTAATATTGTTATCTCATGGCTTTGTTCATTTACAGGACTAACCTATCTTCTGTGGATGCAGACTTTAGTGTTATGTCTAAGCCTCTTATCTTTATGAGATATCCATATTTGCCTAAGTATTGTTTTGCATGTCAAAGATATCCAAATCTGTAGGAAAGTTTTGTCACCATCAAAAATGGGGAGATTGTTGGAGAAATCGTCCTTGAAATATTTTGAAGCTGACAAAACGTTTCCATCAGTCTAGTTTGAAGACTTGTAAACTCTTCCATTAAAGTCTGAAGACCTCCGGACCACCAGACTCAAGACTCAAAATCTATCCCATTGACAGTCTCTAGACCGTTGAAGAAGGCTTATCCAGAACTGGATGTTTCGTTAAAGATTTGACCTTATCGACAGGATTAAATCTCTTGGCTGGATATAGCATGTCGGAATCCTTTACTCAAATCAGGATTGATTCAGGGATGATTGGATCCGATGATTGACGAAGTATTCTTGGAAGGTTCTGCTTATGGAAACCAAGATCCTGATTGTATGGGCGAGCAGGATTGATGGGCTATCGTCATGTTCCTTAAATAGCTCGAAGATCTTCCTAATTGATTCTGTCCAATGGGTAGATTGGAAGAATTCCTTTGGTAAGTGCCAACGGGTATGATGGCATAAAGGAGTATATAAGGAAGACGTTCTAGTCGTTTGAAGGTGTGCGCGATAGAAGAATTCCAAAGTCGAAGCTCCTTGTTCTTAGTCAATTAAACTGTTGAGCGAAATCTTGTACACAAAAGAGAGTCTATATCTTTGAGAGACCTTGAGGAAGGGTAGTAGAGTCTCTACTCGTGGAATCAAGGAAGAGCTACCGTAACATCTCTTTTGTTCATAGTGAAATCCAGCCGGTGGGCTGTCAGTGCGGAAGAGTGGACGTAGGCTTGGAATAAGCCGAACCACTATAATCTCTGTGTTCATATTCTCTTCCCTACTCTCTTTTACTTTGATCGTATCTTGTTAAGAGAAAAACTCTCATCTCTTTATCTATTATTGAATGCTGCACACTTATCTCAAAAATATTGTTTTTACACCTATTCACCCCCCTCTAGGTGCTTATACTAGCCTTATCACTTGCAAAATGAACAAACATGCAGATGCAATATGTATGCATGAAATGCATGATGCAAACATCCTAAAGTGGCTCAGATTCAATCAAAAAATGGCTCGAAGGCCTTTCACTTTATTCATGGATAATACTTCTTGACAGCATCAGCATTTACAAGTCTTGGCAATTCTTTACCATCCATTTCTACAAGGATTATTGCCCCACTAGGTAGCACTTTCTTTACAATATATGGACCTTCATAGTTTGGGGTAAACTTCCCACGAGGATCTAGAATGATAGGTAAAACCTTTCTCAAGACAAGATCGTTGATCTTGAAATGTCTTGGTTTAACCTTGCGGTTGAATGATTTAGCTACTCTCTTCTAATAGCTCTGTCCATGGCATAAGGCTTTTACCCACTTTTCATCAATCAAATTAAGTTGTTCAAATCTTTGTTGAACCCATTCAGCTTTAGATAGCTTGATTTGAGAAAGTACCCTTAGTGAAGGGATTTCCACTTCCACGGGTATTACAGCTTCCATCCCATAAACCAATGAGAACGGTGTTGCCCCAGTCGAAGTACGAATTGAAGTTTGATAAGCAAACAAAGCATATGGTAATCGATCATGCTAATCACGATAATTTTCCGCCGTTTTTGGCTAAAATCTTCTTGATGTTCTTATTTGCCGCTTCCACAGCTCCATTCATTTGTGGGCGGTAAGGAGAAGAATTCAAATGGCGAATGTGGAATTCTCCAAGTAAATCATCCACTACTTTATTGTTCAAGTTTGATCCATTATCTGTGATGATCGCTTCAGGAACTCCATATCGAGCGATGATATCACGACGGATGAATTTTGCCACACTCTTTGCATAACATGGGCATAAGAATTTGCTTCAATCCATTTGGTGAAGTAATCAATTGCTACTAAGATAAAACGATGTCCATTCGATGCTTTAGGATTAATTGGTCCGATGATGTCGATGCCCCACATTGAAAAAGGCCAGGACTCGGACATGTGATGTAGCTCATTAGGAGGAGCATTGATTTTGTCTCCATAGACTTGGCATTGGTGACAACACCTCACATGTTGAATACAATCAGCCTCCATGGTCAACCAATAGTAACCAAGCCTCATGATTTTTCTAGCTAAGAGATGACCGTTCATATGTGGACCACACTCTCCTTCATCTATTTCTTTCATCAGGAGTTTAGCTTCTTGTGCGTCCACACATTTCAGTAAAACTGAATCGAAAGACCTTTTATAGAGGGCTCCTCCACTGAGGAAGAATTTGGATGCCAACTTCATCAAGTATTTTCGATCATTGGTTTGACTCCCTTGGGGAAATTTTCCTTCTCGAAGGTAATTCATAATATCATAATACCAAGGTTGACCATCAGGTTCCTCTTCTATCATTAGGCAATAAGCAGGCTTTTTCAAAACATCGATTTGCAATGGATCAACGCTCAAGCCATCAGCCACTTGCAACATCGAAGATAAAGTTGCCAAGGCATCAGCAAACTGATTTTGTGATCTCAGCAGATAATCAAAAGAGATCTCGTCAAATTCCTTGACCAAGTCTTCGAGATATTCATGATAAGGAATCAATCTTACATCCCATGTTTGCCATTCACCTTCCGTCTGGAGAATGATGAGTGCAGAATCACCATAAACTTGAAGCTTTCTAACTTCCATATCGATGGCTAATTGCAAGCCAAGGATGCACGCTTCATATTCAGAAATATTGTTGGTACAAGGGAATACCAACTTTGCAGCTACTGGATAATGTTGACCTTCTGGGGATATTAGAACTGCCCCAGTGCCAGAACCAGAAAGGTTAACTGCACCATCAAAATACATGGTCCACTTGTCAGGCGAGACCAAATAAATCCGTTCATCGACTTCCCAATCATTAGATTTCCCGGGATTTTCAGCTAACATATCAGCTATGGCTCTCCCTTTGACGGACTTTTGTGCCATGCTTTGAATATCAAATTCAGAGAGTAATATTTGCCATTTAGCGAGCCTTCCAACTAACGTAGGCTTCTCCAAAAGATATTTAATCAGATCATTCTCAGTCACTAGAAAGATGTGGTGGTGTAGAGTGTATTGCCTCAGTCGGTGTAAAACCCAAATCAAGGCTACACAAGTCTTTTCCACTTCAGGATATCGAATCTCAGAAGTAGTAAACTTCTTACTGAGGTAATATATGGCACGTTCTATTCCATCCCTTGGTCCTTTTTGTGCTAACACGGCTCCTAAAGACTCCTCATGAATGGTGAGATACAAGATTAGAGGCACGCTTTGGATAGGTGGTACAAGTACAGGAGACTGCGAAAGATATCGCTTCAGTTCTTCAAATGATTTCTGACATTCTTCATCCCAATCGACCTTAGCGTTCTTCTTTAATAGCTTGAAGAATGGCTTAGCAGTTTCTGACAATTAAGAGATAAATCTTGCAACATAATTCAATCTTCCCAATAAGCTTCGGACTTCTTTAACAGTAGAAGGAGGTTTCAAATCGCATATGGCCTTCACCTTAGAGGGATCGATCTCAATACCCTTGTTACTAACCATAAATCCAAGAAGCTTCCCAGACTTTGCCCCAAATATGCATTTTGCGGGGTTAAGCCTCAGCTTGAATTTCCTCAATCGGTCAAATAATCTTCTTAAGATTTCAACATGATCTTCACCTTGTCTTGACTTTGCAATCATGTCATCAACATAAACTTCAATCTCCTTATGCATCATGTCATGGAATAGTGTCACCATGGCTCTTTGATATGTTGCCCCTGCGTTCTTTAAGCCAAAGGGCATAACTTTGTAGCAAAATGTTCCCCATGGGGTGATGAATGAAGTTTTAGTCTTATCATCCTCTTTCATCCAGATTTGATTATAACCAGAAAATCCAACCATGAAGGAGAACAATTCAAATCCAGCAGTACTATCAACTAAGACATCAATGTGTGGCAAAGGAAAATCATCCTTAGGGCTTGCCTTATTCAAATCATGGTAATCAACACATACTCGGACTCGTCCATCCTTCTTCATAACCGGGACTATATTAGCAATCCAATCCGCATACTGGGTGACTTCAACGAAACCAACATTTAAGAGCTTCATGACTTCTTCTTCAATCTTTTTCGACAATTTAGGTTTCATCCTTCTAAGCTTTTGCTTCTTCGGCAGATTATTAGGATCAAGTGGTAATGCATGTTCCACGATCTCAGGATCTAAACCCGGCATATCGATGACCAAGCAAAAATATCTCGGTATTCTTTCAAAAGCCCAATTAGTCTATTGGCATCTGCTTGAGAGAGACCTGCCCCAATCCTGGTTTCTTTAGGGTTGTCTGAATTTCCCAAATTCACAGTAATTGGCTGTTTGGTGGTAGGAGGTTTGGACTCTTCATGTCTGAGCCATTCCTTTTTAATAACTCGAGGATCCTCTTCATTCTCTGAGTCGGAATAATCGGGTTCGTCAAAATCTTTTGAATGCGAATCCGAGCCATGTAAATGACTATCGTGATGTGAAATGTCATGCCTGAGATGCAATCGGAAAATGGTTAGTATATACACATATAAATGGATGTAATGTATATGAATGTCATGAAAAATTTGTTTTCAAATTCAAGTTGTTTTTGAAAAAAAAAAATTATTGGGAACCAGCCCTCATGTCATTGGACGTCTTCGTTCCACTAAAACATTTTGAAACTATAGATCGTGTGGAGGCTTAGGCCTCAAAGCATCATTATAGGTCTGATTTGGGCTTCACACGTCTATTAACAAAACATGAATTTTATTGATATGCGAAAATTACATTACAACGTATATCATCTTGGATCTAGAAAGTTTGTGATCCAGATTATTACAAGCATAAACGAATGAAATGAATGGAATTCCCTCGCAGGGGAGAAATGAATGAAATTCCCTCGCAGGGGAGAAATGAATAGAATTCCCTCGCAGGGGAGAAATGAATGGAATACAACTAAAAAATTAAATGCAAGAACTAGAAACATACCTTACACAGTGGGAATTGTAGACTCTTCATCTTCACTAATAGTGCCAACCAAACCATCTTCAAACAAATCAGCAAAGTGATAGACATTGGCCTCTTCTTCTTGCAAGAGCTTCGGTGGTCCAAGAAAGAAATCCTTTAAAGGTGGAGGCAAGAGACGTTGGTAGCTTTTACCTTTGATGTTTGGACCTTTGCGATTACCTTGACCCTTACGATCGCCTTGATAACCTAGGCCTTCATGCTTGTTGGTTTTGACCACCTTAATGGGATCTGACATGCCTTAGGCGAACTTACCCAAACCTTTCCCCATAGCAAAACCGTTCTTGAGCAGTTCTCTACTTGCCATCAGGGAGGCTTCCGAGAATCGAGGTTTTCTGATAATCGACCCAATAGGCACATGAGTGACAAACACCATCTCAAACGAGTGATAGCTCGACTCTCCCTTGACCTCAGGCTCAATGAAAGGTATGGCCGTGTTATGGAAAGTCTCAACATCTCTTTCACGTCGGATAGTCACAATCTTTCCATCGATAGGAAGTTTCATCATCTAATGAAGACTGGAAGGAATGATTCCTGCAGCATGGATCCAAGGCCATCCCAATAGTAGGCTAAAATTGCTTGGGATATCCGTACTTGAAACTTTTGAGTCATGGTAATAGGGCCAATTGTCAGTGGTAAGTCGATTTCCCCTATTGTTTCTCTCTTCACCCCATCAAAGGCTCGAACGGGAATTGTTGGAGAATAAACATTTTCCATTCCTATCCCCAATTTACGAAGGGTGGACAAAGGGCAAATGTTCAAGGCAAAGCCATTATCGATCAGAACCTTCGAAATCTTAGTCTCAAAATGTTGAGCGGACACATATAGCTCCTTAGTGTGTGCTTGGCCCTCAGGAGGGAGGTCTTTCTTAGAGAAAGTAATTTGATCTCTTAGAAGTATAGCACCCACAAACTCCTCCAACTGTATTTCTCCAATAGTCTTGGGCACGTGAACTTCATTCAAAATTTTAAGAAGAGCATTTCTATGCTTCTCAGAAGTCTTGAAAAGCTCCAATAGAGAAATCTGCACAGGTATTTTGCGCAATTGGTCAATCACTTCAGTCTCACTTGTCTTGAGTGTTTTGAGGAGTTGTTCAGCTTCCTCATCAGTTACGGCCTTCTTTTCCTCACCTTCACGTGGTGGGTAGATTCGACCTGATCGGGTAATGGCGTCGATTTCATTTGTATTATAATTCCAAGGGACCGCCTTAGTGTCATAAGTAGGAGTCACCTTAGTATTGGAACATTCACCAACTTCTGGTGGCAATTCAATTACAACGGGTCTAAAACCCACGCTTGAGACCTTCATGGCTCCAAAATTATCAATCAATGAGCCGACTTCAATGATGCTTTTGGCAATTGTATCACTCCCGCATGGGATTTTTCCTTTATTCAGATTGATCACAATAGGCTCAATCATAGCCACAAAATCGTCCTTGAATTCCTCTCCACATCCACTAGGGACGACGTCTTCAGGATTTTGAAAATAACTTGGAGGAGGAGTATACTTGACCATAAAGTCGTATTTCCCACTTGGTTATCCCAAGGTGTCTACCACTTCACCTTTTTCACGGGCTTCCCTCACAAATTCACGGTTTGAACGGGCAGTTTTGCATTCATCCTCTTCTTCGTCGTAGGAGCAGACCTTTTTATCCTTTGGCAAAATTGAAGTAAAGTCTTCTTCATCATGAACGATCTGACCTTTCAACTGATGATCATCGAATGGCATGCTCTGTTCCATCTCTTGGATATTCATCAGGAGTACATTCTCATCGACATCCCCATAAATCATGTTGACATCTTCAGAGTGCTTTGGAAGGGGATTTTGTCGGACATTCAGTGCTGAGTCCTTAAAGGTAAGCAGCTTTTTATCCAGCAAATTCTAGATCTTAAAACAGAGCACAAAACAATTATCCATATGATGACCTTTTTCACCCATATGATACTCACATGTCTTTCAAGGTCGAATTCGGCAAACTTTGGTGAATTATTCCTCGGGATCTCTTTTGCCACAAGATGATTTTCGATCAGCATTGGAAGTAGTTGTGACATGGGTCTAGGCAATAGAGTAAATTGTCTTTGAGGGGCCTTTTCTCTGCGCTCAAAGTTTCTGGAAGAACCCCTACCTCCATGGCAGGTTTATGAGCGGTAGGAAGATTCGGCTTATGAGAAGAGGAATTTTGTATATAAGCAATCTCAATAGTCGATTCTTTATCTCTCTTCGAGGTATATCGACGATTTGTGTTCTCAGACAACCTTCCTTCACGCATGATCCCCTCGATTCATTCACCCAACTCCACAAATGTGGCAAAGTTCATACAAGTATGGTTATACATCTTCTCAAAAAAATCACGTGGCATAGCTTGAAGAAGCAATTTCATGGTCTCTTTCTCAGACAATAGCGGTTTTACTTGAGATGCAGTGACTCTCCATCTGAGTGTAGGCTCTAAACGATTCAGTTCTCTTTTTCTCAACCCGGACTAATTCCTCTCGAGTCGGAGCAATTTCAGTATTGAATTTGTATTGCTGAAGGAATTCATCAATGAGATCTTCCCAAGTACGGATCTTCTCCATGTCCAACTCTATAAACTAAGTTAACGCAGGACCAACCAAGTTGTCTTGAAATGAATTAATCAGGAGTGGGGGATTATCTGAATAACGGGCCATCTTGCCCAGATAGCATTTCAAATGAGTCTTAGGACATCCGATGCCGTCGTATTTCCTTGTGAACTCTGGCTCCTTATAGAATTCGGGGACCTTAACTTTGGCAAAGGGTGACAGTTTATCAAACCCTTGCAACTGATAGCCTTGCAGCATGCAAAGGCGCTCCTCAATCTTTGCGAGGCGCCTTGCATTTTCTTCATCGAAGTACGAAGTTGGAATCTCCTTAGATGGAGGCTCTGGACCAATAACTATTGGGATTGCAGTGGGAATCTCTTCCGCAGGCCCTTTAGCCACGGGCTCTACTACTGGCACTTCAGGGGGCGCGGTAGGAATGTTCATGGTAGAAGAAGTAGGAGTTACAGACGTCAAGTTTTTGACCTAGCTGGAGAGATCGGCCAATAATGTCATCATTTGTGCCATTTGATTCTCTATATTAATGATGCTGGCTCGGGTATCTTCCTTTTCCATCTTTGTTTGGCGGCGAGTTCGTATAACAAATCTTTCTTTAGCCATTTTTCAAAACCTCCTGTAAAAGAAAAATGATTCGGATTAGTACCAATCAAAAGAAACCATTAAAGTACAAATCCTAATCAATTTTATATTTTCTTGAGATGAAATAATGATAAGAAGTGTATATGATCCCAGTATCATATAACATCCTCTTATCAAAATTTCTTCAAAAGAAATTATACAATTGAAAAGGAACAACGGCAAATATTTAATCAGAATGCCCCTTTTCTAAAAATTACATGAAAATGTTCATGAATTTCATTCATTTCAATCGAACAATTACAAGGGAAAACAGAACCTTGCTTTCTTGAAGCTTACAAAGTGGTTCGATTTTACATGTGATTTTACATATGATATGAAAATGAATACAAGGAAATCTCGATAGAAATGAGGGAAACACAAATAAAATTCCTTTACGAGAAAACTATGTGAAATAAAAACCTAAGGACTAGGTGGATTCGTGCGGAGATGCTTGTTATCATGGGCCAAGCGTTCCTCATTGATCAAGGCACTGTCTTCTTGCTCCTTAACATGAGCTCGCCGAAAACCTTGAGGCTCGGGATGGGTCTTCACTTCTCCTTCCAAGTCAGCTTCATCGACGGAAACCTATGCGTTTTTCCACGTAGTCTTGATGTCTTGGGTCGAAATTCTCCCATAGAGTCTTGAGATTCCTAAGCATGGGGATCATGTCCACTTCGAGTTTACTCATCTAAATCTAAACCTAAAGGGGCATTCATGATTAAAACATATCATTGTTGAAATATAAATTTGCATAATTGAAATATGGAAAGTAAAAAGATAAGAATGATAAAAAAAGAGAACGATATCTTACCCACCAAACACATGGCATGCACAAATCACACGTTGCATGAAACTATGAGGTTTTGACGCCTAAGGCGAGGGTGCTAAAGGCTCAAGGTCCTCATCCCAAAGGATAAAGATAGTTTACCCATTGCTACTACCGTCGGTTAGTGCTATCTTTATCGTTTGGGATGAGCGGGTTTATGTAAGTAACGGATTACCACGAGTATTCACTCGCAAATTCCACCCATAAACCCTCCTAAGGTCCTAGATTGGGCAATCGGAGTTTTAGACCGCGGTTGTGTGTGCGGTGTCGTGCTAAAGCTTGTAAACATGCATTTAAATTTAAACATCCAGCACTTCAATATAAACCCTCATACATTCATACATCCTTACACCACCTGCAAAACAAAGGGTTTACAAGCACGCCTCCCCTTATAACTCCCACCTACAAGACCATTTAACACAAGGTTAACGACTAACCTGATTTTCCATGCGACTTTGACATGCAGGTGATCCTACATGAGACATGTTAGTTAAAACACAACAACCATTTTTAAACGGCTTCAAGCCTCTCAATCTAGTAACCAGTCCCCAGTGGAGTTGCCAAGCCTGTCGCGACCCGATATCGCCGCCCTCGAATGTCAAAGGGGAAAGGTTGGGTTTAGGGGTACTTGATCTCAAGATCACAAGCTCTCCCAAGCTTGTACCCCGCGCGACAATGGGTTTATTTATGCGATGTAGGTGTTTATGACAACCTAAAGATAGACAGGAGTTGCCACTAGCCTCATTTTGGGGGTTGGCTAGAAAACCCAATCGAGGGTCGGGAGTGTTCCCTCGATTCCTACGCAACCAGATATCTAGGTTCGGGGACTTGGGTTACGCTAATATTTCTATTAACGCCCTTTTGGTACCTAAACAGTATGTTATGTTTTTCCTAACATATCCATGCGTTTCTTTTTACATTTTTTAGGGATCATCAGTTCTAAACTAAGTGATCATGCGTGGTGGATTACTTTC
The DNA here is from genome assembly GCA_016097605.1 of Eucalyptus guilfoylei. Lineage (NCBI taxonomy): Eukaryota > Viridiplantae > Streptophyta > Magnoliopsida > Myrtales > Myrtaceae > Eucalyptus > Eucalyptus guilfoylei. Next base: position 22,647,012 of record CM027865.1, on the reverse strand, counting down.
ATTCTATTCTATTCCTAAAAAAATGAAAGGAAAACAATCAATGAAATTGAAATTGCAAGACCATGAAGTAAACAATCAAGAAAAGCGGTAAATCTATCATGTAATCCTAAGAATATAAAAGTGGGAACATAATTAAGAAAAAAGAGAAAACCAGCAACTCGTCGGGTTTTATACAACACAAGGAACCCGGGACATATGTCGGGAAAACAGATAGTACACGACAATGGTCGGAATGGACATCGACCTCCATCATCTTCATGCTTTATCCATGTTCAAGATCCTATTCTAAACCTAATCAAAGAAACTAATAACTAGGTACATACAAATGAGAGAAACAAACATCACGTATCAAAACAATCAAAAGCAAGACATCTTTTGTGTTCAAAAAGAGTGACTAAAGTCACAAAGTCTCTAGATCAATTTCTAGGTTCAGCATGTCCCAAGCAAATTTCATAAAGACACTATCATCTTATCAACACATGAATTTCCAAAAAATACTAGACATGAACTAGTCAGTCTATAATAGAATGGGGTAACATGTAACACAGGCATTCTACAACATATTGAAAGCGATTGGACACATCCACTATCTCATTTCAAGACTAACAGCAACAAGCCACAAAAAAGACAACATTTCCCTAATCGAATCAACTCCAAAAATTCTGAAAAAAGGTATAGCATATCCAACAATCACAACACCAACATCTCAAATCAAGAAATCAATATAACATGTGGACCAAAAGGTCTCGTGATCCTGTCCATCTTTCTCTTCTGAACAAACATTTACAAAATGCATATCACCAATAACCTTACTATCTTTACCTATGAAAAAGTAATAGTCTCATGCTGGCACTATTCATTCCATTCAGTGTCAGGAGAACAATTACAGCAAGGCTCAACTAATACATTTGAAGTACTCTGTAGGACATAGATCGCAAAACCAGCAAGCAAATGCATTTCAAAACAAAACCCTTAGGTGAGTCAGTCAAGCAAACATCAGAATAGAGTGGTCATATCAAGACATGAAACTTGCAGCTATTATGAAGGAATCTACTCTTGAATCCAGATTGCATGATTTGATTAATACCAAAGAATCGAGACACTCAAATCAGCAATATGAACTCTATAGAGTAAAGCATGAACGGTCAAGAATCTAAGCAACAAGAATGATATTTACATGATCCACCTACTACTCTATATAGGTAGAGAGGAAAGTAATGCAGTAAGACACGAGCAGTGCAACTTCAATGGGACATCGGAACGTAGGTAAACATAATGCAATAGGAATTAACTATTTATGACTGAGCCAAAAATCACAAAGCACAGCATGTAGATTGAAGATAAGGAGAGAAAATAAGCAAAGGAAATCAGCCAATATGCATCACTAAACCCATGCATTTTCATCGTAATCCTTAGCTTCTGCTCTTTCTCATAAACCAGATCTGTCAAGACAACAGGAAATAGTTGAATGATAACCCATGTAAAGAAAAATACGCCTAAAAGAGCAGCGAAGTCAAGCCTCCATTCAGTTTCAGGTTTAGGCATTTCTTTGACAAACTCAAACAGCATTGTTGTTGCTGGCCCTAGCAAAAGCTGAATGTAAACATTATATGCCAGATTCCCAGATCATCCAGCACGCACCAAGGATATTAAAAACCTTTCCTGATATAAAATCATTTGCTACTTCATTCTTATAGGTTGAGTTATACCATATGCTCACATTGAAGTTATTAAAATTTGTATTAAGGAAATCATATCCTGTGACTATTCCATTAATTTGCCTTTCTAGGTTCCCTTTCCAATAGCCTTTGTACAACTCATCATTTATTACTGAGGAACTGTTTCTTCACTAAGGTGAACCTCGGGCACAACTCATTCCGGTCTACCGACAGCTACAAACTCATCAAGGGGGCAAACTGCCAGACAGCAGTCCAGATTGAAGTGCAACAATGAATTCACAACTTTCTGGCAGAGAACACATTCAATATCGTGAACAAGGAACTCTAAAAAAATGAACACAGCAGCAGCAGAAGATCAACTTTTACTAAAACAAATCAACTTTCTTCTTGTGCATGTCCCGTTTGCGCAGCTTGATTTGCACTGGATATGCATCTAATCCGAGAATTTCAATAACAAATCCTAAAACGAATAGCTACTAAGTTCTGAAATGAAAGGAAACGAAATACAAGTAAAGTCTACACAACAAAACTAATGTATCGATCAAGCAAAGGGAAGCTCTCGATCAGAATCTGAATCGAAACACACACTAATCTAGTTCAGGAATTTCATCAAACATGTGGTAGATATTTCTGTCAAAGGATCTAGATGCAGAAATAAGAAAGACATCTTATCACAAAGAGGCAATGCAGCATGCTCAAGGTCATCAGGAAAGCCTCGAACGCGACTAGATTTCATTGGTGGAGTTGAGTACTCGGTTTTACCTTTAGCGGAAACAGAGTATGTGGATTTACCTTGACGAAGAGTAATATCTGACCGCGATTGGAGAATGGAGGTCCTAGACATGTCGGCGATGAAGATCGGCGCCTATAACTTGAATGAATCGGCGAAGGATCGGAAGCCGTCACTGTCGTCAACGTTGTCGCCGTCGGCTTCGGAGCTCGATCCTTGGAACCGAGCCGATTCCTCTGAACTCGGTGCGAATCTGAACTTCGTGCTTCGAGCAAAGTCTCCGACCAGCAAATTCGGTGGAGATCGCTCGAGAAGACCCGTGGACCAGAAGTGGCAGCGATCAGATTGTCTCGATCGGCGGTGGAATCGAGAGCTGAGCTAGGGTTTTGGAGACGATTGGTTTTTTATGAGACGATCGGATCTCAGAGGGGAAGAACAACTGTAGAGAGAGAGTCCTAGAGAGAATCCCCTCGAGAGAGAAAGTCCGTTCGGCCGTTTAGCAGAGAGAGCCCCCAGAGTCCTCGAGCGAGAGCAGGAGAGAGGGAGAGAGACAGAGAAACGGTTGTCCAGAGAGAGAAAAAATGCATTCAAATGGCCCCCTTTTTTTTCCCTTTATATATTTTCAGGCCAGATCAAATCTCAACCCTTGGATTGAACTAAGGGCTAGGATTTGATCTTCCTAGTTTAAGAGTTCCCCTAATTGAGCACATGCCTATTTCAATGACCATGATGCATTATTGATGAACGACGACGATTAATTGCGAACTAATTGGGGTTTTCTCTCTATTATTTTTTTATTTTTTTTATTTTTTATTTTTTATCGAGTAAAAATCAGGTGTCAACACCAAGTTGGGCTAGGCCTGCTGAAACAATTGTAAACTGGGCTGAGTTAGGCTGGAATTCTGTGTGGGCTGAACTCTAACATCCAGATTTTTCAACCTCGTCTTCTATTGAATTAATTGGCCATTTTATTGACGCGCCTATAGGGCTATTCTCAGAGCTTATCACTCTCGAGATAACTAGACTATTCAAGGAAGCTATTAAGGACTTTAAGGCAAATAGACTAGAGAATTTGACCAAGAATCGGCTTTTTGACCGTGCTTGTCTTTAAAGGCCATTACGTCACAGTTAAGAATCGAATTGAGATAAGAGATAGGTCTGTTCGACTAAGATGTGTGGCCGATCGTGGGTGACTCCACTAAATTGGGAAATTCTCATCGACCGACACTAATTTGATTTTACTGTCATTTTAGTAGCCTGTGCCCGTAATTGAATCCTTGAGATTTTCACGACAATCGAGAGTTGCCATTGAGTCGAGTGGGTTCATAGTGGCTCGAAAAAAATCGATCACGGGTCATTTGCACTAAAAATGTCTGAGAGTTACCTGGTAGCCTAGGTCACGCTAAAAACGCATTGAATATAAATTAACCTCCAATTCAAATCCGATTTCAGAAATTGGAGTTTTTGTCATGTCACAATAAATTCTAAGAGTGTCGACTCGGTCTCGAAAAAGTTTTTTGACAACTGACACTTTTTGGGAAAAAGTCGTCGAGTCGTTTTTGTGCAGAAAATATCGAAAATGGTTTTTGATTGCGAAATTGAGAAGCATGAGGGATTCTTGGATGAGGAAAATTATCAATTTGATAAATGAGACATCAATTGATTTTATGAGAGTCATTTGAGAGAGAATCAAGAGGGGATTGATGTGCAATTGAAGCCTTTTGCTAGGAAATTCGTGTGCCCCCATGAGTTGTGACTTTTGGACCAACCCCACCCTCTAGAAGGGGCAATTTGGGCTGAAAATAGGCTGGTGGGTGACAGCCATATGGAGGGATAAGAACAAAAGATATTTGTTGTGGAAAAATCAAGCACAAAGGGGCCCTCACTCATCTCTCTCTCGTCCCCTCTTTTTTGCTGCCGTCCGAGACTCTCCTCTTCGCTTCATTTCGTGTGAAGCTAGCACCAGCAGAATAGTAGAAGACCAAGAACTGCCTGAACGCCAGCCGCACGTCACTACCGAATCTCCACCACCAGTTCGTGTCTCTCCACGCGTCCTCTTCAGTTAACCACCACCAGCGGAACTCCTCCATCGAAGACCCCACGCCCTCACGCCCACCGACCCACTCAGCTTCTCCACGCGTCCAAGCTCGACTCCTTCGGTCAACAACAGCAACAAACGAAGCCTTTGGTTGACCGAGCAGCCTTGCCTTGCTGCCACTTGGCCGCGTCTGCCCCTTGTTCGGTCAACGATCGAGCATTGAAGACCACCGAGGAAACCTGCGTCCGTCCGCGAGATATTTCTCCGAATTTGGTCGGCCACCGAGTCCGCCGAGTCAGGCCAGCGAAGCATCATCCACCGAGCAGCTTCCGTCTTCGCTCGTGGGTCAGCCCAACCATGGGTTTCATCATTTTCGGCCCAATCCAGCTGCGACAAACCAGGCCCACAGATCATCCTCCATTTTCCATCGCAGCTCATCTCCGAGCCTTTTGGTGCAACCCACTGAGCGGCCCAGCTTGCAACTTGCTCGGCCCAACTCTCCAGTAGCTCCTTTAGGCCACCAAATCCACAAGTGCAGCAAGCCCATCTCAGCCCAAGTTTCTAGCCCAGCATCAATTGTATTTCAGCAGCCCACAACTTGAAGCCCAAATCAGTGAGGCCCAAGCAAGTTCGGCCCAAGCCCAGCTTTTGTTGTGGGCTTGCGAGGCTTGTAGGCCTGGACCGAGTGTCCATCAACGCCGTCGAAAGTTCAAGTTTCGGCCGCCATAGCGTCGCCATCGCGGTGATCCGGTCCCCGCTTTTAATCAACTGAGTTTTACTCACTAATGCTTTCTTAGTTTGCTAATGATGCTTAAGGGTTTATTAGATTTAATTAAGTGCACTTAAGTGGTTAGATTAGTTTAGAATAATTAAATTAGTGATTTAAGGATACATGTTAGGTGGTTAGACTTAGTCATTAGCAAGTAGAGAGCTTCTAATATTTATTGAATGCATCTCGGGATTTTTCCCAACCCTTATCGGGCTTCAATTAGGCATTATGGGCCTAAATTGGATTTATTATTATTTAATAATTAATTTTCGAAATTAATTAATTAATTATTTATTTTTCCGGAAATTCAACCAGGATGACCGGTGACTTGGAATTTTGTCTTGATCGTCATGGTGCAGTCCGTTTATTTATTTGAGCTCTACATTGTTTTGAATTGAATTGTTTGTGTTATTTCAAGAATTTATTCTAAGTTGATTGAAATTGAGTAATTGATTGATAGATGGCCGAGTATGAGTATATAGTGCCAATAATGCTTTGATGGGCTATATAGTAGAAAGAATTGTGAGAACGGACTGGAATTACTCTTGGCTGAGATCAATCATGTACGATGTTATTGGACATACGTGGTTCGGTGATTGGAAGTATCACTGGCGAAAACAGTGCCTTAAAGAACGCACATGAATGACTTATAGACAAACGTGGTTTTGTGATTAAGGAATATCACTGGTGAAAACGACGCCTTAAAGAACCCACGATATTGTCTATTACTGATGTCACCTTAACGATAACGGCGCCCTAGAAATGACACATGGTTTGGTGATTGAGGATATCACTGGTGAAAACAGCAACTTAAAGAATACACGGTGTCGGTGATCAATATGTCATTGCGAAAACGATGCCCGAGAAACACATGTGATTTGGTGAATGAGTATACCATTCAGGAATCATGGTATGAGTGAGAATGACTCAGAGACAGTTGATGGACCTATAATGTGACGGCCCAAGCGGCGGTGCGCGGGAGGAGGGATGGCGGTGCGTCCGCGCCTCGGTCCCCGGACGTGCGCAAGGAAAGGGGTCCCTCTTGTCCCACATCGCTTAAGGGGGGAGTCCTGGGCCAGTTTATAATGGCTTGGGCCCCTCTAACCTGTATAACGCGTTATAAAGTCGTGAGGACTCAGTGTCCAAAGCGGACAATATTATACAGTAGGGCCCGTGTCGTTACAAATGGTATCAGAGTCGACTCCCGCAGCGTGTGGGGCCACAGTGAGGGCGCTGTGCTCCCAAGGGGGGGAGAGTGTGACGGCCCGAGCGGTGGTGCGCGGGGAGGAGGGATGGCGGTGCGTCTGCGCCTCGGTCCCCGGATGTGCGCAAGGAAATGGGTCCCTCTTGTCCCACATTATTTAGGGGGGAGTCATGTGCCAGTTTATAATGGCTTGGGCCCCTCTAACCTGTATAACGTGTTTTAAAATTGTGAGGACTCAGTGTCCAAGGCGGAAAATATTATACAGTAGGGCCCGGGTCATTACAAATGGTATCAAAGCCGACTCCCGCAGCGTGTGGGGCCACAGCGAGGGCGTTGTGCTCCCAAGGGGAGGAGAGTGTGACGACCTGAGTGGCGGTGCGCGGGGAGGAGGGATGGTGGTGCGTCCGCGCCTCGGTCCCCGGACATGCGCAAGGAAATGGGTCCCGCTTGTCCCACATCGCTTAGGGGGAGTCCTGGGCCAGTTTATAATGGCTTGGGCTCCTCTAACCTGTATAACGCGTTTTAAAGCCGTGAGGACTCAGTGTCCAAAGCAGACAATATTATACAGTAGGGCCCGGGTTGTTACAAATGGTATCAGAGCCGACTCCTGCAGCGTGTGGGGCCACAGCGAGGGCGCTGTGCTCCTAAGGGGGGGAGATTGTGACGGCCCGAGCGGCGGTGCGCGGGGAGGAGGGATGGCGGTGCGTCCACGCCTCGGTCCTCGGATGTGCGTAAGGAAAGGGGTCCCTCTTGTCCCACATCGCTTAAGGGGGAGTCCTGGGCCAATTTATAATGGCTTGGGCCCCTGAAAACAAAGCCGTGAAGGAGGACGGGCCGGTGGGCCGTGCCTCCAAAGCGGACAATATTATGGCTTGGGAGAGGGAAGGCTCGAGGGATGGCCCTCTGCCCCTGCATAACGCGTTTTAAAGCTGTGAGGGAAAAGACCGTGGCTAGGATGGCGGTTTGTCCGTGCCAGGGCAGGTGACCCAAAGCGAACAATATTACACAGTGAGGCCCGGGATGTTACATATAATCGACTAGGTTGATAGACCAATGACTTGGTCTGATGTCATAAATTGATTGAATATTTGATGTGACATTTGAAGCATCTGTGTATAACCTTGATTTGTAGGTTGGAACTGAGGCCAAGGTAAGTCCTCTGACTCATGCTGTGCTTAGGCAACTGTGAAGTGTATTGGTTTACTAATCGGGTCTTAGAGGGTAGAACTTGCTGAGACGTAGTCTCATTGGTTATTGAATAACCATTTCAGCTCCGTAGAAGGACTGGAGGAGGATTACCTGTTGGATGACCCTGATGACGAGCCAGCAGATGATGAAGAGCTTGAAGAAAACGAACTTAGTGAAGAAGAGTTTGAGGAGGATCGGGATGATGATCCCAAGTACGACCCGGATGAGGACTGAGATCCCATTCCGTTTTGTGAACCTTGTGTACTTGTAGATAGGTGTTAGATCAGACCTATGTTAATACTATTGTAAGATACTATGAGGTGCGTGTGTATAAAAGTATGGTTGTGAATTTCAATATGAAAAATATGGCCTGCTTTTCTATCCCATTATTTTATTGTCTGGGGATTTATAACTGCTTCCGCATGCGTATTAAAAAGAAAGCATCGGCGATACATAGTCCTAGGATATTGCATTCTAAAATCGACCAACGAGGGGTGTGTCTCCGAGGATCGGGGCGTGACATGAACTGTGGGCTTCGCTAATTCCACTGGGCTTTGTTGGGCTATGGACGTTGAAGACGCTGGAGATTGGGCTGCTGCAGGCTGCTGGTTTGCGTGGGTTGATGGGCCGAAGAAACGCTTCGCCGGGCCAAGCTTCGCTGGAAGAGTTTCGAGCAGCTGCAGGCGTGCGATCAAAGACAGAGCAGACGGGAGCTGATTCTATGGTGGCGCATACGGCAGCTCGTGGATTGAAGCCGCGTGGATTGGTGATGCTTCGGTTGGGTCTTCAAGGCGAGAAGATTTACTGGAGTTGACCAGCGAAGCTGAAGATTCAGACGCGCCAAGATGAGGGACATGCAGTAGCTTGAGGCTTCGGTGGAGGCTGTTGACCAAGGAGGGCTGGGCTGTGGACGCGCGGCGCACGAAGACACGGCAGAGGCTGGGTTGTTTTCGGTGGAAGATGGACGTTCGATGGAATTCGGGGAAGTCTTCGCTGGTGGAGCAACGGACAACAGCAGCTTCAACGCCGCGTGGAGAGGCGCACGAAGAAGAGTCACAATGGGGAGGAGTTCTGCCGGAGATGCTAGCGCGAGTGAATCGAATCGAGAGAGAGATGATGACGTTTATAAAAAAGAGGGAGACTGGCAGGGGATAAGGGTAGAAAAATTAAGAGAAAGGTCCAATTTTCAAAAATGCTTGTCCCCCCAATTGTCTTCATACTTATCCACTTGTCCAATAATACTTTCCAACAAGTATAAATCCAAAATAAATCCATTTTGATGCAAATAATGCACCCCTCATCCTAAGTTCCGAATTTAGCTCAAATTAAACTTCAATTTCACAAATTGACATCCCAATTTGAATGAAGAAAAAGCCCGTAGAATTCCTACAAGTGCTCCTTATCAAATAGCTTGGCTTGCAAGTCCAAATTTCCTTTAATTTGGCCCATCTGAATTTTCCACTAATTTCCGCAATGTTCGAAACGATTTTCTGTAAAAATCTCGGAATCTCTAAAAAAATCTTCAGAGGATGAGTCGATGTTCCTAAAATAGCTCGTGACACCGCAGAACTTTCAATTTCTGAAATCGGGTTCAATTTCGCGGTTAATTTCACTCCGGCACGCTTTTAGCGTGACCTAGTCTATCGGGTAGCTTTTAGAAATTTTTAGTGCAATTGACTCGTGATCGATTTATCTCAAGTCACAAAGTGTATCTTCGACACATTGGCGACTCTCGGTTGTCGTGAAAATCTCGAGATTTCAAATACAGGTACCGGGTACAGAAATGACAGAAAAATCGGTCTAGTGCCGTTCGACGAGAATTTTGCAATTAGGTGGAATCACCCACGCACTAATCACATATCTCAATCGAATTGACCTATCTCCGGTCTCTGATCGATTTTTGACGGTTCCGTAATGACTCTTGCAGATCAACACGGTCGAGCAGTTGATTCCTGGTCGAATTCTCAAGTCTATTGCATTTAGATTCCTTAATTGCTTCCCCAGATAGTCCAGTTATCTCGTGAGTGATCAGCTCAGAGAATAGCACTATCGGCGTGTCGACGAAAGACCCGATTTATTTAATCAAAACAAATTCTGAAAATTCAGGCTGTCACAACTAGGCTCGCTGTTTATGGACTTCCCTGTTTTTTATTGATTGAAAAGGGGATTAAGATAGAACGGGGACCATAGATATTCTGTAATGTCGATATTGTAGTTCTGAAAAGTTCAACTAGTGGAGTTGAATCCTGCTAGCTTGTATCATTTTAATAGGTTGCTTTTGACTTACTGCATCTACTTGAGCTCGATTATGATTAGTTAGTCTTCTTTGTTTTGATTGACAAAGTATGACATGGTTGGCACCTATTTGATTGTTTGAATAGACGTGTGAAGTTGCACATCACTCGTATTTAGCACATTTGACTTGCATGTATCCTCATTCTGAGACTTTTTAAAGTTGCTGTTTGGGGCCTAGGGTGTGTACTTTAAGATAGTCTCTCATAGCTACGTTCGGTATGGAGAATAAAACTATGAAGTATTATGAGATAATTGCACTTCTGTTTTCTTGTTTGGTCAGAAGTACAATTATCTCAGTACCTCCTTTGAGGCCCTTTCTACTAGAATTGCGTAGAAGATTCTCTTCTGCCTGGAGATATACTATTCTTTTGCCGAATTCATTTTGAAAGCAAAAAAATTCAATTTTTCATTTTTAAAAAGGGTAAATGAAATAAATGATTCTTTGACTTTGATTTAATGTGCAATGTGATTCATGAATTATAAATTTGCTCGATGTAATCCTTAAACTTTAACTCAATATGTAACTTCGTCCCTAAATTTTTAAATTCAATATGGTCCTCGGACTTTTGACATGTGTTCAACTTAGTCCTTGAACTGTATGAAAATGCTCAATGTTGAGGATAATATTGAATATTTTTATACAATTTAAAAACTACATTGAAAATGTACAAAGTTTTTGGATCAAATTGAATAAATTAAAGGTTCAGGCTAATATTGCTTATTAAGCTAAAGTTTATGGACCACATTTCACGTTTGGTTAAAGTTTAGTGAACATTTGAATCATTATCCCTTTTTTTTTTTTAATAAAAAAAGTGGTACTTATGATTTCTAATTTAGACCAAGGGAAGGTAGCTTTCGCTCAAAAGACTCTTTATTTTCCACACAAAAAAGAAAAGAATGGATTCCCTTGCCTAGGTCATAAAGTGGGAAAATTATTATATGATGACCAATTTAGTCTTAAGCATTTTAATTATATTAATTTAGTCTTACACTTTTTGACAATTTACCAATTAGTCTTAAATTTCTCATCTATGCTAATTTAGTTCCAAGCCAACTAACGATTTGTCAATTTAGTCTTATACTTTTTAATGATTTTCTAATTTAGTCATTCCGATCAATTTCGATGAGAAATCATTGATATGACTAACGTTGATATTGACACTTTTTGCAATTTTAAGATTTTTTTTCTTTTCTTTTTATTTTCCTTTTCTTTTTTCTCTTTTCCCTATGTCAACCTCAAGCGAGGGCAGCCCTTGCTAGCACAAGTGCGAGTGTCTCTCACTTGAGGCCAGCAAGTTGCTGACCATCAAAGTGGTTCGGCAATGGCCGTTGGAGGGGGAAAAAAAACAAGAAAAGAAAAAGAAAAGAAAAAATGAAAAATTAAAGACATTGCAAAAGTTGTCCAACTTTGTGTCGGTGGAGTCACATAGAATGGCTAGTGCTGATTAGACCATTATGTTAGTGATTTTCGGTTGAAATTGACCAAAAAGACTAAATTGACAAATTTTGAAGGAGTTTATGATTGATTAGCAAATCATCAAAATGTTTAGGGTTAGGCTAAATTGACACAATTAAAAGGCTTATTACTATACAATTGGTTTGAGACTATTTGGATAAATTTCTAAACATAAAGCGGGTTAAGTTAGGACAAGAAATGACAAGGATTGATCCTTTGCGGGGAAGATCAAGTGGGTTCAAACGAAACGTGATGGTGATCATTTTACCGTCAATCTTCTTGTATCTCCTCGTACTTCTCCTGTATAAATTCATAATCGATAATTTTTGTATATCAAACAGATTTGCTTACTTAGGTTGGACCTTGATTTGGCCGTGAGGTTCAACACGGCCCAAATCACACACACCCATGATGTTAGTAAGAGGTCAAATCCCCATCTTGGCTTTTTGGATGATCTTCTATGTTCAATCCACCTTGGGTCGAGCAACTCTGCAGATTTTGAAGGCCTCCGACGCTAGCCGTTGCCTTTATGTGGTGGCGGCGCTCCTTTTTCGCGTCATGACTCAGTTCTCGTTTTATCCTTTTGCTCTCTGATTTTCTGGAGGATGTCTGAAAACCACACTTTTTACATTGAGAAAGGACTAGATGTCCAACAAACTAGAATACAAATAGTTGCAGGATATTTTGAATTTAATGATCGCTGCTTCGGCAAAGATCGTTGTGCCCCTGCCCCGTGTGGGGGATGGTCATTGACTAGGTATACATAAAGGAAGCACTCAACCCCAAATGGGCTTGACTAAGGTCATTTTGTTCCGTTTGAGATAGAGAAATGAAAATGCCATACATCATTTATAGCACCTCGAATCTTGGAACTGGGAGCCGCTAGTTCATAGCACCCCCGATTCAGAGGACCTTCCCAAATCATTGGTTTAATTTGGTTATCACACCTATTATGTAAATTTAAAAGCAAAAATGAGTCATCACTAATCAATTTATCTAAGACACCTAGAATGTCTATGTAGTTTCAGAGCAAATAAACTAACTAGATGGCATGTGCAAGGTAATTGGTCTAAGGTCTTGCTGGGTTCATATTTTGGCCTTGGGAAATATATGAGTTTAACAAGTATTTTTGGAATTCATTGGCCAAGTTCTCGCATTTGAAAAGCTAAAAGCCTAAGGCAGGTAAGGAATTTCAACATTTTGAGAATGCTATTGTGAGGGTTAAATGACTTTTTTTTCCTTCCCAATATTGCCTTCTCTGATAATTGTGTGTTCCATTTTTGCCCTCAAACAATTCTGTTGATGTTCTTTTGTGCTCGCTGGTTCTTTGTTGAGGAAGGCATTGACGATAAGCAGGACTGGCGATTTTAGCTTCGAGCAGTGGACATTTGCATACTCTCTCCATAATCTTAGCAATTCTCCTTGTCCTCAATGCCACGTTGTGCGGTGTCATCCCATCGTCAAGAATGCACGCGATCCTATCTATGAGATTCACCACAATTTTTGCTTCTGGGCGTAAGTCTTTAGAACAAAAGTTTCGGTGATGACCTCTGCATAGGCTGCCTCTCTGATTTTTGCTACCCAGCGTCAACCTGCCTCGTACCTTCCTTGTTTTGAATCTGCATCTTTTGACCGCATCCTCATCGGCTTGACTCTCAAATCTTGAACTTGGGCGCTTACCCCAGAAAGAAACTGGATTTCTTAAAGAAGCAAGTAGCCAAGCTTTTGTGCTGTGGACGTGATGACACATTCAGCTACTTTGCTCCGTCCACGGATAGTCTCTGATCGAGTAAAAAGTTATTCCGTTAGGAAGGCTCAACTGCTAGTTCTAGCAAATGCCTTCCGTCAACGGTTTCTTATAGGGGACAGGACACACAAGCTGGGGAAACGGCACTCGGTACCCAAATATCTCAGGATTGCAGTTGATTGACTTTTAACCATTTCAGCGATAGGACACATAAGTTAGGGACACGACACTTGATATGCATCTAGATTTGCCTTGATGTGCTTTCGAGCTTGATCTGCATGTTTTGTTCGTCAAATTTCTCCTTTGAACTGCGAATATCCTTGTTTAATCTGGCTGAAGGCATTGTGTTACCTTAAGTCCAATGCCTTCTATCCTCCTATTAATCTTACTTCTGTCATTCTACTCCAACCCTTCCAAGAAGACATATTTTGCCTCAGTTCTCTGATTTTAGTTTTGTTAGTTTGTTTCCAGCGATTAATTGAAGCAAGCTTTAACTCTGCACTGTAACTCACTGATTTTCCTCCTCCCCTTACTGAGCTCCAGCTTATCAATCATCCTTGTGGTTTCTTGATTTTTACCCTGCTGTATGCATTTATTGTGTTCTTTTTGTTATTGATTTTGGTGGGACTAGGTGGTTCTTCCTTGCCAACGTATATGAAAATCTACTGGCGTCTCCGTTTGAATGGCAACTTCAAGGTGAAGAGCAGAGGAGTTTATCCGGTGACCAATGATTTTTCTGCAGCTATCAGCTCTGCTATGCTTTATTTTGCATTTGACGGAAGAAAGATAGAGATGGAGCAAGCACTGGCCCGTGCCTTTCAACTGGGGTTGCGCTACTGAAATGGGCGTATGGGAAGTTGAGATCTCTAGGATTCATTAGACCAAATTCTTTACTTGTGCACATAGATAGCTTGACTTCTTTGACACTACTTTTTAGTCGACTCAGTTTTTTCCTAAATGGATTGTTGCCAACTCTAACACGATTTTACGAGTTTAATGGGTTTCATATTGCGAGATCCCCGAACCTAAAATTTGTGGAGATCTTGGGAACTAAATGCCATGTAGCTAGCAAGCCTAATTAGTAAAATCGAAGATGCTGTATATACATCAATGCAAATTAAAACATCCAAGTAATGCACATGTTTACACATCAAACTTGGATTCTGCATGCACATCACATCATGAACTTTTGTCATTTGATGAGACATCATTACACGATATGTTTTCCAATACAAAAATACTTCATCACAACGTGTTGTCATATGACACTCCACAACATCATGTGATATTATGCGACATGACATGACATATTATTATATGACTTATTGCCATTTGAGATGAGACAATAGGTCATCCCATGACATGTCAACCAGATGATACACCTACATCAATGTATAAAACCAAAGTCCTATGGATCCATGCCAATATATAGAAATGGAAGTTACCACTCTAACCATATGCAAGCTAGACGCCTCAGCGACCTACATCTTCGAGGTAATATCAGGAGTCTGAAGAAGATTTTTCTGAGTAAAGGTTGGATTTTCATGTCAAATTCATTAGCTGCTCAATACACTGTTAAAAAAAACTTTAGTGCACGTTTCATTCCTTCGCCAAAACCTCAACTTCAGTTAAGAATCCTTTTTGAATGATTGCTTGAATACCTCAAAAATTGCATCTTTTCTGTGAGCCCTTCGTCAGATTCTTCCAGATCCATCTCGGGCAAGTCTCAACAGCCCTCCTTAACAGCTTCACACCTCGTTAATTTCTTGTGGGTTGGCGCTTGACCCTGTTTTCTCAAGTGTCCAAATATGTCAGATGCGACTGATAGTTGATTTTGGGCAAAAGGGTCCTCTTAAGATATTGTTTGTCCTGGAGTCTTAAGGATACCCTTTTGCCCAAAATCAGTTGTTTGCTCTGTGTAGGCTTTTCCTACTCTGACTTCATCTGGTGCTAGCTACTGATCCCAGAATAGTAGCGAGGACCTTAGAGAAGCAAATAATCCCTAATTTTTGTTGTCCTGAGAATTTTATCAAGAAAGCAATTGCATCTGTTTAAAAGTAGCTATCAGAATTTCTCGAAGTTTCAAATCGTAAGATCTAAACAATATGCATCTATCAGATGAATCTTTAATATACTGAAGTACAAACGAATTTATCGATTCACCACTAGCAGATATAGGATCCAATACCTACCC
The DNA here is from genome assembly GCA_016097605.1 of Eucalyptus guilfoylei. Classification (NCBI taxonomy): domain Eukaryota; kingdom Viridiplantae; phylum Streptophyta; class Magnoliopsida; order Myrtales; family Myrtaceae; genus Eucalyptus; species Eucalyptus guilfoylei. The sequence continues at coordinate 22,631,712 of CM027865.1, read as the reverse complement.
ATTGATGCACTGGATCAATTTTTTTTTTTTTTTTTGTCTTATTTATGAGGTGTTTCATACTTTGATGATTACATAGCAAGTAAATATATTTTGTACTTTGCAATCCATTCATAATTCAAATAACATTTAGAGATTTGTCATTTTTTTTAAGTGTAATCTGTATATTGATAAAATAAAGGGTACACATATTTATAGATATGGTAAAATTAACTCGAAATAATGATTTTTTGCTGTGGAATATGTATTTTGCTCAAAATTTCATTCTGTATGATACTTCTTTTCATTTGTAAATTTAGGTATTTTGTGACACAAGAATACTCATATTTCGCCTGAATTTTACGATTCAATTCTCGATTCTTGAAGCATTACCGGAAAATATGGCAAGATGATTGTGGCTTTATTCTGTCCTTTTATCGAGGTTCTGAATAGGAGTAATTCGTGTGAAGAAATTTCTGTCGAGACTTGATTCTTCATTCATCTGACGACATCGTTTTTTTAAATAAAAAGGAATCTTGTGGCTTCGACAAGCTTGTTATCTGGTGTTTTCATTTCCTCCAGTTGTGTTCAAAAAAGGTTTGATCGGGAGATACATTGATGGTTTACTTATGTATTGTAAGCTGGGCAAATGAGAGAGTAGTCCAGCCATATGCTCGCTCTTTCCAAGCAATGCCATTTCTTCTGTCGGTTATTGAAATGAAAACCAGATTTTTTGCCAGCGTCTGTAGAACCAGAATTAATAGTCGGCCATGTAAGATGTTCTGCAGAACCTCCTGCTAAATTATTTGGATTTCTGTCGCTATCACTCAAATGCATGTTACAAACGCTTCTACTGTAGGATGATTATATAGTACATTTAGTGTGACTGTCAGAGCTTGGTGTAGCCGTCTACCTCATGGCTTAAGATTTTGTGGATGTTGAAGGAAGATGTTCCATCTCAGGTGCACTTAAATTTGCCATTGGTAGTTTTTTTTTTCGGTACGTTAGATATCTACTTTGCTGTTTAATTTACTGTATGCTGAGTGCTTGTGGAGTTGCCTCGATGAATTTGTTTTTCTTTTGTTGGTGATGATGGATGTATTGCTTTTTGGAATCCAATCCTTAGCAAGTGAACTGGATTACTGATGATAAAATGTTATATAGCAAACTGAGTTTGTCAAGGATTCCTTTTTTAGGATTTAAGTTCTATTCCATATCAAGCTTTCAATCTCTTCTGAATTCCCAATGTACATCTAGTAATTGGGAGCAGTCTGTTGTCTTTTAACCATTCATTGATAGGACACATAAGCTAGGTTCAATAGTTGGTGCACATCAAGGTTTGCATTTTTCATTGCGTAGATAAATCAATGGTTACCTTGATGTACTTTTGAACTAAATCTATCTGATCTAAATATGTTTTGTTCCCTGAATTTCTAGTTTCAGCTACGAATATCTTTGTTCAATTTGGCTGAAGACACTATTATCACAAGTCAAATTGCCTTCTATCCTCTTGTTAATCTTACTTTTGTTATTCTACTCCAATCCTTGAAAGAAGACTTTTTCTACTTCAGTCCTCTGATTTTAGTGTTGTTACCTTTGTTTCCTGCTTAACTGAAGCAAGCTTAGACACTGCACTTAAATTACTGTGTTCCTGTAGTTATAAGGTCGCTAATTGTTTTTTTTTTCCCTTGCTGAGCTCCAACTTATCAATAAATATTGTAGTTACTTGAATTTTATGGTACTAGATGTATTGGTTGCTCCTTTTTCCTTTTTATCTTGTCAATTTTTGGTGGGAATAAGTTGTTCCTTCTTACCGATGTATATGAGAATCTATGCTTCTCTGTTTGGATGGGGATTTTGAGGCGAGGAGCAGAGGAGTTTATAACATGAGCAATGTTTTGTCTACAATGATCAGCTTTGCTGTGCTTGGTTTGCAATCTATAGAACAAGATGGGTGAAAGGGGCTAGTATGAACACCTAGAAGGGAGTGAATAGGTGTGAACAAAAATTTTCGGAAAAGAACAGCATAAATATTTTTCTTTTGAAACTGAGTTTGAAAAACAACAGACTTTTGAAACTGAGTTTGAAGAACAACAAACTTTTGAAACTGAGTTTGAAGAACAACAGACTTTGAGCACATTCAGACTTTAGCAGTTAAATAGAGCTACGAATAGAATAAATGAGTTTAGGGAAGAGAATAAGAACACATAATTTATAGTGATTCGGTTTAGATCAAGCCTACATCCATTCTCCCATGCTAACAGCCTTTTAGCTAGATTCCACTATGCGATCAACAAGAGATTACAACTTTGAGTGCAAACACTCAGTGGTAGATCACACTATCTTATTAAGTCACTCTTTTGGTATTTCTCTCACAATCACAAACGTTTAAGCTCACCAAAGACAAGTGTATGAACAAAGGTCGCTCAAACTTTAGAATTATAAATTCTATGCTCCGTCTCTTTCTTGTTCATCAGTCCTTAATCTCCTTAAATACTCCTCCACTTCCAAACTAGCCGTTGGACAGTATCTAGAGGATCGTCTTCCAATCTACCCATTGGACAGATTTGTATCTAGAAGATTTAGTAGCCGTTGAGTGATAGAAGTATAATCCCAAATTGATTTTGATCGCCCATACAAATAGAATCTTGGTTTCCATAAGTAGAGCTTCTTCATTTAGAAAGTTCTTGTCTTCAATATCCAATTGTCAATCAATTAGATTGAGTCAATCAAATCTATCTTGATGTGGAATCCAAACCAGATTACCAGCCATTATATGTTTGGGGCTTGTGTTACGTTCTGTCAAGTTGTTTCGTTCTGAATCTACTACGTTCTAAACTTGTATCTCGTTTTGGATGTAAAGTTTGAGAGTCTTCAGACTGAAGTAGAGTTCGAGTGTCTTTAGACTGAAATAGACTTTACAATCTGGACGTAAGTCTGAACATATTCTGCTTCTGAACAGATTTAGCCTTAAGGTCTAGACACAGTTTGAATAAGTTCAGCTTCAGCATAGAGTCTGTCTTCTGAATCTTCCAAGTATAGACTTTGACATTATCATTTATACATTCTATCGTCTGCATAGTCTGTTACTCAACCATTAAACACGTTAGTAGCCTTTAATTTTTTACTTTTTTTGGTAAAAGGTAAGTATTATATTGACTTTTGAACCAAAAGGCTACACAACCGTACAACTAAGGACCCCGGAACCAAAAAGCTTACACTCAGAAGACAAGGTAGTCAAAAGAGTGGAAGGATACTAGGGGTAAAGCTGCAGACAAGGAAAGAAAGAACAGCAACAAAGAAAAAGGCTAAAACAATAGCCACAGCAAAGGAGAGAAGGGCCAAACAAGGCAGCCCGCACACAAGACAGAGAAACAAGGGAGAAACAAAAAACAGCAAGACAGCGAAACACCAAGGTGGAGCCACCGATTGCTGAGGAGAAGCTAGACGCCGCATCACATGAGAGGGCAATACCCGCATCAATGAAGCAGCAAGTGGGCCATCATTTTGAAAGCACCGGAGACAAACAGCAAACCAGCAACGAGTAGAATAGGACCAACCAAGAAAGGAGAACCTTAAAGGGAGAAAAGGACAAGGAAAAAGGTGTCCAAGAACTTAGGTCGAAAAAGATCCACAATAAATAACCAACCAGGAGCATAAAAGAGGCATCGACTAGCGAAAGGATAGTAGATTAATCAAAGATCGAGGGGTGGATACCCCAACTGAGCTGAAGTCTTCTATTACGGGTCGTATCCGGGACCTTGGAAAAGGTAATAGCTCTATCCTTGACAGCTTTGCGAAGATGTTCCTTTAGGGCCGGGAGGAATAAAGTTTGACCGCGGAAGATGATATTGTTCCTTTCTTTCCATATAAGGTAGCACAAGGCGTCAAAACCAAACCGAGCCACCAATTGATGGAAGCTTGTATCGGATAGGTGCTTGATAACCCAAGCTAAGTTATTCCTCCACGATGAATTTCGCCAGGGCAGGTTACAATTATTCGCCCAGAAAGCACCAAGGCTACCTGTGACAGGGCAACCGAAGACAAGTGGTCCACCGAATCTGGCCTAGAAGAGCAAAACACACAGGAGGAGTCCTGAATTCTCTCATACGTAAGTAGCACAACCTGGGTCGGTAAACGGTTGCGAGTGATCAACCACAAATGTGATTGATAACGGGCGCGCGGGGGGGGGGGGGGGCGGGGGCAAAGAGGAATTCCAAATGAATCTTGACCAAGGAACAAGATGGCTCCTCGGCCTTAGAATAGTCCAAGCAGAAGCCGTTGAGAACACCCCTGAAGAATGGCCAAGCCATAGGAGTTGGTCATTAGTGTAATTGAGGTTCAGGAGGGGATCATCCCAACTCACTATGGCTGCCGAAACTGCAATAGGAAGGGGGAGGGCAGTCAGACCAGCCGCAACAGAAGCAAGCCGAGGGATGCCAGAGCAGTAGATGTCTCGATCTGAGAAAAACTTATAGAGTAGTCCCCGAGAATGCCAATGATCAAACCAAAATGATGTAGATAATCCATTGCCTATGCACCACTTGAATTAATGCTGAATTAAATCACGAAGGCCAAGAAGTTTTTTCTAAGCCCACGAACATATAGTAGGTTTTAGAATAACCCATAAATTCTTTCGCTTGATGAAGTTGGAATGGATCCATTTGCACCAAAGCGATTCTTTATCAGTAAAGAGGAGCCAAAGGTGTTTAATCATAGAAGCAATATTACTAACCCGAATGGACCGGATGCCCAAACCACCTTCCTCCTTAGGTAAGCATACTTCATCCCATCCCACCTTCGCCCCCCCGGAACCAAGAGTCGGTCCTCTCCATAGGAACTGACGAAAAATCTACTCAATCTGCTTTGCGACCAAGGAAGGAAGGATAAAAACACTAGACCAATAAACTTGGATCGAGTGAAGGACCGATTTGCTCAACTGCAGACACCCCGCAAGAGAAAGAAATCGGTTGGTCCAAGATTGGACTCTTGAAGTTATAGCATTCACCAGAGATATGCAGTCCAATTTGCCTAATCTTGATGATAAAATGGGTACCCCGAGGTACCTAAAAGGGAGAGAACCCAATTGAAAACCAGAAGTACTCACCGGGGAGTCCTTTAGAGCTTGAGAACTGCCCGAAAGAAATATTTCGCTTTTGTTAAGATTGGGGTTAAGGCCAAACCAGCCAGCAAATGAACGAATTTCATCCAATAGAAGGCGAAGGGATGACATATTAGCTTCCGAAAATAATAACACATCGTCTGCAAAGAATAGGTGAGAGAGCCTAGTTGCTTTGCATCTCCAAAAGAAGTTAAAACCCACCTTAGCCGATTGGGAATTGAGGATTCCAGTGAACACCTCCATAACAAGCGTGAAAAGATACGGGGACATAGGATCACCCTACCGGATCCCTCTCTCACTCGAAAAAAATCCATGCAAATCACCATTGAGGGAGATAGAGAACTTAGGCGAACAAATACAAGCCATTATGCGATCAATAAACACAGCAGGGAATCGAAAAGCCATCAAGGTAAGCCGAATAAAGTTCCAGTCAATTGAGTCATAGGCTTTGCAAAAATCAACCTTAATGATACATTTAGGCCGATAGGGATCGTGGTGAAAATCACTAAACAATTCCTAGGCAAGCATAATGTTATCACTAATGCGTCTTCCTTTTACAAAAGCATTCTGAGGTAGACTGATAATAGAGGGAAGCACAGCAGTTAACCTGTTAGCAATAATCTTGGTGATACACTTATATAGGGTATTGCAGCATGCTATGGGCCGAAAGTCATTGACCGATGAAGCATTAGGGACTTTCGGAATTAATGTCAGGATAGTCGCATTGATCTCCTTAAGGAGTTGACCAGTAATGAAGAAATCCCGAACTGCCAGCAAGACTGAAGGTCCAATAATCTCCCACGACCGCTTGAAAAATTCAACATTAAAGCCATCCAGGCCAGGTGATTTACCAGAAGTGAGGGAAAATAGAGTAGAGTGAATTTCCTCATCAGAAATGGGCCGAGCCAGCTCTTGAATCTGCGCATCACTGAGAGTTTGATTTAAAATCTCCTGGATCTCCGAAACCAAGGGCACATAAGGTGGGGGGGAGGCCGCCAAAAGATCCTGGAAATGTGAAACAAACAGCTGCTGCACTTCAGAGGGGCCAGAAACCAGCGTATCTCCATTATGGATTGAGATGATTCTATTCCGAAGGTGGCTATGCTTGATAGAGTGATGGAAGAATTTTGTATTTAAATCTGCTTCCTTAAGCCATCGCACTCTCGACTTTTGCCTATAGAAGGATTCCTCTTGAAGCCGAAGCTTAGAGAACACCCGCAAATGCTCCTTCTCTGTATCCGCCAGGTTCTGATTAAGCGGGTCAAGCTGAATGGCGGCTTGGGCAAGAGAGAGCTGTCTTCTAGCTTCATCAGTTCTAATAGAAATATCTGCATAGGCCATTCTATTCAGGCGCTTAAGCCTACATTTGAGCGCATGCAACTTGCAGCAGAGAGTATACATAAAAGTACTAGAGAAATAAAAATTCCACACCTGGGAAACCAGGTCAAAGAATGAAGGATGGCTCTTCCAAAAATTGAAGAATTTAAAAGGCTTGAGGGTATTAGGGACCGGCAGGATTCTCACAACCATTGGCCATTGATAAGAAACTCTAGGAGCCAAAAAAGATGCTTCTGAAAAGGAGAACACCGAATTCCGGGTTGAATTGATCAAAACCCTGTCAATTTTCCTCTATCTATGGCTTTGGCCCGAAGAGGCAACCCAAGTGAATCTATTTCCCACATATTTAAGGTCATCCAAGCTAGCTTTAGAAAGACAATCTCCAAAATCATTAAAAGTAAGGATCCAATAGTTAGAAGGATTGGCTCTGTCAGAGGCATCTCGAATCGCATTAAAATCACTAGCGACAATCCAAGGCGTATCCAAGAGCAGCAGGCTATAACGAATAAGCTCATCCCAAAGGGGCTTCTCAAAACGAAGGAATGATCCGCATAAACCACAGAGAGGTTAAACGAACTTCCACTATTAAGACAAACCAAACGACCGTGAACAGCTTGAGCCGAGCAATCGGTGATATCAAAAGTGGCAGTAATGGGATTCCAACCACCCATACTCTCCCTTTAGGCGAGTAAATGTAGTTAGAGCACCACCGCCAGCCAGGGATAAAGGCTGCTGAGACAGCAGGGAACACAGCAGGAGAGATTTTGGTCTCCAAAATACCCACACAACTAAGGTTGTTGGTCCTCACAAAATTTCTTATTTCAGCTTGCTTAAGGGGGAGCCTGAGGCCCCTAATATTCCAAACTCCAAAAAACATATAAGGCAAGAAAAAGACTTACCGCTTCTTTCCTCCTTGTTTTTTAACCGAGGAAGGCACCGGCTTTGGGCTGGGAGGGATACACGCATCAGCAGATGCAGATCTAAGAGTTCCTTTCAGGCGAGCAGGAGCATCTACCACAGGGTTAGGGGGGCAGGGGGGGATAATCTCCTTAGGAATAGATGAAGCAACCACAAGTGGTGAATCCGAATCTCTACTTCCTGAAACGATTTCATCCATCACTTCTTCATCAGAGGATGAGGATGAATCCGGATTGGAGCTCCTAGAAGCGTGAACTTGATTTGCCATAGGAGGAGCCAGAGAAATATCCGGTAACAGATCAAAAGCCGGAGGGGGAAGATCTACCTCCTTCATAGATACCTGCTTTACCACCTTGGGCACCATCTGCTGCATTGCAGCAAATTAAACTCCAATTTCGGACTGGGGGGAACTATAGAGTGAGGTGAAGGATGGAGAACAACCGCATGAACAGGTGGTCTATCGTTACGCCTCCCACGCACTTCCCTCCACTTATTAGTCGGACGAGCCAAACTTGGATTAGTATCTAAAGGACCAGCTTTAGATCTAGGAGCAACAGGGGTAGGACATCTGTGGCCAAATGTGCAACAAGAAGGGACAAGGTTGGCACCCATTCATACAGAACATCCACAGAGCGAGGATCACCATCCAGATCAAAATTAATAACTTCAGGAAACGAATTCGATGCATCAATCTCCATGCAAATACGGGCAAAGGCAACCATGGCCATTTATTTTGTTCTACTATCCACAAATAAAGGCTTACCAACAGCACTAGCAAGATTGCCTAAGCCTGGAGCAGACCACAGGACAACCGGAACATTCCTCAATCGGATCCAAACAGGCACAGAATTATGGCAATCTTTTTTGAGTTCCAATTTAGGATGCCATTGACGGAGAATAAGTGGGATTTTTGCAACTGTTATCGGCCCACCTTTAAGAATTTTTCTCCTAAACTCCTTATCCAGGATACGCAGATAATAAAAACCCATATTAGCCGCAATTACCTCAACCAGTTGATCACCCCAGGCGTGCTTGAGGGTGTCCTCTGTCAATTGAAAGGGAAGTCTCTTCCCAATATAGTATCCAACCAAACAATCCTCCCATTTAGGATGAGCTGCCTGCATAATTTCAGAAGTAATATGCACCATAACCTTATTATCCACAACAGAAGGCGGATAGTAAGACAAATTATAGCCCTTAGTAGCCGAGCGCGTAACTGCAGCCTAAGATTGAACAGGGGGTTGAGCATCAATCGATGAGTAGCCTTTCTGGGTTACAGACGATTTAGCAGCAACAAAAGACAACCCAGATTGCACATAATCACACCTAACAGGGTGAGGTCGAGGAAGAACATCAACCGAATCCTTCCCAGCAATGACATTACTCTTTGGAACCTGCTTCGATGAAGGGGCGGATCCTTCGCCAACAACAGAGGGGGGAGGAACGAAACCCAGGAGAGCCCGAGCTTTCCTTGATTTGCTTCGACCCCTACTTCGGGACCGACCCTGAGCACCCCTAACAACCGAGGAGAATCGAGCAGGGGAGGGACGAGAAGGGGGGGGGGAATAGAAACATCCTTCGGGTCCGAAAGAGGGCCCTTACCGAGAATACTCGCATGAGCTGCGGATGAAGAGGCCATTCGAGCGAAGAACAGCTCGAGAAACCCAAACCCTAAACATTCAAATCACGAATCTGGATTGCAGAAGACATACCGTGGAAAATCGTTCGGTGAAAGCTCAAAACGGGTCTACGCGCCACTCGTCTTTGAAAAGGAATGGCTCCGGCCGGCTAGAGAGGCCGGAAACAGTAGAACCGAACTCCAGTGAACAGTAGCTGCTCGAACTAGTCTAGAGAGAGTCTGGATGAACAGTAACCCGAGAATGAGCAAATGGCCCTTTAATTTATTTTGTCATCTTCAAAACATCATAAAGGATTTCTCTAACAATCTCTAAATATGCAGATATGTAATCACACTTTCCTAAAATATAATTTGAATCAAAAGATAGCAGAAGATAAATAGATTGAGCATAACGATATATAGAAAAATAATGGCAGCTCAATATTATGCAATAAATAATATCAACCAATCAACACATATGCATATTTATATTCTCTCTCCCTTTTTGTCATAATCAAAAAGCAATAAAAAGTATCGCGTAGAGAATATAAAATGATAACAAATATCTTGCATGAAACACTATTTTAAAAAAATCAGCATTTACAAAGTAAGTCGAATATTAAAGATATGCAATATAGCTCACTTCGATCATATATATCGGCAAATTGATAAGGCTGGTAAGAGCACTTAGAGGGGGATGAATAGGTGATCAAAGAAGTTTTTGCAAAACTTAATAGAATAAATCAACTTTTGAAAATAATAGACTGAAGATGTAAAAGACTATAAATGATTAAATAAAGCCACGAATTAAATTAAAGAGATTAGGGATAGAGAATCAAAACACAAGGTTTATAATGGCTCGGCTTAGATCAAGCCTATGTCCACTCTCCCGCACTAACAACCCACTGGCTGGATTTCACTAAGAACCAAAAGAGATATTACAGTTTCATGTCCTTGATTCCATAGTGTAGAGACTCTGCTACACTTCCTCAAGATCTCACAAGTATCTAATCTCTCTTTTGAGTACAAATTGAGCTCAACAATTGAAACAGCAAAGAACTAGGAATTTCAGACTTTGGAATTTTTCTTTCACGCACACACTCGAATAACTTGAGCGTCTTCCTTATATACTCCTCCATGCCTTCTTAACCGATGTCACCTTCCAAAGGAGTTCTTCCAATCAACCCGTTGGACAGAATCAATTAAGGAGATCTCGAGTTATTTAAGGAATGTGATGATAGCTCACCAATCCTGCTTGCCCATACAATCGGGATCTAGGTTTCCATAAGTAGAACATTCTAAGTATAATTCGCCAATCAACATATCCAATTACTCAAATTAATTTCAATTCGAATAATTGATCACGGGATGCTATCTCCAGCCGTGAGATCTTCTTCAACCATACGAATCAAATCCTCAAAGATATACTCTCATTTGGATAAGTCTTCTTCAATGGATAAAACTTTTCTTCGCCAGTCTGGAAACTATCAGTGATGGCAGACTTTAAATCTTGAGTTTGGAGGTCTTTAGACTTTGACAGTTGAGTTTGCAAGTCTTCAGACTAGACTGAAGGAAACGTTTTGTCAACTTCAAAGCAAATAAGGAAATTTTCTCCAACAACCTCCCCATTTTTTATGTTGACAAAACTTTTCTGCAGATTTGGACACTTTTGACCTGCAAAACAACAATTAAGCAAACCAAGATATCTCATAAAAGATAAATAGATTAGGATAAGGATAGTAGCGATTCTGCAACCACAGAAAATGTGTTAGTCCTGTAAAAATAACTATCTTTACCATAATCAATGACATAGCTTAAGTTACTGCAAGCATTAGAAGATCAAATCAGTCTAAACTAGTCCAAAACACAACCAAATAAAAGATAAGTCCAAAAGTCAAAACCAATAAAAAAACATAGTCAAATCTGCATCAACTTCTCCCCGTTTTTGTCAACAGCAAAAAGTGGAGAACAAATAAAAGAGTTGGATGAAAATAGAGTCAGAATCATGGCTGTTTTGGAAGGCGAACAAGCTCGAATTCTTCCTTTGAATGCACTATCTTCTCAAGCCTTGCAAAACTCTGCTTTAGTGACTGAAACTCTTCACTCTGCACAGTAGACTGCATTTGATTCTTTAAGGCTTGTAACTAATCGTGCAAAGACACTGACGTGGCCATGAAAGCATTCTTGAGATCCTGCATCTCATACCCCATAGCATATTGCTGCTTCCTTACATCTAATAAGATCTCTAGCAGTCTTGAAAAGTCTGCTGTTTGCTCTGCTGCAGCACTAGGACCGGCCGAGTCGATTCTTGGGGTTTTGAGAGAGGATGGAACTTCAGCAGATTGTCCACCATGACTCTGAGTGGAGGCTTCGGGATAATATGTGGCACCCCTCGACGGCCCCCGAACCGTTAGGGTCGCCACAAATCACTTGTCCTAATAAAATATCACTCTGATACCATAGAGTTGTAGCGGGTCCACATGTCTTGGGGGGTTTTTATCAATTAGATCGGTCCCAACGCAGTTCATATAGCGGAAGCATATTCGATATCTCCCTAACCCATGCTCAACTAAAAGATACAATGCAATGCACACCAACTACACCTTTCATATATATATATATATATATATATATATATATATATATGTTAGAGCCGAACCACTTTTATTTACATATTTTGATCGGATAACAAGAGTCGGTACATCAAAAGGCCAAGGCTCTACTAAGCTCGGCTATAACCAAAAGTACCCGACTCTTCAATGGTCATGTACATCGATCCATCATCCAGTGTCGGCTATCTAAAAAGTGTCATCCGCTACCCATCACACGCTCAATCACACCCAGCCCGGTGCATTGGCTAGTGGCGGTGGCAGCATCCCCATCATGATCCCGTCGCGACGAACATGCACGGACAGGAACTTCTGGACTACGGGGCCATCAGGTAAACCCACATTATACATAACTAAAACTCGAACACGGATGAACACCAGACCACGAACACCCACACAGGAGTGCTCTGAACACTCAACCTAGACATCCAACGGTAAGCCATAAAATGTGCCACGTGTGACAGGTAATGGCGGCATCTCCTAATCTGAAAATGTTAGTCCCCAAAAGGGGTGAGTACAACAATTCAACAGTAAAAGATCCATCAATCCACAAGATACAACAAACAAGGCAACCAAAATTTCATGTGAGATGCACATTTCATCCATGCAATCATACTTATGTTTCCATGAGATCCAATCAACACCTTTATGATCACACTTCCAATGCCAAACAATACCAATTCAATTTCATGGTCAGTCATATCCCATGCCATATGCACAGCCACATGCACATGATTCAATTTTCAATTTTAATTTACAAAAGGATCTCATTTTTCTTCTAGGGACCAGTCTTTGCATCCCTCATATCGCTGGCACCCAACCTGGCATTGCGAGGAACCTCTGGCACACACCTCTAGGCATCCGGCACACACACTCCGGGCATCTCGCAACTCCCGAGGACATCCGGCACACACACTCTGGGCATCTCAAAACACCCGAGGCATCGTCGACTTAGTAGTTCGACGGTATCATCATTATCATTATGGATGTATCTCACTTTGGAGAATGCCATTTGATGCAATAATGCCAAAAGTTTCATGAAATTTATAAAAATCACATCAATTTTTATGTCATATGAAATGCACAAATGTCACCACACATATTATATAATTGACAACTCAGAGTACCACGTCTCATAGAGTAATTTGTTGGTTCTTAGAAATTAAAACGAATTTTGGTTAAAACAGTTTACACTTCTTAAGTTAAAAATTCTGGAAAATTAGTAAATGATCTTAATAAATTCTAAAAATTTAACATGTCGTAAACGAGACCTAAAGAAAAAGGTTTTATGAAGAACACCATGTCAAGAAAGCTCCATAGAAATCGTATAGGTCCATGCATCACAGTAAAAGAAATTCCAACACCACTTTTGCACAGTTTCAGAAATAATTTCGATTAAGTCTTTAAATGAACTCATAAAATTATGAAATTTTAATATGTCGTAGTTAAGACCTATAGGTAAAAGTCTCATGAAGAAATCGAAGTCGAATTCATTCTGTATTAAAATCTATAATCATTTTAATTCTCCCTACTCTCGGTACAGTTTTCCAGATTAATCTCTTCCAAAGAAAAATCGTTTCCCCAATAAATACTCGTCCATTTATTCTCAAATTTCAGTATGTTACTCCTCAAGATGTCATATACAACTTTTATCAAGGACATAAGATCAAATTCTAACTGTATAATTGCACAAAATTCAGAAAATCGGCAAAGGTCATGCTGTGTTTCCATAAAACAGTTTTACCAGTCTCAAAAACCACTCCTACTAGTTCGAATCTTCAACATCCAGCATCAAGATTTATGCATCCTCAAGTCTATTCACAACTTCACACAACCACAGCATGCATATATTAGGCTAACGGACTTTACTTGCCTCAAGTTCAACGAAAAACAAGCAAGCAAACGGCGACTTGGGGCTTCGGCGGGCTCGATCGACGGCAGTGCTAGGTAGCGTCGACGGCGGTGGTAGGAGCATGCACGGTGGGGCCGGTCTTCATCTTCCCCTCACCAATGCACCCTCCCGAACTCCCTCTCTCTCTCGGACTCTCCCTCTTTCTCTCTCTCTCTCTCTCTCTCTCGGTCACTCGTCCGCTCGGTCTCACTCTCTCTCTCTCTCTCTTGGTCACTCGTCCGCTCGGTCTCACTCTCTCTCTCCCTCTCGGTTCCCTCGAGTAATCCGCCCCCCCTCTCTCTATTAACCTCTTGATTAGCTTGCCATCATTGGTTTTTGCATGTAGAAGACACTTGGCTCTGAGAGGATGACAAGTGTCTTCAACATGAAGACAAGTGGAGGTGACGTGGAGCATGCAATCCGGCTCCTCCCTCCTTCGGTCGATGGCCTCATGGGCTCCTTGGGCCGGGCCTTAGTCGGCCGAATGGTGGGGAACTTGTGGGCTGTCTTGGGCTGATTTGGTCCTTAAATACCCAGCCCACAATTATTCATAATAATCCACCTTAATTCCCACTTGTATAAATACCTAATTACAATTATTCACATGGCCATAAAACTTTGTAACATAAATCAATGAAAATCCAACTTATAAAGTACATGTTCAAGAACAAAGATTTCCTTATCGATTTATCCTTTAATACAATCCTTAATCACACATGGACATATGATATATTCCAAATCAAAACAATAGTCCATTCAATGCTCGGCCTTGTTAAATTGAAATTCGTTGGTCTAATGACTATAATATAGTCCGATGGCACTTCCGATACCTTTTCATGGGTCATAAAGTGTCTAGGGATTGTTATAAAATTTTAGGATGCCACAATTCTCCCCTCCTTAGAGAATTTCGTCCTCGAAATTAGACGTTACTTATGTCTCTTCAAACAAGTGAGGGTACCTTTCCTTCATCTCATTTTCACTTTCCCATGTGGCTTCCTCAGCACCATGATGTTGCCATAATATCTTAACCAATGGTATTTTCTTGGTTCTAAGAATTTGCTCCTTTCAATCCAGTACTTGCATAGGCTCCTCAATGTATCTCACTTTCTCATCCACTTTGATGGCTTCATGATCGAGTATATGTCCTAGATTGGGCTGATATTTCCTTAGCATCGATACGTGGAATACGTCATGCAAGTTTTCTAGCTTAGGAGGTAAAGGTAGTCGATAGGCTACATTCCCTATCCTTTCAAGTATCTCAAAAGGTCCAACAAATCTAGGGCTCAACTTACCCTTCATTCCAAATCGAGATATTCCTTTCATACGGGATACCTTAAGGAATACATGATCTCCTACATTAAATTCCAAAGGCCTTCTACACTTATCTGCGTAGTCATTCTGCCTATTTTGGGCTGTTTTAAGTCTTTTCGTAATAATTTCAACAACTTTAGAAGTAACTTGTACCAGTTTAGGTCCTGTCAATCTCCTTTCACCTACTTCATTCTAACAGACAGGGGTCCTGCATCTTCTTCCATATAATGCTTCATATGGAGCTATGCCTATACTTTTCTGAAAACTATTGTTATAGGCGAACTCTATCAAGTGCAATTTTTCATCCCAACTTCCCTTAAAATCAATAATACAAGCCCTAAACATGTCTTCCAGAGTCTGGATCACTCTTTCCGTTTGTCCATCTGTTTGAGGATGAAATGCAGTACTAAATTGAAGCTTTGTCCCTTAGGTGCTTTGGAGACTTCGCCAAAAATTTGAAGTGAACCTTGAGTCTTGATCAGATGTAATCGTTATAGGAATACCATGTAAGCGTACTAACTATTACCTAGATCGAATCGTGGCCACTTGAGGTCCTTGGTAGTCCTTGCACAAAGTCCATCGTCACATGATCTCATTTCCACTCTGGTACGTCCAATGGTCTCAATAGTCCTGCGGGTTTACGGTGTTCCGCTTTCACTTGCTGGCATGTTAAACACTGAGAAACATGTTTAGCTATATCTGTCTTCATGCCATTCCACCAAAATTGCTGGCGTAAATTTCTATACATTTTCGTACTACCCGGATGGATACTGTAATTACTCCTATGTGCTTCCGATACGATTTCCCTTTTCACTTCTTCATTGTTAGGAACATAGAGTCGTCATTGACATCTTACTACTCCATCCTCAGAGACTTGAAACTTTGGTCTTTTTCCTAATGACATAGCGTTTCGTATCTTCACAATCTCTGGATCAGATTCCTGTAGAATTTTAACTTTCTGAATAATTTCTGGCTCAATCCTTAACACAGTAAGCATACCGGTAAGGTGGTCTATTTCCAATTTGAATTCTAAGTCCACCACTGATTCTAACAGATTCCACTCTGTTATCCTTAAACTAGCCATGTCCATAGCCGACTTTCGACTAAGGGCATCTGCCACCTTATTTGCCTTTCCTGGGTGGTACCGTATTTCACAGTCGTAATCTTTTAATAATTCCATCCACATTCTCTGTCTCATGTTCAACTCTTTTTGTGAAAACAAATACTTTAAGCTCTTATGATCTGTATAGATTTCAAACTTCTCTCCATATAGATAATGTCTCCAAATTTTCAGAGCAAATACTATAGCTACCAATTCTAAATCATGAGTTGGGCAATTTAATTCATGAGGTTTCGGCTGCCTCGATGCATAGGCTATGACCTTGCCATGCTGCATCAAAACACATCTCAGTCCCTTATGAGATGCATCACTATACACTGTGAATCCATAAGATCCAGATTGTATAGTTAGAATTGGAGCTGTAGTTAACTTCCTTTTAAGTTCCTGAAAACTTCTTTCACATTCTCCACTCCATTCAAACCTTACATTCTTTCGGGTCAATTTCGTTAAAGGGCTTGCCCATTGTGAGAATCCTTCAATAAATCTCCTATAATAACCAGCCAATCCTAAGAAACTTCGTATTTTAGTTGGTGGCGTTGGTCTTGACCAGTTCACTACCATCTCAACTTTTGCCGGGTCTACTGCAATTCCTCCTCCTGACACTACGTGTCCCAAAAATATTATCTGGTCTAGCTAGAACTCACACTTACTGAATTTGGCGTATAATTTATGATCTCTTAATGTCTGCAATGCTATCCTCAGGTGTCGTTCATGCTCTTCAAGTCCTTTAGAATATATCGGGATATCATCAATGAAGACAATTACAAACTGATCCAAATAAGGCTTAAATATCCTATTCATTAAATCCATGAATGCGGCTGGTGCATTCGTCAATCCAAAAGGCATCACTAGGAATTCATAGTGTTCGTAACGAGTCCTAAATGTAGTCTTCGAAATGTCTTCTTTCTTAATCCTTAACTGATGGTATCCTGACCTTAAGTCAATTTTAGAAAAGACTGAACTTCCTTGCAGTTGGTCAAATAAATCATCAATTCTAGGCAAGGGATACTTATTCTTTATAGTGATCTGGTTCAACTGTCTATAATCAATACATAAACGCATCGATTCGTCTTTCTTTTTCACAAATAGGACTGGTGCACCCCAGGGTGAAGCACTTGGTCTAATGAATCTCTTATCAAGTAACTCTTGTAGTTGCACCTTCAATTCCGTCAGTTCCATCAAAACCATTCTATACGGAGCTTTCGATATTGTCCTGTTCCAGACATTAGTTCAATTTCAAACTCAATCTCCCGCTCCGGTGGTAATCCAGGCAATCTTCAAGAAATACATCTTGAAATTCCCTAACTACTCGAATTTCATCGAGCTTATACTCTTCTTTAGTAAAATCCTTTACTACTGCCAGGTATCCTTGACATCCTTCGTCAAGTAGTTCACAAGCTTCTACCATCGAAATAATGGCTATAGAGGGGTTTGTCTGACCTCCGAAAAATTCAAAACTAGATTGGTTAGGTAACATGAACTGGATTACTTTTCTATAGCAGTCCACCTTAGCTCGATACTTATGGAGCCAGTCCATACCTATGATAACATCAAAGTCATACATAGCCATTACAACTAAGTCTATTTCCATATCCCTTCCTCCTATTGTTATCTTACATTTTCCACACACCAATGTAGACAACACCATATTCTTTAAAGGCGTAGTAACACAAAGAGGCGTTTCAAGAGATGTAGTTTCTATTTTACTCAGCTGTCTATATCCTTCAGACACAAATGAATGCGTAGCACCCGTATCAAACAATGCATGTGCCTTTTTACCATTTATAGAAATCGTACCTGAGATAACATTTTTGGAAGCTTCCGCTTCCTCTTGGGTGACCGCATACACCCTCCCTTGTGCTGATGGTCTCTGTTGATTCCTTGGTAGGTTCGGTCTAATAGTACTTTGTTGCACCTGTCGCATCGAGCCAACACTCAGCTGCGACCTCTCTTGTGGACAGTCTCTCTTGAGGTGACATATCTGTCCACAACCGTAACATTTCAACCATCCATTGCAAGGTCCTAGGCCATGATGCCTATCGCATCTTTGACAAGCATTATCTTGATAATGTACTTTTCCTAAATTCAGGCCATCCTTGGCTTTTCCAAAGTTTTCAAAATTACTCTTTTTCTTAGAATCCCAGGTCTGACCTTGACCATGATAGGGTCTCTTACCCCTTCTAATATCACCAAAATTCAACTGTCTCTTAAACTCTGATTGCTCTCTCACCAACTCTTGCTCCACCAACTATGCCCTTTCATAAATTTCATTATAATTTCTTATATTCAAAGGCACCAGTTGTTTCCTGATATCATTCCTCAATCCCTTCAGGAATCTTTTAGCTTTTTCCTCTCGATCCTCAATTAGTCTGGGAGCATATCTAGATAATTCAGAAAATTTTGCTTCATACTGGTCTACCGTTAGCTCCTTTTGTTCCAACTGAACAAATTCAGTGATCTTCCTATCCCTGGCACAGTCGCTTCCTATCGAAATCTCTAACAAATTCATCGAAATTTATATCAGTACCTGGTGGAAAGATCGTGTCTCTTGAAGCTCTCCACCAAAACTTTGCATTTCCCTCCAGTTGGTACTCTGCCAAAATTATTTTCTCAGCATCATTGCAGTTCAACAACCAGAAAATTCATTCCATTCCATCTATCCATTGTTCCGCCTCCTCTGGACTTCCTGTTCCACTAAACTTAGGTGGCTTCAGTTTCAGAAATTGTTCCACCAGTCCTTAAGGGCAACGTTCCATTCCGGGTTGTTGCTGCGCTTGTCTTTCCATCAGATTTCCTATATTGGCCAATGCTTGCAGGATATCTTCCATTCAGGGTTCAGCCCTTGCAGCAGAGGCTTTAGCCCTCGATGGATGAGAACTTCCAGCACGTACCATAACTTTCCTACAATTTCCAAGCATTTGCCTCAGGAATAATCTGTGACTCAATGTCTCCCTTTAAAAACAACTACAACTATATATATATAAGTAACATAAACATGTTACTGGTACCTAACAACAACTCATAAATATTACTAGGGATCTAAGAGTGAATGCTCATCACCCGTTGTTCAAAGTTAGTCAACTATTCTAGTTAGTATCCTATGGTGTGCATTGTCATCATAATCCTCAATTTCCAAATGAGGCTCCTTATCACTCCACATATAACCATAGCTCTGATACCACTGGTTGTGGCACCCCTCGACGGCCCCCGAACCGTTAGGGTCACCACAAATCACTTGTCCTAATAAAATATCACTCTGATACCATAGAGTTGTAGCGGGTCCACATGTCTTGGGGGTTTTTATCAATTAGATCAGTCCCAGCGCAGTTCATATAGCAGAAGCATATTCGATATCTCCCTAACCCATGCTCAACTAAAAGATACAATGCAATGCACACCAACTACACCTTTCATATATATATATATATATATATATATATATGTATGTTAGAGCCGAACCACTTTTATTTACATATTTTGATCGGATAACAAGAGTCGGTACATCAAAAGGCCAAGGCTCTACTAAGCTTGGCTATAACCAAAAGTACCCGACTCTTCAACGGTCATGTACATCGATCCATCATCCAATGTCGGCTATCCAAAAAGTGTCATCCACTACCCATCACATGCTCAATCACACCCACCCCGGTGCATCGGCTGGTGGCGGTGGCCGCATCCCCATCATGATCCCGTCGCGACGAACATGCACGGACAGGAACTCCTGGACTATGGGGCCATCTAGTAAACCCACATCATACATAACTAAAACTCGAACACGGATGAACACCAGACCACAAACACCCACACAGGAGTGCTCTGAACACTCAACCCTCGACATCCGATGGTAAGCCATAAAAAGTGCCACGTGTGACAGGTAACAGCAACATCTCCTAATCTGAAAATGTTAGTCCCCAAAAGGGGTGAGTACAACCACTCAGCAGTAAAAGATCCATCAATCCACAAGATGCAACAAACAAGGCAACAAACAAGGCAACCGCATTTCATCCATGCAATCATACTTATGTTTCCATGAGATCCAATCAACACCTTTATGATCACACTTCCAATGCCAAACAATACCAATTCAATTTCATGGTCAGTCATATCCCATGCCATATGCACAGCCACATGCACATGATTCAATTTTCAATTTTAATTTTCAAAAGGACTTCCAAGGACCAACATTTACATCCCTCATATCGCTCGTACCCAACCTGGCATCGCGAGGAACCTCCGACACACACCTCCGGGCATCTCGCACCCCAACTGGCATCACGAGGAACCTCCGGCACACACACTCCGAACATCCAGCACACACACTCCGGGCATCTCGAAACTCCCGAGGCATCATCGACTTAGTAGTTCGACAGTATCATCATTATCATTATGGATGTATCTCACTTTGGAGAATGCCATTTGATGCAATAATGCCAAAAGTTTCATGAAATTTATAAAAATCTCATCAATTTTGATGTCATATGAAATACACAAATATCACCACGCATATTATATAATTGAAAACTCAAAGTACCACGTCTCATAGAGTAATTTGTTGGTTCTTAGAAATTAAAACGAATTTTGGTTAAAACAGTTTACACTTCTTAAGTTAAAAATTCTGGAAAATTAGTAAATGATCTTAATAAATTCTAAAAATTTAACATGTCATAAACGAGACCTAAAGAAAAAGGTTTTATGAAGAACACCATGTCAAGAAAGCTCCATAGAAATCGTATAGGTCCATGCATCACAGTAAAAGAAATTCCAACACCACTTTTGCACAGTTTCAGAAATAATTTTGATTAAGTCTTTAAATGAACTCATAAAATTCTGAAATTTTAATATGTCGTAGTGAAGACCTAGAGGTAAAGGTCTCATGAAGAAATCGAAGTCGAATTCATTCTGGATTAAAATCTATAATCATTTTAATTCTCCCTACTCTCGGTACAGTTTTCCAGATTAATCTCTTTCAAAGGAAAATTGTTTCCCCAACTAATACTTGTCCATTTATTCTAAAATTTTAGTATGTTACTCCTCAAGATGTCATCTACAACTTTCATCAAGGACATAAGATCAAATTCTAACTGAATAATTGCACAAAATTCAGAAAATCGGCAAAGGTCATGCTGTGTTTCCATAAAACAGTTTTACCAGTCTCAAAAACCACTCCTACTAGTTCGAATCTTCAACATCCAGCATCAAGATTTATGCCTCCTCAAGTCTATTCACAACTTCACACAACCACAGCATGCATATTGTAGGCTAACGGACTTTACTTGCCTCAAGTTCAACGAAAAACGAGCAAGCAAACAGCGACTTGGGGCTTCGGCAGGCTCGATCGACGGTGGTGCTAGGCGGCGTTGACGGCGGCGGTAGGAGCATGCACGGCGGGGCCAGTCTTCCTCTTCCCCTCGCCAATGCACCCTCCCGAACTCCCTCTCTCTCTCGGACTCTCCCTCTTTCTCTCTCTCTCTCTCTCTCTCTCGGTCACTTGTCCGCTCGGTCTCACTCTCTCTCTCCCTCTCGATTCCCTCGAGTAATCCCCCCCTTCTCTCTGTTAACCTCTTGATTAGCTTGCCATCATTGGTTTTTGCATGTAGAAGACACTTGGCTCCAAGAGGATGACAAGTGTCTTCGACATGAAGACAAGTGGAGGTGGCGTGGAGCATGCAATCCGGCTCCTCCCTCCTTCGGTTGATGGCCTCATGGGCTCCTTGGGCCGGGCCTTAGTCGGCCGAATGGTGGGGAAATTGAGGGCTGTCTTGGGCTGATTTGGTCCTTAAATACCCAGCCCACAATTATTCCTAATAATCCACCTTAATTCCCACTTGTATAAATACCTAATTACAATTATTCACATGGCCATAAAACTTTGTAACATAAATCAATGAAATCCAACTTATAAAGTACATGGCCAAGAACAAAGATTTCCTTATCAATTTATCCTTTAATACATTCCTTAATCACACATGGACATATGATATATTCCAAATCAAAACAATAGTCCATTCAATGCTCGGCCTTGTTAAATTGAAATTCATTGGTCTAATGACTATAATATAGTCCGATGGCACTTCCGATACATTTTCATGGGTCATAAAGTGTCTAGGGATTGTTATAAAATTTTAGGATGCCACATAATAAGAGGCATACACATCCTCTAAATCCGCTACAGAACGACTCACATCACTAGTAAAGATTGATGAAGAAATACATTTCTATCCAACAGCTCCCCTTATTTGGTTGCATTCAGGTGGTGTAGGTAAGATTTCGTCTCGATCAACTTCTGCTTCAGAGTGATGCATGTCACCAGTTCCAGTTCCTACCATCTCAGAATTGCTAGACAAGGAGACAGCCAAAGTTGGCTCAAAAGAGTCTTCTTGACCCTTGTTTTTCTCTTCTTTTCCTTATTGTCCTCTTTCTACTTCTTCTTCATCTCCTCTTCTTTCCTCTTCTCTTCTTTCTTCTTCTTCCTCCTCTCTTCTTTCTTCCTCTATCCTCCTCTGTTCTTCTTCTTCCTTCTCTATCTCTTCTCTCTCTTTTTCCCTTTCTTCTGGCTCTTCTCGAGTCTCTTGAAAACTGACAAAACTCTTCAAATTTTGTAAGGCCGAAATAGTCATTTCATCCTCATCCTCTTCATCCTGCAAGATGAGAATTCTTTTTCTCTTCATTGGAGCAACCATGGGCTCTTTGCCTTTCCTCTTTGATGCAACAGAGTCTTGTTTTGTTTTCACGGGAGACTTCTCATTCATACACTCCAACACCTTGTTCAGCTCTTTCAATCGCATCTTTGTGACCATTTTAAATCCAATCACCATTGGAGAAATGATTGTCAAACATAATGGTGCAGGGAAGTGAATTTTAAAATGTCTAAAAAGACGCGAGATAAGAGCAAAATAAGGGAGTTGTCCCTTATCCTTCACCACTGATCTGTACATGTGAAACAAGATGGTGTGGGGCAGAGAGAATTTGTAGCCAGTGTTGATGGCATACATCAATTTCGCTTCAGACCGAGAGACATCAGTCTTGGATGTCGACTTTGGAAGGATGCAGTTGATTACGATCTTGTGCAACAAGATGTTAGAGGCATTCATCCTAGAATAGGAAATCTTACCTTCAACATCTCGATCTTTCACCAATGACAGAGTAGCATGAGCAACAGACACGCTAATTGGTTGGAAACTCGATCTTTCCACCCCAATTATGTCAGCCAATGTGTCCATATTCACCAAAAACTCATTCTCCTTCACTGTGAAAGAAAAATTGTTTGCATCCAGGAAAGATAAGTTCGAGTAAAAGTATGCCGTGACTTCAGGATAAGCAGTAGTAGATTCAGAACAAAATCGCTCCAATTATAGTAGAGTGAACTTCTCTCGCAGACTTACTTTCACCGAATCAAGGAAATGAAAATCGACACTCTTGGGGTTCATGACCCCTCTCTTCATCAAATTCAAGTAAACCCTCTCATGGTTTTTCGATCTGAAAAGACTTGTACCATCACCAGCAATGTTTACAGTCACTCTTGATCTAGGCTGAAAATGGGTAAACATACGTTCATCATCATCCTATCCTTGTGGTTGGTTAGCAATCCCAAAGCGCGGGTTACTAGGAAAGTTAGTGAACGCTTTTTCAGCCGATCCCTTTTCGGCAATACCTATATTTTCCATATCACGCAGAAAAAGAGTCTCATTCTTATAACCTCTCTCTTGTAGGTATTCATCAATCAAGAACATAGAAGTTCCCCCTATTTTCAAATTAGAATAAAGCTTATAAGCAACTTGAGTAGTTAACGCTCTTACAGGTTCCACTTCTTCCAACACTTCTTCTTCTGGATGAGACGGTGGTGGAGGTTGACACTGCTAAGACGGTTGTTGTTGTCTTTGTTGCTGAGGTGGAGTAGAAACTTCTTCTTCGGTCAATTCGAAGTGCGTAGGACCCTCGGGCATGTGCCGTGGTCCCCTACTTGCTATTCTTGATGACTTTCTCGAAGACATTGTCTCTTCAATGGAGAAATTCATAGTCTTGCTCGAGAGGTGAAAACTTTTTGGATTAAACAACAGGGAAAGTGAGAGCAAATGGGAGTTTTGAACTTTTAGGGTTTTGAGAGTGAAAACGAAGAAGACGGATTTCAACAGTAGATAAAGCAAGTGAAGCGAGGTAAACGAAGCGACACAAAGGGAAAAAATAAAAATACATTTTCGAAAAAGAATAACTGCATTTTTGAAAATAGATAACCTCCCTTTTTAAAAATGATTAGATGTCATAAAAGAAACTTGGAAAAATAATTTCAATCAATTAGCGATTAATGAGTAACCGTTCCTTTTCAAATTTTTAACCAAAAATTAAATTACCAACATCGAAATAACTTACAGTCGTAACTCTTAGTTTTCTAAGTCTGAACACCTTCAAACTTTATCTCTGAGTCTGAGCTCCTTCAGATTTTAAAAGATATGATGTTCAGTCTGGTACGAATAGACTTAAGTAGGCTTTTCTCCAGTGGCTTTGTAAATATGTTCGCCAGTTGATTATTTGAATCAATGAATTGGATCATAACTTCTCCATTTTGAACATGATCTCTAATAAAGTGGTGTCGAATCTCTATGTGCTTTGCTCTTGAATGAAGAATTGGATTCTTTGTGAGATTAATTGTGCTGGTATTGTCACATTTGATCTCAGTGCATGAGTTTTTTATTCCAAAGTCTCTCAGTTGTTGTTTTATCCATAAGATTTGAAAACAACAACTTCCAAGAGCCACATACTCTACTTCTACTGTTGAAAGAGCTACAGTACTTTGCTTCCTTGAAAACCATGATACTGTCCTGTTATTGAGCAATTGACAAGTGCCGAAAGTACTCTTTCTATCAACTCTGCAACCTGCTAGATTTGCATCTGAATAACCAATGAGAGTAAAGTCTCATTCTTTGGGATACCACAGACCTAACTTTGAGGTAGTTGCAACGTATTTGATGATGCGTTTTGCAGCACTTATATGAGATTCTTTGGGGTCAGATTGAAATCTAGCATAAATGCAAACACTAAACAAAATGTCAAGTCTAGAATCAGTAAGATAAAGAAGTGAACCAATGATACTCCTGTAGAGCTTCTGGTCAACTTTCTTTCCTCCTTCATCTTTATCCAGCTTCGAAGAACTAGACATTGATATTTCAGTCTTTTTGCAATTCTCCAAATCGAACTTTTTAACAAGTTCTTTTGCATATTTTTCTTGGTGAATAAAAATCCATTCCTTCAATTGTTTCACTTGTAGTCCAAGAAAGAAGGATAGTTCACCCATCATACTCATCTCAAATTCATCCTGCATAGACTTAGAAAACTTCTTGCACAGATTTTCGTTAGGTGATCCAAATATAATATCATCAACATATATTTGAACAAGTAAAAAGTTTTTGCCTTCTCTTTTAATAAATAAGGTAGTGTTTACTTTTCCTTTGACAAAACCATTTTGAATTAAAATTTTACTTAACCTGTCGTACCAAGCTTGAGGTGCTTGCTTTAACCCATATAGAGCCTTTTTCAGTCTGAATACTGAGTCTGGTTTCCTTGGATCTTCAAAACCGGGAAGTTGTTCCACATAGACTTCTTCTTGGATAAATCCATTTAGGAATGCACTTTTCACGTCCATTTGGAATAACCTAAAATTTTTATAACAAGCAAAAGCAAGTAATAATCTAATTGCTTCTAACCTTGCTACTGGTGCATAGGTCTCATCATAGTCTATCCCTTCTTCTTGCGTATATCCTTTGTCCCCAAGTCTTGCTTTGTTCCTAACCACTTTACCTTTTTCGTTCATTTTGTTCCTGAAAACCCATTTAGCTCCAATAATTAATTTACCTTTTGGTTTAGGAGTTAATTCCGAAACATCATTAATACTGAATTGTCTGAGCTCTTCTTGCATAGCTTCAATCCAGCTTTCGTTAGTTAAAGCTTCTTCTATGCTTTTGGGTTCTATTTCAGAAATAAGTGCCACGGCGCTAGACTCTTCTTGCCTTTTGGATCTGGTACGAATCCCCTCACCAATGTCACCAATGATGAGTTCTTTGGGATGACTAGACTTGTGCTTCCAGTCGTTGGTCCGTCTGACAGATTGTTGATCTTCTGCTTTAGTTGATTCTTCAACATCAATTAGTTGTTGTTCTTCTGAAGTCTAAGCTGCTTCAGGGGAGATAGACTTTGTAGAGTGTGGAGTAGGTTCAGATTCTTCATGTTGAGTCTGAATCAATTGATTTTGTAAAGAATCTTGAAATTTAACATTTATAGATTCTTTCACAGACTGAGTCTTCTTGTTGAATACTCTGTAGGCTTTGCTGGAGGTTGAATATCCAAGGAAGATTCCTTCGTCTGATTTTTCTTCAAACTTACCAGTTCGATCATTTGCATTTCTCAAGACAAAACATTTGCAACCAAACACATGAAAATAAGAAACAATTGGCTTATTTCCTTTGAATAACTCATAGGGAGTTTTCTCCAGAATAGGCCTTAAGAATACTCTGTTAATAATATAACATGCTGTAGAAACTACTTCAGCCCAAAAACGAGAATAAATATTGCTTTCAATTAAAAGAGTTCTTGCCATTTCTTATAAAGATCTATTTTTCCTTTACACAACTCCATTCTGTTCTGGAGTGTATGGAGAGGAGAAAACATGCTGAAAACCTGATTCATCACAAAATTTTGCAAAATCTTGATTTTCAAACTCACCTCCATGATCTGTTTGTATACTTGAAATAGCATAACCTTTCTCATTCTATACTTTCTTGGCAAACTTTGAAAAGTGAGAGAAGGTATCAGACTTACTTGCCAGAAAGTAAACCCAAGTAAATCGTGAATAATCATTCACGATTACTAGGCAATATCTCTTTCCACCAATGCTTTGAGTTCTGGTTGGTCCAAAGAGATCTATATGTAGGAGCTGCAACACATGATTAGTGGAAACTTGATTTATTGGTTTAAAAGAACTTCTAACTTGTTTTCCCAACACACATTGTGTGCATAAGCCAGACTTTTGATAGTTCAGATTAGGGAGTCCTCGAACAAGCTTCTTGGAAGAGAGCTTGGCAATTTAC
The DNA here is from genome assembly GCA_016097605.1 of Eucalyptus guilfoylei. Classification (NCBI taxonomy): domain Eukaryota; kingdom Viridiplantae; phylum Streptophyta; class Magnoliopsida; order Myrtales; family Myrtaceae; genus Eucalyptus; species Eucalyptus guilfoylei. The sequence goes on along the minus strand of CM027865.1, from coordinate 22,604,731 downwards.
TTTATGTTGACATGGCCAAGCTTTCGATGTCAAAGGTTTGCTTCATCTTGAATTGGTATTAGACATTGAGATCTTTCTGGTTTTATATCCAGAAGATAAATGTTCTCATGTCTTTGTCCAGTAAAAGATTGAGAAAGATCTTTACTAGTTCCCGAACATATTCCTTCCTGGAAATTGATTTTGAATCCAGTGTCGCACAGTTGACTAATGCTGAGTAGATTATAATTTAGTCATTCCACCAAGGAGACATTGTTGATTGTAAGACTTCCAATCTTTACTATTCCGCATCCAACAATTCTTCCTTTGCTATTTCCACCAAAAGAGACTTTTTTCACCATTTGTTTGAACGAGTTTTATAAAACAACTTGAATCTCCAGTCATATGTCTTGAACAACCACTATACAAATACCATTTAACATTTTTCTTGATAGTGACCTGCAATTAAAAAAGAAACTCAAGCTTTCTTTGATGCCCATATTTTCTTGGGTCTAGCGGAGTTAGTGCAATATACAGTCTTTGCCCAATCCTTCTTAACAGGTTTCCAAACCATAGGACATTCTTTTTCAAAGTGTTCTGAGCTGTTACACTTAGAACATTTAAGAGCACCTCGGCCAACAGGTTTCACAAAGACTTTTTGAAAATGATTTTTATAAAAGGCTTTTGTAGGTCTTTGTTTGATTCTTTCCTTTACTTTTGGAAAATCAATTAGAGGAATGGTTTCAGAAGTCATTCACAAGCCTGATTTGTTAAAGTAAGGTCTTTGTACTGAAAGAATCTTTCCCAACTTCTCAGATCCTATTGAAAACCTTTTTAAAATATTTGAAATGTCATATTTCAAAAATGTATTTTCTTTTGAAAGAGAGTCTGCATTTTCTTTTTAAACGGCAAATATTTTGTCTAAATTTTCAAACTTTTCTTTCCAAGGGTTTTCTTGTTGCTTCAGTGTAGAGTTCTCCATTTTTAGTTCGGAAATCCTTTTAAGAGAAGTTTTGAGATTAAGACAAAGTTCATCAATGTATTTCGAGACTTTAGTAGGAATATTTAAATTACTTACTTCAATTTCACTGTCTGAGTCTGAGTCTGTATCTGTCTCAGAGTCTGAGTCTGATTCTGATTTTGCTATTAAACAGATATTGGCATAATCATCTTCACTTTCTTCGCATTCAGTATCACTCCATGTTTTTGCTTTGAGAGCCTTTATGTATTTCTCAACTTTTCCCTTCTTTTTCTTCAACAGAGGACAATTGGGTTTAATATGTCCATTTTTCTTTCATTCAAAGCAAATCACTTCTTTATTGGATTCATCATCCATTTGTTTTGAAACTTTTGAGTGCTTTGTTTCGAAAATTTTGAGTGCTTTATTTCTTCCAATTGAATCTTTTTCCCTTTTTGTTCAGTTTCTTGAACCTTCTTATCATAAGTGCTAGCTCTTTATCGTCCATATCTTCTTCAGAATCTATAACATCAGAATCATCGTTAGATTTTAAGGCAATAGACTTCTTACCTTTAGGATCTTCTTCTTCGTTGATTTGCTCTACTTCATAGGACTGAAGTGTGCCAACCAATTCATCTACAGAGAGTGGCATGATCCTTTGTGTTTCTCTTATTGAAGTCTTTACATGATTCCAGTCTTTGGAAAGTCCACGTGACAATTTGTTAACTTTCATGGGTCCTGAGATTGGTTGTCCCTGATACTCTAGACCATTTACAATTTCTGTAAAACGACTAAACATGTCAGTGATAGATTCTCCTGGCTTCATCTTAAAGGCTTCATACTGTCCGAGTAGAATATTGATGATAGTTTCTTTCACTTGATCAGTTCCTTCATAAGTTATGCACAGCCTATCCTAGACTTCTTTGGCTGTTTCACAAGAAGATATTCTGTTATACTTAGTAGAGGATAAAGCACAATATAAAGAGTAAATTGCTTTAGCATCAAGAGCTTGTCTCTTGGTTATTTCTTCTTGAGTCATCTCGCTAGCTTCTGCAACTTCTTTTCCTCTTTTTGAAACTGATGCAGCTTTAGGATGATTCATTTTTCTACCACATCCCATTCCAGAGGATCTTTTGATCTTAGTAATGCCTTCATCTTGTTTTTCCATATGCCGTATTCCTTTCCATCGAAATAAAGAGGTCTGGTGTTGCTTTGGCCTTCAACCAAACCTGGAGCCAACATACTAGCCATAGATCTTTAACTCAGAAGTAAAAACACTTCAATTAAATGAGCACACGGGCTCTGATACCAATTGATAGGGCTAGTAAGAGCACCTAGAGGGGGGTAAATAGGTGATCAAAGAAGTTTTTGCAAAACTTAACAGAATAAATCAACTTTTGAGAATAATAGACTGAAGATGTAAAAGACTATAAATGATTAAATAAAGCCACAAATTAAATTAAAGAGATTAGGGATAAATAATCAAAACACAAGGTTTATAGTGGTTCGGCTTAGATCAAGTCTACGTCCACTCTCCCGCACTGACAGCACACTGGCTGGATTCCACTAAGAACCAAAAGAGATATTACAGTTTCACGTCCTTGATTCCACAGTGTAGAGACTCTACTACACTTCCTCAAGGTCTCACAAGTATCTAATCTCTCTTTTGAGTACAAATTGAGCTCAACAATTGAAACAGCAAAGAACTAGGAATTTCAGACTTTGGAATTTTTTTTTTTCACACACACACTCGAATAACTTGAGCGTCTTCCTTATATACTCCTTCATGCCTTCTTAACCGATGGCACCTTCCAAAGGAGTTCTTCCAATCAACCCGTTGGATAGAATCGATTAGGGAGATCTCAAGTTATTTAAGGAATGTGATGATAGCCCATCAATCCTGCTCACCCATACAATCAGGATCTAGGTTTCTATAAGTAGAACCTTCCAAGTATAATTCGCCAATCAACATATCTAATTACTCAAATAATTTCAATTCGAATAATTGATCACGAGATGCTATCTCCAGCCGTGAGATCTTCTTCAACCGTACGAATCAAATCCTCAAAGATATACTCTCATCTGGATAAGTCTTCTTCAATGGATAAAACTTTTCTTCGTCGGTCTAGAAACTATCAGTGAGGGCAGACTTTAAATCTTGAGTCTGGAGGTCTTCAGACTTTGACAATTGAGTCTGCAAGTCTTCAGACTAGATTGAAGGAAACGTTTTGTCAACTTCAAAACAAATAAGGAAGTTTTCTCCAACATAAATATCCAATAAAAATCACGGATGCATTATAAAATTCACTTCACCCATTTTGTCATAATAAAATGATAATATCAATAAGAGATTTGTTAATGACAAAAGGTAATAAAAGATGCACTAACCGGATTTCATAGAACTTGGTAAGTTCTAACACATTTACCTTTTCCTTCCTTCCATAATAATCAAGATCACGATCGAATTAAAAATATTTTTTTCATAATTGATCAATGCTCCCCCTCAATTAGTTGCCTTTTAGAGGTGATCACAACTCTTTCCATTTCTTTTGGATTCACTTTGTCCCTTTCGTACGTCACATAAAGGATTTCCTCAATAATTTGCAAAAGCTTTGCACAAGGAAGAGAATCTTTGAGCCTCCAGAAAATAGTATAGAATCTCCATAATTTTTAGATCGAGCTTTCCAAAATCCATATGGAAGATTCTTTTGCTACCTGCAAATTCTTGTATAACAGATAATAATCCTTGCAAAAATATCATATAATACATTCATCTCATTTGTGGATCAAACTTGCTAGATATAAGATATCTTCTAAAAATATAGCAAGAGTATCCATGAGTATGTAATAATATCTTTCAAGATCAAAGGGGCTAGTATGAACACCTAGAGGGGGGTGAATAGGTGAACAAAAATTTTCGCAAAAGAACAGTAGAAATATTTTTCTTTCGAAACTAAGTCTGAAGAACAATAGACTTTTGAAACTGAGTATGAAAAACAACAGACTTTGAGCGAGTTCAGACTTTAGTAGTTAAATAGAACTACAAACAGAATAAACGAGTTCAGAGAAGAGAATAAGAGCACATAATTTATAGTGGTTTGGCTTAGATCAAGCCTACATCCACTCTCCCACATTAACTGTCACGCCCCGATCCTCCGAGCACGTGCCCATCTCTATGCGGTCGATTAACTAGCGACGTCCCAAGACACGTCGCCGACCCATTCTTTTTAATGCACATGTGGAAGCAAATAGATTAATCCCTAGACAACAACAAGGTGAGATAGAAAAGCAGGACCACATTTTTTTGAAAACCAAATCACACATTTATACATATTAGACTAATTTATATACATTACTAGTCGATATTTACAAAGTCTACAAAAAGGTCGACTCTTTAAAATAAGTTGTCCTCTGATCAGCTAGTCTGACTCGTTCGCTGATTCAGTAGAGTCCACAAGGTCAGGGCGAGACGGCGGGTCCTCCACGACACCATTAGAAGAGTAAGCTGGACCCTCGTCCAGGGCAACATCAATCACCACAGAGGGGATATCGAAAGTCCTAAGGGGACCTAGTCTAATGCCATAGGGAGCGATGCGGAACCATGCTCTGAATCGATTAGGTATCTTCTGATGTGGAACCTCTTCGACCTAGACAATGGTTACAACTAGCTCGTAAACCCAAAAACCTCCGGGATCGGGGTAACTGGAAATCTGCTTAGTAACCCTCATGGGACAGTCGTGACGCTCCGGGGGGTACACCATCTAAGATCCTGAAAATGTTATCCCATAATAGGGTGAGACGACGTCTCACCGAGTTCAACCCCCTAAGACCCGATTATGAAGAAAATATGCCCTGAGGGCTGCCTAAGCACAAACACAAGTCAGAGGACTTACCTTAGCCTCAGTCTCTTCTTGCAAGTCAATACAATTTGAATAACCATCCAATCATTTCAACCAATCTGATCGAATCATCGATCAATCGATTCAGTTGATTACATGTCATTACGACCATCTCCCGGTCATCTCAATCAATACTATCTATAAAGTCCGATCATAATCAGGATTGTTCACTCTAAGCTGATAATAGATAGTATAACTCACCAGAAGCTGCCAGATATACTGATATAGTATACTAATAATACTCACCAGAAGCTGCCAGGTATGCTAATATAGTATACTCATAATGCTCACCAAAAGCTGCCAAGTATACGGATATAGTATAATAATAATGCTCACCAGAAGCTGCTAGGTATACTGCTCACCAGAAGCTGCCATATCGCTCGCAGGCTGATATAGTATACCATCCTGATCATCTAACAATTTCGTTATTTTTATCATACCCGAATAAAATACTCGTGTGTGGGTACACGGTCGGCCTTAGTCAAAATATGATATTTTCTCACTTGAAAATCCCACTAATTTCAACAGTCCACAAATTCATTTTTGGCATTGTAAACCGACGCCCGGTGATTTTCTAATTAATTAATGAAATTAATTAAAAAATTTGGGATAATTACCCATAATCACAAATCACACTCAATTTGCACAAAATAACAGTCAATTAAATAAACAGATCACACCACTGCAATCAGCACAAAATTCCGGTTATCGATTATCCCGATCTAATTTCTGGAAAATAATAATTAATTAAATAATTACGGAAATTAATTATTAAATACTAAAAAAGCACACTTAGGCCTGTAAAGCCTAATTAAAAGCCAATTCGGATTTGGAAAATTTCTGAACCACTCTAGATAAATACTAGAGCTTATCTAGACTCTAATTATACTACTCTAACCACTTAACATGTAATAACAATTAATTATATTGCTAATCTAATCTAACCATCCACCTAATCCATACTTAGTCTAAACTAATCAATCCTTAAACTTCATTAACTTATTAAGCAAGGATTAGAGAGTTAAACTTACTGGATTAACGATCTGACTGGACCACGACGACGGCGATGTGACGGCGGCCGATAAACTCCAAAGCGGTAGCACCAACGGGGGCCCGGATCGGGCCGAAATCGACCACGCAAGTCCGTGATTGGGCTGGTCTTGCTACTTCGGTTTTGTGGAGACAAGGACTGTAGCTGAACGAGCGCAGCTTGGGATGGTTTTGGCAGTCGCGGAACACTGAAAATGGAGCTGCTGTTGGGCAAAGATATATGGAGAAAAGATCATGGGCTGCTTCGGTGTTCAAATGGAGTATGGGCTAGCTTCATGAGAGGGGGGAAACAACCGAATGTGGAAGATGTGAGGGCTGATGTGGGCTGGTGGAACACGTGTGGTGCTGTAAGGAAATTCGATGGGGGCAAACGTGGGGCTGCAGACTTCGATGGAGGTGGGGGCGTCTGTGGGGCAGAGGACATGCGAGGAAAATTGAAAGCGAATGAGAGGTAGAAGCTGACGGGGTGTCGACGAAGCTGTCGGGGCTAGAGAGAAAAGGACCGAAGGAGAGAGAGAAGGGATAAGGCAGCAGGAGCTTGTCGGCTGTGAGGGGGAAGGAAAAAGAAACGTGTGACTAAGGGAGAGAGAAAGAGAGAGATCGAAGGGGAAGCCAGCTGGTGTTTCAAAAGTCAAAGAAGTTTAAAAGCAAATGAAGACTGCAGTAGAGGCAGATGGTCGAACGGAGGAGGGGGGGAGACGTGATCGTGAAGGGGGGGTCCGGTGGAGGGGAAGGAAGAAAATTAAACACAAATAACTTTAGCACAACTTCCCACAACATTAACAATTGGTCATCCAAGGACAATTTCCACACCAACTTGTCCTAATTGAAGTCCAAATAAGGATCAAAACGTGACAGCCTCTCAAGTCTACGAATTTCTCTCAATCCCGAATTCTATTTCATTTTTCCTGGAATCCGATTTCTTAACAAATCTCCCCGATTGATGTCCAATTTTGTTAAAGAAAAAGCCCACAAAATCTCATTTCACCAAGTAACTCACACCAAAGGCCAAAAATCCCTTCAAATTAACCAATTTGAATTTTCGTCGATTTCCGAATCGTTCGAATTGATTTTATGTAAAAATCCCGAAGTCACTGAAATTTCGTCGAAAGATAAGTCGATGTTCCTAAAATTACTCGTGACATGACAGAACTTTCAATTTCTGAAATCGGGTTCAAATTCTCTGTTAATTTCAATTTGGCGCGAAGCTTAACCTAGCTTACTGGGTAGTTTTTAGGAATTTTTAGTGCAATTGACTTATGGTTGATTTTCTTCGAACCACAACATATTTCTTCGACACATTGGCAACTCTTGGTGATCGTGAAAATATCGAGATTTCAAATACGGACATAGGGTACCCAAAACGACAGAAAATTGGTTTAGTGTTGATCGACGAGAATTTTGCAATTAGGTGCAATCACCCACACTTGATCACACATCTCAGTCGAATCGACCTATCTCCAATCTTTGATCAATTTTGACAATGCCATAATGACCCTTGCAGACTAGCACGGTCGAGCAGTCAGTTTTTGGTCGAATTCTCGAGTCTATTGCATTAAAATCTCTTAATGGCTTCACCTGATAGGTCAGTTATCTCATGAGTGGCCATTTCAGAGAAAAACACTATAGTCGCGTTGATGAAAGGCTCGACTTATTCAATCGAAATCAGAACCTGAAAATCAAGATGTCACACTAATAGCCTTTTAGCTGGATTCCACTATGTGATCAACAAAAGATTACAATTTTGAGTGCAAACACTTAGTGGTAGATCACACTATCTTACTAAGTCACTCTTTTGGTATTTCTCTCACGATCACAAACGTTTAAGCTCACTAAAGACAAGTGTATGAATAAATGTTGCTTAGACTTTGGAATTATAAATTCTACGCTCCGTCTTTTTCTTGCTCATCGGTCTTTGATCTCCTTAAATACTCCTCCACTTCCAAACTAGCCGTTGGACAGTATCTAGAGGATCATCTTCCAATCTACCCATTGGACAGATCTGTATCTATAAGATTTAGTAGCCGTTGAGTGATAGAAGTAGAAACACAAATAGAATCTTGGTTTTTATAAGTAGAGCTTTTTCGTTTAGAAAGTTCATGTCTTCAATATCCAATTGTCAATAAATTAGATTGAGTTAATCAAATCTATCTTAATGTGGAATCCAAACTAGATTACTAGCCGTTATATGTTTGGGGCTTGTGTTACGTTTTGTCAAGTTGTTTCGTTCTGAATCTGCTACATTCTAAACTTGTATCTCGTTCTGGATGTAAAGTCTGAGAGTCTTCAGACTGAAGTAGAGTTTGAGTGTCTTCAGACTGAAATAGACTTTACAATCTAGACATAAGTCTGAATATATTATGCTTCTGAACAGATTTAGCCTTAAGGTCTGGACACAGTCTGAATAAATTCAGCTTCAGCATAGAGTCTGTCTTCTAAATCTTCAAAGTATAGATTTTGACAATATCATTTATACATTCTATCATCTGCATAGTCTGTTACTCAACCATTAAACACGTTAGTAGCCTTTGATTTATTTTGTCATCTTCAAAACATCATAAGGGATTTCCCTAACACTAGGAAAGAGCGATCACTTCTTATACCTTTCGAGGATATCGCAGAAATTTTGTTGGAGAAATTGTGAGCGCCTCATAGGAGGAAGCTCTGTGATTCAGTTGAATCTGTATACTGCAGGACTTTTCGAGTTTCTTAAAAATGCAGATCGATAAGGGTACTGTTGAAAGTGATTCGGTAATGCTTTCCCTACGAATGGTTTCTTGCTTACTAGTTTATTTTATCCCATGCCTTGCAGGTTTAATATCCTAAAAGCATGAGTTCAATTATTTCTGATTTTGAGACTCAATAAGTCAATCAGCAGGTTATGTTGCACATGTATGCATCACGAAGTGTCGAAACAGTAATTACATCATGGCTCCAAATTCTAATTTGAAGGCTTGGAAATTAGAATCTTGTAAAGCAGAGCATTCTTTAAAATCTGAGTGAAATGTCTGTTCCAGTCCTCATAAGCAAAATATCTGCTTTTCATGGCAGGAATGATGCTTTTAAGCAAAGATAGACAGTACCATCAATTCTATTATTTGAGAGTCGGAAACACATCACTCATTGAGCTTGCTTCTTTGTTAGATTTTGCTCTTTACGAGAGATAGTTATTCGATTGGAACCTTGAATGGGCAGTCTTAATAAACTGTTGGAGAAGTTCAGTGGATAGTAGAATTACTTCACTTGATGATGGCTATTCAAACTATTTACCTGACTGGTGGCCTTTTATCTTTTAATGGTGCTAGAATCTTATAAGGTGTCACTGTTACCTTTCAGTACTTATATATATATACATACATACATATATATATATATGTATGTATGTATGTATGTATGTATGTATATGAAGATGATGGTGCTGAAGCGACAGTACTAATCTTCATATATATATATATGAAGATGATAGTACTCTGTTTACTTGTATTTTTCTCGCTGTTGGCATTACGATAGAAGTTATCAGATCCTTTGGTCATAATAATATTCATTTATGGATGATTGGAACGACGAAATAACAGCAGGATGGGACATCCTACTATCTTCCGGAGAGGTCAAGAACATTAATCTTTCTAAGAAACGAGAAATAAGGCAACTCAGGCAAAGTTGGACGAAGTTGCAAGAATGCCAGCATTTCGAGCAGGTACTTTGATCAGTTGCCCAGATTAAGTGCTTGGGAAAGCTTGAGGACCTGGAGATTTTTGAGACCTGGTAGTTTGGCCGCATGAAGTGAACTGTGTATCTATCTATTATGGAAAAGGTCGAGATTCGAATGCACAAGATTTCCAAGCGCTATGGGGATCTGTCCTGAGAGTCTACAACTAAATGAAGACATTTATAATCTTATTCTCGAAGAGTCGGTTCTCTTCTTCAATCAACGACTGATCTCTTAGCATTGCCGACGCCACCTGGTAGGTGGTGGAACAAGAATCAGCTCATTCCAAGATTGATTAACTAATGATGTTACCCATGAAAACAGAAGCAAAATACCAAGTAGACGATTTATTGAATGCCGGTTCCATCAAAAAGTACATCAAATGCATTAGTGAGTTTTCTCCTAAGCAATCTAAAGCCCGCAATTAAAGTACATTTAAGATTGCATGCATGACAACATTAGCGTAATTTAAGCCTTCCTTGGGCTTAATTTATGCCTACTCTCTCATAGTAGCCTCATACACTACAGCAACCAATCAAGAATGACTTGCCTATAATAAAACAAGAACATGACAGATGACATAGAAGGCCAGTCACACTTTTCATCATCATCAGAGGAAGTATTCCAATGCAATCATACTGCTTTCCAGTTGATTCCCGTAAGTGGAGGTTGATCTCATTGTGTATTCCGCCACCAGCTGCGCAAAGGACGATGACTTGTTGTCCAGTAATCTCTTCGGAGAATCATATTCTTCCACCAGCCCTGCACAGGGGATCAAGAGAGCTCGTATCATTTCACGTAAGAAAAGATTAATGCAGAATGCGACAGCAAGAGCAAGGAGAAATCGTTAGAAGATACTGACCATGATCTAAAACAAGAACCATGTCACTATCAAGAACAGAAGTGATACGATGTGCAATAGTTATAACTGTACAGTCAGCAAAGTGCTGCCTCAGAGTTTGCTGTATCAGATTATCAGTAGCTGTGTCAACGGATGCGGTAGCTTCATCAAGCACTAGGACCTTGCTTTTCTTTAGCAGCACGCGCCCAAGACACACGAGCTGCCTCTGACCCATGCTCCAGTTCTCTCCATTCTCAATAACTGCATAATAACAAATATAGATAACAGATATGAAAAAGAGAGGGTGGAAAAGGTTATCAAAGATATTGTTTTGTGTTTTTGGAAACATCAAACTTATGTTTTAGTGCTTTTCCTGCCTGTCCAAAAATCTTGAGATAATGCGAAGATTGATTAATGTACGATGTAAAGGATATTGCAAACTACATTATCAGTTCTGACCAAAAAAAAAACTACATGATCAGTTAAACTTCCAGGAATTGTATTAAAATGCCTCTTCATATAATGCATCTAGGAGAACCACAAAAAAGCAGTCACAGGAGGAAATTTACCAGCAGAATCTAATTTTCCTTCCTTCTTCTGGACCTCCTCTGCAAGTTGGCACTTATGCAGGGCCTAAAATTTGCAGAAACCTTGTTAACCGACATCATCGATAAATCTGCCTCTTATGTTATTTTAACTTGTGCAAGCAATGAACAAACCTCCCAAATCTGCTCATCTCTGTACTCCTCCAGAGGGTCCAAGTTACTTCTTATGGTCCCTTCAAACATGGTTGGGTCCTGAGGGATTATGCTCAGTCTAGACCTCAAATCGTGCAGTCCAATCGAGGAAATATTGACGTTGTCGATCATGATTTGACCAGCTGCAGGTTCCACAATCCTGAAGAGTGCTTGTATAAGGGTTGATTTACCGCTTCCAGTTCTCCCTACGATCCCGGTTTTCATTCCACCAGGCAAAGTGCATGTAATTCCCCGCAGAACAAGGGGTAAGTGTGAGGCATATCGGACCTACATTCCGCATGGTTGTCACAAAAATAGGTCAATCGTGAATTGTAAAAGCTGTAATATGAGATGATACAGAAGCTTCATGTACCTGCAGACGGCAAATGTTGATCTCTCCGTGTGATGGCCAAGAGATTGATGGGTGATTTTCCTCTAATATAAGAGGGGGCTCACTCGGAATGCTGGTGTACTGCAGTATCCTCTCAACTGATATGATTCTGTTCTCCATATTGCAGAGATTCCGAATCACCAAAGCTTGTACCATGTTTAGGTTAAGCCCATAGGTCACGGCCAACCCCGCAATGGCTTCAGACATCAGGAAAGAAGCAATTTAAATGTTAAAAGTTGCAGAAACAATTAAATAGATACAACAGCATTTGAAAATCTAAAAGAAAGTTCTTACCTGGATCGATAAATCCCTCAGGAACAGAGACTAGGAAAATCAAAGAAAAGCCAAAAATAATCGAGGATAGCATGTCTAGGCGAAAACGCAACCATTCCATTGCCCCAGCAATATGAAAATTGGGCCGTGAGTATCCATCGGCAAGTTTCATATTTGTATCTTGGAACCGTGATTCTTGATCAAAGCTTCTAATAGTGGTGGCTCCTGAAATTGTCTCAGCAAAGTGCTGTATTACTGGAGCTTTGCACACCCCAACCAACCTTGACAATTCTCTTGCAGAAGATATGTAATATTGCTGTGGATGCGAAAAATAATTCAGTCAGTGTATATTTTCGCAAATTCAAAAGTATCTGCACGGACCCAATGTATACAGATACTTGTTCAAGCTCACGATGTGCCAACAGTTTGTCACTCATGAGAAAAAAAGTGAAAGGACTTTGACGAACAAGCACATAATTTCAAGGCTTTTATGAGAAGACAGTTGGGATGGAAGTGTCACCATTTCACTCCTTCAATGAGTGAGGAAACAAAATAACTAGCGGAATACATCTAAAACCAGAACAATCCTCCTGAAAAGAAAGAAAGCCAAGTCCTCTTTGCTCTTCTTGACAGTTAAAAAAAGATCAGAAGAGCTCGGATGATTACCTGATACCACACACAGATTGCAATGACAGGGATAAAAATTATGAAAACCTGCCATGCAACCTGAGACATCACAGCGATAATTCCAAGGAGCTGGATCATCGCGAAAGAAAATGCTGCAACTAAATATTGCATGTTTGTATCCACGGCACTCTGGTCTGTAGAAGCCTACAAAAGCAAAGAAAAGACGCCATAATAGATGCAGTTGCGCATGGATAATCGTAGTCAACACAAACGAAAATACAAGCGATTGGATAAAAGACAGACCTCTGCAAGCTTAAATCGAAGAAATACATACCCCTGTAACAATATCATAACGAGCATATTATACATACCCTAGTGAGGATTCTTCCGCTTGGAGTAGAATCGAAGAAGGACATTGGGGCACGGAAAATACAAAAGTGCATCCTATTGAAGAGCTCGGTTGCTGTCGTGAACCCAGCAATTGCAACAGCAGTATCTCTTGCAAGAACACATAGAGAACTGCCAGTAGCCAAAGCTACATAGACTGCTATTAGAGTTGATCCTGTAACGGCAGGTTTGACATCCTCGGACACTGGAGTCGCCCAGGCCATCCAATAATTACTTCCTATTTGAAGAAGCTGAAAAAGAATATGTGCCAGCAATATGACAGGCACAAGAGCTCCTCCATATGCCATTGTGATGTATTTCCAGTACACTGTAAATCCGACTCTACCTTTCTCTCTTTCTTCGTCTTGAACAAGCTGCCCTTTGGTCCCAACATCGTCGATGACTTCACCTTTCTGAGAAGCTTTGCTTTCGTCCTCCTCGGCAATCTTCCCATTAGCATCTGCACTGCCATTTTGAACATTGCTACTAGATCCTCCATTTGCCGGTGTGTCTTGTATGGAATCTACCTCTGACAAAGCTTTCTCATGTGCACCTACAAGTTCCATGAAATTTGTCCCTGCATGAAGTATATCGTTGTATTTTCCCGCTTCCGTAACCCTTCCATCCTTCATAACCTGATGAAAAATAAGAACAATGCCTTGTATCGTGACTCTACAACTAGAATGAATGAAAAACAGGTTCTGTAATTTGTGAATTGCTCACCAGTATGAAATCAGCCGCGGGCAAGAATTCCACTTGATGAGTTACGTAAATCACAGTTTTGGTACGTAAAAGGCCCAACAAGCATTCCTATCAAATACAAATTCAATTAGTAGTCAATTCCCAAAGCACAAACTGAAGAATTTAGAGAAAAGAATTGTGATAATTCTCTATATATTTGTACCAGGATTACAAAGATATTTATAGGACTTCTACAAGTACTAACTAGAAAAAAACAGATCTAAATAATACAGCTATAATCCCACAAATCAATGGATACTAATAAATCATTTCCTAACTAATTATTTACAGCTATTTCCTAATAATTAGGACCCAAAAAATCAGGATTGAATATTCCTAATAATCAGCTCCTAAAAATCAGGATATTTCAACACAAACACGATGCATGAAGCAATGAAACAAAGTTTGGCAAATCTCGCCAGAGAGAGTGAGGAGGGAGGCCCTTAAAAGAACTACCCTGCCTCCAAGAACCAAAAAGAAAGACAGAAAATTAGCCCATCTACAAATATGTGCTTCTATGAGTGTGAGGCTGCATGCGTATTGCAATTCTACCAAGTGCCAACAACTCGGAATTAGCAGGTACATGCAGGTTACCTTAAAGAGATGAGATCCTGTATGAGCATCCACAGCACTAAAAGGGTCGTCGAATAAGTAAATGTCCGCATCTTGGTAGACCGCACGAGCAATCTGAATTCTTTGCTTTTGTCCACCACTCAGATTTATTCCTCTCTCTCCAATGACTGTTTGATCGCCGTGTGATAGAATTTCCAAATCCTTCTTCAAGGAGCATGCTTCAAGGACCCTTTCATATCTCTCTTTGTCCATCTCCTTACCAAATAAGATGTTGTCGATGATCTTGCCACTCTGAATCCATGGAGATTGAGCGACATAAGCCTTAGTTCCACACAGCCTGAGGGTCCCAGATATCTTTGGCATTTCTCCCAGAATGCAGGAAAGCAAGCTTGATTTTCCTGAGCCGACGGTACCACAAACAGCGATCTTCATGCCCCTTTGTGCCTTCAAATTTATGTCCATAATTGTGGGATTAGACGAAGCCAAGTCCCAGGAAAAATTCCCACCAATTATTTCAACTGCTGTGTCAGTAATTCCCTGAGGAATCCTCTCGACAACATCATTCTGCAGATCATCAAGAGACAAGAAAGATGCTATTCTGTCGAGTGAGACCTTTGTCTGAGCTATCATTGATATCAAGTCAGGAAGACAGTAGATGGGCTGTTGGAGGATCCTAAACGTTGCGAGGGCTGATAAGATTTTTCCAGAAGAAAGCGGGATCCCCATCAACATACATGCGCTGAAAGTGACGACGGAAACAAAGGTGGGTGCGCCCCAGAAAACGAAAGAGGTCATTGCATGAGTGTAAACGAACTTCTTCAACCATCCTATCTCGGCATTTCGAAGCTCGAAAATCTTCGACAAGAATTTCATCTCCCATCCCTGAAGCTTCAGAATTCTCATGTTCCGGAGAATCTCCGAAGTTGCCTTCATCCTTTTATCTTTCGATTTCATCATTCTGTCCTGATACTTCTCCTGCAACTTACCTAAGGGAACATTTGCTAACATAACAAGCACAGTGGCCACGAATGCTGCAATACTGGCGAGTCCGAGATTTTTGTACAAGATCCCCAAAGCCAAAGCTACTTGCAAAAGCACGATCCATGGGTCGTGCATGTACCAAGCAAAGTCATCCACCCTCTCGGCATCAACAGACATGAAATTGATGATCTCTCCACTAGTATGGCCCTGTTTTGACTGGTACGAAAGGGTCAATCCCTTGTCATATATCATGGCAACCACCACTGATCGCATCCTAATCCCAACCTGCTGTAACCTGAAGAACCATTGCCTCTGTGACAGGCACTCAACGAGCTTCGCCACTAAAAAGGCTGAAACTAGCGAATAGCCTTCGTTTTTGTATTGGCGTCGCCCATTAAGAAATTGAACAAGGGTATCAATGAGGTATGGGCCAACATAAGAAGCCAGCACATAAAGAAGCGCAAAAACTGCCGTCGAAAGAATTTGTCTCCACACAGACAAGAACAATGCCTTCACCAGCCTCCACGAAGTCACTTTATCACTAGCCTCACCATTGAACCGAAGCTTACTTCTGAAGTGTTGAGAAGCCCCTACCACACTATCGCCAGAATCAAGTTGAGGAACATCCTCAAGGTCCAAAGTATTCTTATTCCCAATGGAAATAAGAGGACTCATCCAAGAAAAAGTAACTATGCTAAGTATACCAGCTCTAGAATAAGGGGTTACCGCATCGCTCCCTCTAAACTTATTCAACCCCACACCATCCCTATTACTTGAAATCAAATTATTCCCATTTAAAAGGGGCTCTTCGAGGAGGTTCTCTTCAACCACATTTTTCCCGGAGAACCCCACATAACAGAAGTACGAACCGGTCAAGACAGAGATTACGTCGGATACAAAATCCCGAACCAGCAACAAGCCAACATGTTTCTCATATCGAATGACGTCTAAAACAAGGGAATAGCAGGAAATAGAGAAGTAGAAGCCCCACCAAACTCTTAACAGGAAAGGAAACTTGGATTCGCCAGAATCAGAGTTGCGACCATGCAGGTAAACACACATTAGCCCCCAAGCAAGAGTCGTGAGAGCTGAATCCACAAGGGAGACCAGTCTCAAGTCCGACCAGCCATTTCTATACCAATAAAAATAGTTCAGCACACACAAGGCGAGATTGAACAGAGACACGCCCAGGGCCCAACAAAGGGTCAGCTTATACAAGACACCTCTCCCCCTCCCGCGACTCCCCTTTGGACCATCACCATGCCCTGCCCTTATTTTCTTGTAGACCCACGAGACGAGCAGGGCAAGCAACAACACCAGGTGCAGAGAACCAGAAAAGCCATGAACAAAGATGGGTTGGACGAGGAAATCGCTACCTGAGGACATGAGAGCAGAGGAGGGAGAGCAGAGGGTCAGGGTGACCTGCTCTCGTGAATCAAAAGGTCCCATTATTTCGGGGGTTGGTGGGGGGTTTCTGCGACCTGGGAGTGCGGGGGGGCCCTGGTGCTTCGGGAGAAGAGTCTCTGAAACAATAATGTTGTGCGGGAGAAACGAGGAGGATTGGCGTTGACTTATATACACGTGAGTCAGCGGAAATTTCTGCGCCATTCGTCGCCATTTGCGCTCGCGCTTGCTGGTCCACTAACGCAAGAGGAGGTCGAAAGTGGGGTTTTGCCTTGGGCAAAGGGATAACGTGGGGCGCAAGCCTCAGCACACGAAGATAGCCGCCATTCTTGGTTGGCCATTGAAGCAGAGGCGGACAAGGACATAGAACAAAAAGTCGGAGACGAGAAGACCTTCGTTTCCTGGAAAGTACTGAGCTGAGCTCGTCTTTTTTAAATCAACGTCGGAACAAAGAAAACTAAGGTTGGCACGTGGTTACATAGATCAGCAAACCCCCAACATTTTTATCCAAAACAATTCCAAGAAAAGGAGACGATTTTCAGTGACGAAGTTCACGAATCACGCAAACGTCCCATGCTTTTTCTGTCTTTCCGGAGAAGCCTTTGCTAGGCCGATGTCGAAAATTCGAAGATGTGCAGGGTTGATCCCGTTTTGCCTAAGACGGGATGTATCCCATTTGGAAAATTACAAAAGGCACAAAAAGAAAATTTTGAATTTTATTCATTTTGACACATATACATAAATTTTGTTTTTTTTTTTGGTAAAATACCTAAATTTTGTTTTTGTGATACAAAAAATTTCAAATTTTTATTTATGTTATATATTTACCCTCCATTCAAGTTCTGTTAACAAGAACCATTAAAAATTCATCTAAATGGACGTTAGAAAGAATATAGCGTTGACAATGGCGCCCATGCGATTTAAGTGAAATAAAAATGACTTGTTTTAGCTGAAAAATTATTTAATAGAACCTTGAAGTAGGTAAAAGTATTATGTATGTATAAGTTTGGGTTTTTTATGTCAAAAGAAAAAATTTAGGATAACTGTGTTGCAGTGGGCATAAAATTCAGGATAAATGTATTATGGTAGGTATAGATTGAGTTTTTTTTTTTTTTTGTGGCTTTTTCCCTTTGGAACAAAGAAAGAAATTATCACTTAAGATTTCCTCAAATTTTGATAATTTACATGAAGTCGTCCTAACCTTGATTGTGGTGGGGATGATTTAATTTCAAGAGTGGGTTTCGACTCCCATGCCCTGCAAGGAGGTAGGGCAAAAGTCTGAGAGTAAGTGTTAAAGTAGAATTAGAGTAAGACCGACAAAAAAAAAAAAAAAACTAAGGTTTCGTTTGGTTTATAGAAAATAATTTTAAAAAAAAACGTTTTTTGAAATGGAAAGCTTTTATTTCATAGAAAATGAATTAGTTAGGAAAAATATTTTTTGTCAATGGAAAAAGTCTTCTAAAATAGGAGAAAATGATTTTGGCTTTTCAAGTAAAGGAAATCATTTTTCTCCCTCACTCTCTCTTATTGAACACTCTCACGCAGCCTTGCTAGTCCACTCTTCTTTCTTTTTTCTTTCTCCTTTTTTCATTCTTTGTTTTTCATTCCTTCTTGGCCAGCCACAAGTGAGGCTTGAGGCCTTGTCGGCCTCTAGTGAGCTCGACCTCGCCGCTCGTTAGATTGGCGAGTTCAAGCTGGCCACTTGCCAGATTGGTGAACACAAGCCTCACCATAGGCTTGAGTTTGCCTTTGGTTGTTCATTGGGGTCGTCGACCAACTAAAGAAGAAGGAGGAGGAAAAGAAAAAAGTTAAAAAAGTTAAAAGTAGTGCACAGATGAAAATCAGATCAAATTTTCCATACCTTACGGAGGAAAATTTTAGTTCATTTTCAGGCTTCAGTCATATATTAAAAAATATTGCTATTTTTAGGGAAAATGGTTTCTAGAAAATATTTTATAAAAATGTCAATTGAATGGAGTTTAAGTGTGAACAACATCTATAAATGACACTCGCCAATTAGAAGCTTTATTGGGCAAATTTATTTGAAATGGTGACCACGCAAAAAATGGCGTAAGAAGAAGAGATATTTCCTTCAATCAATTATGCAAGGTCTCTCTCAATCTCAATCTCGGCAAATAAAGAAAAGAAACTACAGGCCGGAATTTTCCATGCACGTGTCTCGACTAATTTTCGATCCCTTTGAAGGGGCCTCGGTTCCTATGTGAAAATATCCGACTGTCGGTACTCTTCTAAGAAGAGCCTTATTACATTATTTGATCGATTTTAGTATGCTTAAAATTATTAGAATTTTGTTTGCCAAGGGTCGTGCATGGATCACCTGAAATCATCAATTCTCTCTGTATCCATGGACATAGAGTTAGCGATCTCTCCGTCTCCACCAGCATGTCCTTGCTTAGAGTGGCATGGAAGGGTTAGTTATAAGAGTTTTTATTATGAGAGCCACATTAATTGATCTAATAAGGTAACATACAAAGATTCTTAATTAGACTAATATGGAGCTGGCTTGTGTGAATTAAGTAAAGCTTGCTTGTACTGAGAGGGTCTGTGATTGAAAACTCTATAAATAGTGCCCAAGTCTCTTATTCAACCTGAATGCATAGATAGCACATAAGGAGTGGTTACGGAACGTAATTCATGAGGGGTGGTTTAATTGAACTAGTGATATAGAAGGTAACGGAGGAAAAACACTTGAGCTCTGGATTGTAGTCATTCTAATCAAGAATTATGGATTCCAAATTAGATGCGCAAATATTTTTTTCTCCATTGTTGTGTTCTACATTCTAGCTATAAAAATCTTGGGACACAGTTTTTGCAGCTTAATCCCTTGTCATATGTATTTGCAATTGGGAGGACGTTAGAAGTGTCAAATGTCGTTACGTTGCTTATTTTAGTTCAAAAAGTTTTCGCTAGCTCACTAAGTACCAAATTGGAGAAAAACGATTATTTAAGTGTCAACGAAGAGAAATTTCAGCCAAATTGATTATATGGCATTTGTAAATAAAAATTTTAAGTGATATGTCATAATTTTTAAAATCCTAATCCATGTGGACATGTGAAACGATGCGGCTCAGTCCAATGTGGCTAGGTAATAAAAAAAGACAACGTCGCACGCCATCCATAGCAAAAGTGATGTCTTTGAACTTGAGTAAAAATGTTGGCCTCATTGCATCTCTCCCTATCACTCATTCGCCATTACTTACTCGCTATAGCACTCTTGCCCTTATTCGTCGTTGCTTGCTTGTCATCCATGGTAAGAATGTGCGTTTCTCTTTGCATTGCTTAATTAAAGGGAAAAATTAGGGTTCATAAGAGAAAATTAGAGCTCGTGAGGGGGAAAAATTGGGGTTGTGAACTGCTACAGAAGCTCTTGCTCTCTATTTGCAAGATTGTGTTATTAATTTTGGTAGCAAATCGAAATAAGGAGTGATTTTCAATTCATTGGCCAGCTAGGGTTTGAAATTGGGGTTCTCTTTCAATTTGGCGCTTTAAGGTTTTCATTTGGGGGAAAAATACTATACAATGTCATTTATGGCTTTAAATGCTAATTGGATCTTTGATAAACCATGTTGGCTTAAGAAGTTAATAGAAAAAAAGTCACGTCGGATTTCTGGCCAAATATATCAAAGTTAGCACTGAAAAAATTATTGTTTAAAGTAATCTAAATGGGACTTTTCATATTAAAGTGAGTGATGTATATAGCATTTTGCATTTCCATCGTTCTTCTCCCATTTGCAGCCAGCAACAAGCGAGCCCTAGTCCGGACAAGCTGTGTAGCCTGAACATCAACTGCCTATGGGGAACGCACTCAAACAAGATTTGCCACTAGTAAGGCCCAAAACTAGATGGCAGCCTGAACTGTTAAACTCACATTGCCCATTAAAGAGTTGAACAGAAGAAGTGTCCGTGAAATGAAGCAGAAATAATGTAGCAGAAATAATTTCTTTCTGTTCCGACAAAGCCAAACCCCTTATGATAGCCTGAATTTTCAAATTTCGTTTTCGATTAAATAAATCAGGCCTTTCATCGATGCGCCTATAGTGCTATTCTCTGAGCTGATCACTCATGAGATAATTAGACTATCTAGGGAAGTCATTAAGGGATTTTAACGCAATGGACTTGAGAATTCGATCAGAAATTGACTGCTCAACCGTGTTGATCTGCAAGGTTCATTACAGCACCGTCAAAAATTGATCAGAGACCAGAGATAGGTTGATTCGATAAAGATATGTGGTTAGTGTGTGGGTGATTCCACCTAATTGCAAAATTCTCGTCGATCGGCATTAGACCGATTTTTCTGTCATTTTTGTACCCGGTGTCATATTTGAAATCTCGAGATTTTCATGACAACTGAGAGTCGCCAATGTGTCGAATATGTACATTGTGACTTAAGATAAATCGATCACAGGTCAACTGCACTAAAAATTCCTAAAAGTTATCCAGTAAACTAGGTCACGCCAAAATCGCGCTGGATTGAAATTAACTGCGAATTTGAACCCGATTTCAGAAATTAAAAGTTCGATTGTGTCACAAATCATTTTAGGAACGTCAACTCATCCTTCGAGGAATTTTCGGAGATTCCAAGATTTTTACAGAAAATCGTTTTGGACATTGCGGAAAATTAGTGGAAATTCGGATGGGCTCAATTGAAGGAAATTTGAATTTCCAAACCGAGTCTTTGGGTATTAGGGACTTGCAGAAAATTTTACGAGATTTTTCTTCATCAAAATTGGACCTCGATTTGGAGAAATCGAAGAAGAAATTGAAGTTCTATTAGGTAATTTCGGAGGCCGGTTTGTTGGCTGGAATTTTTGCATCAAATTGGAGTAACTTGTGGGATTTAATTGTTGGAAAGTATTAGGGAGACAAGCCATCAATGGAAGGGATAATAATAGTTGACTTTGGGCCCCTCTCTTTAAGCTTCTTGGACAAGCTTGGCCGGTTTCCCCTCGATTCGTGCAAGCTTCGTCGACCTCCGGATCTGCAGCTCCTCTTTCATCTTTTCGTGGGTCTTCTGCTTTGTTTTCATTTCCTCTTGCTTTGACCGAACATCTTTGCCCCACTGCAGCTACTTCCTCCTTCGAATTTCCGCAACGCCACCAGCTAGCTTCTTTCATTTTTCACTCCACCGAACCTTCCTCCCACTGCCACACGTCCAAAACTATCCTAATGACATATACATCTCGTATATGGTTAAAAGGTTATTTCTAAAAGTTTTCTATTGAAGGAAAATGACCGAGATAAAGAATAAAACAATTACAATTAGTCTTAAAAGGTTGTCAGGCTTAATAGTGGCCGTGAGTATTTTGGCATGTATGACAATGCGAAATAGCTTAAAGGGTCATTTGTCAAATACTTGGTAGATTCTGGGGTGGTAACTTAATTACTATGCCTGAAAATCCTGACAAAAAGATTTGGCCGAAAGGCATAAATGCACCATATTGAACATGGTGATGGGTATGATTAGTAAGACTAATTTATCCGGTCTTTTGTGGGCTGATATTTTGAAAGCAACATTTTCACATACAAAAGTTGTTTCATAAACTTCTTTTGAGTTATAAACTAGACATAAATTACTTGAATCATATGAAATTTAGAGGTGTCATGTAGAATTGAGGTTATCTAATCCAATTTTAAGTGCGTTGCAATTCAGATCCACTCGGAATTATTTTGTATCTTATCTAGATTGTTAAAAGGGGTATCAATTTTATGACCCTAAAGAAGATACAAGTATTATGGAATTCACATACTGTAAAGTTTCTACAGTTCGATGTAATTGTAGAGGATAGCTACTCTCAGACTATTAAGGATAATAGTACGATGGAAAATCACCGTGTCTTTGTCTTTGCCTATACAGACAATTATGGAATCTCCTGTACCATAAACTAAACTTGTTGAGGTTTAAGGTACTATTCTTGATATAGTTTATGATGGAATTTTTTCAAACCTCTCAAGTATAGAATGAAGTGGTTGTAGCTTTACTCGGGAGATTTGTTAGGGAAAGACGATCAGTTATTCCATTAGACTATATAGTCTATTTGTGAGAGCATGACTGCAATATTCACTACATGGTTGATTTAGCGAGATAAATATATGTTGTTTTTTATCCTCAATCAAGTATGTGATTAGATGCCGTAAAAGATGATAAAGTTTTCACTCTGAAAGAGGGGTGTATAGTTTATAGTGAAGAAATAATTATTTCTTTAAATATTCTTTCAGAGTGAACGTGGCATTAATAGCTCTTTTTGATTTGGAGTTACGTTAAATAGATACAAAATTTATATAGTGCAATTGGAGGATTTTGCAGCAGATTCAAGTAAACTTGTGTGTAAACTGAAAAGTTTTATTCATAGTTTTTAAGCAAATTTCCAGACACTATTATTAAAGTTTCATAGTGTTGTTATTTTGTTCAATTGGGAACAAAGTAATTCAATATACTATAAGGTCAGTGGGAGGAAGTTTATTTTTCTCATACTCTATGTACATGATATTTTGCTTACTAGTAGTGACCTTGAAGCATTGCATCTTTTATCCTTTGTACTGAGATCCGTAAGGATTGTTTTCGCCATATTTTGTTAGAATTATCTCAGAGGACATTTGCTGATCGTATTTTGGAATTATACAATATACATCATTGCAAGCCAGGAATTACTCCTGTTGTTAAGGGTGATGGACTGAATCTATCACATTGTCCTTATTTAGATATTGAGAAAATCTAATTAAAGGATGTACCTTGTGTTAGTGCATTTAAAAGTATAATGTATGCTCGAATTTGCACTAGACTAAATATCGTCTTTGCGACGGAACTTTTAGGTAGAAATCAATCAAATCTAGGATGCGATCACTAGGTTGCTGTCAATAAGGTTTTAAGGTACTTAAAGAGGACAAGAGATTATATGCTAATTTACAGACATATTCAATTCTTGCAGCTAGTAAGGTATTCGGATGTAAACTTTGATGGCTGTTAGAATGACATGTGATCAATAACGGAATACATATTTATGTTAGTAGGAAGTGCAGTAAATAAAGTTCTATGTCATCTTCTACTATGTAAGCAGTGTTAGTAACATTTTTTTAGGCTGTTACTTGGGCTATTAGGCTCCAAAACCTCATGAAGGAGTTGACCGTTTTAACTTTATGGATAGACCCATACGGTTGCATTGAGATAACAAATTTGTAGTATTATTTATTTACTACAGAGGTCTCAATGGGTTTAAATATATGACGGTCAAAATTTATGACCAAAAGGAAACAATACAGAAATGTGATGTTATAATATAGCATATTTCCACAGATGGTGTGATTATAGATCCACTAACGAAAGGCCTATGCTCATGTGTATTTGAGCGACATGTCATTAGCATGGGCCTAGGAGCATCATGAGATGTTGTTGTTTAGTGGGAGCTATTTTGGCTTTACTTTGATAAATATTTCATCTGTGTTCGTTACACTTTGTAACGGTTTGATATGTATCAACTTTTGCATTCAATAAAGTATTTTTGAATGTGTTGTTATTATGTTGAATACATATTGATAAAGTCTCAAGGTACTGTATAAACCTTGAGTGAAGGTTAGGGGCATCTGGTTATTAGCCTTGTGCATATGTCTTGTTATACATAAATAAATGTTAACCATAAAGACAAGACATATGTGGGTTCATTAGAACCATAAAGCATTCTCTAGTGGCACAAATTTTTGTGACGCTTAAGGTAAGAGAATGGTGATTGACAAATGGGATCTCTCTATGAGAGATGTTATCCATTTGACACACTACCATATTGAATCCATATCAATAAAGTTGAGAGCACTCGTGACTATGGAAGGCTATGTGTGTATATATGCAGTTACCGCCATGATTCGGTGTTTAAGACTTTATGGGATATGATTGACTATTAAGAATTATCTCTGGACCAAATGTCTGCATATACGGTACAATTTCAATTAATATAGTCCAAGTGAGAGAATGTAAGAGTTTTCCTAATGTGGACTACATTAATTGATATTATAGTTTACTGTTTTTACGGTTACCGTAAAAACATGGTTGGTTTAAGATGAGATAGAAGGTTTCTTAATTAGTCTAATATGGGGCTGGCTAGTGTGGGCCGAGTTGAGCTTGGCTCGTAATGAGGGGTCTGGCTGGAAACTCTATAAATAGTGCTCAAGTCTCTCCTCTAACCCTAATTCTCACATGTATCCTCACCTAAGGGGCGTTTACCTAACGCTAAACGTGAGGGGGGCCGCATCATTGAGCCAGTGATACGAAGGGTAATAGAGAAGAAGGTCTTGATGCGTGGATAATCCCATTGATGAGTGGGTAATCCCTTTTCTGCTTCCGCTTTAACTACGAAGGATCCCAAAACAGGTGCGTTAATTTTTCTACTCAATTATGTATGTTCTTGTTCTGGTTATGGAGATCTTGGGATTATGCAATTTGCATCCAACATTCCCCACCAACGACCGACCCCTTCGTTTCTTCTTTTCGTGCTGCGGCTACCATGAAGACGTCAGTAACTTCTGCACGTTCGGCCACCAGTCAACTCCACCGAGGTTGACTCCCCTTCTCGCCAGCGATGCCACCTAGCCGACGTCCACGCCGCCCTCAGCATCAACGGCTTCGCTGCTTTGGTTTTTCTAGCAACCTGCAGCCCACGTTTATCTTCACAGCCCATCTCCTTTAGCCCATGAAATTTACAGCTCCAATTCATTCTCGCGGGCCTAGCAAATTGAGTCCATTCAGCCCACGATCAGCTCAGCAAAGCCGAAGCCCAGCTCGCATTCTTTTCCAGCCCAGTCCAGTGAAGCCTATAGCATTTCGGCCCATGAAACCCAGCCCAAGTTTCAAGCCCACTTGAAGCCCAAAAAGCGGGCCCAAGCCTAAGTCTAAGCCTAGAAATTTCTGTGGGCTTGCAAGGCCTTTGGGCTCGATTCGAGTGTTCGTTGGTGCCACCGAAAGTTCGGGTTTCGACTGACGTCGCGCCGTTGTCACGGTAAACCGGTTTCCGTAATAAACCAGTGAGTTTATGCGCTAAACTCTTCTTAGTAGGCTAATGACGTTTAAGGGGTGTTTAGATTTATTTAAGTGTAATTAGTTTAATTATTAGTTTAGTTAGTTAAATTAGGTTAGTTAGATTATTAATTAGGTGGTTAGAAATTATAGTTAATTAGATTAATGTAATGTTATATAGCAAGGATGCTTAGAATAATTTATTTAGCTCAATAGGTGGTCGATTAGAATTATTTAGTCTAAGTTAGCATTTTTAGTATTTAATGCATTTATTTAATTAATTTCAGTGATTATTTAATTATTAAATATTTTCCAAAAATTAGGCTGGGATAATCGGTGAGCGGAATTTTGCTGATTGCAATGGTGTGGTTAATTTCTGCAATTGAGTGTTAAATTGTGAAAATTGAATACTGATTGGAAATTTGGTCAATTATTCCAAAATTTGTGAATTTTGATATTTATTCATAAAATCTCGGGTGTCGGGTTTAAACATCGAAAATGGTTTTATATACTATATAAACCAACGGGATTTTAAAAAGAAGATTATGAATTTTTTTGGGTCCAATTAGACCGTGTACCCACACACGACTATTTTCAACGGGTGTTTTTAATACGAATAAAATAGGCCAGGATCATTATTTTAATCGAGGCATTTGAGTGCAATGCACGGTGTCTTGGGCAAGATTGATTGGTCGTGTATTGGTTAAGAGAACCCGTCCTCGAATTGTTTCGGATGGACGTTACCCTTTATGGAATACCCATTTATTGGGATTTGGGTCGTAGTAGAGGCTGGACTTATACTCCTTCGGGAAAGTCATCTTTGAGAGACGTAACTATGCTCAATGGGGTGAGACGATGCCTGGCTACGCCAGTAGACCACCGAACTTCAAGTAGGCCGTACCCTAGAGTGGGCGTAATTATCAATTGGAACATGTGTTGAGTGAAATAAATGCACCAGATTATGGGACAAAATTGTGTGACATGGAATGAGACCAGTCATAATGATTTGTCCCTATAATCAAGACCCCTGTGATTCATTGAGTTGAGTAAGGTGTTTCAATTGTTGCGTGCATCGAATTTATGCTTGATGTGTATGAACTATGCTGATCTGCAGGGTGAATCTGAGACGAGGTAAGTCTCTGTGATTGCGTGATTGTGTGGTTAGGATGCTTCTTGGCATATTTCCCTCCTAATCGGGGTTTAGAGCGTGAACTCGCTGAGATTTATATCTCACCCCGCCGTGGGTTAAAATTTCAGGGTCGTCGAGTGGAGGACCTGAAGCTGAGAGGAGGTGATTTGAAGTGTAGGTCAATTAGGACCGTTCTTTTTGGAAAGCCAATCTTTGTAAACTTTCGATCATAGACCTTGTACATGACTCTATGTGAATATAAAAGCATGTTGTTTGTGAATCTGTTGTCCTGCTTTTCTATCCCGAGATGATTACTGTCAGGGGATCTATTTTCGCTTCCGCATGTGCAATAAAATGAAAAGGGTCGGCGACTCGTCCTGGGAAGTCACAAAATATTATCGACTACAAAGGGATGGACACACGCTTGGGGTTCGGGGCGTGACTCCCCTCACTTGCCTATACGGAGTCGCTCTATTGCATGCACCAACAGCAATTAGAGGGCTCGGCCACGAGAAACTAACTGTGCTCGGTATACTCGCATTTGAGCATGTGGTTAAGATCCAGTCCCGTGATGCTCACTTAGATCTGGATCACATGTAACCAAGTTATTGAAGAACTCGACATAACAGCAGAATAAACCAGTGATAACAGAGACTACATCAGAGACGAAATACCACCGGAACATGCTTTACAGACAGAACGATGTCTATGACGAGGCAATAACATGAAATGGACGACTAGCATATCCCCAAGCGAGAATCATAAGTGCTCAATCCAAAGGAGAAACTAGTATCTCTTCCGACCAATCATTTACATACTAATAAAAGTAGTTCGTCGTACACAAGACCAGAATGGACACGGATAAGCAGCAAATCAAAGTTGGCTTGCAGTGACAAAGTCTACTTCTTCAGCGATTTCTTTGGAGCCTTCATCACATGATGCGGGAGCATTGGGTTCTATTGATCAGCCCTCAAGCTCTACTCATGTTTTGTCGATCGAACCAACCTGCTCATTATTTAAGCAAGTAAAGACCAATTTCAGCAACAACTTAATGAGCTGGGTTCAGATTCATGAAACGTAAAATGAAAATTGAAAGAGAGATGACAAATAACCGAATTAAGAAATAGTTAGAAGAGCCTTTCTTTTTTGTAAGCAGATAGAAATTTTGTGAGAGGGGGTATTCATGCAATTCTCTAGGAGACCAAGGTTCTTTTCGGAATAAGTTTAGATATGCATGGACTATTAAATTAAGCAAATGATAAAATAAGTTTATCGACAGATCCCCATAATATTATAATTGTAAACTAAAAAAGAATTAAGAGCATATATTATCACCACAACATCTATGTACAAGTAATAAAGTAGCCGATTTCATTTAGTGCACAAGTTGCACTCTAAAAACTTATGTCATTTGTAGATAAATCTTTGTCAATTTAAGGTTTAGTTTATCTTGTTCGAATTTCGTGGGTGAAAAAAAAAATTCATCAAAGGGAGAAACTTGCTCAATTTAAATTTAAACAAATGAAGAACACATTAATGATATGTCTTAGCAAGAAGAAAGTTATTTAGAGAGCTCATTATCTTCTCTTCTAGAGAGCTCCATACGTCTGTCTAGGATACTATTGGTTGCTCCTGATTGGCGGTTGTTCATGCCGTCCGATGTGTTGGAGAAAACTTCCTTGAGTGTTTTGAAGCTGACAAAACGTTTCCATCAGTCTAGTCTGAAGACTTGCAGACTCTTCCATCAAAGTCTGAAGACCTCCGGACTGCTAGACTCAAGACTCAAAGTCTATCCTCATTGACAGTCTCTAGACCGTCGAGGAAGGCTTATCTAGAACTGGATGTTTCGTTAAGGATTTGACTTTATCGACTGGAGAAGATCTCTTGGCTGGATATAGCATGTCGAAATCCTTTATTCAAATCAAGATTGATTCAGGGATTTTGGATCCATTGATTGACGAAGTAAACTTGGAAGGTTCTACTTATGGAAACCTAGATCCTGATTGTATGGGCGAGCAGGATTGATGGGCTATCGTCATGTTCCTTAAATAGCTTGAAGATCTTCCTAATTGATTCTGTCCAACAGGTAGATTGGAAGAATTCCTTTGGTAAGTGCCAACGGGTATGATGGCATAAAGGAGTATATAAGGTAGACGTTCCAGTTGTTCGAGAGAGTGCGCGATAGAACAATTCTAAAGTCTGAAGCTCCTTGTTCTTAGTCAATTAAACTGTTGAGTGAAATCTTGTACGCAAAAGAGAGTCTATATCTTTGAGAGACCTTGAGGAAGTGTAGTAGTCTCTACACTGTGGAATCAAGGAAGAGCTTTTCTATAACAACTCTTCTGTTCATAGTGAAATCTAGCCGGTGGGCTATCAGTGCGGAAGAGTGGAGGTAGGCTTGGATTAAGCCGAACCACTATAAACTCTATGTTCATATTCTCTTCCCTACACTCTTTTACTTTGATCGTAACTTGTTTATTTGAAAAGAAAGAAATTTCCGTTTCATAATCTATTATTGATTAGTGCTGCACACTTATCTCGGAAATTTGTTTTTACACCTATTCACCCCCTCTAGGTGCTTATACTAGCTTTCACAATTGGTATCAGAGCCTGTGTACTCACTTAAATTGAAGTGTTTTACTTCAGAGTTAAAGATCCATGGCTAGTATGTTGGCTCCAGGACTGGTTGAAGGGCAAAGCAATACCAGACCGCCTTATTTTGATGGGAAGGAATACAACATATGGAAAAACAAGATGAAGGCATTCTTAAGATCAAAAGATCCTCTAGAATGGGATGTGGTAGACAAAGGAATCATTCCTAAAGCTGCACCTGTCTTAGAAAGAGGAAAAGAAGCTGTTGAGTCTAGCGAAATGACTCAAGAAGAGATAACCAAGAAACAAGCTCTTGATGCAAAAGCAATTTATTCTTTATATTGTGCATTATCACCTACTGAATATAACAGAATATCTTCTTGTGCTACAGCTAAAGAAGTCTAGGATAGATTACACATCACCTATGAAGGAACTGATCGAGTGAAAGAAACCAGAATCAACATTTTGCTCAGTCAATACGAAGCATTCAAAATGAAATCAGGAGAATCTATCACTGACATGTTTAGTCGTTTTACAGAAATCGTGAATGGTCTTGAAAATCAAGGTCAACCAATTTATGATCCCATGAAAGTAAACAAGCTACCGCGTGGACTCTCCAAGGATTGGAATCACATAAAAAGCTCAATAAGGGAGACACAAAGAATTATGCCACTTTATGTCGATGAATTGGTTGGGACTCTTCAGTCTTATGAAGTGGAGCGAATCAACGAAGATGAAGATCCTAAAGGTAAGAAATCCATTGCATTAAAATCTAATGATGATTCCGATGTCACAGATTCTGAAGACAATATGGATGATGAAGAGCTTGCTCTTATGATAAGAAGATTCAGAAAGCTAAACAGAAAATGAAGAAGATTCAATCCAAAGAAACAAAGCTTTCAAAAGCAACAGAGTAAGTTTGTTGAGGATGATGAATCCAATAGAGATGTAGTCTATTTTGAATGTAAGAAAAATGGACATATCAGACCCAACTGTCCCCTTCTGAGGAAAAAGAAAGGAAAAGTTGAGAAATATCGAAAGGCACTCAAAGCAGAAACTTGGAGTGATACAGAATGTGAAGAAAGTGATGATGATTATGCCAATATTTGTCTCATGGCACAATCAGACTCAGATTTAGACTCCGAGACAGACTCAGATTCAAACAGTGAAATCAAGGTAAGTAATTTGAAAATCCCTATTAAAGTTTCTAGATACATTGATGAATTGTGTCTTAGTCTCAAAACTTCTCTTAAAAGGATTTCCGAACTTAAAAGAGAAAATTCTGCACTAAAACAACAGGAAAATGTTTGGAAAGAAAAGGTCAAAAGTTTAGACAAAAGTGTTACTACTTTGAAAGAAAATGAAGACGATCTTTCAAAAGAAAATGCATTCTTGAAAAATGACATCTCAAATATTTCTAAAAGATTTTCTATAGGATCTGAGAAACTTGAAAAAATTCTTTCAGCACAAAGACCTTACTTCAACAAATCAGGTTTAGGAATGATTGCTGAAACCATTCCTCTAATTGATTTTCCTAAAATAAAGGAAATAATTAAGCAAAGAACTACAAGAGATGCTTACAAAAATCATTTCCAAAAAGTTTTTGTAAAACCAGTAGGTCGTAGTGCTCTTAGATGTTCTAAGTGCAATAGCTCAGATCATTTTGAGAAAGAATGTCCTATGGTTTGGAAACCTGTTAAGAAGGTATGGGCAAAGACCGTATATTATACTAACACCAATGGACCCAAGGAAATATGGGTACCAAAGAAAGCTTGAGTCTCTTTTCTAAATGCAGGTCACTATTAAGAAAAAGATTAAATGGTACCTGGATAGTGGATGCTCAAGGCATATGACAGGAGATTCAAATTGCTTCATAAAGCTTGTTCAAGTTAATGGTGGAAAAGTTTCATTTGGAGGAAACAGCAAAGGAAGAATTGTAGGATACGGAACTGTAAAGATTGGAAGCCTCACGATCAGTAATGTTTCCTTAGTGGAAGGACTCAACTACAATTTGCTAAGTATCGTCACCAGTGCGACACCGGTTTCAAAATCAATTTTCAAGAGGGAATTTGTTCAGAACCGCAAAAAGACTCCTCTCAGTCTTTCATGGGTTGAAGACATGGAAATATCTACCTCTTGGATGTCAAACCAGATGAAACCCAATGTCTAATCTCAATTCAAGAAGAAGCAAACTTGTGGCATAGAAAACTTGGGCACATCAACATGAAGCAAATAGCCAAAATTTCAACAAAGAAGCTTGTTCGTGGTCTACCCAATCTATCATACCAAAAGTTTGATCTATGCACACCATGCGTGTTGGGAAAACAGGTAAGAAACTCATTCAAACCAATAAATCAAGTTTCCACTAATCGTGTACTGCAACTTTTGCATATGGATCTCTTTGGACCAACCATAACTCAGAGCATTGGAGGTAAGAAATACTGTTTAGTGATTGTGGATGATTATTCACAATTCACTTGGGTATATTTCCTGGCAAGTAAGTCTGAAACTTTTTCTTATTTCGAAAAGTTTGCCAAAAAGGTCCAAAATGAGAAAGGATATGTTATTTCAAGTATATGGACAGACCATGGAGGTGAATTTGAAAATCAAGACTTTACAAAATTCTGTGATGAATCTGGTTTTCAGCATGTGTTCTCCTCTCCATACACTCCGTGAGCAAAATGGAGTCGTGGAAAGAAAGAATAGGTCGCTTCAGAAATGGCTAGAACTCTTTTAATTGAAAGTAACATATCTTCACGTTTTTGGGCTGAAGCTCGTTTCTACAAAGATGTTATATTATTAATAGAGTCTTTCTAAGGCCTATTCTGGAGAAAACTCCCTACGAGTTATTCAAAGGAAAGAAGCCCATTGTTTCATATTTTCACGTGTTTGGATGTAAATGTTTTATATTAAAAAATGCAAATGATCGAGTTGGTAAGTTTGAAGAAAAATCAGATGAAGGTATTTTCCTTGGATATTCTATCACAAGCAAAGCTTACAAAGTATACAACAAAAAGACTCAATCTGTGGAGGAATCAATGAATGTCAAATTTCAAGACTCTATGCAAAATGAATCGATTCAGACTCAACTTGAAGATTCTGAATCTGCTCCAGACTCTACAAAGTCTAAATCTCCAGAAGCAGCTCAGACTTCAGAAGACCAGCAACAACTGATCGTCGAAGATTCAAATGAGGAAAATGATCAACAGTCTAACAAATCAACCAGCAACTAGAAGCATAAATCCAGTCATCCCAAAGATCTCATTATTGGCGATATTAATGAAGGAATTCGCACAAGATCCAAAAGGCGCGAAGAGTCTAGTGCTGTGGCTCTTATTTCTGAAATAGAACCCAAGAGCATAGAAGAAGCTTTAACTGATGAAAGCTGGATTGAAGCTATGCAAGAAGAACTCAGGCAATTCAGCATTAATGATGTCTGGGAATTGACTCCTAAACCAAAAGGTAAATCTATCATTGGAGCTAAATGGGTTTTCAGGAACAAGATGAACAAAAAAGGAAAGGTCGTAAGAAACAAAGCAAGACTCGTAGCCAAGGGATATACGCAAGAAGAAGGGATAGACTATGATGAGACTTACGCACCAGTAGCAAGGTTAGAAGCAATTAGATTATTACTTGCTTTTGCTTGTCATAAGAATTTCAGGTTATTCCAAATGGACGTCAAAAGTGCTTTCCTAAATGGATTTATCCAAGAGGAAGTCTATGTGGAACAACCACCCGGTTTTGAAAACCCATGAAAACCAGACTCTGTATTCAGACTGAAAAAGACTTTATATGGTTTAAAGCAAGCACCTCGAGCTTGGTACAACAGACTAAGTAAGTTTTTAATTCAAAATGGCTTTGTCAAAGGTAAAGTAGATACTACATTGTTTATCAAAAGAGAAAGCAAAAGCTTTCTACTTGTTCAATTGATGATATTATTTTTGGATCTTCTAATGAAAGTCTGTGCAAGAAATTCTCTAAGTCTATGCAGGATGAATTTGAAATGAGCATGATGGGTGAACAAACCTTCTTTCTCGGGCTTCAAGTGAAACAACTGAAGGAAGGAACTTTTATTCATCAAGAAAAATATGCCAACGAACTTGTCAAAAAGTTTGGGCTGGAGAATTGCAAAAAGACTGATATACCAATGTCAAGTTCCTTGAAGATGGACAAAGATGAAGGAGGAAAGAAAGTTGACCAGAAGCTATACAGGAGTATCATTGGTTCACTTCTTTATCTTACTACTTCTAGACCTGACATTTTGTTTAGTGTTTGCATTTGTGTCAGATTTCAATCAGACCCTAAAGAATCTCATCTAAGTGCTGCAAAGCGTATTATCAAATACATTGCCTGAACCTCAAACTTGGGTCTCTGGTATCATAAAGAAGGAGACTTTACTCTTCTTGGATACTTAGACGCAGACCTAGCCGGATGCAGAGTTGATAGAAAGAGCACCTCGGGCACCTGTCAACTACTTGGAAGCAGGACAGTGTCCTGGTTTTCATGGAAGCAAAATACAGTAGCTCTTTCTACAGCAGAAGCAGAGTATGTAGCTCTTGGAAGTTGTTCACAAATTCTGTGGATAAAACAACAGCTAAGAGACTTTGGAATTGAAAATTCATGCACTGAAATCAAATGTGACAACACCAGCGCAATCAATCTCACCAAGAATCCGATTATTCACTCAAGAGCAAAACATATAGAGATTCGACATCACTTCATTAGAGATCATGTTCAAAATGGAGAAGTTACGATTCATTTTATTGACTCAAAGAATCAACTGGCGGATATATTTACAAAGCCTTTGGAGAAAAATCAATTTGAAGTTATTCGTTCCAGACTCAATATCTTAAAGTCTGAGGAAGTTCAGACCCAGGACTAAAAGTCTAAAGACTCTCAGACTCAGATGATCAAGATTCATGACTGTAAGTTATGTTATTTTATTATCTCTCAGATCAAATCTCAAAAAGGTACGATCATCTATTCGGAATTGATTGTTGCTATTTTCAATTTCCGTGATTATTTCAATCTTTCCTTTTCGAAAAAGAAGTTATTTTTAAAATGACAGTTATCTAATTCTTGAAAAGGCAGTTATTTTTTTAAAAGGTATCTTTATATTTCCTTTTTACGACTTTCCGTATGCCTCGCTTCGACTGCCTTATATACTGTCGGTTCCTCCTCGTTTTACTCACAAAAACCCTAAGAGAGTATCGATCTTCCACTTCCGTCTTCTTCTCTTGTTTAATCCTTGAAAAGTTGTCATCTTTCTTGGAAAACAAGCTTGGAATCTCTCAAAGACTGTGAAAGATGTCGTCCCAAAAAAAGTCTTCAAGGATCACGAACAGGGGACCACATCAAATGCATGAGGGGCCTATGCACTTTGATCTCACCGAGGAAGAAGAATCTCCTAGACAACAGCAGAGCCCACAACATTCTCAACAGCGTCCATCTCCTCCATCTAGACCTCAGAATGTTGCACATCAAGAAGAGGAAGAAATCATCGAAGACGCAGAACCCGTAAGAACTCTTAAGCCCGATTTTACCTACAAGCTTTATCGTGCTTTGAAGAGGAGTGATACTCCGTTGAACTTCATTGATGAATTTCTAAAAGACAAAGGGTATAGAAATGAAACTTTCTTTTTACGCACAATGGAACGATTGGGAATTGCCCCTACTGGTTCGGCAGAAGAGGCATTGGCAAATATCCCAAGCGATCCACATGTTAGAGGGCTGAGTCAACCAGATGGGAATGACGATGATAGGATGTACAGTCAGTTTAAACCTAGAATGGGTGTTGCAGCAAAAATCCGAAACAAAAGGACGGATTTGTTTCGATCGGATGGCCACAAGCAACTGTACTCTAAGTTGCTGAAGCGTGGGGTGATAAACCCTAGAAGTGTGGACTTTGATTTTCTTGACTCTGTGAATGTCAATCTGCGGAAAAAATTCAGTCTTCTTCAACTCGAACAGTTTTGTTCTAAAACTACAGAAGCTTATGCTGAACTTACTGCTTATTTTTATTCGAATCTCAGTTTCTTGAATGCAAATAGGTTCTCTTTTAGTGTTCGAGATCAGGACTATGTGGTTGACATGAATACATTGGCGATGTGATTGGGGTTGAAAGAGGGAGATATCAACCTATCAATGTGTCTGTTGCTCGTGCAACGTTGGAGCTTGTTAAGGATAGAAGGACGGAAGGAAAGATTTCCTATTTGAGAATGAATGTGTCCAACATTTTGCTTCACAAGATAGTGATTAACTGTCTCAGACCAAAATCAACTTCAAAGACCGACATTTCAAACTCGGTGCAAAGTTGATGTATGCCATCAATGTTGGTAAAAAGTTCTCTCTTCCACACACTATTATGTTGCACATGTATAGAGCAGTGGTGAAGGACAAGGGTCAACTTCCATACGCAGCTCTTGTGACCAAGTTATTCAGACATTTGAACGTTCAGCCTCCCCGGATTTTTTGTGTTTGAGCGTGCGATCAAATGGTGGTGGGATTGAAAATGGTCTCTAAAATGCATCTGAAGGAACTCAACAAGGTGTTGGAGCAATTCAAGGAGAAAAGCCCTGTCAAGACTCATCAAATCTCTTCAGCTGCAAAGAGGAAAGGGAAGGAGCCCATGGTTGCTCCATCAAAGAAAAGAAGAGCTCTCATCATTGAGGATGAAAAGGATGAGGATGATATCACCATTTCTGCAATGGCATTGAAGAACTTGAGTCGTTCTGTTCCAGAATCAACGGAGAGACAGGAAAAAGACACTGATGAGACAGAACAGAGGACTGGAGAAAGAGAAGATTTGGAAGCAGAGGAGAAAGAAGCAGAGGAGAGAGATGCAGAGGAGGAAATAATTGAGGAAGAAGAAGAAGAGGAGAGAGGAGATCAAGCGGAAGTAGAGCATGAGGAACACTTTTCTCCAACTAAATGCATGGAAACAGGGGGAGATCCTGAGAAAAGAGGAACGTCCTCATTCCTTGCCACCAGTGAAGGAATAAGTCGTTCTCCAGCAGATCCAGAGGACATCTATGCCTCTCAATTTCCTGAGGAGGGACATGATTTTTCATCGCCCAATCTGCGTGACCATGCTAATTTGCCATCATCTGCCTATACTCCATCTGATCGTGCAGAAGCCAGTACTCAGACTGATAATTCAGCAGACTTTCGCAGAATACTTGATGTTCTCTTGGAGATGCGGGGTCAAATATATGCTCTGGGGATGCGAAGTACGAACTTGCAAAATGCAGGTCAAACCTCTTCGCTTTCTTTGCATGATCAAATTCATGCCCTTGCTCTTCAAGTTCAAGCAAATGCCAAGGGTGAAGATGTGGCGCAACAAGGAGGATTTGAAAAAGCTGGAAGGGATTGTCCAGTCAATGGGAGATTTCCAGCTTGTTTGTGTTCCCAAGCAATCTTAATTCCATTCTCTTTTCATCTCTACCTTTTTAATGATGACAAAAATGGGGAGAGCTGTGGTGCAGATTTGATTTGAACTTTGAACTTTGAAACCTTTTGAACTTTTGTGTCGATTATGTTTGATTGACTTGACTTTTGTGTTTGGCTGTTTGGATTTGAACTGGATTTGGATTTGACTGTTTGAACATTTGTTTATCTTAAGTACTATTGATATCTCATGGCTTTGTTCATTTACAAGACTAACCTACTTTCTGTGGATGCGGATTCTAGTGTTATTACTAAGCCACTTATCTTTGTGAGATATCCATATTTGCCTAAGTAATGTTTTGCAGGTCAAAGTTATCCAAATCTGCAGGAAAGTTTTGTCACCATAAAAAAGGGGGAGATTGTTGGAGAAAACTTCCTTGAGTGTTTTGAAGCTGACAAAACGTTTCCATCAGTCTAGTCTGCAGACTTGCAGACTCTTCCATCAAAGTTTGAAGACCTCCGGACTGCCAGACTCAAGACTCAAAGTCTATCCTCATTGACAGTCTCTAGACCGTCGAGGAAGGCTTATCCAGAACTGGATGTTTCGTTAAGGATTTGACTTTATCGACTGGAGAAGATCTCTTGGCTGGATATAGCATGTCAGAATCCTTTATTCAAATCAAGATTGATTAAGGGATTTTGGATCCGTTGATTGACGAAGTAAACTTGGAAGGTTCTACTTATGGAAACCTAGATCCCGATTGCATGGGCGAGCAGGATTGATGGGCTATTGTCATGTTCCTTAAATAGCTCGAAGATCTTCCTAATTGATTCTGTCCAATGGGTAGATTGGAAGAATTCCTTTGGCAAGTGCCAACGGGTATGATGGCATAAAGGAGTATATAAGGTAGACGTTCCAGTTGTTCGAGAGGGTGCGCGATAGAAGAATTCTAAAGTCTGAAGTTCCTTGTTCTTAGTCAATTAAACTGTTGAGCGAAATCTTGTACGCAAAAGAGAGTCTATATCTTTGAGAGACCTTGAGGAAGTGTAGTAGAGTCTCTACACTGTGGAATCAAGGAAGAGCTTTTCTGTAACAACTCTTTTGTTCATAGTGAAATCCAGCCGGTGGGCTGTCAGTAAGGAAGAGTGGACGTAGGCTTGGATTAAGCCGAATCACTATAAACTCTGTGTTCATATTCTCTTCCCTACACTCTTTTACTTTGATCGTAACTTGTTTATTTGAAAAGAGAGAAATTTCCTTTTCATAATCTATTATTGATTAGTGCTGAACACTTATCTTGGAAATTTGTTTTTACACCTATTCACCCCCCTCTAGGTGCTTATACTAGCTTTCACACGGTGGTCTCTTCTTTTGTGTGTTCCTGTTGTAGCCGCTTGGCTTCTTCTCTCGGCTTCCTTTCACTCATAATGAGTCTATTCATCTTGAGTTCAAGTTTTTGAAGCCTTTTGTTTGTACAATTTGGCCTTTCCCCAATATATTGCTTACTTTTACAAAAAAAAAAAGAAAGAAAGTTATTCGGATATAGTTACTTTATTCTAGTAGTTAAATTCAATAAGTTGACACATAAATTATTTTTATTGCTACCTGAATAAAAAATAATAAAATTTTAATAAAGGATAGCTTATTGAAATATACTTTATCAATGAAACAGAACAAGAACCCCGTTACCTCAAGCTTACAATCGAAACACTATGTATCTTAAACTCGTAAGCATTACATCTTTAAAATAAGAAAATTAAGGTAATAAGTTATTGAAAACATAA
Organism: Eucalyptus guilfoylei; assembly: GCA_016097605.1. Classification (NCBI taxonomy): domain Eukaryota; kingdom Viridiplantae; phylum Streptophyta; class Magnoliopsida; order Myrtales; family Myrtaceae; genus Eucalyptus; species Eucalyptus guilfoylei. Next base: position 22,566,270 of record CM027865.1, on the reverse strand, counting down.
CATACTTACATTTTATTTAGTCTAATATTCTGCTTTTCAAATGCATTTATTTTAAGTATATCTATTGTGATGCAACAAATCCACTTACTTTGGAACAATAATTAAGATAATTCATAAATTGAATTCTTTTTAGTTAATTCAAATTGCTGTATTTTTTAGCTAAAGGAGTTAATATTTATCTCAAACTTGCAGTATACCTTCATATAAAAATTTAAGATAATACCTTATTCAAAACATAAAGTATTTATATTTCATTTAATCTAATTTTCTGCTTTTTAAGATGCACTTATTTTATCTTTCGTGATGCAAGACATATATTTATTTTGGAGCAATAACTAGTATGACTTAATTGGAAATATTCAGTTGATTCAGTTTGTTGTAGTGAAACTTTTAATTAGTTAATCAAAAGAAACATACTTACAAATATCAAAATGTCTATTCAATACAACTTAGTTTTTTGAAATCTCATCTTTGTCTGGAGAAATACAAAAATCACATCGTTTTAGCTGCTGAAACTGAACTCCACCTCGTTGTGTGCTCTACTGCGAGCTGGGCAAACAACGAGGATTCCTTGTCTAGCAATCTTTTCGGAGAGTCATATTCAGCAACAAGGCCTGGACACAGATTCAAAGTGAGAGAGAGATATTGATGCAGCATGAGCCAAACATGCAAGGCCGAGATGAGTTCGTGTCATGAAATACTAACCATGGTCTAGAAGAAGAATGATGTCGCCGTCGAGAACAAAAGTGATCCGATGTGCAATGGTATTAACAGTACAGTCGGCGAAGTGTGTGGCACCCCTCAATGGCCCCCGAACCGTTAGGGTCGCCACAATTCGATTACCATTCTCTTGCTTGACCTGAAGGTCTATCAATCCTGGGGGTTTACATCTTTTAGATCAGTCCCTGCGCAATTTGCATGGCGGAAGCACATCCATCAACTCCCTTCCTTATATTCAGAAAACGATGCACACCAACTAAACATTTATAGGTAAAAGCCGAACACTTTTATTTACTTAAACCAGATGGACATCATTCATCGGTACATCAAAATGCCAAGGTCTTCTATACTCGGCTATACTTCAAAAGATGACCGACATCTCCTCCAACAGTCGTATACTTTAAGTCCATTGATCAGTGTTGGCATCCAAAAGTTCCTTCCTTTGCTATCCTCCTCCTCGCAGTCATATCCAACCACTCGATCCATCTACCGGTGGCAGTGGTAGCAGAGATATCTTATCTAGTCTGAAATGTTAGTCCCCAAACGGGGTGAGTACAACCACTCAGCAGTAAAGATCCACCAAACTACACGATGCGTCAGACAGAACAATCAAGGTATCACGAATAAAGCACATATCATCCATGCATTCGAACATACCTCACCATACAGCCATGCATATATCACCATGCAACGTGCATATACCACCATGCACTTGTACATATATCATCAAGCAGCCATGCATATATCACCATGCAACGTGCATATACCACCATGCACTTGTACATATATCACCAGGCAGCCATGCATATATCACCATGCAACATGCATATACCACCATGCACTTCATGCTTGCATTTCCATGAGGTTCATCCCATGCCATATGCACACATCCATGCGCATGATTCAATTCTCAATTTTATCTTTCACAAGGATCTCATCATTTTTCTTTCCAGGGACCAATGTTTGCATCCCTCATTTACCGCTCGCACCCAACCTGGCATCACGAGGAACCTCCGACACACACCTCCGGGCATCTCGCATCCCACTTGGCATCACGAGGAATCTCCCCGGCACACACCTCCAGGGCTTCCGGGATTACGTACCGACATACCACCAGGCATTCTCCCTGGAATTACATACCGTATACCATCGGGGATCTCGAAACTCCCGAGGACATCCGGCTCCTCCCCCTCTCCATTCGGTCGACAGCCCCATGGGCTCTATGGGTCGGCCTTTTGGCCCACTTTAGGTCCAACACTCTTGGGCCTAAAGTCCAAACTTAAATGGCCCAAAATTTTCTTAAATAAACCCATGTTTACTTTTAATAATCCACCTTAATTCTCATTTAAATAAATACCTAATTGCAAATTAAAATGGCCAAAAGACTTTATGACATTAATCCATAAAAAAATCAAATCTATAAAGTGCATAGTCAAGAACAAAATCTTCCTTATCAAATTGTCCTATAACACCAACCTTGATCATCCATTAACATAAGATATATTTCTATCCAAACAATTCTCCATTAAAATACTCGGCATTAATCTAATACAATTCTTTGGTCTAAAGGCCATAACATAAATCAATAACACTTCCATCACCTTTCCATATGTCGTAATGCATCCAGAGGTTGCCATGAAATTTTGGGATGCCACAAAGTGATGCCTCAAAGTTTGCTGAATCACATTATTGGTGGCTGTATCGATGGAAGCAGTGGCTTCATCAAGTACCAAAATCTTGCTTTTCTTGAGCAAGACACGACTAAGACACATGAGCTGCCTCTGTCCCATGTCCAGTTCTCTCCATTCTCTGCAACTGTAGGTCAAGTGACACGGCCCATGGACGGAGCATGATCTAAGACCGTCCGTGATAAGCCGTGTCATGCACAAAGGGCTGCCTAAGAACAGCCCACGACTGACCCACGATCAATCCATGAACAATACGGACAAAGGCCCATGCATGACTCATGAACGACCCGTGAGCAATGTTCGACCAGCCCATGTGCAGCCTGTGACCGTTCAGCTGCTCTCGTGTCAAACAGCCCTGTAGACCCAGATCTTGCTTCTGACACAAGTCCATGGTCTTCCCAAGGGCCTGCTGTGTACAACCATCAAGTGCCCCGCGATGTAGCTTTGTAATAATGATACGGATTCAAAATGCACCATTGGATTGGAGGGATGATCAACGGTTAAGATGTGACCCGTGCTTGTATAATTAGGGATCCTCTCTCTCATTGTAATTAGTTCGTTCACAAGTGAATATACACTCTCTTTGCCCATCTGACTCTTGTGTTCGAGCGTGTGTGCGTAAGGCTAACTTGAGATCGATAATCCTAAGGCCGCACGGTGTTTTGATCAATCGAAATCGACCGACCCGTGACAAGTGGTATCAGAGCCTAAGTTCCAATCGTAATGGCTAATCCTCATGCTAATGCTTCGGTCGTGCAAGGTGATGACTGAGAAAATCGTGGGCGTCAAACCGAGAGGGCCACCTGGTCGAAGAAGAACCGTGCTATCTCAAGCTCGAGGGATTTAAATGGGGATTTGGAGAATTGAATGATGGTCCTAGAAGAGACTGTCACGGACGTCCAAGCGATGATGGATGACCTGAACTAGACCATCGAAGGAGCGGAACTCGGCATGGAGAAGTTCTTGGCCGAAGTGCAAGAACTCTAGGCCGGCATGGGAGAGCTCTATGTCGAAGTGTTGGGATCCATCATGCACGAGCTATAGCAGGGGGATGAGACCTGGGAGGCCACGATAGTGGCCCTGCGCGCCGAGATGGCCGAGATGAAAAGCAAGCTCGCCGAGCTTGAAGCTGCACGCGTGAACAGGGTGATCATCGTGCAACCACATGCCGATGCACCCAAGCCAAAAGAGTTCAAGGGCTCATGGGTGGCAAAGGACATGGACAACTTCCTATGGTACATGGAACACTACTTCCAGACCATGGGAATGACCGACGACGTAATCCGGGTAAACATTGCAGCCATATATTTAGCTGATGATGCGTTGTTGTGGTGGCGTCGTAGGTCGGATGGTAGGAATGGCGATCTTACCACGACATGAGCTCAGTTCGTCGAGGAATTTTGGCAAACCTACTATCCTGCTTATGCGGAGGAGGAAGCCCACGGGGAACTCAAGTGCCTAGAGCAAAAAGGTGGAGTTCGCGACTATGTGAAGCAGTTCTCGAACTGCTGCTTCTGTGGCCGAGTTCATGAGCGGACTCAAACCATGGGTCAAGCAAGAGCTCAAGCGGTGCAATGTAATGGATCTCTCAACGACTATTTCTATGGCCGAGTCCCTCATGGAATACAAACCATTGCCCTCGGCCAAGCCAGACTCTTGACCAAGAGAAAGGGCCACTAATGGGGGAGATCGGAATCGGTACAACCGTCCGAATGTAGGCAAACCACCTACGGTCCCTCATAAGGCTCAACCTGAGTCGAGCAGCAGAGGATATCATCGCAAGGTATGCACCTACAAGTGCTTCTTTTGTGACGGGCCGCACATGGCGCGAGATTGTCCAAAAAAATGGAAGCTGACGGCCTTGTGCAAAGAGGATGGACCACGAGAGGAGGCGCGGTTGGGATCGTTGCGGATCCTTAGGTCGATCAAGGCCAAGAAAGCCAAGGAACTCAAAGGAATGATGTTCGTGGACGTGAAGATCGAAGGTACCACGATGAGTGCGCTTGTGGATACCGGGGCGTCCGACCTCTTCATCTCCAAAGAGGCCGCGAAGAAGCTGAATCTTCCGGTCGAGATGAGTGATTCCGGTTGGCTTAAAATGGCGAACTCCAAGGAAGTCATGACTAGCGGCATGGCTAAGGACATGGAGCTGCACCTTGGTCCATGGATCAGCAAAAAGGATATCAAGGTAATCCCCCTTGATGACTATGATTTCATACTTCGTTTAGGATTCCTCGATCAAATCAATGCAGGCGTTCTGCCTTTCACAGATTGCATATGTATCTTAGACAAGCGGTGCCAATGCATGGTCCTGATCTACAGCAAATCAGGACACGATAGGAAGATAATATCGGCCATGTAGCTATCTAAAGGGTTGAAGAAGGGCGAGGTGATCTTCTTCACAACGTTGAAGGAGGAGGGCGTGGAAGAAAGCAAGGTACCCGAAGAGGTGTCCCGAATCTAATGTCTTCCAAGATGTGATGCTACCCGAGCTGCCAAAGAAGCTGCCTCCTCGGAGAGAAGTCGACCATCGGATCGAGCTTGTGCTCGATGCTTGACCACCAGCCATGGCACCCTATCGCATGGCTCTACCCGAGTTGGAAGAGCTACGAAAACAACTGAAAGAGCTGCTCGACGCGGGCTATATTTGGCTGTCTAAGGCTCCGTTCGGTGCTCCGGTGTTGTTCCAAAAGAAGCATCACGAATCTCTCCGTATGTGCATAGACTACCGAGCCTTGAACAACCTCACCGTCAAGAACAAGTATCCAATCCCACTCATCGCTGACTTGTTCGATCAGCTCGGGGAAGCCCGATGGTTCTCCAAGCTTGATCTTCGATCGGGGTACTATCAAGTTCGGATTGCCGAAGGGGATGAGCCAAAGACCTCATGCGTGACCCGATACAGATCATATGAGTTCTTCGTCATGCCTTTCGGCTAGACAAATGTGTCGGCCACATTCTGCACTCTCATGAACAAGGTACTCCATTCGTTCCTTGATCGGTTCGTTGTGGTTTACCTTGATGACATTGTTGTGTACAACCGAACGCTTGAGGAATATGTCGAGCATTTGAGCCAAGTTTTCCAGACTCTTCGGGAGAATGACCTATATGTAAAGTGCGAGAAGTGCGCTTTCGCTCAAAAGGAAGTCCCTTTCCTTGGGCACATTGTCGGGGGCAGACGAGTATGGATGGATGCAGCTAAGATCCGTGCCATCGTTGAATGGAAGCCACCAACTAAGGTGACAGAGCTAAGATCCTTTCTCGGACTCACAAATTACTACTGGCATTTCATCCGAGGATATTTAAACCTCACCATACCACTCACGGATATGCTGAAGAAAGAAAGGCCGTGGGAGTGGACGGATCGGTGTCAAGAGGCGTTCGATCGGTTGAAGCATGCCAAGATCGAAGAGCCGGTGCTTGTGCTACCCGACTACACCAAGCCATACAAGGTAGAAACCGATGCTTTTGATTTTGCTATCGGTGGTGTCTTGATGCAGGAAGGGCATCCGGTTGCCTTCGAGTCTCGAAAGTTGAACGATACCGAGTAATGATACACAGTCCAAGTGAAAGAGATTACCGCGGTGGTGCATTGTCTTCGTACATGGAGGCATTACCTCTTGGGATCGCAGTTCATCGTGAGGACCAACAACATGGCTACGAGCTACTTCCAAACCTAGAAGAAGCTTAGCCTGAAACAAGCTCGGTGGCAAGACTTCTTGGCCGAGTTTGATTACGTGCTGGAATACAAGCCCGGAAAATCCAATTTCGTGGCCGATGCCTTAAGCAGGAAGATGGAGCTGGCCAACGTGATGAGTCAACTCAATTGTCCATGGATTGAGCGTATCAAGGAAGGGCTAAAGCACGATCAAACAGCCCAAGCCCTCCTTTGGTATGCACAAGAGGGCAAGACAAGGCGGTTCTGGTACGAGGACAATCTTCTCTACACCAAAGGACGGCGACTCTATGTGCCACTCCACGAGAAACTTCAGAAGGAAGTCCTACACAAGTGCCACGATTCTAAATGGGCGGGTCATCTTGGAATCTACCGCACCATGGCACTCGTCGAGGATCAATATTATTGGCCGCACGTGAGGGACGACATTGAAGCCTACGTGCGGACGTGTCTTGTGTGCCAACAAGACAAGATAGAGCAACAGTCACCGGCGAGGCTCTTTGAACCATTGCCTATCTCGGAACGTCCATGGGAAAGCATTTCCATGGACTTCCTCGTGAACATGCCAAAGTCCGAAGGGTGTCGGACCCTCATGGTTGTGGTGGACCGCTTCTCCAAATATGCAACGTTCGTGCCAGCTGAGGAAGCTGCCAAGCTGTTCCTCAAGCACGTCGTCAAATATTGAGGCATTCCGCGCACGATCGTGAGCAATTGCGATCCTCGATTCATCGGGCAGTTTTGGACCGAGCTCTTCAAGTTGCTGGGGACAGACCTCAACTTCTCCACGAGCATGCATCCCCAAACTGACGGACATACGAAGTGGGTGAATGCATTGCTGGAAATCTACCTCCGGCACTATGTGAGCAACATGCAAGTGAATTGGGCACGGCTGATCGACGTGGCTCAATTCTCCTACAACTTGCAGCGCAGTGAATCCACGAATTAGAGCCCATTCGAGATCGTGACCGGGCAACAGCCGCTTACACCAAGTGCGATTGCCTCGGGATATCGAGGAAGCAGCCCCTCCGCATACAAGTTCACTAAGGAATTGGGTGAGCATGCGGACTTGGTGCGGGCGTGCCTCAATAGAGCCGCGAAGCGCACCAAGAAGTGGGTCGACAAGAAGCGACGGCACGTGGAACTTCAGGTTGGAGACTTGGTGTTGGCCAAGCTACACTTGGTCCTTCGATACCAAGACGTGCACAAAGGGTGAATCCGTCGCTATGAAGGCCCCTTCCGAGTGTTGCAGCGGATCAAGAAGGTAGCATACAAGCTGGACCTGTCGGCCAAACTCAAGGTACACCCTGTGTTCCATGTAAGTATGTTGAAACCATTCCATGCGGACGAGGACAACTTGGTTCAAGGCGAGTCACAATGAGCGCCCCTTGGAGCAAGAACCTCGTATGATCGAGATGTTGAATGCATCATGGCAGACTAGATCATATGGAAGAGATATTGTGTGCCAAAGAAGGAGTACCTCGTTTGGTGGAAGGGCTTTCCTGAGAGTGAAGCGAGTTGGGAACCCTCCGAGGGCCTCTAGCAGTTCAAGAAGCACATCGAAGCCTTCCATGCCATAGACGCGACAAGGGCTTCGCCAGATTAGGTGGGGGAGAATGACACGGCCCATGGACGGAGCATGATCCAAGACCGTCTGTGATGGGCCGTGTCACGCACAAAGGGCTGCCCAAGAACAGCCCAGGACCGACCCACGATTAATCCATGAATGATACGGACAAAAGCCCATGCGCGACCCATGAACGACCCATGAGCAATGTTCGACTAACCCATGTGCAGCCCGTGACAGTTCAGCTACTCTCGTGTCAGACGGCCTTGCAGACTAGATCTTGCTTTTGACACACGCACATGGTCTTCTCAAGGGCCTGCTATGTACAGCCATCGAGTGCCCTGCGGTGTAGCCTTGTAATGATGATACGGATTCAAAATAAACCGTTGGATCGGAGGGACAATCAACGGCTAAGATGCGACCCGTACTTGTATAAATAGAGATCCCTCTCCCTCATTATAACTAGTTCGTTCACAAGTAAATATACACTCCCTTTGCCCATCTGACTCTTGTGTTGGAGCATGTGTACATAAGGCTGACTTTGGATCGATAATCCTAAGGCCACACGGTGTTTTGATCGATCGAAATCGACCGACCCATGACACAAGCATCTCATGAGCGAGCTAAAAACAAGTACAATTCTGGAATATGGCAGAAAAAAAATTTCAATTTGGTCTCCCGGTAATTTTCTACAATTTGAATTCTGAATTGTTGCAGAATTTCTGCTGGTAATAGAAGCACAAACAAGTATAGTTGAAGAAAAGGTCCTGAAAAAACCTGGCAAATCTAGTTTCCCTTCTTTCTTCCTCACTTCGTCCCCGAGTTGGCACTTATCCAATGCCTAGAATTGCAGGATGGATTAGCTTTTGCTGACTATGGTTTATGTTGCATGAGCTACAAAAGAACTTCTATTCACGAAAATTTTGTAATCAAACTGGGGAAGAAAATGAACCGACCTCCCAAGTCTAATCTTCAGTGTATTCCTCAAGGTCAAGGTTGCTTCACACGGTGCCCTCAAACATGGTTGGATCTTGAGGAATGATACTTAATCTAGACCTCAGATCATGCAGCTCAATATAGGAGATATTGACGCCATCTATTAGCATTTGACTTGCACAAGGTTCTACATTATGGAAAAGTGTTTGTATGAGAGTTGATTTGCCACTGCCTGTTCTCCCTACGATACCCGTTTTCATCCTGCTAGAGAAAGTGCATGTGATGCCTCGCAGAACGAGTGGCAAGCGAGGAGCATATTGGACCTGATGTTCCTCCCAAATTGCCAGAAAGGGGAATGTGTTGATAATTGTACCAAAATAGCAAAATCATTTGTTTGAGACATAATAGAGAGAAAATATTTCGTCACCGGCAAATCAGAGATACCAATATCTTTGTTAAAATATAATACGCGGAAACGATAAAATCTTGCAATTTATGTCAACGCGAAATCACCAGAGAGATAAACGAGAAATAATAAGGACACTAGAGATTTATGTGGTTCAGTCCAACTATCAGTACCTACGTTCACAAGGAGAGCTAGCAGCAAATAATCCACTATAATCGGATAATCAAAGTTTACAATCGCTCAAATGCTCGAGTGTTTCCCACGCCTAGATTTAAGCTCAAACCCAAAATGTTTATAAATAAACAACTTACTTGGACGTAAACTCACGGCACAAAATTACTATGCATTCTAACTCAAAGTAAAATATTATACGTACGCCAAAACAAGAACTTGGGCATTCGTCTTTTTCCACGTATGTATAGCTTTGCGTTCTCCTTTCAAGGCTTGTGCGGCGTCTTCTGGAAGTGCTGGACGTGCGGCTTATTTTTTCTCCCCATGCGGGACTCTTTAGCTTTTGCAGCTCCACACACACAGAGAAAAGAAACCCCAAAGTTTTTGCCTTTATATACGTGTGTGCCCAGAGTCAACAATTTGACCTAGGCCACCCATGTGCTCTTCAATACGAATTTGGCTTCATCTGCACGAAAAGTGAAACCCTTACTTTATCTTTTATATTATTTCCTCTTTCTTGTAGTGACAAATCAACTTCTTTCTTTTGCTTTCTTGTGTACGTCCAAAACAAAGTACAATGAGAGAAAAAAAATTTCGTCATCCGACTTGTAATCCGTTTGGGAAAATCTTTCTCAACAAATTCGGTTAACAAGTCATTATCCAAATTCAAACTTGAGACATTAATTTAACAATTCTCTATATTGGCTCGATGTTTGAAGCCAAACTATAGTGCTCATTATCCATGCTGCTTTCACAATGCCTTGACAGGCGCTTACTCTTCACATATGCCAATAAACTTAAGCAAAGCTTGAGCTTCGCTAAAGGAATAGACTTAATCATCATTTCGCTAAAGAAATAAACTTAGTCATCATGTTTGCTGAGTTATCTGCTATAACGATATTTTTCACAATAACATCATCCTCAGTTAAGACATCTCGGATGAAGTAGTACCTGATATTGATATGCTTTATTTGCTCGTGATAAACTGGATTATCGCACCTTGGTTATCATAATGTATATCCAAACTTTTTTGTTCTAGCCTAAAGTTCAAGAGCAAATTTCATAACCATACTGTCTCTTTCGCTACAAAGGTTAGTCCATGTACTCTGCCTCACTCGAAGACAACAACGTAATCTTGTAAGGACGTTTTCCAACTAACTGCACCACCTGTTAGCGTAAACACATACCCTGCTAAAAACCTGCAATCATCTAAGTTACCAGCGTGATTCGAATCCACAAAATCAGTGATCTCATTGCCATTACTATCCTTCCAGTACACTATACACATGTCTGATGTCCTTTTCAAATATTTGAGGATCTAGCTCACAACTTCCCAATGAGGTTTATCAGGATGTTTCATATAGCAACTAAACACACTCATGGCTTGTGAAATATCAAGCCTAGTTAGAGCTATTAAACGGGTGGGTCAAGTCGGGTTTGAGTCGGGTTATTAATGGTCCGACTCAAATTGACCCATTAACCAATTTATGACCCTATTTGTGCCTAATCTAATTTTTCGACCCATACCAGATCCGACCCGTACCCGACCCGACCCAACCTATATTAATAAAATATTTTCATATTTAATCAAATTTAGGAAAAATTATTCTTATTTTTTTTTACAGATTATATTGCTAAAATACTTCCAAGCAATATAAATCTAATCAATAAATTTTCAAATTTCTATAATTTTTCAACAAAATTTTTTTTTCTTTTCCTTTCTTTTCCTTTTTTTTTTTTTCTACATCCAGAGGTTCGCCGGCCAACCTATTTAAAACCCATTAAATCGCTAAGCATCCACCGACCAACAAAAAAAAATGCTAAGTAACCCATTTATGACCCATTTAAAAATTGCTCGAGCTGACAATGAAAATTGCTCACTTTCCCATTTTCACTCCCAGTCAAAGAAAATTGCTCGAGTTGACAACGATGTAGGACCATCGGACTAGATTTTCTTGCCCAACATTCCAGTATACATTCAGTGTTTGTACAAAATATACCCGTTCAATCTATGAATATGGTGAAACAATGTTGTTCCCAAATATACATCGCCCGTTGTCCATATCTTGATCTTTTGGCAGACGTCTCATTTACCTATGGGAAGAAGCAACCGAAAATTTGTCAACCAACGGTCATTGACAGTAGCTTGAAATTCCAACCAAAAACTTGTCTCAAGATAGCAATCTTGAGTGGTAAAGAATAATTGAAATGAATTTCATTAAACAGTCGGAACAGAGGTAACAGGACACTAGAATTTCCTCTGAAGATTACACTGTCTTCAATGGCAGTTTTCATTTTCAAAGAAATGTCAGAAAACATATTCATCCCATACCATAATTCTGGCGAACCAATGTGAATTTGTAAATAGCTTTCATTAATGAACCATTTTTCATTAAAAATAATTTATTTTTTATTTTATTTATTTTATTTATTTATCTTTTTATTTTCTTAAAAAAATTGCACTTTTGATTTTTTAGAAAGGAAATAGGAAAAAGCAAAAAATAAACTAAAAAAATTTAAAAAACTTTGCAAAGATTATCTATATCAGCACCAACCGTACCAAGTAGAACGGTCAAGATTGGCGTCGCGATTTCTAATCAAAATTAGTCAAATAACTATATTGGCAAATCGTCGAAAAGTTTAGGACTAAATTGACATAATTAAAATATTTAGAATTGAATTGATTGTCATTTATAATATATTTAAAACTTTTAGGGCAATTTTTGCCATCACTTGTACATGTCCACATAAAAGTCATGATTGAAATTTTGTTTCTACCGAGGGTTGTAACAATAAAATGGATATCCCATACAATGCATGGCATGAGGTGGATGTTTTTTTAATCTTATGCTTGAACAAATCAAAGTAAATAAGTTAAGATTTGTCGGGATTGTGACTTGGCCTCTCTCGTAGGAAATTGCAAAATGTACCATCCCGAGCTCACTTATTTTCATAGACGTCGCTCCCACATGTTTTTATCCAATAGATTATGTGAAAACATATGATATGGGCATAGCATAATTTAATAATTTGATTTCTTACCTTGGAGTATACGATCACTTCAATCCGGGCATTGTTACATAAGTAGCCTACATAGGAACATCCGAAATGTCCACCTGCATTGTTACATAGAAGCCTACATAGGAACCTCCGAAATGTCCACCTGGCAATGTACATCTTCTTCCTCCGAATCTTCCAATTAGCAATATCATTGTTCTTCAACTTGAATGTGAGTGGGTGATTTATGTCATTTTGTTGACTTAATGATTACTAAAATTATACGTATATACTTTCTATCAAATTACATTTTTACCCATGTCCGGATGAATAACACCATTTATTGTACGTTGACTTTGGCTGGTTGCGATTTGCATGATGATAATAGCCTTTCATTTTTTTTTTCCAAACACAATATTCTAGATTGTCTCATCGACCTTTGCTACCGACACTAACATGTCTATTGCTATCTAATAATTTTATTTTGACATGATCATGGTCAGTTGATATTTTGAATTGCTTGTACCCAATATAAATCACTTTTCAAGTCCGACCAAAAGAAAAAGTCCGATCAAGAAGGCGAAAACACATTATTTCTAAATAAACAAAATTGCAAGAAATTATTTACTTAATTAATTCATCTCAAGAAAGGTATAATGTGTGTGTGTCTACGAAAGTTTGTTGTCTTAAGTCGCAAATGATAGCTATTCTAATAAGAAATTGATTTCTGGGAAAAAAAAAAGATTTTTCTATTTTTATTTTTTGATGAATTTTTGAGTAAAAATACGTGTTTGATAACAACTTAAAATTTATGTTCCCCAAATAGAAATTTGTTTGATAATGACACAAAATTTCTTTTTCTTGAGCGGCGAAGGCAATAGGCGCGGCAACAGCGGCAAGTGTGGCAGCAACCAATAGTGACGGCAGCGGTGGCAACCGGTGGGCGGCGGCCAGCTACCTATGGCGGATGGCAAACGGAAGTGGTGAGTGGAGGCAGCGGGTGGGTAGCCGACTGGTAGAGAGGACGAGTAATGAGAAGAATTTTTATTTCACATTTCCGTTTTAGAAATAGAGAAGTAAAAAAAATTTACTTTTCATTTATATTTTAAACCTAATTCTGGACTAAAAATTTGTTCTAAAAATAAAAAAATGAAATTGTGTTACCAAATGGATTTATGTTCCAAAAATAAGTCTGAAACAGAAAAATAGTTCGGAACAGAAATAAAATAATTGTCATGCGTGTTCTTAATAACTACTCTATAAAAGTGGAGATGCCACATGTTCAAAATTTGGATATTAAAATTGGGTAAAACAAAAATGATTTTACCGGGCTCCAAGAAAAAGGCTTGTGATCTTGGGTTCGAATTTTATTAAGATCACTCTATGAGTAAAATATTCGATGCATCATATTGATATGATGGAACGCGCCCTTACTCGAGTAAGTGAACTAATCGAGATATGTGAAAGCTAATCTCGTGCACCATCTAATAGTGGGAAAAAAAGAAGAGATTCTTCTTGTCCCTTCATGGTGAGATTTCTCCATGCACGTGTTTTGATCATCTTTCCATTTCCAGGAATTCCCACCGCTAGAACCTTGGACCATCGGTGCCCTTCATTAGTCACATGCACACAGGCTACACGAAAGCCATGATTCATGGGTTGTTTCTACCGAGGGTTGGAACAAGAATGGCTATCGAAACAACGCAGGATATGAGGTGAATGTCTTTGAATCTTACGCTTGAACAATTTGAAGTAAATAAACAAAGCTTAGATTCCGTTTGTATTTGCAGAAAATGACTAATTTAGAATATATTTTCTGAAAATTGATTACTTGTATGATTTATCAAAATGAATTAATGAAAAATATTATCATTGTTTATGAAAATACTTAGACATAAATTATTGTCGGTAATAATAATATTTTTAATTGATTAATTATTTCATGTAGCATAAACGATCATTTTGAAGAAAATATTTTCTAAATCATTCATCTCCGTAATATAATTGGAACCATAGTTGGAGTTATAACTTGGACCAACTGCAATATGTACCATCCCGAATTCACCTTATTTTCGTTGACGTTCTTCACTCGCACATACTTTTTATTCAATAGATTATGCGAAAGCACATGATCCGGGCGTGATCAATAATTTGATTTCTTACGTTGGAGTTCACGATCGACTCAATCCAGACGTTGTTGCATTAGAAGCCTACATAGGAGCCTCCAAATCCCTCCCAATGTCCGCATCTTCTTGCTCCTCCCAATCTCCGGAAATGATATTTTTTGTTCTTCAACTCGAATGTGATGGATGATTAAGACACTTATGTCACCTTGTTGACTTTATGATTACTAAATTAATAGTTTAGTTCTTCCCAATTATATTTTAAACCTGGCCGGGAGGATGCACCATTTTCTTGTGTGCCGACTTGACTGATTACAAAAAGATATTATCTTTTGAAAATGACCGGCGAATTGGAATTATTGTTTGATTTGCCTGATGATATTAACTTTTCATTCTATTCTAAAACCATCATGTTCAGAGATTGTCTCCTCGACTTTTTATAACAACACACACATGTTGTTGCTATCTAAACTTTCCAAGTCCGATCAAAATTAAAAGCGACAATATTTCTAGGTTAACAAATTTGCGAGAAACTATTTAGTTAATAAATTCATTTTGAGAAAGGTACAATGAGTATGTGTCTACCCCTACGAAAAGACTGTTGTCTTAGTAGCTATTTTGTAGAAAGTAGAGACGTCACGGATTCAAAATTGGACATGAAAATGGAGTATGAAAGAAAAAAAAAAAAAGGGATTTTTGTAGGCACATCCAAGAAAAGGAGAAAAGAATTTGCCCAAAAGATATCAAGATATCAATAAAATGTTGACCAAGATGATAAGGGAATTACTTTTCTTTTTGTGGTTTTGGATTCAAATCTCATCAAGAGCATTTCAAGAATAAAATCCTGAATGGACACTGCTATAGGGGAAGCGTGCCCTTAAGATTGTATGGATAGGTAGACTAGTTGGGGTATGCGAAGGTTGATCTATACACCACTTACTGATAAGTCCATAAACAAAATAAATAAATAAATAAATAAAAGAAGAGGAGATGAGTTCTTCTCGTCTCTTCGTTCCATCGCGTGAGGTCTCTCTCCCTCATTCTCCGCAAACAACAGATACGGGCGAGATTTTTCCATGCACATGTTTTGACCATCTTTTTCATTTCCAGGTATTCTCCGCAAGAATCTTGGACCATTGGTGCTCTTCATATGCACATGGGCTTCACAATATCCAAGATTCAATGTTCGTTTCTACCGAGGGTTGGAACTAGAAAATGGCTGACTGTACAATGCACGGCGTAAGGTGTACGTCTTTGAATCTTATGCTTGAACAATTCAAAGTAAATAAGAGGACACAGCATCGATCCTAAAACGCCATCGAAATCTTTCAAACTCAAGAAAAGTCCCCGGTTCTTTCAAGGCAGTGCCTTAATAAGTCATGCGCTCATCTCGGCTTGGGACGTGTTTTAGGGTTGTCCCGCAATTCATGGGAAACCACCGCGACTTCCACACACTACCCAGTACAAATTCCATCAAGTGGACTAGCCAATATGGCGTATTTGATTGAAACAATATCACCATCACTGGTTCCAAAGTAACGTGCACTGAAATGTAGGCTGTGTTTGTTTTGTAAAATTTAACTAGTTTGAAAAAATGATTAATATTATGAAAAACCAAAAATTGATATACTTGTGATCAATTTACTTAAAACTAATTTTTTAATCATAAAAAATCTTAGACTGGTATACTTCTAACAAATTTACTCTTTGTTAATTTCTTTTAAATTTTACCATTAAATTACTGAGTTACATGACATGTGACAATTGATGAATATGTCAATTTGGGATTTTACCCTCTATTTATCATGTGTGTATCGGTTTTATTAATCCAATTTTATGGAAATAAATAGAAAATATATTTGTCACATTTGTACTTGTTTGAGGTTTTGTTGTGATAAAAAAATTAGTTGTGGATAATTTTGTCACAAGTATTCCAGTTTTGGTTTTTTGTGGTCAAAAAGTTAGTTTGGGGTAAATATATTTCAAATGTATTAGTTTAGGGTTTTTCGTTGTATTAACTATTAAAAAAATGATCACTTATAAAAATAAATGAATGAAAAATATTTTCATCATCTATAAAAATATTTAGACAAACTGTTGATGATAATAAAAATATTTTTCATTGATTAATTATTCTTAAACATTCATTTTCTACGAAATAAATTGAGTTGTAATCTCAATGTAAACATTTCTCCGTATCTCAAACCGATTGGATTCCCTTTGAATTTTAGCCACTCGTGAAACAAGTGATAGAGTAGGCGTCGACCAGACGATCTTCGTTTAATTGTTAATAAGTTAATCTCCTTCGTGGCTTTAGTAACGTCTCACAAGTTCTTCTCTTCGTAAGAGGATTGTTCAACGTCATCTCGGTTGTATAACATTCGAAAATCAGTTGATCTTTCTTGTCATTCTCCATTTCCACCGAATTTACATGACCTGTCTCTCATCGAAAACACTTTTTTCCTCTCGATTATGTAACTCGCCGCTTATTGTCACAAAATGTAGCATTAGGATAAAAAGCATAAAGTATATGATTTCCGCTTCAATAATCTCCTAGGCTGTACAATATATTTTCTTAAAAGTAATGACTATTCTAAACATATTCGAACTCCATTATATGATCATGAGTAACCCAATGCCCGTTAAAATGAATATGCAAAAACATATATATAAATGCTCGTGGAGCTAAAAAAAGTTTTATATGTAACCTTTAATGCATATACGTCCATTAAATTTAAGAAAAATACCAAAACGGAACATTCACCTCAATACGCAACAAAAGATTAATGTGCTAAGCCTATCACAAAATGCTCGATAAAAGCTAATTCCAAAAAGATCGTGACCTAAGCTCTACTATGAACAAACGTCACAACTTAACTATAGAAATTTAGAAAAATAAAATGGCCATCCTCCTATTCGAAGGATGCGGCCTCAAACACATAACTGAAATTAACTTGTCATAATATATATGTGATAGAACACCAAGCTGGTTAGAAGATTAGAATTCCAAAGTCCACCTTACATCTCTAGTGACTAACAAACTTAACCCAACAAATATTGTTTCAACATATGTATAACTATCTCAACTTATACCAAAATCCAACTCCCAAAAATCTCCCATTGATTTTGCTCCCATCCTATTTACCGATAGCTGTGGAACCTCAAAAGAATTGAGATAAATGGTGCAAGCAAATTATCGCATAGTGAGTAATACAAATCTCTTTTAAATAAATCGAGCATCCATTATGCATATTTATAAATAGTACCGGGAACAAATTTATCTAAACCCACTATGCATTATGTGTAGAATATCAAAAATGAGTTATGTCACTTCATCTAAATTTTATTGATAGAAAAATTACTCATTTGATCCACAATATCAATGCAAACATATTGATTCAGTTCATAGATCATTCTAGTATTCAATATCAAATTACGATCACTCTTAAAGCCCGCAACAAGACCTACCAAGATTTCCCCCTTGGTGTTGGTCTTCATCTGTATCAATTGATGGCTCAGCCTGATCAAGTTGTCTAGAGAATTGCATGCACACTTACAACCCTCGATTGGCTTAGACCTTAGCAACAAGAGCATATAACCATCAATATGATTCTCCAACCACTCACAAAACAATTTCAGAAAGTATGATTGGGGTCACGAATGAAGACTATCACTACGGTGTCATTAAAGTACACCAGCTCACATATGAATTCGGTTCACAAATCAATATGTATAACCTTTCACAGTTCCTTCCATTAAAAAGAATGCATTTTATATTGCATTCTCAAACCATTTTACAAATAATAAACTCATTAGCTATTTCAAAAGAAGCTTCATCATCCAATTCAAATAACCAAAAAGGTAACAAATGTCCAATTCAGTTTTATGAGACAAATATGCTCTAAACACAACTTTTCCTTTTCAATAAACATCATGCCATGTGATGCCTCTTTCATAACTTATAACATACCTGGTTCCTATAATTTTCAAAACATGAGTTTCCAAATCATAAAATAGATTTGCATCTCTCACCTCAAAATTCGAAACTAAAGAAAGAAAGATACCTTGAGTAGAAAAAATTGGGATTTCTATCAAGTGAGCCAAAAATCAAGTAAAAACTACCATAACACTAAGACTCGACTAAACTAAGCAAAACAATTTGACACGCCGAAGAAGAAGAAGAATCAAAAGGGCATTGATTCAGCTTGTTGAGGTGTTCACGGCTTGCTGAACCAAACCCCCCCCTCTCTCCCCTTTTCTGATTCTTCTTTCTCTCTCCTCTTCACTTCTTTTTTTCTTTTTCATTGCACCAGCTCAATCATGAGACATTTGGGCTGAAAAGTTGAATTTATGCCCTTAATCATGTGGGTGGACTTTAACTTATATGAGCTTTTATTTTAGAGGCCCACCTCTTACGGCCTTACTTTGTTTTTTCTTATCAAGGGCAACGAAAAAAATTAGACCGAAGGCGACAAACAACATTTATCACCAACTACCGGCTGCGGTGGCTCCGCTGGATAAGGCCCTGCTGATCCTCAGCCCAGAGGTGAAGGGTTCAAAACCCAGGGGAGGCGCTAGGTGTATTAAGTGTGACTCGGGGGTGGTGGGTCCTCCGCTTAATCAACTGTCGCGCAGGGTTCTGACGCCATGCGGCTCAGTTTCTGCCCGTTCCTCCAAAGACCAAAAAAAAAAAAAAAAAAAAAAAAAAAAAAAAAACATTTATCACCACACTTGCCCTTATCAAAGGCAACAAGAATAAAATTTCGCATTTGTCATGATCATGGTGGCGAAAATCCACTTTTGCCACGATAAACATAACCTATGGCAAAAAATCACCACTTTCACCGCCAAAAGATTAATTTGATCTACTCTAACACGAGAAAACTTGAACTTCGTGGCATTTGGTTGGAGCAATGGATACGAATTATTAATTTCGCCACTTTTGAAAGTTCCTAATCTTATCACAGGTGATGAAAGCAAAAAACCCATCGCCGTTTCTCAATGCAACAGCGACGAATTTTTTATTTTGTCGTGTTTTTCAGTGTAACAGCGACGAAACAAAAATTGACTTGATTTGACTGACGAAAATTGACTTTTTGTCACTATAGGGTGGAGTAATGGCGACGAAATTTACATTTCATCGCAATTGATATCCCAATGGTGACGAAGACTGTGCTTCGGCCATGAAGTTTGTTTTCGTCACGATACGGCATCTATGGCGATAGAACTATTTTTATCGCCAGCCGTCGCCATAGCCTTGATTTTTTTGTAGTGATGGATGGTCCGATAGAAAGCGAAATCTGGGTTTATTGGTATTCGGCCGAAGAAGGGAATCCGGGTTTAGCTGTGTTGGGTGGGTCCGCCTCATTTGTGGGGGCCCAGCCAATTGATAAAATAAAACAAAAAAGAGAAAGGGAGGTCACAAAGTCAAGAAGAAAGAAAAGAGAGGCTTGCTCGCCCGGGAGTGTGCACGAAGAGAGAGAGAGAGAGAGAGATACACAGAGCATCCAGAGAGAGCGTGGAGAAGAGAAGAAGAAAAGGAGAAATCTTTATGATCCCGATTCGAAGGCTAAACTTTAATAGAATTGACTTAAATTTAAGTATGTTGTTCGTGAGACTCACGGTTATAAGTTAATCAATTTCATTTGTTGAGAATCTCCTCTGAATTTTTCAATCGCAGTTAAAGTTTTCTTATCCCATTTATGTTTATTCATCTTTATGATAATGAAACGTACTTATAATATTATGTTGAGCCTTTAGTGTGTGATTAGAGAAGAACATATTACTTATTCAACTATAGTGATAAGTGAAAGTTTTTGGACAGTTCGTGACTTTTTCCGTATTGGTTTTCAATATTAAATCTTTGGTAATATTGTTAGCTTTATTTCCTTATCATTTACGCATTATATATTGCTAGTTTTTGCTGGGGTTAAGAGAATTTTGGTTGATTTAGTTTCGGATAAGGAATTGATTCTGAATTATGTTTAGTTCATGATGAATTATTGTTCGGATCTCCCCAACAAGTTAGAGAGTACTTTATCTGACATACACATCATATCAAAGTGATGATGTGGAGTACTTGACCAATTACTGATTCCCACCTATTACGCATATAATTCTACTTGGTGTTGTGTATGGGGAGAATTACCAAAAAAGTCCTAAACCTATTGCAATTGTGCCAATTCAGTCCTAAACCTTTTTTTTGGCCAATTTAGTCCTAAACCTTTTACAATTGTGTCAATTCAGTCCATCCGGCTAAAATTGGCTGGCTGGCACTGACATGGACCGGCGAATGCCGATGTGTCATTTTTTAATTTTTTTAATGTTTTTTTTCAAATTTTTAATTTTTTTTGAATTTTTGAATTCTTTTTTTTTTCCATTATCTTCTTCGCCTCCTGTCTAGCTGACGCCGGCCAGAGGCGAGGGCCAGTGAGGTCAGCCTCGCCGGCCAATGGCGAGGCTTGCCCCCGCCGGCCGGAGGTAAGGGCTAGCGAGGGCGAGGCCCCGCCGGATCTGGCGAGGGCGAGGCCCCGCCGGATCTGGCGAGGTCAGCCTTGCTAGCCACTGGTGAGGGCGAGGCCTCGCCAAATCCGGCAAACTTGGCCCTTGCCAAATCCAGTAGGGCCTCGCCCAGCCAAGGCGAGGGTCGACCTCGCCAGTGGCCGGTGAGGTGACCTCCTCAATCGGAGGATCTACGGGTGGCTATCAGTCTCTCTCTCTCATTTGAAGTTGCGAGCACTCAATCCGTGCCTTGCAATTGCGCCTTCGGAGTGTGAGCGAGCTCACGGCTTGCGATTGCCGCTGCATTGTGGACGGCGGGTGAGGAGCCTCGCCAGCCACTAGCGAGGTCGACCCTCGCCTTGGTTGGGCGAGGCCTTGCCGAATCTAGCGAGGGCCGAGCACACCGGATTTGGTGGGGCCTCGCCCTCGCCAGTGGCCGGCGAGGCTGACCTCGCCAGATCTGGCGGGGCCTCGTCCTCGCCGGCCCTCGCCTCTTGCCAGCGGGGGCGAGCCTCGCCAGTGGCCGGCGAGGTCAGCCTCGTCGGCCCTCGCCTCCGGCCGGCGCCGGTCAGCCAGGAGGCAAAGAAGATGATGGGAAAAAAAAAAGAATTAAAAAAGAATTAAAAAATTCAAAAAAAATATTAAAAATTCGAAAAAAAAGAATATTAAAAATATTTTAAAATGCCACATCAGCGTTCGCCAAACGGTCGGCGTCCACGTCAGCGCCGGCCGGCCAATTTTGGCAGGATGAACTAAATTGGCACAATTGTAAAAGGTTTAGGACTAAATTGGCCCAAAAATTAAGTTTATAACTGAATGGGCACAATTGTAATAGGTTTATGACTTTTTTGGTAATTCTCCCGTTGTGTATGCATACATCTTACTTTTTATTAGTTTGTTATACCACATGTATATACGCCACATAAAATATTTTCTCAATCTTTTTGAAGGTTGCACGGGTTCCGAGATACTGCTGTGCCACGGATGGATGAGTTATAAGCTCTTGATGAAGGGTTACAAGTTCTTCCGCACCACGAAATTACTCATATTCATACAGAATTGACGCAAGAATCCTAGTTTACAGGTTCCATAACAGCGTTTGCTGCATTGGAAATCTGAAGCCATTTTCCTTCAAATGCGGGAATCTCCTAGGAAGTTTTTTTTTTTTTTTTGGTCAGATACTCTCTTAGGAAGTTTACCAAGCAAAGGATGGAGTACGTTCTTTGCAGCTCACAGAGCATGATCGCAGAATTCCTTATTACCCAATCTGTATTGGTTCACTTCTCACAGGGGCTATTGCCAGAGACCAGAATCTCAATGAATTATATAATCGCCTTCCAAATATGTGTGTTCGTAAAACAACAATCCCGATTCAAGATCTGAAGTTGTCATAGACTATATATGATGGGGCAGATGTTTTTGGGGCTGTAGAAATTGGAGCTATAGACTATTTACGTGGACAGTTTCTGTCGGTGATTGCGTGCTCATTTAGGGAGGTCTCTTTCCAGGCTTATTAATTGATAGTGGATTGGAGTTGTTGAAGAACACATTCGTGAAGATACAAAGTGGGTTTACAAGAAGGAGACACCCACAACAAGTCCTTGGGTTGAATTTGCAGGCATTTTCTGAATCTTAGCTATGATCTTAAGCAAGGAAAGTGACGTTAAGATTTTTCTGGAGGCAAACACCTGAAAAGGATTATACTCTATTTTACACTATTAGAGGAGGCCCTAATTGTTTTTTTCCCCTCTTCTTTCGACAAGAACGATTTTGATGTTTCTGAAAACAGTAAACCAAAAGACATGCCAAAAGAGCTGATATAAGAGAGTAAGCTCTTCTAGGACCTCGTCCACTTCGTTGTGAGTCAGGTTTTACTTGTGATATTAACGAGCGGAAATACCAAATATTTTTATTCTCACATATATGAAGTAACTAACAGGACATGGGGTTTTAAGAACCAAAATTTTGACACAGGGATATTAACCTTCGAATGTTAGGCTGAGGACAAGAAATATGCCAGGTGGAGAATGTGTCGTTTCGTGAAAAAATATGCTTTATAGTTTGAGGAAGCAAATCGTATCTTTTATTATTATTTTATGCAATCGTTGGTTCGTCTTGATGTTGATGGTAAGGGAAAAAAATATCATAAGAAAGAATAGAAGTAACTTTTGATAATTTATCTATATACTTTTTTAAAGGAAAATGATACTTGAATTATCATAATGTTTGTACGGCACTTATTTTGATGCAAAATTTTTTTGATCGATCATTTGAGTGGTATATCAATGGAAAAATTGATTACTTAAATGTCTTTGATGACAAATTCCGGAAATTCGTCCTACATGGTTTTTAAATAAAATTTATGTTGGAAATATGGAACTACCAATTCTGAGTATCAATAATTGATTCAGTTAATCGGTAATTAGCTTGGTAAAATAGGACATAGAATCATTATGTAAATCGGTGTATATTTCCTTATTTTTTCTTTCCTATCTTATTTTCTTTCTCCAGTATTATAAGTGGAGAATCACACATGTACAACAGATATACAGAAAACACATAATTACAATTTTCCTCTCCATTTCACTTCACTTTCTTACATGGTATTAGAGTGACGCATTTTGATCTAGCTTCCGCAAATACCTTGAATTGCCTTCGGTAGCTTTTTCGATTGTTGTTGCAAATTTCTCCTTGCAAAACATATCGACAGACCATTAGGAATTCATTCATCAAACATCATGCCTAGAAATCAAAGCAACAAATCCAGCAACAGTAACAACGACCAAGAGATGACCTCATCTGTGGAGGAATCATTCGACACCAACAACTCTCCTGAGAATCTGGCGCTAGACCAAATTGCTCAAACTCAGATTTTGCAGCAAGCACTCTCGGCTTCATTACCTACGACTGTTCAACCTTCTGCTATGATTCAAACTCAGGGTCCGATCCAATGGCTGCACATCAGCTGGTATCCAATTCATGGCCAATGGGCCACTGGACCTAGCCATATGTCAACTCAGCAAGGTTTACTTGGAGAAGAAAATGTATCGGGTTCTGGAAATCAACATGGGCCAACATAGGAGAACCAATTCAATGGCGGATCGGGCTGGACAGGACTGGGCTTCGAATCCGGACCCATTCCACCGGGTCTAAGGATAAATCCCTACCCAGTTCCCCATCCCGGTTTCTTGCCCTATCCGTTTCCCTTCAACGGTGGTCGTCTCGAACCCGGCGACCCCCTTTACACGTCGCCGGCCGACAGACCGGAGCTACGACTTATCAGCACACAGCTCACCGAACCGGACAACTATAACACCTGGGCTCGAGACTTTCGACGAGCGCTCGTGACAAAGGACAAGGATGGCTTCCTAGATGAAGCCGTCCCCTATCCGATCGACGAACTGCTGCAACGCCCTTGGCGAAAATGTAATCAGCTAGTTCGTACCTGGCTTGGGAACTGTCTCGCTCCAAATGTTGCGGCTGGGCTCCCATCGACCGAGGACTCGAGAACAATCTGGACGAGCATTCGGGAGATGTACGGACGACTCGATCTGTCGAAACTCTTCACCATTACACAAGCCATCTCGGAACTGAAGCAAGGGAACTTATCAGTTGCCGCTTGCTTCAATCGCCTCTTAGCTCTTTGGAACGAGCTTGAAGTGGCCGAAGAACACCTCGAGGGCCCGGAGACCACACTGCAACAGTACCAAGCAATCCAAGAGAGGGAGAAAGTGACTCGTTTCTTACTAATTTTAAATGAAACATACTTACATTTCCAATCGCAGATCTTGGCAATGGACCCGATGCCCTCACTCGGCCAGATCTACCAACTGGCCGTCCAAGAGGAAAGCCAGAGGCAAGCCGCGACCGAGCACAAAAGAGCCGGCAAAGGAGTCGCTCTTGCTGCTGTTCAAAGAAGTCTCGACTCGACCAAGGCGTTGCAAGGTGTCCATGGAGGTCACAGCTTCGCCGGAGGGATAGAGGGCTTCGAGCAGAGAGGGGAGGAAGATTTGGGGTTGCCGAAGGAGGGAACCCTAACCCTAATCTAAGAATGAACGGTTGGGATGCTGGAAGAAGATTCGATGGCCCTCGTTCTCTCACTTATTCAGCCGAATCCAACGGCCAACTGCAGAGACGATCGGACGGGCTACCATCTGTCCACCCACTCGGCCGAATCAAATGGCCCATATATGGCTACATCAGTGCCCGCATATACGGCATTGGGTGGCCCACGTCATGCCATGTCATCCATAAGGGCCAATGGGCAAAATTTCAAAAATAAGGGTAAATATTTTGAATATTGTAAACACCATCATCATACTATTGATACATGCTGAAAATTACATGGAAAGCCAAGTGATAAGGACAAAAAGGAGATTGCTGCTTACCAGGTTTCAGCACGGAGGACTGATGGTGCAAATCCAACAACTACCCAAGATCAGTACCGGGATATTATGAAGGCATTGAATCAGCTGTCAACTAATGACAAAACTGCAAGTTTCTCAGGTACTTTTCTATGCAAGATGAATTCAATATCAGCTGATGCATGTGTAATTAATTCAGGTGCTAGTGACCATATAGTATGCAACAAGCAGTTATTTTCTAGTATTCAAGAAAGGCCACATTCCTCAGTATCTGTACGTCTGCCCAATGGAAATATTATTCATGTTAGCAAATTTGGAACTATTCACCTCGGTCCAAATATTGTTCTAAAAAATGTCATTTTCATTCCTGATTTTGAGTTCAATCTCTTGTTAGTCTCAAAAGCTTGTGAGGACAATTCTTGCCGTGTCATATTCAATTCCAAAAGTTGCTTCTTTCAGGACCCTTTGACTAGCAGACTGATGGGCTTGGATAGTGTCGTCGAAGGGCTGTATTTCTAGACCAATCTCCAAAAAGATCTTGATTTCATCAATCAAAGTATTACTTGTAATGCCATTGCTAGCAATAAAGATATTATTTTTCATCAACGATTGGGTCATACTGCACGTTTTCCTTACCCTAAATGTCCAATATGTCCATTAGCAAAACAGTCTCAAACAAAATTTCCTATCAGCACATTGAGAGCTACTAGTGTTTGTTCTTTACTTCATATGGACATTTGGGGACCCTATCGCACTCCACATCGTGACGGGTCTCGATTCTTCTTGACCATTGTTGATGATTATACTCGTGCTACTTGGGTTTTCCTCATGCAATCCAAGAGCCAAACATTCCCTACTTTGTCGAAATTTTTATCTCTCATAAAAATCAATTCAATAAACTTTGTTCAAAGGATTCGCACAAATAATGGACGAGAATTTTTTTCTGCGGAATGTGCTTCTTTCCTATCTTCTTGAGGAATTCTACATGAGAGTTTGTGTACTTACACGCCCCAACAAAATGGGATTGTTGAACGCAAACATCGTCACCTCTTAGAAGTAGCTAGAGCCCTAAAATATCAAGCTTCTACACCAGAAAAATTTTGGGGCGATTGTGTGGTCACAACAGCTTACCTGATCAATCGCATGCCAACTAGAATTACGGACTCCCTTTGAATTGCTTTAGGGAAAGTAACCAGTGATTGATTATCTTCGAGTTTTTGGGTGTTTGTGCTATGCGGCAGTCCTAGGGCCACGAAGTAAAATGGATCCTCGTGCTATGCTGTGTATTTTTATGGGATATCCTTCTATGCAGAAAGGCTATAGAGTCATGGAGATTTCTAAAGGACATTTCTTTGTGAGCAGAGATGTTATATTTCACGAAGACATTTTCCCATTTCAAGAAGCAGCATCGTCATCCTCAAGCTCAAACTCAGATCATCAACCCTTCTTATCAGAAAAAGATTTATCTGTCTAACCCCAGTATGTACTCATTGCACCAGAGGAACATATTTTGGTCCCACCAAGTGATTCAAACTCAACTGATGATACACTAGTTCTTTCACCTAGAGAAGATTCTTCAGTGACTTCTTCACCGATGATTCATCAGAGGCTATCTCCTACAATATCAGTAGAGCCAAGAAGTGAGCAGCCTCGATGTTCTGGACGTTCTACTCGACCCCCTACATGGACAAAAGATTATATATGTCCTACGCTGGATTCTTCAAGTACACAATACCCTGTATCTCCTTATGTTTCGTTCAGTAGGCTATCACCATAACACATGTGCTGCATTAGTAGAATTTCTTAAGAGCAGGAACCGTCTTCTTATTCTGAGGCAGCACATGATCCCAAATGGCAAAATGCAATGGAGCTAGAATTGAAGGCTCTTCATGAAAATCATACTTGGGATATTGTTCCACTACCCATCGGACGAAAACCTATTGGCTACAAATGGGTCTATAAAATCAAGTTCAAGGTAGATGGCTCCATCGAACGATATAAGGCTCGTTTAGCAGCGAAAGGGTTCACGCAACGGGAAGGTTTTGATTATCATGAAACATTCTCTCCCGTGGCTAAAGAAGTCAGTGTTCGCTCTTTCTTGTCTATTGCTGCCTTTCACAATTGGCCGCTCCATCAAATGGATGTTCATAATGCCTTTTTACATGGAGATCTGGATGAAGAAATCTATATGGAGCTTCCACAGCGATTACGCAACCAGGGGGAGTATTGTGTATGTCGTCTCCGTAAATCCCTGTATGGACTTAAACAGGCTTATAGGCAATGGTATGCCAAGTTCACTGATGCACTAACCGATGCGGGATTTCAGCATTCCAAACATGATTATGCCCTGTTCACATGGACTAAAGGTACTTTGTCCATTTTTCTCTTAATATATATTGATGATATTCTTATCATGGGAAATAATGAGCTGGCTATTGCAAAATTCAAAAACTACTTGAGTGCCACATTTCACATAAAAGACTTGGGGCCTCCTAAGTATTTTCTTGACATTGAAATAGCTCGATCTGACAAGGGAATATGTCTCAGTCAACAAAAGTTCATTCTAGAAATAGTATTCGAAACAGGCATGTCGGGTTGTAAACCAGCGGTTATACCGATTGAGCAGAATGCGAAGTTGACAACACGTGAGTATGATGCGAGCTTGTCTTCACTTATTGAGGATCCATTACTGAAAGATCCATCAGGATATCTACTCAAAGATCCATCAGGATATCAACGGCTTGTTGGGAAATTGATTTATCTCACAATGACAAGACCGGATATATGTTATACAGTGTAGATACTTAGTCAATTTATGCACATGCCGAAGTAGTCTCATATGGATGCGACACTGAAAGTCGTAAAATACTTGAAGGGATGCCCGGGACTTGGCATTTTTCTGTCTCGAGATTGTGACATGAGAATGACAGCATATTGTGACACGGACCATGCTACTTGTCCGATGACAAGAAGGTCCATTACTGGTTTTTGTATCAAATTGGGAAAATCACTTATCTCATGGAAAACAAAGAAGCAGTCAATCGTATCATTATCATCAATAGAATCAGAGTATCGAGCTATGGCAAAGACTGTTTGCGAAATAATCTGGATACGGGGACTACTTTCAAATTTCGGAGTACAAGTCAATAGATCCAGCGAATTATTTTGTGATAATGATGTTGCACTCAAGTTAGCAGCTAATCCTGTTTTTCATGAGAGGACCAAGCATAGCGAGGTCGATTGTCATTTTACTTGGGACAAGATTCGGGAAGGGATCATAACAACGAGAGGAATTGGAACTATTGAGCAACCTGTAGACATTTTTACCAAGCCACTATGCCAAAGACAACATGCATATCTATTGAGCAAGCTAGGTGTCCTCGACATATACAAGCCACTAGCTTGAGGGGGAGTATTGGAAATATGGAAGTACCGATTTTGAGTATCAATAATTGATTCAGTTAATTGGTAATTAGCTTGGTAAAATAGGACATAGAATCATTATGTAAATCAGTGTATATTTCCTTATTTTTTCTTTCCTATCTTATTTTCTTCCTCCAGTATTATAAGTGGAGGATCACACATGTACAATAGATATACAAAAAACACGTAATTACAATTTTCCTCTCCATTTCACTTAACTTTCTTACAATTTAGTCCTACATGGCTTTTCTTACAAAAAGGAAGTCCAATGCGGCGATGACTTGGCCCTTCTTGATCAAATGGCACCGCTTATGAATAATGAAGTTTCGAGGGAAAAGACGAGAGCTTGGAGGGAAAAAAACTAGGGTTCAGTGCTAGAGGCACTGCTAAAGGCACAAAATCGCATTAGCTCAACACCAAACTGCTCTAGTCTTGGAAACTAATACACAGAGACTTATGAATTGCTATTTGTACGTTTTGTTGTCATGAAAAACCTAGTTCTCTTCTTCCCACATAAAAGAATCAATTGCAGCACGATTTGAAGATTGAGCATCATGAACTAAGAAGACACCCACACGATTCAAAAGAAGAAAAAAAAAATCAAAAGAAATCATCAACTAGCAACGATGCGAGGAAAAAGGGGAAAATTCTAGTAGTAGATATGTAAAGTTCACGCTTCGAAGTGGGTATCCGCGATTGAAGCGTTGTCTGTCCTTGGACTTCTGAGCCCACAATTGCAATAATATTCAACTTTTCACTCGGTTGACACGATCTTGAGCTTCTCTTGCTCTTGCTCTCCATTGCAAGTTGCATATGGTGATTGTGCCCCAAAGTCCCCAGACATGAGTTTTGGGATTGAAAAAAAGACTCAATTTGTCCCCAATTCATTAATTTGGGGCTAACATTGGTCAGATGACACTGTTTAGGTCAAATAATGCTGAGCTCACTTTGCTGATGACCCACATTGGACTATTTATTTTATGAAAATGCTGTGCCGGATTTTCCAAAAACTCAAATTGGTGATGGCATTAAGTGATCTCTTTTTTTTTTTTTTTTTCAAAAGTGGCACTCAAGTTATCACTTAAAAATTTTTGGCATTTGAGCAACATATAAAACTTATGTCACTTTTAGTGTCATTTTCCCCTTTTTCTTATGTGCGATAATGAAGATTGCTAACATTTTTGGTGTTGACCTATATTTTTCTTTCTATTTTCTTTTGGAAACTTGAAGGGACTTGTGTTTGTAGCTCTATGCTATCAATCATATATAATTGCTAGAAGAAAAGATGTTGGAAGATTGAGGTTATATATACTTTCACTTACTAAGCTTGAACGCAAAGGTTCTCCCCGCCTATAATTTTGGAAAATCCTTCTGATTTTCTCAAAGATGATGAAGTGTCCACTATTGGATATTGTGGAATTTGGACCTTTCAAATTTGGGCTAATACCACAAAAAACTACAAACTGATATACTTGTAACAAATTTATCCAATCTAATTTTTGACCAAAAAAAAAAAAAAACCTAAACAGGTAGATACACCTATGACAAATTTATCGTACTTAGTTTCAGTTAAATTTTACTGTTAAATTGTCGAATTGGATGATATATGACAATTGAAAGGCGTACTAGTTTGGGGTTCTACCCTAAGTTCGTCATAAATGTATTCCTTTGTGATTTTTCATGGTATTATTCTAATTTAGTGGAAAGTAACTAAGGGTAAATTTGTCACAAATCTATCATTTTAGGTTTTTGGTAATAAAAAAAATTAGTTTTGAGTAAATTTGTTACAGATGTATTAGTTTGGGGTTTTTTATGGCAAAAAAATTTGGTTTGAGGTAAATTTGTTACAAGTGCATCAGTTTGAGGATTTTCATAGTATTAACCTTGAAAATTTGAAATTGTAATGTTTATTCTCGAAATACAAATTTGTTTTTAGATTCCACTACAGTCCCCTTATCAAAATAAACCCAATATGACATCTTATCATAGTTAATTCTGGAGAAGTTGACATTAATATGCAATGTCATCTTTAACCTTTTAATTTGTTCTTGTGTGGTCCCTAAACTATTTTTGAATGTTCATTACAATCCTAAAACTTTAATTTATTCAATCTAGTCCCTCAAGTTTTCATAGTAATCGGTCCGTAACCTTTAATAAATCTTCATAATTACACTATTGCCCACATTTTAAAATATCTTTTCATTTCAATCATTTTATTAAATAAACAAGAAATATGATATCTTTTTATTACTTTTTTACCTTTGTGGTCTTTGTATATATTACGTAGTTTCATTTAAATAAAACTTACCTTATGATCTCTATAATAGTAAAAGCATAACATCAGTTGTATCTAGTTGCTATTATTGTTATTTGATGCCTGAACCTGTTAAAATAGGTCTTAAATGCATTTATTAACCCAAACTTGTTAGAATGAGTCATTTATGGGTGATTTCAAATTTCAATAGCCTAGTCATAATGGGTTCCAAAAGTCGAAGCCTAAAACAAATGGGTTTAAATGGGTCACTAAACCCGATTCCAACCCACTAGGGCTCGGACTCTTTTCTCTCTCCCTCTTCACTCGCCATCTTCTCGCTTGCATCCGATAACCTCTCGTTTGTGTTTCAAGCTCTTCGATTTTCTTCATCATCTTGGCAATCTCAACTTTCTTGGTGTAGATCACACCCTCGAGCACCGAGACGAGGGACATGTCTCTTGTACGAGCTTGTGCTCGAAGAGCAACTCTTAATGATGGAGGTTCTCGACAAAGTGGATGAGCTCAAACATGTCTGGCAGGCGAGGCTGGACCTGGGTGGAGGAACACGAGAAATTGGCGCCCAAGAAGCAACCGAATGTTGCCTTCCGGGAGAAGCTCTTGACCTAGCTTGGGGAAAGCAAAAACAGCTTCATCGACGGTTGATCAATGAGGACCGGATTTGATAGTTGTTTGTGGCCATCTTCTCCCTCCGGGCGACGCAGCTGTAAATCGTGTGATTATTCGCTAAAGGAATGCCATCCGTATGCGACGCAATTCTCAATTGCATCATCTCCCTCGTTTAATGGACGAGGTGAGATGTTAGAAAAGGATTGGCCGAAGTTTAGACCGAAGCATTGGCTGAGGGCTAGGGAGGACAGCGGTGAGAGGTAAGGGTTCATTGGGAGAGATGCTTTCGTGTACCAGGTGTTGGAAAATATGGCTTCGAATGGGTTGAACAATGAAATCGGATTGAGTAAAACAAATCGGACTTTGAGGCGTGATATAACTTTCTTTAAGGATTTATTTGCCCCACAACGTTGCTGATGGTCACCGGAAAAAATCCTCCATGGTACAACAAATTCTCAAAATGAGAATACTAGACAGCAATTCTAGTATTTCTCTAGGATTTCTTTAGGAAACAATCGAAAAATTGGCTACCATTTTTCTCTTTCAGAAGGAAGACTCGAAAAAATCACTCTGGTTCTTTCAAGAACGATAAGTATAAAAACAGTCTTAAAATACATGCAACTCTTCGTGATAATTGCAAAACATGAACAAACATGTCTTTTCGAAAAATTGTTCGGATAAAGAAATGCGTCCCTTAGGAAGAAGTCGAAAACCAAACAATTGCAATCCTTCGGGAAAAGTTGCAAATTGAATAAGTAATTTTTCCAAAGGTTGTCTTGAAAAGACACAAACAAAATTCGGAATAATAATAATTTTTTTAAATAAATAAATTTCGAATTTTCATTTTTATATTTTATTTCTGAAAATTCTTAAAAACAAAAAACAACATTTGATTAAAATTAATAACATAACAAAAGATAAAAATAATAATAATAAAGGGATTAGTGCTAATTAAACCGTGGGCGCGCAGGCGTGCTAAGTGCGCCAAAATCGCGCGATTATTCGCGCACCTGCACGCGGGTATCATGGTGGGGTCTAGCCCCACCCGATCATTCCTTTATTCACTCAAAGGAAATTCCACACTTTTAAGCTAGCCCACTTTCTCCCATTTCTCCTATGTGGGATAAAGAAAACACTCAGTTTGTTTTTACAAACAAACCTCCAACAATCCCCCACTTTGTTTGTAAAAACAAAGATTTCAATTTTTTTTTTATTTAAAACCATACAGCCAAAATTTCAGTAAGATTAATATACATACATAGAGGTCTCTTTCGAGTTAAACCTTTACTTAGTGCAAGTATATCGAAGCTCTATCAAAGTGACAAGTAGCTCGGCTTTAAACCTGTACTTTTATGTAATAGAACCAGACATACCGCACATACACTAACCTCTTGTTTCAACGAGAAGTTCTATATTACTTCATACTATTATGGCCTTGTGCTTGATCCTGTTTCATAAGCTCTCTAGAAAGCAACCCTCACTTTTGTAAGAAGCGGCACCACTCCTAAGCTCATATAGGTGAGTATCTACCATGTGTTTCTATTACTATCAACACACTACAAACTTGTATCATACTTCATTAAGAATTCAATTCAGCCTACAAAACGTAACAGACGATACTGACTTCTCATATCAGGGCTACGTCAGTATCAAACAATCACATTCAATAACTTGTTCTTACCCATTAAACCTTGTAACTAGTGATGTTCTAGAAAATGGTCGGGTTACCATTATTAGTGATTTCAATTAAAGGGTTTCAGTCCCATTTCTTGTGAGGTCATTATTACCATATGTCTTGGTAAAGCCTTCATCAAAGGATCGACAAGATTATTACTTGATCTCACATAGACAATTGTTATGGTACCATCTTTAATCAATTGTCTCACATATTCATGTCTTAGACTAATGTGTCTAGACTTACCATTATAGGTGCTACTATAGGCTCTTGCCAAAGTGGCATAACTATCACAGTGGATAGAAATAGGAGGCATAGGACTAGGCCATAATTTGATATCAAACAACAAATTCCTAATTCATTTAGCCTCTTTCCCAGCTGCCACCAAAGCAATAAATTCAGATTCCATTGTTGAGTGAGTTATATATGTCTGTTTCTTACTTGCCCAAGATACAACACCTCCAGCTAGTGTGAAGATCCATCCAGAAGTGAAATGCTCATCTCCCACACTTGTAATCCAACTAGCATCAGTGTATCATTCTAATACAGCCGGATAATTATTATAGAACAATCCTAAATTTTTAGTTCTCTTAAGATAACAAAAAATTCTAGTAATAGCTCTCCAATGTTCAGTACTTGGATTACTAGTATACCTACTCAACTTGCATACATCATAAGCAATATCGGGTCTAGTACAATACATCACATACATTAAAGACCCTATAGCACTTGCATATTCAAGTTGTGCCAACGCTCTACCAGTATTATAATTTAATTTAATACTAGAATCAAATGGAGTACTTATTTCTTTAAAACCAAGATGTTGAAATTTATTTAATAATTTTTCAACATAACTACATTGGCTTAAAGAATAACCCCCACTATGTTTCTTAACTTTAATACCTAAGATAGTATCTACTTCACCCAAATCCTTCATTTTAAACATGGAAGTTAGATACTTCTTAGTCTCATTAATTTCAGTCATATTCGTTCCAAAGATAAGCATATCATCAACATACAAGCACACTAAGACACCATAGTCTTTAGTGAATTTAGAGTATATACACCTATCGGCACTACTATAGATGAAACCATTTGACAATATGACCGAATTAAACTTTTCATGCCACTGCTTAGGAGCTTGTTTGAGTCCATAAAGAGACTTAATCAATTTACATACTTTTCTTTCATTTCCAAGAAGAACAAAACCCTCCGGTTGTTCCATGTAAATCTCCTCATTTAAGTCTCCATTTAAGAAAGTAGTCTTAACATCCATTTGATGAACACAAAGATCATAAATAGAAGCTAGAGCAAAAAGAACTCGAATAGAAGTTATACGTGCAACATGAGCATATGTATCAAAATAATCTATTCATTCTTTTTGTCTATATCCCTTAGCTACAAGCCTAGCTTTAAAAGCTTGAATAGAACCATCAGAATGATATTTTCTTCCAAAAACCCATTTGCACCCAATAGATTTTGATCCTTTCGGTAAATCTACTAATACCCAAGTATTATTGGACATAATTGAGTCCATTTCATCATTCACAGCTTCTTTCCAAAAAGAAGCATCTCTAGAAGACATTGCATCATCAAAGCTTCTAGGATCATCTTCTAAATTTAATACGAAAGGGTATTTATTTATCACGTTATTATTTCCATCTCCTTCCACAAGAAAAACATGAGTAATAAAATCAGGACCTAAGTCTTTTATTTTCCTAACTCTAGTACTTCTCCTTGGTTCAATCATGTCTTTAGAATCATTTGTTTCATTTTCTTGAGAATCACTTTGAGTTTCCATAGATCTTGAATTATTTTCAATAATTTCAGAACTTGTAAAATATTTATTCTCAAAGAATTCAACGTCTCTCGATTCTACAATGACATTGGACTCTAAATCAAGAAGCCTATAAGCTTTACTATTTTCAGCATACCCAATGAAAATACTTTTGATAGCTCTAGGACTGAGCTTTGTTCTCTTAGGATCTGGAGCTCGGTAGTATGCCAAACACCCCCACACTTTAAGATATGACAAATTTGGTTTTCTACCTTTCCAAATTTCATAAGGGGTTATGTCATTTTTCCTGGAAGGTATTCTGTCATGAATATAGCATGCAGTAAGTAATGCTTCTCCCCAAAGATTAATTGGTAGCTTTGAATTTGAAAGCATACAATTAACCATTTCTCCAAGAGATCAATTTTTTCTTTCAGCCAAACCATTTTGTTGTGGAGTATATGGTGTCGAAACTTGATGAATAATACCATGTTCTTCACAAAATGAAGAGAATTCATTTAAGAAATATTCTCCACCTCTATCTGATCGTAGAACTTTAATTTTCTTTTCTAATTGATTCTCTACTTTAGCCTTATATTTCTTAAACGTGGTAAATGCTTCATCCTTCGATCTCATGAGATAAATATATAAGAACCTACTACAATCATCCACAAAGGTAATAAGATACCTTTTACCTCCACGTGTTAGCATACCATTAAATTCACATATGTTAGTATGAACCAAATCCAATAAATTCGAATTTCTTTTAACACTAGGAAATGGCTTCTTAGTAAGTTTGTACTTAGCACATATTTCACATTTATCTAATTCACCATTGAAATTTATCAAGTCTAATTTTCTCATATTCTTCAAATAACGAATATTTATATGTGCCAACCTACTATGCCATAAAATTGAAGACTCGACAATATAAGCAGAACTAGAAATATTATTATTGATAATCAGTTGATGCATGCCATCATTGGCATAACCCTTCCCAACAAACAGCCCATTCTTCGACAGGATAACCTTGTCGAATTCAAACAAAACCCGAAACCCCCTCTTACAAAGTAAATCAATAGAAACTAGGTTCTTCCTAATTTCGGGTATAAATAACACATTAAGAAGAGTTATCTTCTTTCCAGAAGTGAAGTCTATCTCCACCGTGCCTTTTCCAGCAACCTTTGCAATAGCATTATTCGCCATTAGGACCTCTTGAACATTTGAGTCAACAATCTCTTCAAATTGCTTGAACATGTACTTGTCCTTGCACACATGGACTGTTTCTCCAGAATCTAACCACCAACCAGATTGGATAGTGGCAGAGTTGATTTCAGAAACCATAGCTATTGCATCATTAATTTCAGAAATTTTCATGTTCAAAAACATGGTTGAAATCATGGCTACATAATTTTCTTCAACCAGATTTGCATCCACCTTCACCGTCGGAATGTTATTGTCCTTTGAAATGCTCTTGCGGTGAATGCAATCGTTAGCGTAGTGTCTATGTTTGCCACAAACAAAACAGCAACCCTTTTTCTTCTTTTGTGTTCTCTTAAATTTATGCCCCCCGCTTTTTACTTTGAAGTTCTGGCCGAGTTTCCGTTTTTTATCCACAGCATTCACCTTGGAATTATACAAAATAGAATTATCACGTAAACGTGACTCTTCCTCAATGTGAAGATGTTTCTGTATTTGTTCCAAAGTAAAGTCCTCCGACTTGTGAATCAGCCTTTTTTCCATAGTCTTTCCAACTTGGAGGCAATTTCGCAATAATTGCTCCAACTTGAAAAGTTTCTAGAATATTAATCTTGAGGGCACGAATCTTATTCACAAGCACTTGCAATTCATGGACTTGTTCCAGCAAGGGTTTAGTATCAATAAACTTGAAATCAAAGTACTTTGCAATTAGATATTTGTTGGTACCTTGCTCCTCCGCTTTGTACTTGAATTCCAGTGCATTCCAAATTTCTCTGGCCGACTTCATTTCAATGAACAATTCATACAGACGATCGGAGAGTGTATTCAGAATGTGTCCTCGACAAAGTAATTCATCCTCCACACGTTTCTTCTTTTCCTTATTAACCCTCTCAATGACTTCCGCACTTGGCTGTCCTCCCTCGGCAGTAGGCTTAGGATCTTCTATAGGCGCTAAGTTAGGATCCAGTATGTAGGAAATCTTCAGAGCAGTGAGTAAGAACATCATCTTGTCCCTCCAGCGAGCAAAATTGTTCCCATCGAATCGGTCCAGTTTGACCATATCTTGATTCATGACTTTGATTGTCTCCGACTCCATTGTAGCAAAGTAAATCCTTAAAATTGTTGGAAAATATGGCTTCGAATGGGTTGAACAATGAAATCGGATCGAGTAAAACAAATCGGACTTTGAGACGTGATATCACTTTCTTTAAGGATTTATTTGCCCCACAACGTTGCTGATGGTCACCAGCAAAAATCCTCCAGGATACAACAAAGTCTCAAAATGAGAATACTAGACAGCAATTCTAGTATTTCTCCAGGATCTCTCTAGAAAACAATCGAAAAATTGGCTGCCCTTTTTCTCTTTCAGAAGGAAGACTCAAAAAAATCACTCTGGTTCTGTCAAGAACAACAAGTATAAAAACAGTCTTAAAATACATGCAACTCTTCGTGATAATTGCAAAACATGAACAGACATGTCTTTTCGAAAAATTGTTCGGATAAAGAAATGCGTCCCTTAGAAAGAAGTCAAAAACCGAACAATTGCAATCCTTCGAGAAAAGTTGCAAATTGAATAAATAATTTTTCCAAATGTTGTCTTGAAAAGACACAAATAAAATTCGGAATAATAATAATTTTTTTAATAAATAAATTTCGAATTTTCATTTTTATATTTTATTTCCGAAAATTCTTAAAAACAAAAAACAACTTTTGATTAAAATTAATAACATAACAAAAGATTAAAAAAATAATAATAAAGGGATTAGTGCTAATTAAACCGCGGGCGCGCAAGCGTGCTAAGTGCGCCAAAATTGCGCAATTATTCGCGCACCCACACGTGGGTATGGTGGGGTCTAGCCCCACCCGATCATTCATTTATTCACTTAAAGGAAATTCCACACTTTTAAGCTGGCCCACTTTCTTCCATTTCTCCTATGTGGGATAAAGAAAACACTCAGTTTGTTTTTACAAACAAACCTCCAACACCAGGTGTTGCAAGCGAGTTCAAGGTTTTGTCTAGGGAGGGAACTGGCGTTCTTGCATTTGAAGAGGATGAAGGAACGGGTGCTGTGGTTATTTAAGGTGGTGCCAGCAGAGGAAGGGGCAGAGCCGATGCTCATTTCGTACCTGGCATGATGGAAATATGTCGGGCTGGATTTTTTTCTTTATTTATAATATATTTTAAATTTGCTAAATGTTTAATTGGTATAATTAGAAAAATGTAGGTTATATGGTTGCGTTTGGGCCATCTAAACTTTTTAGAAAAGACATAGGTCAAAATTAGTTAAATGGGTGAATTTAGGTTGAACCCATTTAAGACCCACCTAAATCCAATTTGAGCCACCCCTTTGCCACCTAAGTGTTTACATAATGATTTTTTAGAAATTATTTTAATTTATCTATAGATATTAGTACTTATATTAAGCTGGTTCTTGTTCCTTTTTTTTTTAAACACAATATACAAAAAATTAAAATTGTAATAATTTAAAAAATTTTAGGACAATATTTAGGTTAATATAAGTACAAGTAGCAATAGATAAAATTATTATCGTGTATAGATATCCTTATAAAAACACTTAAAATGATAGGAATATCAATCTAATACAACTCTAATGGAGCTTCTACTTCTACTATTGTATAGATCATAAGCTAAACTTTACTCAAATGTGTTGGAGAAATCGTCCTTGAGTATTTTGAAGCTGACAAAACGTTTCCATCAGTCTAGTCTGAAGACTTGTAGACTCTTCCATCAAAGTCTGAAGACCTCCGGATCGCCAGACTCAAGACTCAGAGTCTATCGCCAGACTCAAGACTCAGAGTCTATCACCAGACTCAAGACTCAAAGTCTATCTCATTGACAGTCTCTAGACCGTCGATGAAGGCTTATCTAGAACTAGATGTTTCATTAAGGATTTGACCTTATCGACTGGAGAAAATCTCTTGGCTAGATATAGCATGTCGGAATCTTTTATTCAAATCAAGATCGATTCAGGGATGATTGGATCCGATGATTGACGAAGTATACTTGGAAGGTTCTACTTATGGAAACCAAGATCCTGATTGTATGGGCGAGCAGGATTGATGGGCTATCGTCATATTCCTTAAATAGCTCGAAGATCTTTCTAATTGATTCTGTCCAACGGGTAGATTGGAAGAATTCCTTTGGTAAGTGCCAACGGGTATGATGGCATAAAGGAGTATATAAGGAAGACGTTCTAGTTGTTCGAGTGTGCGCGATTGAAGAATTCCAAAGTCTGAAGCTCTTTGTTCTTAGTCAATTAAATTGTTGAGCGATTTCTTATACACAAAAGAGAGTCTATATCTTTGAGAGACCTTGAGGAAGTGTAGTAGAGTCTCTACTCTGTGGAATCAATGAAGAGCATTTCTGTAACGACTCTTTTGTTCATAGTGAAATCCAGCCGATGGGCTGTCAGTGCGGAAGAGTGGACGTAGGTTTGGAATAAGCCGAACCACTATAATCTCTGTGTTCATATTCTCTTCCCTACTCTCTTTTACTTTGATCGAATCTTGTTAAGAGAAAAACTCTCATCTCTTTATCTATTATTGAATGCTGCACACTTATCTCGAAAATATTATTTTTACACCTATTCACCCCCCCTCTAGGTGCTTATACTAGCTCTATCAATTGGTATCAGAGCCTGTGTATTCATTTAAATTGAAGTGTTTTACTTCAAAGTTAAAGATCCATGGCTAGTATGTTGGCTCCAGGATTGGTTGAAGGGCAAAGCAATACCAGACCACCTTATTTTGATGGGAAGGATTACAACATATGGAAAAACAAGATGAAGGCTTTCTTAAGATCAAAGGATCCTCTGGAATGGGATGTAATAGACAAAGGAATCATTCCTAAAGCTGCACCCGTCTTAGAAAGAGGAAAAGAAGCTGTTGAGTCTAGCGAAATGACTCAAGAAGAGATGACCAAAAGACAAGCTCTTGATGTAAAAGCTATATATTCTTTATATTGTGCATTATCACCTACTGAATATAATAGAATATCTTCTTGTGTTACAGCTAAAGAAGTCTGGGATAGATTACACATCACTTATGAAGGAACTGATCGAGTGAAAGAAACCAGAATCAACATTCTGCTCGGTCAATACGAAGCATTCAAAATGAAATCAGGAGAATCTATCACTGACATGTTTAGCCGTTTTACAGATATCGTGAATGGTCTTGAAAATCAAGGTCAACCAATTTCAGATCCCATGAAATTAAACAAGCTACTGCGTGGACTCTCCAAGGATTGGAATCACATAAAAACCTCAATAAGAGAGACACAAAGAATTATGCCACTTTCCGTCGATGAATTGGTTGGGACTCTTCAGTCTTATGAAGTGGAGCGAATTAATGAAGATGAAGATCCTAAAGGTAAGAAATCCATTGCATTAAAGTCTAATGATGATTTTGATGTCACAGATTCTGAAAACGACATGGATGATGAAGAGCTTGCTCTCATGATAAGAAGATTCAGAAAGCTAAACAGAAAAGGAAGAAGATTCAATCCAAAGAAACAGAGCTTCCAAAAGCAACAGAGTAAGTCTGTTGAGGATGAAGAATCCAATAGAGATGTAGTCTGTTTTGAATGTAAGAAAAAGGGACATATCAGACCCAACTGTCCCCTTCTGAGGAAGAAGAAAGGAAAAGCTGAGAAATCTCGAAAGGCATTCAAAGCAAAAACTTGGAGTGATACAGAATGTGAAGAAAGTGATGATGATTACGCCAACATTTGTCTCATGGCACAATCAGACTCTGATTCAGACTTCGAAACAGACTCAGATTCAGACGGTGAAATCAAGGTCACTATCAAGAAAAAGATTAAATGGTACCTGGATAGTGGATGCTCGAGGCATATGACAGGAGATTCAAGCTGCTTCTTAAAGCTTGTTCAAGTTAATGGTGGAAAAGTTTCATTTGGAGGAAACAGCAAAGAAAGAATTGTAGGATACAGAACTATAAAGATTGGAAGCCTCATGATTAGTAATGTTTCCTTAGTAGAAGGACACAACTATAATTTGCTAAGTATCAGTCAGCTGTGCGACACTAGTTTCAAAATCAATTTTCAAGAAGGAATTTGTTCAGGAATCAGTAAAGACTTCTCTCAGTCTTTCTTGGGTCGAAGACATGGAAATATCTATCTTCTGGATGTCAAACCAGATGAAACCCAATGTCTAATCTCTATTCAAGAAGAAGCAAATTTGTGGCACAGAAAGCTTGGGCACATTAACATGAAGCAAATAGCCAAAATTTCAGCAAAGAAGCTTGTCAGTGGTCTACCCAATCTGTCATATAAAAAGTCTGATCTATGCACACCATGTGTGTTGGGAAAACAGGTAAGAAACTCATTCAAACCAATAAATCAAGTTTCCACTAATCGTGTTCTGCAGCTTTTGCATATGGATCTCTTTGGACCTACCAGAACACAGAGCATTGGAGGTAAGAAGTATTGTTTAGTAATTGTGGATGATTATTCACGATTCACTTGGGTTTATTTCCTGGCAAGTAAATCTGAAACCTTTTCTCGTTTCGAAAAGTTTGCCAAAAAGGTTCAAAATGAAAAAGGATATGTTATTTCAAGTATTCTGACAGATCATGGAGGTGAATTTGAAAATCAAGACTTTACAAAATTGTGTGATGAATCTGGTTTTCAGCATGTATTTTCCTCTCCATACACTCCAGAGCAAAATGGAGTCGTGGAAAGAAAGAATAGGTCGCTTCAGGAAATGGCTAGAACTCTTTTAATTGAAAGTAACATATCTTCACGCTTTTGGGCTGAATCTGTTTCTACAGCATATTATATTATTAATAGAGTTTTTCTAAGACCTATTCTGGAGAAAACTCCCTATGAGTTATTCAAAGAAAAAAAGCCCATTGTATCATATTTTCATGTGTTTCGATGTAAATGTTTTATATTGAAAAATGCAAATGATCGAGTTGGTAAGTTTGAAGAAAAATCAGATGAAGGAGTTTTCCTTGAATATTCTATCACAAGCAAAGCTTACAGAGTATACAACAAAAAGACTCAATCTGTGGAGGAATCAATGAATGTCAAATTTCAAGACTCTATGCAAATTGATTCAATTCAGACTCAACTTGAAGATTCTGAACCTGCTCCAGACTCTACAAAGTCTAAATCTCCAGAAGCAACTCAGACTTCAAAAGACCAGCAACAAATGATTGTCGAAGATTCAAATGAGGAAAAAGATCAACAGTCTGACAAATCAAACAGCAACTGGAAGCATAAATCTAGTCATCCCAAAGATCTCATTATTGGCGATATTAATGAAGGAATTCGCACAAGATCCAAAAGGCGCGAAGAGTCTAGTGCTGTGGCTCTTATTTCTGAAATAGAACCCAAGAGCATAGAAGAAGCTTTAACCGATGAAAGCTGGATTGAAGCTATGCAAGAAGAACTCAGGCAATTCAACATTAATGATGTCTGGGAATTGACTCCTAAACCAAAAGGTAAATCTATCATTGGGGCTAAATGGGTTTTCAGGAACAAGATGAACGAAGAAGGAAAAGTCGTAAGAAACAAAGCAAGACTCGTAGCCAAGGGATATACGCAAGAAGAAGGGATAGACTATGATGAGACTTATGCTCCAGTAGCAAGGTTAGAAGCAATTAGATTATTACTTGCTTATGCTTGTTATAAGAATTTCAGGTTATTCCAAATGGACGTCAAAAGTGCTTTCCTAAATGGATTTATCCAAGAAGAAGTTTACGTGGAATAACCACCCGGTTTTGAGAACCCAAGAAAACCAGACTCTGTATTCAGACTGAAAAAGGCTTTATATAGATTAAAGCAAGCTCCTCGAGCTTGGTATGACAGACTAAATAATTTTTAATTCAAAATGGCTTTGTCAAAGGTAAAGTAGATACTACTTTGTTTATCAAAAGAGAAAGCAAAAGCTTTCTACTTGTTCAAATTTATGTTGATGATATTATTTTTGGATCTTCTAATGAAAGTCTGTGCAAGAAATTCTCTAAGTCTATGCAGGATGAGTTTGAAATGAGCATGATGGGTGAACTAACCTTCTTTCTCGAGCTTCAAGTGAAACAACTGAAGAAAGGAACTTTTATTCATCAAGAAAAATATGCCAAAGAACTTGTCAAAAAGTTTGGGCAGGAGAATTGCAAAAAGACTGACATACCAATGTCAAGTTCCTTGAAGATAGACAAAGATGAAGAAGGGAAGAAAGTTGATCAGAAGCTATACAGGAGTATCATTGGCTCACTTCTTTAACTTACTGCTTCTAGACCTGACATTTTGTTTAGCGTTTGCATTTGTGCCAGATTTCAATCAGACCCTAAAGAATCTCATCTAAGTGATGCAAAGCGTATTATCAAATACATTGCCTCAACTTCAAAAATAGGTCTCTGGTATCCTAAAGAAGGAGACTTTACTCTTCTTGGATACTCTGACGCAGACTTAGCCAGATGCAGAATTGATAGAAAGAGTACCTCGGGTACCTATCAACTACTTGGAAGCAGGACAGTGTCTTGGTTTTCAAGGAAGCAAAGTACAGTAGCTCTTTCTACAGCAGAAGCAGAGTATGTAGCTCTTGGAAGTTGTTGCTCACAAATTTTGTGGATAAAACAACAGCTAAGAGATTTTGGATTTGAAGATTCTTGTACTGAAATCAAATGTGACAACACCAGCGCAATCAATCTCACCAAGAATCCGATTCTTCACTCAAGAGCAAAACATATAGAGATTCGACATCACTTCATTAGAGATCATGTTCAAAATGGAGAAGTTACTATTCAGTTTATCGATTCAAAGAATCAACTGGCAGATATTTTTACAAAGCCTTTGGAGAAAAATCAATTTGAAGTTATTCATTCCAGACTCAATAT
This sequence comes from Eucalyptus guilfoylei, assembly GCA_016097605.1. NCBI lineage: Eukaryota > Viridiplantae > Streptophyta > Magnoliopsida > Myrtales > Myrtaceae > Eucalyptus > Eucalyptus guilfoylei. The sequence goes on along the minus strand of CM027865.1, from coordinate 22,522,293 downwards.
CTTAAAGTCTGAAGAGGTTCAGACTCAGGTCTAAAAGTCTGAAAGACTCTCAGACTCAGATGATCAAGACTCATGACTGTAAGTTTTTATTATCTCTCAGATCAAATCTTGAAAAGGTACAATCATCTATCCGAACTTGATTATTTCTAATTCTGTGATTATTTGAATCTTTCCTTTCGAAAAAGAAGTTTGTTTTAATAAAAAAGACAGTTGTCTAATATTTTGAAAAGGCAGTTATTTTAAAAAAGGCATCTTTATATTTTCTTATTACGGCAATTCGTATGCCTCGTTTCGACTACTTTATATACTGGTGGTTCCTCTTCGATTTTTCTTCTCACAAAAACCCTAAGATAGCATCGTTCTTCCACTTCTATCTTCTTTTCTTGTTTATTCCTCGAAAAGTTGTCATCTTTCTTGGAAAACAAGCTTGGAATCTCTCAAAGACTGTGAGATATGTCGTCCCAAAGAAAGTCCTCCAGAATCGCGAATAGGGGACAACAGCAAATGCAAGAGGGGCCTACGCACTTTGATCTCACCGAGGAAGAAGATTCTCTTAGACAGCAGCAGAGCCCACAACATTCTCAGCAGCGCCCATCTCCTCCATCTAGTCCTCAGAATGCTGTACATCAAGAAGAGGAAGAAATCATCGAAGACGCAGATCCCGTAAGAACTCTTAAGCCTGCTTTTACCTACAAGTTTTATCGTGCTTTAAAGAGGAGTGGTACTCCATTGAACTACATTAATGAATTTTTGAAGGATAAAGGGTTTAGAAATGAAACATTCTTTTTACGCACAATGGAACGATTGGGAATTGCCCCTGTTGGCTTGGCGGATGAGGCATTTGCAAACATCCCAATTGATCCACGTGTTGGAGGGCTGAGTCAACCAGATGGAAATGACGATGACAGGATGTACAGTGAGTTTAAACCGAGAATGGGCATTGCAGCAAAAATCCGACATAAAAGGACGGATTTGTTTCGAACGGATGATCACAAGCAACTGTACTCTAAGTTGCTGAAGCGTGGGGTGATAAACCCTAGGAGTGTGGATTTTGATTTTCTTGACTCTGTGAATATCAATCTGTGGGAAAAATTCAATCTTCTTCAACTCGAACAGTTTTGTTCTGATACTACAGAAGGTCATGCTGAACTTACTGCTTATTTCTATTCGAATCTCAATTTTTTAAATGCGGATAGATTCTCTTTTAGTGTTCGAGATCAGGACTATGTGGTTGACATGAATACACTGGCTGATGTGATTGGAGTGGAAAGAGGAAGATATCAACTCATCAAAGTGTCTATTGCTCATGCAATGTTGGAGCTTGTTAAGGATAGAAAGACGGAAGAAAAAATTTCTTATTCAATAATGAATGCGTCCAACATTCTGCTTCACAAGATTGTGATTAACTGTCTTAGACCAAAGTCAGCTTCAAAGACAGATGTTTCAAACTCGGAGGCAAAATTGATGTATGCCATCAATGCTGGCAAAAAGTTCTCTCTTCCACACACTATCATGTTCCACATGTACAGAGCAGTGGTGAAAGACAAGGGTCAACTTCCGTATGTAGCTCTTGTGACCAAATTATTCAGACATTTGAACGTTCAGCCTCCCCGGATTTTCTGTGTTCAAACGTGCGATCACATGGTGGTGGGACTGAGAATGGTCACTAAAATGCGTCTGAAGGAACTCAACAAGGCATTGGAGAAATCCAAGGAGAAAACTCCTGTCAAGACTCATCTTTTATCTTCGGCTGCAAAGAGGAAAGGGAAGGAGCCCATGGTTGCTCCTTCAAGGAAAAGAAGAGCTCTCATCATTGAGGATGAAGAGGATGAGGATGATATCACTATTTCTGCATTGGCTTTGAAGAATTTGAGTCGTCCTGTTCCAAGTTTAATTGAGCAACAAGAAAAAGACTCTGTTGAGACAGAGCAGAGATCTGAAGAAAGAGAAGAATTGGAAGCAGAGGAGAAAGAGGCAGAGGAGAGAGATGTAGAGGAGGAAAGAATTCAGGAAGAAGAAGAAAGAGAGAGAGAGAGGAAACAGAGCAGGATGAATACTTTTCTCCAACTGAAGGCATGGAAACAGGGGGAGATCCTGAGAAAAGAGGAACGTCCTCATTCCCTGTCACCAGTGAAGGAATAAGTCGTTCTCCAGCCAATCCAGAGGACATCTATGCTTCTCAATTTCCTGAGGAGGAACATGATACTTCATCGCCCAATCTGCGTGACCATGCTGATCTGCCTTCATCTGCACATACTCAATCTGATCGTGCAGAAGCTAGTACTCAGACTGATAATTCAGTAGACTTTTGCAGAATTCTTGATGTTCTCCTGGAGATGCAAGGTTAAATATATGCTCTGGGATGCGAAGTACAGAACTTACAAAATGCAGGACAAACCTCTTCAGTTTCTTTGCATGATCAAATTCAAGCCCTTGTTCATCAAGTTCAATTAAATGCTAAGGGTGAAGATGTGGTGCAACTGAAGGAGGATTTGAAAAAACTGGAAGGGATTGTCCAGACAATGGGAGATTTCCAGCTTGTTCGTGTTCCCAAGCAATCTTAATTTTTTTATTCTATTTTCATCTCTACCTTTTTTAATGATGACAAAAAGGGGGAGAGATGTGGTGCAGATTCGTTGTTTGACTTGTCTTTTGTGTTTGGTTGTTTGGTTTTGGACTGGTTTTGGATTTGACTGCTTGAACATTTGTTTGTCTTAAATAATATTGTTATCTCATGGCTTTGTTCATTTACAAGACTAACCTATCTTCTGTGGATGCAGATTTTAGTGTTATTTCTAAGCCTCTTATTTTTGTGAGATATCCATATTTGTCTAAGTAATGTTTTGCAGGTCAAAGATATCCAAATCTGCAGGAAAGTTTTGTCACCATCAAAAAGGGGGAGATTGTTGGAGAAATCGTCTTTGAGTATTTTGAAGCTGACAAAACGTTTCCATCAGTCTAGTCTGAAGACTTGTAGACTCTTCCATCAAAGTCTGAAGACCTCCGGATCGCCAGACTCAAGACTCAGAGTCTATCGCCAGACTCAAGACTCAGAGTCTATCGCCAGACTCAAGACTCAGAGTCTATCGCCAGACTCAAGACTCAGAGTCTATCGCTAAACTCAAGACTCAAAGTCTATCTCATTGACAGTCTCTAGACCGTCGATAAAGGCTTAACCAAAATTGGATGTTTCATTAAGGATTTGACCTTATCGACTGGAGAAAATCTCTTGGCTGGATATAGCATGTCGGAATCTTTTATTCAAATCAAGATCGATTCAGGGATGATTGGATCCAATGATTGACGAAGTATACTTGGAAGGTTCTACTTATGGAAACCAAGATCCTGATTGTATGGGCGAGCAAGATTGATGGGCTATCGTCATGTTCCTTAAATAGCTCGAAGATCTTTCTAATTGATTTTGTCCGACAGGTAGATTGGAAGAATTCCTTTGGTAAGTGCCAACGGGTATGATGGCATAAAGGAGTATATAAGGAAGACGTTCTAGTTGTTCGAGTGTGCACGATAGAAGAATTCCAAAGTCTGAAGCTCTTTGTTCTTAGTCAATTAAATTGTTGAGCGATATCTTATACACAAAAGAGAGTCTATATCTTTGAGAGACCTTGAGGAAGTGTAGTAGAGTCTCTACTCTGTGGAATCAAGGAAGAGCATTTCTGTAACAACTCTTTTATTCATAGTGAAATCCAGCCGGTGGGCATCGGTGCGGAAGAGTGGACGTAGGCTTGGAATAAGCCGAACCACTATAATCTCGTGTTCATATTCTCTTCCCTACTCTCTTTTACTTTGATCGAATCTTGTTAAGAGAAAAACTCTCATCTCTTTATCTATTATTAAATGCTGCACACTTATCTCGAAAATATTGTTTTTACACCTATTCACCCCCCTCTAGGTGCTTATACTAGCTCTATCAAAATGGAATTTCATGATATTTATAAAGACAAAATATGTAAGAAAGTAACAATTTTATGAATTTAGAAAACTAGTTGTAGTGAAAAACATAGAAAGTTATGAAGGGTGCTAAATGGTTGATTTGATTTTATCAGGAAGTTGAGGGATTAGATTGAACAAATTAAAAATATAATCACTATATCGAATATTTAGAGATAGAGTAAGATTATATTAATTTAATTAGAAGTTCAATAATGACATTGCATATTGTGCTAAAATTTAAGAATTATTAATCTTTGAATATTGGGTTGAAGATAAGATATAAATGCGTGTCGATTTGTGAAAAGAAAAAGACTTTATAATTATGAGGAAGGAAATCGTATCTTTTACTATTTTATATGAATATGTACTTGAGTATATCTTAAAACTACTTCGTGTGAACTTTGGGACATAAACTTCGGGGATATTCTTAGAGGCGAGGGAGGAAAAACTCTCTCTCCAATTGGGAGGGACAAGGTGTGCGGGTATTAGCATGTTAAAATAAATAACCAGGTTATCAGACTACTATTGAAAGTCCCTATTTGAAGTTTGCTTCCTACTAGAACTGACATGTCTAACCAGCACACTTTGGTTCTAGACACCGTGAGAGGAAATCGTATCTTTTACTATTCTTGACTTTGATTCTAAAAAATAATAACATTAAAAGCCAAACGATTTTTAACGTGAATCTTTTATTATTTATTCCTCGATGGACGTACCTTTCAATGGACCATACTTATGCCATCAAGAAAAAGTCTAAGCTGGTCCTACCCAAATCGCAATAATTGAGACACGTAGGAAATGGATGAGATCGTATCCACTTTTTGATTTATGCGACAACGAAGATCGATGATGTGGTCTTCACTTAATGAGACATCTTGTGGTAGGTAGCTCAATACCATCAATTAAACATAATTGCAAAAGGAGAAAAAAAAAGATTTTGTGTGAGATTGTGAACGAGTAGGTTCAACAGTCTGCTATAGAAATATTTTATTATTTAGACCTGTGGAATTTTCAAATTGCAATGTTTATCCTTTGTTTTGTTTTGTTTTTTAATTTTTCGTTCTTTGGGATTGAAATATGAGTTTGTTTTTGGGTTATGCTATGATTATCTTATAAAAAAAAACACAAGGTGGTGTCACATGATAATAAAGTTTGTGAGATCCGGTATAGTCTAGACCTTGTTTACTCCAACATAAAAGTTGTGACTACAAAATCTACATCAAGTAGGAAGAGGGAAAAATTATAGAAAGGGATAAAACCAAGTGATTTGATGATGGACTTTGAAAATAATGGTGTGAGATTTCTTTTGAAGAAAAAACTTATAATCAAATCTCAAGCTCGCACTTAGTGAAATTCAGGTGTCTGAAATGGTACATGGTAGATGACCGATTTTTTCACATTATAGCCACATTGGATTTTGATGCTTGAAGAGAAGGTTTTTTCAAATCTTAAATAGATTTATGCCTACGACCAAAAAATTAGTTCTTATTTCAGCACTAGACCCTACTTTTGGCTTTGATGAGAAACTTCTCCGATAGAGAAAAAGACTACTCAACTCGTTCCAGCCACTTTATCGCTTGTGATTTTCAAGCTCACCAATGGCGACTATCCTGCGAAAGAAACAATTATTTTCCTGAAAGTAGCCCCCATACAATACTGTGATATAGCAATTACTGACCACTCGGTATGTTGAATTTCGCGTGGTAGCTAGCTAGTGATCATGATTACTTCCATTGCGAGATTGAGCCATCATCGGTTACGTTGCATTGCAGAAGCTTTCATTGAAATTTGCAAAATATATGCTGGTCGCTTCGTTTCCTCAAATCGATATTTCCTGATAATATGGACCTTTTGTGCATTCATGTGTTTTGGGACATTTTATACTGAAATAATAGCTTCTTTTAGGACCTTTCCATTTCAACTTTGGTGCACATATTTACTGCAAAGTTTAGGGAGTTATCAAACTGCGGAATTTGACCCATTATATTTGCATGCTAACTTGTGAAGATTATGTAGTTATTCTTATTGGGATTCAAGAACCGTATAATTGGGTTGTGAGTGTGTATAATATTTTGAAAACGTCTTGCTTGGGCAGAGCCTTTAGCAAGTGAAATCTTAGTAAGGGAAATCTTAGCAAGTCTTGTGACGGAGCATTAAGCATAGACATAGTTTTAACTTTGAGTACTAGATTAGTCATTGGACTGAACTATTGAACTATTGTTGTTTTGATATTATATTTTAACTGAATGTTGATCATATTCAAAAGCTTATGTGAAACTATTTGAAAATATCTTTGGTCTTTAATGCATATGTTTGTGTTTTGGAAAGTGTATTTTCTTTTGAATTATTTTTAGACATATATAGTGAATGCTCAATCTGTTTATATGTGCTAAGGATAACTTTATATCTATGAGTGCAAGGTTACCCTCAGGTAGGAGGAGGATTGTGTAATTTTCTTTGATTTAGTGACGGCCATGTCTTTTCCTCTATACTTGTATAGTTGAGCTGTGACAGGCAACACACTGCCATCTTAGAAATTTTGTTTTGAAAAATAGTTCGAACTACGACAATCGTGCATATTAATATTTTCATGTGGAATCATCATGAGGTTCATCAAATGGTCAACTGTTATGTCTAAATGATTTGAATTAAGGCATGATCTCTCATGGGGCCAATGCCATCCTCTTCCAAATGGAATTTTAACTATACTAAAGGACATAATGATTCGCATGTATCTTTAGAAATAAGCCGAGTTGATATTTTTCGTTTTATAACTTGTGCTTTAAAAAAATTATTTTCACCTCAAGATTTTTCATCTGTAAATTTGTATGTATATTGGTAGTAAGTATAAGCATTTATAATGCAAAAGAAAAAAAAAATTCATACCACGAAAGTCCCAACTATTATTAACAAAATTAGCAATCTGAAAATTCAGCTTTTTTTGTTTTGCTTCTTAGTTTACTGCAAAAGGTAAATGTGACTATTAGGTTTGAGTTTCTGCAAAAGGTAAATGTGACTAATAGGTTTGACTTTCGGCTCGGCCTAGGAAAAAAAGAAAAAGAAAAAGCTACCATGTAAAACTCCAGGGGACATAAAAAAAAAAAAAAATCCATATTTTCTAATTATTTTCAATTCTATCGTAACCTTTTGATCCCATTTAAAAAATAAATAAAAGACACGAATGATCTATAAACTTTGATTAAATATACAAAATGATCCCCGAACTTTCAATTTATTCAATATTATAGTGTATATTAGCTTAATGCGTAATGCTATCTCTAAACTTTTAATTTATTTAAAGTGGTTTATGAACTTATAATGGATATTCAAATTAATCTCCAGACTATATGAAAATAACTGATCTTCTCTTTCCATTAACATAAGTTTAGGGACAACTTTTAATATTTTTATATAATTTGGAGACTAACTTGAACATACACTATAAGTTCAAGGATCATATCAAATAAATTAAAATTTCATAGACATAATTGCACATTGAGCTAAAGTTCATAGATCAAAATTGAACAAGTTATAAGTTCAGAGACCACATTGCATATTAAGTAAAGTTTAAGGACGATTGCCTTAATGTCCAATCTCTTAACAAAGATTAGCACATCAGTGGCTGCTGAGAGCTGCTCTAATCCAAGAGAGACAAAACCCTTGTACTTTGTTAATTAAAATTTTTGTTCAAGTAGTACTAGAACTCATGTAGCGTATTTAAAATGATAACCCATGCACGGCTTTCTTATAACACCGTTGATTATAAAAAAAGGAAAAAAGAAAAAGGGGTGCATTATTTGCACCCCTTGTATAGCTAAAACGCCTCATTTTTCACTAAAAAGGTAAAATTGCTCTCATTCATTCAATTGCAATTTAAAGTGGTCCCCCCAAATTTATTTACTTGTCTTCTTTTTTATTCTCTTTTAATTTTTATTTAGAATCTAGTTGTCATAATTAAACATTTTGCATATATTATGTTTTTATAATGTGGCTATCTCGTGTATATCAAAGGTATTATTTTTTTCTTTTTGATTTTTTATTTTACTTTGGTAAAATAAGTTTTGTCAAAACGAACAACTTTCTAGAAATCTAATTCCTTTTTTCATTGTTGAGCAAATTTATGAGTTAAAATATCAAGAAGAATAAGGAGATTAACATAGACAATTTTGTAAAACAATCTTATCTTAATAAATTTTACTTTTGTTGTGCATATCACCATCAAACCCTTTTTTTGTAATCATTTCACGAATGATATTAATTTTCGTCAATCCAAAATGATCAAACTTCATTTGCATTTAGAAAAAAAAAAAACATTTCTTAGTTTATGCTATTGTGATTTAATTACATTTCATCTTTTAAAGTTTTGCGTTGACCAATATCTTTGGAAATTAGTTATATAGATTTTTTTCTTTTGTTTCTCGATCATCCCATTATATGTGTATATCTATAAAAGACAGTAGATAGGAAAGAATTTGAAAGTGATACACACTTTAAAAATGTGAAAGTTTATAGACAAGTTATTACCTTAAAAAAGGTGTATGTTATAAATTTTCTAGATTCTACTTGTCAATTAATCCTTAAATTTGTTAAGATAACATCGAAAAAAATTAGGTATCTTGAAAATTTCTCTTTTTGGCAAAACTAATTTCTACATAAGTAAAATCTAACAAAAAGTTGAAAACATAAAACCTTTGATACCCAAAAGAAAAATAAAATAAAATAAAACATGCAAAATCTTAATTATGACAATTAGATCTTACATAAAAATAGAAAAACTAAAAAACGAATAAATAAGTTTAGGCACCACTTTAAATTGCAATTGAATGATAGTAATTTGGTATTTTTTTGTGAAAATTGGATGGATTTAACCATATATGAGATGGAAATCGTGCCCCTAACAGCAACATGGTCTTTAATGGAAAATGCGGTGAGGTGACAGCTTGAATTCAATTCATTCATTCTTATATTTTCTTCTTCGTGGAAAAGTCTTCCTTTTTCTGCAGCAAATAAATTAACAGAGATTAGGCTCACTAAATTTATTTATTGATTTAGAAGTATCCACGACTTGCTTTGTCATCCATAGCAGTTTCGACTGATAAGCACATTTGTCATACTTTTCAAATATCAAGATTCAATATTTCCTATAATTAAAATTAGAAACAAATGATAAGCAGAAAGACCCAATAAAGCCATGTTTCGTTGAAAGTTGGACGCTAAGAAAGGTAGTTCAATTTGCTGTTCTTATTTTCCTTCTTGTTCTCCTCGAGATTTCAAATGTGAGTTTTTTCCATCGGGGTATAAAAATATCGAAAGAATTTCGGTTAGTGTACTATATTTTGATAATTTATTTTCCAAGATATTGATTTTGTATGATATGATGACAATCAACGTATTAAAATATACAAAAATTTTCAATTAATTTATTATCAAATATTCCTGGGACTTTAGTTAACAAGGTCTATTTAACAAAAAGTATATGAAAAGTAAAAAGAAATTCTAAGAAACTTTTCTTTATATAGGTGCCAGTCAATGTGGCGCATATGGCGGAATCCTCCACAAGGCATGGTATCATACGAGTAAATACTAGGTAAGAGTATCGCGGGTTATATCATCCTAGTTAATGGGTGCATATGGTGGAGTCCATGAGGAACGGTATTGTCACAAACGACTTTCTTGCATAAAATTCTTGAATGAATTCTTTTAGGAAGATGTTTTGAAATGAACTTGCGATGAGAGATATATGAAGCGGGGACCCTTTCAATTACTCAATTGAATTAACTCTATCGAGAGAGGGGAAGTTGTCCATAAAATCTTAAACCCATTTTAGGATATCTATTCAATCTCAAACATTTCAATTGTATTAATTTAGTTTTAAATATTTTAACGATTTGCCAATATAATCTTTTGGGCCAATTTGTCCAAAGATTGTTGACGTGTATGTTAGCTATCCTATGTGGCACAATCGGTTCTAATGTAACAAAGTTTTTTAGTTTTTTTTTTATATTATTTTATTATTTTATTTGGCAACACACCGTAAATTCCAAACTTTTTAATTTGTTTCAATTCTATACCAAGTCCTTCAACACTAGAAAGAAATATTCCGTTAGACCTTTATCCAAATTCCGAATTTGTCCCCGAAAAGAATGAAGATTTGTCTGGCCGTATTATTCAAGGGAGGACATTTGAGGGAAAATAATCTAAAAAATGAATAATCCAATAAAAACATTTATCAGGCTTCATTTCAGCCAATTTTTGTTTCCTTAGAATGTTCTTGAAATTTTTGGTATGAAAAGAAAAAGATGAAGTTCTTACCAAAAAAAAAAAAATGAAGAAAAAGATTAAGTTTATCCCACCAAATATAGTCTTAACTGCACTCTTGCAAGAACTTGATGCTAAAGAGGGGGACAGGGTAATTAAAAGCAAAATTTTGAATTAATTTGATATTATTTTGAAAGCTTTTGATTTATTTTGATAAGCTAAAATGGGGGGGATAAAATTAAAAAGCAGAGAAAAAGTGATTTTTATTACTATTTGGTCGAAAACCACACGGTTGTATTGATATTGAAAATTGAGTCATAAATACAATACTTAAACTTTTCTTTTGTAACATAAATACCCTAAACTCAAAAGTCTCGATATAATGTGAGACTTGGTCCCATAAGTCGGGGTAACATTAGCAACAACTGTATCTTTTCTTGGAAAATATGTACAACACCATATGATTTAATCATAAGCTGAATTTCTCATTAGTGGGACCCCTAATCGATGGATGTCTCTTTCCTCCAGAAAATGCATGAAAGTGTCGCCCCTTCATCACAAGAAGAAAATGCACCTCCTTTTGACTGTACAAATTGAATCTCCGGGCATGGGAATTGAGACCTAAGTATTGAAATATGAGTATTTGATGTAAAAGATTTGTTGTCATGTTGCTCGTTTAATTCAACTATATCGCTTATAACTTTTTAACGCAAATTATTAACAGATACTTAATTGAATGAATGATATCACGTCAACATGTCATGTGATATAAACATTATATAATAAATTCTAAAAGAAACGATTACACTTTATTAGATAATACAATTTCATGTTTACATATACTAGTACATAATCCACATCTCATCTCTGATCCCAACAGCTTCCTCATAGTTTAAAGTCTTTAAGTAAAAGACTCACTTGAGCCTTTATTCTAGTACCCAAAAGAAACCCTAGATCTTCACTTCCCATGAGCAGCCACGTACATTTTTTAGGTGATTACAAGGAAACACAAATGAGGGAGCTGACAGAAAGTTAGCAATTATAAGGAGTGGGAATCAAGAAGAGATCATCTCTCCTCTTCACTGTCACAGCAAAACCCTCAGTCATGTCCAGGTCCTCATTCCTCATTCCACCGGGGAGCGTCCAGTTAAAATGGTACAAAAGCATTGCAATCTGAAGCTCCACTTGGGCCAGCCCAAAAGTCATCCCTGGACAAATCCTCCTCCCAGCACCAAACGGTATGTACTCCAAGCAGTTCCCTTTATAATCCACGCTAGAGTCGTCCCAGAACCTATCCGGGTCGAACACCTCGGGGTCTCTCCAGTATTTCGGGTCTCTTCCCAGAGCCCATGCATTGATGATGCCCTTGGTCTTCACTGGTATTGTGTAGCCATTTACTTCACAGACCTGTGAGCATTCCCTTGGGAGGAGGAGTGGGACGGGTGGGTGTAGCCTGAGGCCTTCTTTGACCACTGACTTTAGGTATTTGAGCTCCGCAACTCCTGCTTCATCTGCTTTTCCTCTCTTGCCAAAGACCTGCCTCACCTCTTTCTGTGCTTTGGCCATGATCTTTGGGTTCTTGACCAGCTCTGACATGATCCAGTCCGCTGCTGTGGCTGGTGTCTCACTCCCTGCACTGAATATGTCCTGCAGAAAGAAAAGATGTTGTCACCGAAATGTTGGGTGCTGTACGTGCACTGGCGACCCGTTTCCTAAGGGTTTATAGACACGGGTAATCAGAGCACGGCTCATATGTTTGGAGAAAAGAATTGACTTTTAAGAAGAATAAAGAATTTTGCGGAAATAAAACTGAATTAACTTACCAAGATCACTGCCTTGATATTCTCGGTGGTCAGGGATAATTCCTGATCACCTTGATTCTGGAACTTCAAGAGAACATCTACCAAATCTTCATCGCCATCTTCACGTTGATCACCACTCTTATTCTCTGATCTATTATTCCTGTGTTCCCTGATGATATCCTCCAGCATCCTGTCAGACTCCTGGTGCAGCTTCTCAATCTTCGGCCTCATCCCGCTCATGACGTGCAGGAGCTTCACCGAGGGGAAAAGGTCGGCGATCCCGAACCCACCCGCAAACTTGATTGCCTCCTTCACTACCCCGATGAACCTGTCCTGCTCCTTGCACTTCTTCCCGAATGCGGCCCTCGATGTCATGCCGTACTGGGACGAGTAGATCTTCTCGGTGAGGTTGATGGTCATCCCGGCCCTTGCTGCGATCCACCTCACCATGTTTAACATCTCATCCTCCCGGATGGACCGGTATGACAGAACTCTCTTGGAACTCAGGAGCTCTAGGATGCAGATTTTCCTAAGTTGCCTCCAATATTCCCCATAGGGTGCAAAGGTGATACTTGTGCAGTCATAGGAGATGATGCTGGAGGCAAGGATCGGTGGCCTAGAGGCAAAGATCACATCATGGGTCTTCAAGACCTCCTTGGCGGTCTCCGGCGATGAGAACACAACCGTGGAGACCTCGCCCATCTTGAGGTGCATCAACGGGCCATACTTCTTAGCCAATTCACTCAGCGTCCGGTGCGGAAGTGGACCACCGAGCTGGTGCATGTTGCCTATGATGGGTAGCTTCCATGGACCTGGAGGGAGCTTTGGGGCTGAGCCTTCTGGGTTTGGTTTTCTCTTGACAATTTTAAGTGCCATGAAGATGAAGAGGAGGAAAGAGAACAGAACTGGGAAAGTGAGCTGAAGATCCATGAGGGACTAGTGGAGTAGTGAGACTAGATGAACGCGGAATTTAAGAGTGTGTGTTGAGATTTTTGGTGGAGTTACATAGCTCACACTTATAGGCGTTTTTGGGCGGTTCTCTTATGGAAGAGCATGCGACACATGTTATTAAAAAAGAAATTGGCCAATTTTTTAGTCTGTCCATATATCGTCTGGCATAATCTTTTCTTGGATGGACAAAAATCCTGTTACGCATTGAAGCTGACTAATCAGATAATGGACCACACATTTGAGTGGAGTAAATTGCAGGACATATAGATGCGATCCCCTTACTCTTGCGTCAAATGACTAATTATTCATGGGTGCATATATGGATGATCCGTCATGAGAAATGCTACCCGTTTGTGACTAAATTAGCATTCACCTAACTACCATTCTAGATGATTGTTTTAACTTATGTACCATCAAAATGTGGGTTGTACATGGTATATGTACCATCACTATAAGTGCCGGGCAACCGAAAAAAAATTGGTAGATACGATATGTAAATCAAGGTTTTCAATTTTGAGTCCAGGATTGAGTGGCAAAGTTGCGAATGCGAGAGATCAAGCAATGAAGAGAAAATTACGCACGATGTGCTTGCTCTATCAAGAACCTTGTTATCCTAGTTATATCATGTTCGAGTCATGAGGTAAGGCTTGATAATCCCACTAGCTAATCGCTTCAAAAGCCACAAAAGGGCAAGAGCTCTTAGTTGCAGTACATAAAATTGCAAAAATTATTACCAGCGCTGATGCGGATAATTTTTACAAATTTTAGACTTTAATTTCTCTTATTTTTTTCTGATATTTTTTTTTTCATTTATCTTCTTTTTCATTTTTATTGTGGACCGCTGAGGCTTCCGGGCTCTAGCTAGCCACCGCTGCAGTTGCAGATTGTTAGAGGGAACTGAGGAAAAAAAGGAGTAAAAAAGAAAGAAAAAATAAAAAATTCATAAAAGAAACTGCAAAAATTGTCCAAAAAGCTAAGGGACATGTATCAATCAGACCAAAATGTCAAGTGGTGAATAAGATTGAAAAGTCAAGTGTCTATTTCATATGACAAATAATTAAAATTGGTCGATTGCTTAATGATACCTATGACTTGGAAACATTTGCTTTCCCTTTAGAACAACCAAACAATGGTTATGTAAGAATGGGTTAGTAGAGGGCAACTTGGCCCTAAAGGATAGAAAATATCTCTTGATGGGGGGTATCACATGATAAGTCTGGCTGCATTTTCTCAGTCCATGCATGCGTTCTTTTTTTCGCAGTCGTGACTAACTTGTTTTCAGTTTTTTTTTTAAACTTATCTATGACATTGTGATGTTATTCCTAATATTCTAGCTAAACATTATTAAACAATATTGTCCTCTGTTGAAATCTTCTACACCTATAATCATAGTTATCACACAGTTTCTAACGAATGTGTTCATTAAGTTCATAATATTTTCTGAAGCGAAAAAGAAAATAATATCTTTTCCTTTAATTTCCTCACCTTCGCTAATATTAAATTCACGAACGAGGGGGATAACGCATCGAAAAACAGTGGCAACGAGTGCCCGAGAAATCCGTTCAAAACTAAATTATCTTATCCATAACCCAACCAATTTTTTTGCTTCTGCATTTTCAAATGGGGGAATTAATTACAGTATTCGTTAGTTTCATATGGACGTTCAAGATTCAACCCGACAGACTGGTCGTTGTGAGCCAATTTTTCCACATTGGCAGCTTACCTCTTTGTCGACGCCACCGTCGCCACATGTTCCGAATGTTTGAATTATTTGTACATGCTTGACCAAACACGTGCACAATAAATAAACAAACGACAAACCCATCGCCGGATCCATTTATTTTGTGAAAATATAATTGATTTAAAAAATATTTTTAATAAAATTACTTATATCACTTACAAAAAATAAACAAATGAAAAATAATGTCATCATAAACCAAAATATTTAAATATAAATTATTATCAATGATGAAAATATCTCTCATTGATAAATTATTTTAAGTAATACAAATATAGGAAAATATTTTCTAAATTTATTTATTTTTTGGGAAACAAACAAAATTTACAATGACGATAAAATAATGATATTACCGAGATTATTCATCTCCAAGGAACAATCACACTTTCTTCGAAAAAATTATCTGCAGGATTTGGGTAATGAGCCCTGAAAATGGGCCGAAGTATGTAGGCTTCAAGCCCAAGTTGCTCCGTGGCTCATCAAACGTTAGGACAACCCCTGGAATTTATAGTTCCAAACGAAAGGTTTTATTACACTTCACCAATTGATCTGTCAACCTTATTTACTTGTGATATTACTCGAACTTGTAATCTCATAAAAAACATTGTGAACCCTTCACCGCTAAGCTATGATCTCAGGCGTACTCTCATTCTAGTTTTATTCCTTCGAGAAAATACAGTTCAAGAGCTAAAAAAAGACAAGGAGCAAGTGAAAGAGAAAGATAGGTTCATTGATTCTCCTATAATGCAATCTGTAAGTCATAAACTTCTTTTCCTCCTAACAAGCACACAATTGCATTCTTGAGGTTTCTTCCCCGACAGTGCAGTCGATGTTTGCATCCTTAACAACCCTTGTACCAACTTCTTAAGGATGTCTCAGCAGGTGAAGCTAGGCTGATAGGGCTTGGGAACAAGGTACAAGTCTCGCTTCCTCTGAGTCACACCCAGTGACTCACTCATGTCCAGATCTTCGCTCTTCACTCCCTCAGGAAGTTCCCAGTCAAAGTGATACATCAACATTGCAAGTAGAAAATCCACGTTCGCAATCCCAAAGTTCATCCCTGGACAAATCCTCCTTCCCGCACCAAACGTACGTACTCAAAGCTAGCCCCTTTGTAATCAACTGGGCTGTCCTTGAACCTCTCTCTGTGTAAAAAGCCTCGGGGTCTCTACCGATCACCCACCTATTCATGGGCACTTCGGTCTTGACCTGGATCTCTTACCCATTTATCTCGCAAATCTCTCTGCATTCCCTCAGGGGCAGCAAGGGAACAGAAGGGTGGATCCTTAGGCACTCTCTTATTACAAATTTCAGGTACTCTAGTTCGAGCAACCCTGTCTCGTCTGCTTTGCCTCTCCTATCAAAGAGTTCTCTCACCTCAGCCTGCAACTTTTTGGGGATTCTTGGGTGCTTAACATCCTCGCCAATGCCCCATCCACGTGCGTGGCTGAAGTCTCATTCCCGGCGGTGAAAATGTCCTGCATGCACTTTTCATATTTCGTGTTTGGTTAGAATAAATCGAAATTTAATGCTTAGCCTTGACAAAGAAAAGCTTAGCTCAAACTATTCAAGAACATGTTCAAGCATCAAAGTCATATTGAATTGTATCAGTCTCGAGTTCTTTCTGATTTAATTACGGCTGCGCTTTTGCCGATAGACTTCTTCTCGCATCAATATCATGCAGCAAGTATGAGTCGGCCAACATCAACCTTCAACTTTGTTATGAAGTAAAAATTCAAACTGATTGAAAACCCAAAGCTGCAGACCATTTTTCTGAGGAAAAATGAGCATGATGAAAAGAGAAAACCTTCCCTACCAGTATTACTTCTTGATGTTGTCAGTGGTCAGGGAAAATTCAGGACCACGGGGATTGGTGAACCTCAAAAAAGCATTGATCAAATCTATGTAGCCGTTTCATCACGGCTTCTCTCAGCCTTCCCTTCTCTCTTTTCTCTAATGATGTGGTCCATGATCCGGTCCGCTTGCTGATGCAACTTTTCCAGTCTCGGCCTAATCCAGCTAATCACAAGAAGCCACTTCGACGGGGGAAACACGTCCCCAGCCTCAAAGCCAGCCGACAATCTAGCTGCTTTTGCGACTACTGATATGATCTTCTCCTCCTCATTGCATTTCTTTCTGAAAGCCACAATTGAAGTAATTCCGTGGCTAGTCGAGAATAGTCTCTGAGTAAGATTGATCGGAGATACTGCATTAGAAGGGACTCATTTGACGAGATTTGAAACTTCTTCCGTTATATGCCTAAAAGACTCGACCCCCTTGGCACTCAGAGCTCTAAAGTGCAGATTTTTCTAAGTTGCCTCCAGGATAAGCCGGAAGGCTCAAATGAAATGTCAGCGGATTCGTGCAACATTACTTTGGTAGCAAGAAGCTAAGGCCTATTCTCAAAAGGAAGGTCGGGAGTCTTCGTCACCTCTTTGGCCATCTCGGCCAAAGAAATGACAACATGAGAAACTTCCTCAAGCTGCAAATGCATCAATGGCCCCTATTTCTTGGCCAAGTCTCGCAACGCAGGATGAGGCGGTGACCCAAGAAGCTGGTGCAAGTTTCCTATGAGAGGGAGCTTCCTCAGACCGGGAGGAAGCTTGCAAAGGCCTTTCACATCAGACTTGTGACCAAATTTAGTACAGTGCAGATGAAAATGAAGATGAAGGACTATGATAGAAGAGACAGAAACTTGGAAATCCTTTTAGGTGAATAATGAAGGAAAATGACAAAGCTACCTTTCTGGAGTTAGTTTGCTGATAATTAGCTTATAAACTCTTTCGGACGGCCAAAAGTTGCTTATGAGAAAACTAGCTTATAAAAGTTGAAATTGTCCATTTGCGAGTTGGGATCTTATGCTAACGATTGCATCAAATTCTCATAGATTTGTTGCCAAAGTAATGCAAACATCTGTTGATAGCAACATTAAATGACCACCCCCGTATATTGGAAGCCTCTTTGGTGGGTGAATTACATGTGATGCTTCCTAGGTCTTTTTTCTAAAAATCTATGTAGTACTATTCTGTACAGTCTCTTAAAATATAATAATGTAAATCCGAACAGTTCATATCACACATATTGTTCGTTGAAGCTTACGCCCTAAGGCATGTCTCTCCCATTGGACTTGGGGCAGGAGCTTGAGATGTGGTTTTCACAGGTGTTTCCTTCATAACAATACCTAATGTATGAAAAGAACAAGATTATATGCTGAATTAATTCAGATGTAATTAATTTAGCGAAGAAATATTTTCAAGCTTTTATCTTTTTTAACCTTGATAATTTGACTCATAATCTAATGAATAATCGAAAGGTTTCACCTAGTAGCATGACGAATTGGTGATCTTTCACTTTTCACTAATTTTCAATGGGGTAATTTGAAGATGAAAACGCTCCCAACTCACATAATTCAATTGCTCCCAACTCACATAATTCAATGAAGAGAATGAGACATTCAAGAACATTCAATAATTTGAAGATAAAAACGCTTCCAACTCACATAATTCAATGAAGAGAATGAGACAAATACTCTCTCTCTCACTCTCTCTCTCTCTCTCAGAACTTCCGAAGGCATCAATCGTGAGAGGTTTACTAAAAATATATACTACTTGATCTCTCGTTTTCATGTATTAAACTTCAACTTACTTCTCTCAATAACTTTAATTGGGATAAATATATTAAAAATATCAAAAGTTATCAAAAGGTTTCGCTGGCTCAAGAGGAAAAAACAATCACTTCAGTGCCTCTAGCCAAAAAATTATGTGACTTTTATAATTAAAAATCTAATATAACTTGGCTTTAAAAATAAAAAAGAAAAAGGGAGTTCACGTGTTTTTTGGCTGCTGTCCAACCAAGAAGAGAAAATATGGGCATTTGTTTTCCTTTATCTCTCTCCTCTGTTGTCCTCTCTGTAAGCTCGCTCTGTACAACAATGGTGTCAGCCCTCTTCCTCACCTGCACGCCTCTGATTCCTCTTGCTCAAAAAACCCATCTGGTCATCCCCTCTCTCCTAGTTCGACCTCCGCCCCTCCTCCATTGTTGCCACCAGCGGAGTTGCCACCAGATCTGGTCAAGTGATGCCGACGCTCGCAAATTGCTCATCCATGGACGAGTGTCGCTGTCGTTTGCGAGCCACCCCTATTGTCTCCGACAAGCTTGGCCGATAGGCCTTTTCTTCGTGTCTTCAATTTTTGCTTTTTAAGAGCTCACCGGACTGTCTCGAATCTCTGTTCACCCACTCCCGAAGCTTTAGAAATGCGTCCCGCACCTCTTCAATGTGGCCGGGCGAAGCAATGTCTTCTCGAAAAGATTCTAGAAAAGCTGTATAACAAAATCAATTTTGGGGTTTGACAGAGTAGGATTCTTTTTTTTTTTTAAGGGTATATATACACCGAAGGGAGGGGTACGGTCCCCACAAATACATTTTTCGCATGAAAAAGGAAGCAAAAGCTCTCGATGTTATGGAGCTCCCAAATCGTCATCCACTCTCACTCGTCAGAATATTATCGATGTGCCACGAATTGTCCTGCTCCACTCTCTATTCTGCGATCTGAATACTTAAAGAACTCGGATCCGGCTCGACACACCTTTGCTGGCTTTGATTCTTGGCTTCTTCGTCACTGAGAATCTTCCTTTTTGATCTGACCTTCGTTCGCCGCCACCAACAATTGATTCCGGAAGAGTGCGAGGCGCACTCTGTTTTACTCTGCTTTGTGGCCGGTTATGAAGTGATGAAATCACTCCCGAAATCTATTCGTTTGCTTTGATTCCTACAGACAGTTATAGCCGAACTTTCTGTCCTTAATCTCGTCACATATTGCAACTCCATCGTCCATATTCTAGGTAGCGTTCGACTCCCCGTTTTGTTCTGTTCAGACCAAAGTTGAAGCTGAGATTTGATCTTCTCTTTTCCCAATAAGGGGTGGGATGGGCCCTCACGGCAGCGGAGGTCGGGATGAGCCGATGGAGTAGCTTCTTTATGGCTTGCCGGAACATGGCTGATTGAGGTGGGAGGATTTATTCAATGGCCGATTAGGGTTTGAAATGGAGGCTTTCTTTCAATTTGGCAATTTAAGAATTTTATTTGGGGGAAAACTACTAAACGGCGTTTCTTGCTTCAAATGCTCATTAGACCTTCCGATGAGCCGTGTTAGCTTAAAAAATTAATATAAAAGGGCCATGTTGGATTTTTGGCCAAATAGATTGGAGTTGACACTAAAAAAGTTATTTAAAAAAAAAAAGTGACACTTAAATGAACTCTCGAAAATTTTTGTCCTTCATTATTCTTCTTTCACGGCATCATCGTAGACAAGTGACTCACAATCTGCAAGAAGATATACAAGGTAAAGCTCATTGTTGGCTTCATAAAGCTTAGACAATCTCTAATCTTGGTACTAACGGTTCATCAACACCATTTGAAGAAGTTGGTGCTGATGGACTAGAAAAAGATATTAGAGAAGAAGGTGAAGAGTTATATTTCAAACCTATTTAGCTGGAATCACCATGAGCATTCATTTTATCTTTTGGATTGTCTTTCCATTTGGTTTCTTCATCGAGCTTGACATTTCTGCTTATATACACTTTCAAAGTTTTAAGATCAAAGAATTGGTAGGCATTCAATGATGAGTTGACCCGATAAAAATTGGCTTTTTACCCTTGTCTTCTAAATTCGATATTTTTCTGGTTCAGGACATGAGCGTAGGCAATGCTTATGATAATTCTCAAATGCAAAACACTTACTTTTCTCCCACTTCATATTTCTTGTGGAGTTATGACTTCAAGTCCATATGTGGACACCCATTTTGTAGATAGGCTGCAAACATAATAGCTTCATCCCAAAGTTCCTTGGACAAGTTTTTGCTTTTCAACATGCTTCGGACCATATCAAGAATTGTCCTATTTTTTCATTCGGCCACACCATATCGTTGAAGAGAATATGGAGCCGTCAACAAACATCAAATACCATGATCCTCACAAAATTTGTTGAATGTGGCTAAAGTGAATGCTCCTCCATGATCGTTTCTCATAACTTTGATGAAATAGCCACTCTCTTTTCAATTAAGTTCCTAAATTGTTTGAAAGTGTCAAACACTTTTAACTTTTCTTTCAAAAAACACGCCAAGTTTTATGAGTAAAATTATCAATAAAAGTAGCAAAATATTGATATTTACTATTGGGCCGCACACATTAGAATAAATTAACTAAAGTGATTTCTTTGCTCGATAAGTTGTTTCCTTTGGAAAACTAGTTTCGGAAACATAATTGATTAGGATGATCAATATGTGCTAAACCATAAACCATCTTCTTGCGTGAAAGCAAATTGAGCCCACCAAAATTGAGATGGCTGAACCTCAAATGCCACAACCATGAAAGATTATCCATGCATGCCTTTAAGCTTCGAGTCATTTCATTTTTTTTTTATATTTAGAATAAATATCATGTTCTTCGACATCTTCACATTTGCAAACGGTTTATTATTTTGGTCTCTTGACACAAGGCTAAGATCTTTCATGTGGACAGTATAACCTTTCTCCAAGATCTGTCCAAAACTCAAGATATTGCTTGATATTTTTAGTACATAATAACATTAGTAATAAACCGATGTATACCATCCCTCAAATAAATCAAAATTATATATTTGCCTTCAACAAGAATTTTATAATAATCATCAAACGAGACTTTCCTCTTGATTATCTCATCTAACTTGGCAAACATTTCTTTTCACCGATACATGTGGTTGCTTGCGCCAGTGTCCAAGTACCAAGTATCACTTTATCCAACTTCATCTTTTTTTAATGGCAGTAAAAGAACTTGCTCTGCATCATTCACCAAATTTGCCTTTTCGTTTGCTCCACTATTTTCTTTGCTACAACAATCAAAAGTATAATGGCCAAGTTCATCGCAATAATAACATCAAATTTTAGATTCATCATATCATTGGCCTTTCAAATTCTTTCTTCTTCCATGAAAACTTATTTGATTTTGACATCTACTATCATTTCAAGCAATATCTTCTCTATTTCGTTCATGATCTCTACCTTGAAAGCAACCTCGGTGTTCACCTCGACCACAATCTTGATTTAGTCCCTTAAATTTCACAAAATCTCTACTTTGGGTCCTTCTCATCTTGGATGGTCAAATGAGTTTAGAATACTTCCTCCTCCAACTTATGCTTATTTCTTCTTAATCTTTCTTCATGGGCTTGCAATGAACCCACAAGCTCATCAATCATCATGGCACCTAGATCCTTGGACTCTTCCATTGCAACGCCAATGTGATCGATACTTCATGTCTAAGTACCGAAGAATCTTCTCAACAACTCGAACATCTAGAACATGTTCACCACTTCTTTTGTCTAGTTAATAATCACCAAAACTTTGTGAAATAATCAACATATGATTTAAATTCTTTCATATGGATTGCCTTGAATTCGTCTATCAAAGTTTGAAGATGAATCCTCTTAGCTTTTTGTCTTCCTTGGTGTGTGTTATGAAGGATCTCCCATGCCTTCTTAGAAGTAGTAACATTCGAAACATTCTCGAACACAATATCATATAAAGCTTCATAGATAATTGACAGGGCATCCTTTGCTCGAACTTTCTCTAAGGCGGTCTTTTGATTTTGACTGAAGGTGGCTTCGTCTTCTAGGTCATCACAGCCTGTGTTGACAAGTTCCTATATACGATAAGTGCCAAGTAGGGCTTTCACTCCAACAGCCTAATTACCATAGTTTTCTTTGGTAAGATGAGTGTATTAAAGAGGAAGCTAAGTGTTTGTTTAGGTCATGATCATAAACCGTATGATTTTATGCCAATTTGATGGGACGAATTGAAGGTGAAAAAGCTTACAACTCACACAACTCAAAAAAGAGAATGAGACGAATAGACTTTACCTCTTTTTCCTTTTATTTCATCTTATTTCACTTTATCAAAAATAATCATAGGACTTATCTTTATACAGGCTTGTTACATGACTCTTACTCTTAAATGACTTGTAAAATATGTCTAGCATTCCATGGAAATAGATTCTTAGGAATTCACAAAACATAAAACTAGATATGGAAACACGAATAGTCAAGAGGCAAATATGTAGGACATTCATGAATTTGGCTTAATTACTAAGAATTTTCACCTAAGCAAAAGAAAACGGTTTGTTCTCGTGGATGTGGACACAGTTACCACAATACCAACACCACCTGCTACACAAGTTTGTTCTAAGATTGCCTACGGCCCCAGCACAACCATATATTATTGCACTTCTGTATAAACTGTAAGACATGATTTTCAGTGGAGGGCTCCACCTAAAACTCCAACTTAATTAACTCCATGACATGATTTTATGTAGGTCAAGAACCGTCATTCCGATGGGATCCTCAAGAAATGTTTTTCTGCCTTGCCTGGGCCACGTTCCATGTATAACTCAACCGTCGATCAGAAAAGGCTATGGCAGGTGACTCTTTTGGATCATGCTTTGATTCGATTCCTTCTTATATGTAGAGTGTTTCAATTTCTTCTTTAATCCACTAAGCTCGCAAAACTGGCCCTTCATTGGTTGACATTGCAGGAGAGCAGGTTCTTGAGAAAAATCACTCCAGTCCTTTCTGTAGTTAATTGATTGAATCATAACAAATATATCCGAGATTAGAAAGTACAATTGGCAACAAAGTTCAAGCTGTGCCATGTCATATGCCACATAGCATCAGATGTGTTCATCATGACAAATCTACATACCACGCACTCAATAGAGAAAATGCTCATCAACTAGCCCTGTCACTGAATTAAGAAAGGCCAGGCACGTTACAAACCTATGAAATCTTAAATTGCGTGGCCACTGCTATATGTTGCCAATTTAGCAGCAGCAAATAGTAAGCACCAACAACCACACGATCCAGGATCAACTAAACGTTTCAAATGCATCCGAATTTGGTCCTTGCTAAATAACATAGTCAGACCACTCAGATATATGAGAGGTGTGGTCCATTGTGAGGCTAGGCATCTTATCAAGCCTAACTGGGTTTTCCTTGCCTCCGACCAACCTCGCAGGGTTCCCGACTGCAGTTGTCCGCGGGGGCACGTCCTTTAGCACTACCGACCCGGCTCCAATCTTCGCTCCATCCCCAATCCTGATGTTCCCCAAGATGCAAGTCCCAGCCCCGATCAATACCCCATCACCGATCTTCGGATGCCGGTCACCGGACTCTTTCCCGGTCCCTCCCAATGTCACGTTGTGCAAAATCGACACGTTGTTACCAATCACAGCCGTCTCGCCAACAACAAGGCCTGTTGCATGATCGAAAAGCAACCCTCTCCCGAGTTTCGCTCCAGGATGGATGTCGACCGCGAAAACCTCGGAGACCCTGTTCTGTATTAGCAACGCAATGACCTGCCTCCCCTGTGACCACAGCTTGTGAGCCACCCTGTGAGCCTGGCACGCAAGAAACCCCTTAAAGTTCAAAAAACAGTGCACATAGCTCACGCAAGCGGGGTCTCTCTCGTGAGCTGCTCTCAAATCTTCCTTCACAGACTTGACAATTTCTCGATCTTCTGCCAGCACCCCATGAAATAGCTCATACAGAGTTCCCCTGGGAAGGCTCGGATTGCTTAGCTTGATCGACAAATGACTAGCCAACGCGCTCTCGAGCGAGTCCTGCGAAAGTATCGAGCTTTCATAGTAGTTGGACAGTATGGGCTCATGAGAAACATCCGAGCGGGCCTCTTCTCGCATCCGGAGCCACACGTCTTCTTTGTCTTCGTCTAAGTCGTTGACGACCTTCCTGATGTGCGTGGTCTTTCCTCGGTTCTGCAAAACGGGTACGCTCGAAAGGGGGTTAGAAATTCTGGGTCGGAACAGATTCGCGAACCTTGGGCTGTATCCGCGCTCGCCCGGGCATGGGTCGCGGGAAAATTTGCGATTCTCTGTTCTTGGCGTGTCGTTGACACAGGCGGCCATGTCAGAGTGGTGAAGCCAGGGTGGCTTGGTTTGAGAGGAGGACGAGGGTGATGGCAATGGTGATGGTGGGAGTGGGAGAGATGCGCGCAAGGATCGGAGGTGATTGTGGATAGAGAATCGGGTCTTGAGAGAGAAGCCAGGAGAGGCCTTACAAACACACGATGAAGATGGAGCTACGACCACACTTCTCATGGAAAACACGATTTTCTCGGGAAAACGAGTGCCTATATTTGAGAGGATTACGGCAGTTTTTTCCCCAGTGCTCGAATTAGGGAGTTTCTTTCGGATAATAAAAATTGGGATTGAGCAAGGAGAGAATTTAGATAAAAAGTTGGGGTGGAGATGATATCACTGTGTAAAGTTGAGTGGACCATCTTGCGCTGAAACAATGTCCCTATCGTCCAAGAAGCAGAGAGAATGGAAGAGCAGCTACTTAAATTATGGGATACGACGTTCCATCATCTACCGATAAAAAGGAGTCGATGCATCTCGCCCAAGTCATTTTCTCTGGTGGTTCCGTACATTCCTGAGCATTCCATGTGGCTTTCAGGCTATTCATGAAGGGGGTGCTTGTTATGTTGCGAGAAGAATAGACGCTTATCATTCGAACTAAACTTAGTATCCAAGTTGATCTTATCTGTTTACAGGTTTGCCTTAACAGGGAGAGATGTCAGCAGTCGATTCATGTGTTTATGGCTGCCATGGTTTTATAAATCAAAAGTTGCCCTAGAATCCTTTGAAAATCATACGAGTGGCGAAATGAAGTCAATCAACCGGACTATCAAATTGGGGATGTGCATCGATACATTCTTTAAGGCAAAAGAGCGTATCGCTCTGTGTTCGCGATGGAGCTGGGGCATGGTACCATTTGCGGAACAATACATTTGTATGCACAAACATTTTGTGTGTATGAGAGAGAGGGAGAAGGGTAAGCGTTGCGAGGGGGGGGGGGGGGGGGGCGGCGTGGGTGGGATGGGGTGTGTTTGGGGACCCATTACAAACTGAATTATCGAGTGGTCCTGATCCACTAAATCAAATGGAAAAGAAAAACGAATAGAAATAAAATAAAAGTGAAATGCTTTACAAAACGATCTATAAAACAATTGATCGTATTTCATTCCCCACCTCAATTAGTAATACCTTTAGAGTTCACATTTTCACCTTTAGAAAAGGTGAACAATAAATTTGGAAATGGCATGAAAGGACAATAGTGCGTAGTTTTTCAATTCCCATTTCACTAAAAAGAAAACAATGGTGAAGCTCTTATAATCTAGTTCGAGAAACAGAGAATCTTGAAAGGAAATCAAGTGCGAAATAAAAAAAACATCAAAATCCATGAAGAGATTAAAACAACTTCACATGTTTTTCATACTCAGATTACGTGCAACTCTTGGGGATTAGTTCCGCAACATCCTCAACAGTTGAATCGTCAATGATCCAATTGCATCCATCTATTTCATTTTCACAATCACCCCTTCACCGGGACCGACAGTTGCAAGACCGTCACCCCAGATCTAAGAAGACGACAAAGTGGTTGATACCACTCATATA
This sequence comes from Eucalyptus guilfoylei, assembly GCA_016097605.1. NCBI lineage: Eukaryota > Viridiplantae > Streptophyta > Magnoliopsida > Myrtales > Myrtaceae > Eucalyptus > Eucalyptus guilfoylei. The sequence continues at coordinate 22,496,094 of CM027865.1, read as the reverse complement.
TCACATAACTCCAGTACAGCAAATCTGATAAAACAAACCAAACACACATCCCCCCTCTAGAAGAGAGGGATGACGCATCATCAGTCGAATTGAAAGTGCCAAAAATAGAGAGATCTCATTTTGGAGCATTGCTAGCCAATCATCATCTTCCCACCTTCAATGGTCTGGATAGCCAAATCGAGTTTTTGACCTCAACACCAGATTTTCAATTAAGCCAAAAGCCCAACACATTGAAGCAATTTATATGTTAACGTGAAGATGAAAAAGAAATATCAACAAGCCATGAGTCATGTGATGTGGTGATGTGACAGGCGCACTCACAATGCGGCTAATGCTTTTGTGCATCTTCCTCAGATGATGACCTCTCAAAACTGATACTTTTTATCTAAATGTGGGCTTAATGTTAATGAGAGATCTGAACTCTGAAGTCACTCTCTTTGCCAGTCAATCACTAGCTCCTTCAAGCCAAGATCCCTATTGTGAAGGCAACTTCTGCACGGGCCTGAACAATAGGACCCTTGGATGTACAGGATCTGCATTGACCATGCTTCAGTAAACTATGGCATTCACTGAGACTGCCATCAAATTATGACATAAGACAGCTGCAAAAATGTCAATATTGTTAAATAGCATTCAAATGCTAAAGTTTGGAAAAGTATCTTACCAATAACATTGACAAGCACAGCGATGTTTCATTAATTCCTAATAAAGCACGAGATGCTCTAATTAATGGTCAGTGAAAACTTGTCATCTTCTTACTGTGAATACTAGCTTTTATACACTTCTCATGCACAGCCTCGCTTTTACTGTGAATTAATGGCTTATGTCTTCTTTTGGGGCCTGGCTCAATCAATGAACAAGAGATGCCTCTTCAAAGTGCTGAAGCAGCACTGACCAAATAAAAACGTGCTGAAGTAGCATAAATCCACTTAAAGAACAAAGAAAAAAGCTGCTGAAGCAGCCATATACGACCATCAGGCAGAACTCATGCCATCTCTCTCTCTAGCGACAGGGTATTCAGAAAAAGCAAACTTGACATTGTCTTATTTCCCAGAGTTTTGTTCAAGAAATGAATTTGGAGGTATAGACTCTCAAATTACTTATCCTTTCCCTCTTTTAAAGGAACTGAATCTGAGAATCCGCACACCAGCACATAATTTTTGCTGATCTTCAACAATAGAGCACCTCATTATCACAATTATCACAATTATCACAATTATCACAATTTTAAGTTGCAGCCATATTGACAATGGAATGGAAAATCACTTTGCTCTTAAGTCTAGTTCTATCATAAGTTAGTAGCTTTTATTCTTATGCATAAGCTGAAAGGATGCCAAGCCAACCTTTCAAACTTACAAAAATCAATTGGCAATCTAAAAATCTTGAATAAATGGAGCTTCAATAAGTTGGAAGAACACAAACACAGTCCAACTTTTAGCCAGTCATTAATCAAATTCACTATTGACTTTTTAATATTTATAAAATCTTTTATCCACCACCAGTTTCATACTAAATAACACTTCTAAGTCTCTGCCTGGACCACTTTGGTCTTACAGTTTTCCAGTAGGAAACAATCAGCTCAGATTACTCAAGCTGCAAATAAAACTGTGCTGACCTAGCTGTTAGATCTCTCATTAGTGTATACATCTTCCATATTGCTTCCTTTTTAATTCAAAGCAAGAGTAGGCACGAAATCACTCTACTCGAATCTATATATACACAAATTCTGGGAAAAAACGGTGATTTTATTGCTAAGTGTTGGCTACTCACATTGCTTGGCCATAACACAGACAGAAGAGTGCACAACAATTACCTCCCAGTAGAAAGTAGGATCTGGAATACCGCCAACATGACATACTCTCTCAATCACCCCGACATGGTGCTCTTGCTGACACTGGAGACCCATGTGAATATCTCCACTGCTCACAAGCTGAACATCTCTCTAACTCGACACTGTTGTCCAATGTGCAGAATTTACAGGACCAGGAGTTAAATTTGGAGCCCTCATCCTTGAGCCTTTCTGAACCACAAACCTTACAGATTGGAGCAAGTGGCTGCACGAAACCATGATATTTAAAGCCAAATGCACATGTTATACAAGAGTTATAGAAGGGATGAAGCAAAAGAGATAGATTTCCCATAAATCTGGTTGATGAGATGAAAATGAGGCAATGCTAGTCACACCTCAAAGAAACTTTATTGACTGCATAAAAAGTCAAATTGGGGTGCAAACAAGTTATAGAGCTTCAATTAACCTTTTAGGTTTACATCCTATTCACACTTTCAGATGAAGCCAAATCTTTGAGTGAACCAACAAGGAAACAGCTTGTTAAGCAACACTTTCTAACACATCTAGCAACTATGAGTAGCTCTAATACCAAATGATGGGGAAGGAAAAGAGAAGTGCAACTGCACATGCAACCTTCGGCCGCAAGGAAGAAAACAAATTGAGATTGATCAATCTAACAAACAGGAAAAAAAAAAAGTATAAGGGGAAACATGCAAATATGAAAAGACTGAAAGAATCAAAACAACACAGAACAATATATCTAATAAATCAGCCATTGGCATTCATTTACAATTCATAATACTCACGGGATTTAATAAAGTGCATATTCCACATGCCCACATAAGGAGCTCAATTGAAGGATCTTTAGTAGTGCCCTTAAGCCCTGGTCGAGAAGTCAAATTGGATGGCATACTAGATGAAGCATTCCCCAAATGACATTTGGATTTAGAATACAATATATTATCTGCTTCAAATTTTCTTCTCTGATGTGCACAGCTAAGATCATCTGCTGCCCCACATGTCGCGTCATTCCCTGTTAAATCCACATAATTCTGATCCACATTACCACTAGATGATTTTGAAGCTGAAGCTTCATTCAAATCACGGAATCTTTTCCGAGAGATCAAATCCGAAGCTTGGCTTCCTGCATTATCAAGCCGGGATATTCCAGGGTTTTCAATTTCATTCTCAATATTTCGCAGAATATCAGGGTTACTTTCTCTATCCCCGCCATCTTCCGATTGAGAACCACACCAGATGTCATCCTGCAGTCTCCTTTCTGCAGCCATCGCAGCCGCTTGTGCTGGACTAAGTACCATGATGCTAGTGTCACCACCAAGACGCTTCGGTCCAGATGGTAGGAGCGAACCCAAAACTGCTCTCCTCTCTGCAGCAGCCAGAGCAGTTTGCCGTAGTGATGAAATAGGTGGCTGTTTAGAGAAGCTGCCAAGACGCCTACCGGGAAGATCAAAACCCTGGCCGGTGCCGGTTATTCCCTTGGCCATCAACTCCTCGCATTCCTGTGATTGGCATCGCAATGAATATAAAGTAGACTAGAATATAAGTGAGGGCATTGTGACAGCGCAATGCCCAAACCACCAAGTACATGTCAGAATATAGTACATCTATCCTAATAACCTGAACGGAGATGACTAGAAAGGACACAGAAACTTTTCTGACGACCGACCTTTCTAAGTTCATCCCAGAGCTTGTAGAACTTGGCATCATGAGGGCCGTGCACATTGTGGCAGAGCTCGTGAAGCATCGTGTCGAGGACTTGATCATAAGGATAGAAATCATCGTCTCTATTTGGCCTGCGAAGCCTCAGCTTCACGTGCACCCCACGACCCACATTCAAACCCAGGAGACGCCCATTCATTGGACTGCAATTAACACCACGCATTCATCATAACGAATCATACCTCCTACGGATCAAGAAAAGCGATTCAGAATTCCACACACCCACATACACAGGCTACCACCCCACACAAATTTTCAATCGGCAATCACTCGCTCGTCAATCAAAGGTACGCCATTTGGCATTCTAGGGCATCGGAACGCTACCGGGGCAATCGAAATCGAAACGAGAGCAGCGAAATCATACCAGAACTCGGAGAGAAGCTTGACCCTCCACCGGCGCTTGCGCATGATGGGTTGAACCTGGTGGGCGATCCGCTCGAGGATCTTCCGGGCCTCGTGTTCCGCAGGCTTCCTCTTCAGGGCCTTGATTTCCCATACCTTGTGGAGATCGCCCTGGTTCATCTTCTTCTTCTTGCGGTCTCAGGGAGGACAAAAAGCCCTAACTTTTACAGACTAACCTCGCCGTGCATGGGAGTTTTCCTGAAGCAGCCATGGCACGATCTCGGGGAAGGTTTGAAATGTGGGAAGGAAATTGGCGCCGATGGCGACATTTGGTTTGGCTTTCGAGTTTGGGGGGCGTTTCGAGGAGGGGATAGTGCTGGCAAATTTTGAGTGGAGCTTCTTTTCTTTTTGATTTTGGGGCGACCGTCCGAATTCGTGCAGATAATTGGATAATCCGATATATTGTGCCCAATTTCAAGTGTGTTTGGCACGTTTGTAGCTATAACGGATGGTGACACAAATGATTTCTGAATTTTAGTTCAATATGCAATATAGTCTTTGAATTTTAAATTTGTTCGATATGATTTTTGAATTTTAGCCTGACGTGTATATGGTTCTTGAACTTTTAGTTTGATTTCTAGATTTTTGGTAATTGTTCAATTTAATCCCTCAACTATATGAAGATATTTTATATTGTTCTTTCATTAATTCAAATTCAGTGACGACATTGAACAATTCTATATAGTTCAAGAACTAAATTAAACATATACTAAAAATTTAAAAACCACATTGAATAGATAAAAGCTCAAAGATAATATTGCACATTGAGTTAAAGTTCTAGGACCACATTAAATAAATTAAAATTTTATAGATCATATTATGCATTTGGTTAAAGTTCAAGGATCATTTATGGCATTTTCTCCAACTATAATTGTGTTGTGCTAATTTGTGTTGAAGTGCATACTTTTTGCGTCAATATTGCATTGTTATGTTTGGTAAAAGCTGCTGCAATATTGTCTTGGTTATTAAAATGATGAAAGATACTTATATTGCTACTGTAGATGACGTTTACATCTTTCCACGTCGGCAATAATGGTAAGAGCGTCCAAAGGAGGACCATCGCACATTAATCTCACTGACTAACCTGAGGATCCACTAAGGTAACTCAATACCAAAGTGTTCCCCTATCTCGACAAGTTGGAGACCATGCAGGATCAAGAACCGCAAGCACGACCTTGCCATCTTTCACAGAGGGAGCAACACAGCTACTGCCAAGACCCCTGAGTCATGTTTATGAACCGACAAGGAAATAACAGTTGTACCTACCGCCCCCTCAATGCAGTTGGTTGTCTTTACAACTTTCCAAATCCATCCACGTAAAGAAAAAGTAGTTCAAGATGTGACCAACTAGAATCTGATGACACGAGGCAAGGCGATACTCGAAGCACTTATGTCTGCTTCTACCGAACTCAAACATGGGCACTACTTCCTACGCTTGTCGAAGGAACCTCTCAATCGGTGATTCAAGCATCCCCACAAAAGTCCTCTACCAAGGAGGATGTCCCAACTGATCCAAAAAGGGAAAGTGAAAAAGCCCCTCAGCCTACTAATCAACCTGAAGTGCAACCAACATAGATTGCACTTGCTCAAGCCTCTGACAAACCTGAACAAAGTGAGCTTAGAACTAAAATGGAAGAAACATCGGGAGACAAGCGTTATGAAGATGACGACGATCGAGTAATTCAGAATTTCAAATCTACTGAAAGTTTTCACCCCGATCCTTCTTTCAAGTCTGAAATTTTTTTGTCCAAAGATCATGAGAATTCTTTTCAAGCTTTTCACATTTGAGGAATTACTCCACAATGATTTATTGATTTTGACTATCTTAATGCCCCCGGCATTTTTCTCTCCAAACTTTTTGAAACACTAAAACTCAATTTTTTTTTCCTGCTTGATGAAGGAAGAAGTCTATCCCACTCTCGTGGCACTATTTTATTCAAATCTTCTTTTTCCAGACAGAAAATCTTTCATTTTCACTTTTCGAAAACAAAACCATGTCATCATTTTGGATGAATTGGTAGAAATTATCCAAACCAAGTACAATATGTTCAAAAAGATTCCAATAGAGCCTGATAAAGTCTATAGATTTATGCTTGAAACTCCGAACTTAACTTGTGGCTCAAAAAATATCATCCCGTTGAATGTATAGCCTCTCAAAATGAATATCATCTAAAAGATTTTGACCCTCTACTTGCATCCGAAAACATCTTCCACAAACGATATATCTTGTAATGAGGCAAGAATCATCTAGGCCATTCTCACAAAATTTGATGATTTCCCTCCCTCCCTCCCTCCCTCTCTCCCTCTCTCTCTCTCTCATGACAAGCAAACTGCCCTATGATGCCCTCATCACTCATATCTTCCAGCACAAAAACATAAACTTCTCTGATGCTGCCCTTAAAGGCATGGCAAATGTTGAACATGTGCAAATACAAAGATTGAAAATCTTATATATATTGTGTTTCAAGAGAAACTCTCTCTTTCAACTATTTCTCTGAGTATTGTATTCTTGTTATCTGAGTAATTGTGATACAAATTAAGTGTATAAGAGTAAGAGTAGTAGCTGAGTTCTGATTGTGTAATCTATCGTGAAAAAAGATAAATACTTGCTAGTTGTAACTTTCTGAGCAAATTATTAGAGAAATCTAGCCCAATTTGTGGCTGTTAGTCCGAGGAGTGGACGTAAGCTTAGGGATAAAGCCGAACTACTATATATCTTAGTGTGCTACTATTTTTCACTCTCATTACTGTTAGGGAAATCCCTTATGATGTTTTGAAGATGACAAAATAAATCAAAGGCTACTAACATGTTTGATGGTTGAGTAATAGACTATGTAGATGATAGAACGTGTAAAATATATTATCAAAGTCTATTCTTGGAAGAACCAGAAGACAGACTCTATGCTGAAACTGAACCAGAAGACAGACTCTATGCTGAAGCAGAATATGTTCAGACTCAGATTATAAAGTCTATCGCACTCAGACTCAGATTGTAAAGTCTATCGCACTTAGACTCAGATTGTAAAGTCTATTGTACTCAAACTCAGATTGTAAAGTCTATCGCACTCAGACTCAGATTGTAAAGTCTATTGCTCTCAGACTTTACATACAGATTCAAAAGAACGTAACACAAGCCCAATCATACAACAGCTAGTAATCTGGTTTGGATTCCACATCAAGATTGATTTGATTGACTCAATCTATTTGATTGACAATTGGATCTTGAAGACAAGAACTTTCCAAACGAAGAAGCTTTACTTATGGAAACCAAGATTCCGTTTGTATGGGCGATCGGAATCAATTTGGGATTTTACCTTTGTCACTCAACGGCTACTAAATCTTCTAGATACAGTGCTGTCTAATGGGTATATGGGAAGACGATCCTCAAGATACTGTCCAACGGCTAGTTTGGAAGTGGAGGAGTATTTAAGGAGATGAAGGACCGATGAGCAAGTAAGAGACGGAGCGTAGAATTTATAATTCCAAAGTACGAGCGATCTTTGTTCATACACTTATCTTTGGTAAGCTTATTCGTTTGTGATCGTGAGAGAAATACCAAAAGAGTGACTTAGTGAGATAGTGTGATCTACTACTAAGTGTTTGCACTCAAAGTTGTAATCTCTTGTTGATTGCATAGTGGAATCCAGCAAGAAGGCTGTTAGCGTGGGAGAGTGGACGTAGGCTTGGATTAAGCCGAACCACTATAAACCTTGTGTTCTTATTCTCTTCCTTAACTCCTTTGTTTTGTTCGAAGTTTATTTTATTCCGCATATATTTGCCAAGGTTTATTTTAAACACCTATTCACCCCCCTCTAGGTGCTTATACTAGCCCTATCAATTGGTATCAGAGCCAAGTGCTCGGTTTATAAAAGTGTTTTTACTTTTGAGCTAAAGATCTTCTATGGCTAGTATCTTGGCACCAGGACTAATGGAAGGGCAAAGCAACACCAGGCCACCATATTTTGATGGAAAGGAATACAACGTGTGGAAGAACAAAATGAGAGCATTCCTAAGATCCAGAGATCCTTTGCAATGGGATGTTGTGGAAAAAGGAATCAATCCCACTGCTGCATCTACATCAAATAAGATTGGCAAAGACAAAGAAACCAAACCCCCCGCTCCTATGTCTCGGACGGAGTTGTCCAAAAGAGAAGCACTTGATGCTAAAGCCATTTATTCTTTATATTGCGCTTTGTCTCCTATTGAATATAACAGAATTTCTTCATGTGAAACAGCAAAAGAAGTTTGGGAAAGACTTCATGTTACATATGAAGGAACCGATCGTGTAAAAGAGACAAAAGTAAACTTCCTGCTCGGCAAATATGAATCCTTCAAGATGAAGCAAGGAGAGTTGATTGGAGATATGTTTAGTCGTTTTACAGAAATTGTAAATGGTTTAGCATATCAAGGTCATCAAATTTCTGCCCCAATGAAGGTCAACAAACTCTTACGAGGTCTCTCAAAAGATTGGAACCATGTAAAGACCTCAATCCGGGAGACTCAAAGGATTATGCCACTCTCCGTTGATGAATTGATTGGCACTCTTCAATCCTATGAAGTGGAACAAATCAACGACGAAGATCCCGAAGGTAAGAAATCCATTGCTTTAATATCTAATGCTGATTTTGATGACATAAACTCAGAATCCGATGAGGAAATCGAGGTAAGCCATTCAAAAATTCCTCTCAAACTTTCAAAGTATATAAATGAGCTGTGCTTAAATCTCAAATCTTCTCTTAAAATGATCTTTGAACTTAAAAAGGAGAATTCTCGGCTTAGGCAACATGATCTTTCTCAAAAAGAAAATTTTGAAATTTTGCAAAAAGATTTTCTACAAACAAAAGAAAATCGAGATTTACTTGTCAAAGAAAATGATTCTTTGAAGAAAGAATTTTCAAATATTTCGACAAGATTTTCAAATGGTTCAAAAACATTAGAGCATATCCTTTCTATACAAGTACCTTACTATAAAAAGTCGGGAATGGGTTTCAATAAGGAAAGTGATTCTCTAATTGATTTTCCTAAAGTCAAGGAGAGACTTAGACAAAGACCTCCAAAGGCATTTTACAAAAATCATTTTCAAAAAGTGTTTGTAAAACCTGTTGGTGGAAATGCCCTCAAGTGTTCAAATTGTGGAGATTTGGAACACTTTGAGAAAGAATGTCCTAAAATCTGGATATCTGTCAAGAAAGATTGGATAAAAACAGCATACTTTACTAACTCTCATGGACCCAAGAAAAAATGGGTACCAAAGAAAAGATGAGTTCTTTTTACAGGAAATAAAGGAAAAGAAGAAATTGGTAAGGAATGTTTTTGGGCACATAATTCTCATTATGCTTGAAATTCGATATATCATTAGTTGATTCAGATTTTATAATGATCATATTTTTTGATTTGCTTTATTGAAGAAATAATCGTGTGATTTATTATTCGAGAGTTGAGATTTGATACGTGTGGTTATTTTTGATATTTTGCTTAGAGACAGATGAATTTATTTGGCTTGATTTTATACTCTCAGATTTTATCATATTTTGCCAAATAGAAATCTGTTTTATGTGATATTAATTTATTATGCAAAATATTCTTTCTTAAATACTCAAGGATTTCATTCTCCCTGATTTTATTATACTATGACTGAGTGAGAATTTATTTTTCAAAATATCATTGTGCATAATATTCTTTCTTTGAATACTTTGTTATGTTGAATAAAGAAAGAATATTTGATTATGGAGATTTCATATTTTGCTCTAACGGAATGGAAGGATCCAAATTGATGGATACCAAAAAGGAAATGAGTTGATTACAGGAAATTCAATGAGGCAAGAATGATTGCAAATCTACGTAGATTTTGGTGCAATAAGAAAAGAATCTCAAGCGAAGATTGGTAATGTTTTTTCAATGGTATATTTCAAACATATACCATGGGTAAGAGAATATTTTTTATCATCCCGCCTTACAAATTTCTACGTGTATTTATCATAACTTTGGATGATTATTTATTATATTGCAAATATCTTTTGTCATAAATATAAGGTATTGCAATTTTGGCACGTGACAGAATTATCTATTTTCCTTTTGCAAAATGCATATCTGAAATTTATGCTCAAGGAAATCGCTTTGATCTCAAAAGATATTATTGCATATATATGGATACTCTTGCTATATTCTTAGAAGATATATTATATCTAGCAAGTTTGATCCGCAAATCAAAGGAAGGTATTACGTGACATTTTTGCAAAGATTGTTATCTATACAAGATTTTGCAGGTTGAAAAAGAATCTTCCATATGAATTTTGGAAAGCTAGACTTAAAAATCATGGAGATTCTATACTATCTTCTGGAGACTCAAAAATTCCCTTCCTTATGCAAAGTTTTTGCAAATATTGTTAAGGAAATCCCTAATGTGTCGTACAAAAGGTTGAGTAGTTCTGAATTTTAATTTTATATATGCTATTCAATTTATTTATTTGAAGAAAGGGCATTATATATTATGTGGATATTATTACAGCTTATTTGTGCAAAAAGTTCGTTAAGATTATGCAGGTTGAATTCGAGAAGAGCTTGATTGAAGAAAATAAATTTTTGCCTCGAATTTCAAAATGCAAATGATCGTTGTGGATATTGTTGCTACGAAGGATATAATGGAAAAATATTCTGCTCAACGTGCACAAGCAACAATTGTTTCTATTCGCAAATATTGTCATGATGACAGGGGGAGAAAGCGAATCCAAAAATAAAAGGAAAAGAATCGAGATCACCTAAAAAAGGCAACAAATTGAGGGGGAGCATTGATCAATTATGGAAAGATCTTTTTGAATCAATCGTGATCTTGATTATTATGGAAGGAAGGAAAGGTAGATCTGTCAGAATTTGTTAAGTTCTAAAAAATCTGGTTAGTGCATCTTTTATTACCTTTTGTCATTAATAAATCTTTTATTGATATTATCATTTTATTATGACAAAAATGGTACGTGAATTTTATGATGCATCCGTGATTTTTATTGGATATTTGTTGATATATATGATCGAAGTGAGCTATATTGCATATCTTTAATATTCGATTTACTTTATAAAAGCTGATTTTTGGAAATTGTGATTCATGCAAGATATTTGTTATCATTCTCTACGTGATACTTTTTCCATTATTATCGCTTTTTGATTATGACAAAAAGGGGGAGAAGATATGAATATGCATATGTATTGATTGGTTGATATTATTTATTGCATAATATTGAGCTGCGATTATTTTTCTATATATTGTTATGCTCAATTTATTTGCTATCTTCTGACATCCTTTGATTTAAATTAATATCTTTAAAAGTATGTTTACAAATCTGCATATTCAGAGATTGTTTTGTCATCATCAAAAAGGGAGAGATTGTTAGGGAAATCCTTATGATGTTTTGAAGATGACAAAATAAATCAAATGCTACTAACATGTTTGATGGTTGAGTAATAGACTATGCAGATGATAGAACGTGTAAAATATATTATCAAAGTCTATTCTTGGAAGAACCAGAAGACAGACTCTATGCTGAAGCTGAACCAGAAGACAGACTCTATGCTGAAGCTGAACCAGAAGACAGACTCTATGCTGAAGCAGAATATGTTCAGACTTAGATTGTAAAGTCTATCGCACTCAGACTCAGATTGTAAAGTCTATCGCACTCAGACTCAGATTGTAAAGTCTATCGCTCTCAGACTTAACATACAGATTCGAAAGAACGTAACACAAGCCCAATCATACAACAGCTAGTAATCTGGTTTGGATTCCACATCAAGATTGATTTGATTGACTCAATCTATTTGATTGACAATTGGATCTTGAAGACAAGAACTTTCCAAACGAAGAAGCTTTACTTATGGAAACCAAGATTCCGTTTGTATGGGCGATCGGAATCAATTTGGGATTTTACCTTTGTCACTCAACGGCTACTAAATCTTCTAGATACAGTGCTGTCCAATGGGTATATTGAAAGACGATCCTCAAGATACTATCCAACAGCTAGTTTGGAAGTGGAGGAGTATTTAAGGAGATGAAGGACCGATGAGCAAGTAAGAGACGGAGCGTAGAATTTATAATTCTAAAGTCCGAGCGATCTTTGTTCATACACTTGTCTTTGGTGAGCTTATTCGTTTGTGATCGTGAGAGAAATACCAAAAGAGTGACTTAGTGAGATAGTGTGATCTACTACTAAGTGTTTGTACTCAAAGTTGTAATCTCTTATTGATTGCATAGTGGAATCCAGCAAGAAGGCTGTTAGCGTGGGAGAGTGGACGTAGGCTTGGATTAAGCCGAACCACTATAAACCTTGTGTTCTTATTCTCTTCCTTAACTCCTTTGTTTTGTTCGAAGTTTATTTTATTCCGCATATATTTTCCAAGGTTTATTTTAAACACCTATTCACCTCCCTCTAGGTGCTTATACTAGCCCTATCAATTACTTCCACAAGCATACAAGTTGCTCACAAGTTTTGAAAAATTACCTTGACTAGTTGTGTCATTAGCCTCCAACAAAGGTAGATCCCATGCCTTGCAAAAGATAGTGGCTAGGGATCTCCCTGTAAGACTAGGTCCTGAGCATGGCCTTAAAAGGCTCCTTGGTTCAATGAAGGGTTTTACACTATGGTGGGGTAAACTAGCTAAGAATTCGGGTCCCAATACTTCGAGGACTGTAAAATAGTAGAGGGTGGAGTGTTGAAAATATAATACTAATGATACACGAAAACGACATAATCTTGCAATTTATGTCAATGTGAAATCACTAGAGAAATAACGAGAAATAATAAGGACACCAAAGATTTACGTGGTTCAATTCGAGTATTGATATCTACATCCATGAGGAAAGTCAACAGCAAATAATCCACTATAATCGGAGAATTAGAGTTTACAATTGCTCACACGCTCAAGTGTTTCCCACATCTAGATTAAACTCAAACCCAAAGTGTTTATAAATAAACAACTCACATGGATATAAACTCACTGCACGTTTAAGCTCAAAGTAAAACGCTTTACGTACGCCAAAACAAAGAACTCGTATGTTTGTTCTCTTCTTTCCGTACAAGTTCACGTTCTTCTCTCTTCATGTGTGGCTCTCTTTAGCTTGACGTGCGGCTTCGACATGCAGCTTCTACGTGCAGCTATCTCCTTTGATAAAAGAGACCCCGGCCTTTTTATATTATGTGCTCAGAGTCAAAACTTTGACTCTAGACCCCACGTGGAATATTTTCTTCAAAATTCGTATTCTGAACTATATCTTTATTTTTATTTCCTCTTTTGTCTTATAGCTGTAGATAATGTTTTCCTTTCTTTTGTACGCCAAAAGAAAGTCTACCAAGAGGAAAACTTTTTCATCCAATTTGTAATCCACTTGGGAAATCTTTCCCAACAAATTTGATTTAACAAATCGTTATTCAAATTCAAATTCGAGACATTAATTTAACATGGAGGCAGCTCCTACACCTCAAAAAAGGTAGTGGTCAAGGACCTCCTTGTAAGACGATGGTCCTAAATATGACCTTAAACTGCTCTGTCTAGACTTTGGGATGTGAAAATTCAGAGGTACTTTCCTAAAAAAGGGAAGAAAAAATATCTCTTCAATTGGGTGGCTAAGGTGTATAGGTACCAACACATTAAAATAAGAAATGCAATTCTATTAGCCAACCGAGGTTACCTGGCAAGCGGGTAACCCTCGGTTGTATAATAAATTATTGTCGACATATAATTAATTATTTTTCCAAAAGTCTAAAATATTTTTTGTCGCAAATTGAAATGCTAGATGAATAAATTATCTCTATATGTTTTGTAAAATAGAATCGGAAAACGTTTATTGGACTTTGTAACGAATGGGCCTATTTTAGCAATAAAATGAAAAGGTTTAGACCTCAAAAGACCCGAGTTTATCTCTCACTTAAGCCGACGATGTTATTCCCCAGCCCATTCGTTAGTTTTCTTGCAGCTTTTGTTGAATAAAAGAAGAGGAAAAGAGCGATAGAAGGGAGAGGGAAAGCACGAGAAAACAGAGGACGAAGAAGAGAAATCGGGAAAGGGATCATTTTTATCGATGCAACGAAACAGCTAACATGGACCTTACATCAAATAGAAAAACTCTCTTTACATACGATTGTGAGCTGCGAAAGCACACCCAATTTTTCATAGCTAGAATCAAGAAAACATATATAGCCAATAAAAGAAATTTGTGCACTTGATTTAGAATTCATTGTTCTAAATGCGGAATAGCAACAATTCAAAGCTTAAGTTCTTCTCATCTACTGTCCTCTATGTCATTGATTTCACCCTTAGCATTCAATAAACACTTCTTATGTGAGGTTATTTGTACGTCAGGATTAAAGGAGAGACTTGACCATTATTTATAGAGTTTTAAGTCATAGGCTCTTTCATCACAGGCCGAGCTTTACTCGGCTAATACTAGTCACCTCTACATTAGATTAATTAAGAAATCTTATATCCTACTTTATTAGTTTAATTTTGTAGAACAGTAAATTACAATATTAACTATTATCAGAGGAACTCTTACAAAGATAACAAATGCAAAAGGCACAAGCTGACCAGAAATTTACTTATCGCAACACCTGAACTTGTGATTTCATAATAGATATTGTAATCCCTCCACAACTAAATTGTCACGCTCGGTCATACTCACTCAACTTTTATTCCCTCGAGAAAAGACACAGATCAAGAGTTAAAAAAAGACAAGGAGCAAGTGGCATAGAAACATAAGTTAATTAATTCCCCCATAATGCATTGTTTAATACATAAACCTCCCTTTCCGCCGAACAAGCACATGATTGCATTCTTTATGTTTCTTCCCTTACAATATTGGCGACAAACGTCTGTAAATTTAGCAACATTTGTACCAACCTTCTACGAATGTCTCAACAAGTGAAGCTAGGCTGATACGGCTTAGGAACCACGTACAGATCATGCTTCCTCCTCTGACTCACACCCAGTGTCTCACTCATGTCCATTTCTTCACTCTTCATTCCCTCAGGGAGCTCCCAGTCAAAGTGGTACAGCAACATTGCCAGTGGAAGCTCCACGTTCGCAATCCCAAAGTTCATCCCCGGACAGATCCTTCTCCCTGCACCAAATGGGATGTACTCAAAGCTCGTCCCTTTATAATCCACTGGGCTGTCCTTGAACCTCTCTGGATAAAAGGACTCGGGGTCGTCCCAGTACTTGGGGTCTCTCCCGATCGCCCACGCATTCACGAGCACCCTGGTCTTGACCGGTATCTCGTATCCATTTATCTCGCACCTCTCTCTGCATTCCTTCGGGAGCAGCAAGGGAATAGAAGGGCGCAACCTCAGGCACTCTTTTATTACCAGCTTCAGGTACACTAGTTCGGGTAACCCTGTCTCATCTGCCTTGCCTCTCCTGTCGAAGACCTCCCTAACCTCAGCCTGCGCTTTTTTAAGGATTCTCGGATTCTTCACCATCTCCGCCAATGCCCAATCCACCTGCGTGGCTGAAGTCTCGCTCCCGGCGGCAAAAATGTCCTGCATACACATTTCATGTTCCATTTCGTTAGAATAACCCGAATTTTAATCCTTAGCCTCAACAAAGAAAAGCTTGGCTCAAACTATTTGATACCATGTTAAAGCATTGCAGTTATATTGAATTAATATCAGTCTTGGGTTCATGCTAATTTAATTTGGGCCATGCTTTGGTCGATACACTTCTTCTCACATCAGTATCACGTTGACAAGTGAAAGTCGACTAATGTCGAACTTTGACTTTGTTCTAAGGTCAAAAAATCCAATTGATTTGAAAGCCCAAAGCTGCAGTTCATTTTTCTTAGGAAAATTGAGCATGATGAAAACAGAAAAACTTCCCTACCAGTAGTACTGCCTTGACGTTGTCAGTGGTTAGAAAAAATTCAGGACCACTAGGATCGGCGAACCTCAAGAGAACATCAACCAAACCATCGTGTGTCGTTTCATCACTGCTTCTGTTAGCCCTCTCTTCCTCCTTTTCTCTGATTAAGTTGTTCATAATCCGGTCCAGTTGCTGACGCAACTTTTCCAATCGTGGCTTCATCCCGCTAATCACATGAAGCCACTTCAATGAAGGAAACACGTCCCCAACCTCGAAGCCAGCAGCCAATCGAATTGCTTCTTTGACTATTGTTATGAACTCCTCCTGCTCTTTGACTTTCTTCCCGAAAACTGCCATCGAAGTAGCTCCGTAGTTAGTCGAGAATAGTCTCCGAGTAAGATTGATTGGAGACCCTGCATTAGAAGCGACCCATTTGACGAGATTGGAAATCTCTTCTTCCCTTATATGCCTAAAAGACTGGACCCTCTTGGCACTCAAGAGCTCCAAAGTGCAGATCTTTCGAAGTTGCCTCCAGTATTCGCCGTAAGGCGCAAATGCAATGTCTGTTGATCCGTATGATAGCACTTCTGTAGCAAGAAGCCGAGGCCTAGTTGCGAAAGTAATGTCATGGGTCTTCATCACCTCTTTGGCCATTTCAGCCGAAGATATGACCACATGAGGAACTTCCCCAAACTGCATATGCATCAATGGCCCATATATCTTGGCCAACTCCCACAACGCACAATGAGCCGGTGATCCGAGGAGCTGGTGCAAGTTTCCTATGACAGGGAACTTCCTCGGACCGGGAGGAAGCTTGGAGAGGCCTTTCACATCGGACTTCTGACCGTATTTTATTGCAGTGAAAATGAAGATGAAGAAGGAGACTACAATTGGAAAGGCAAAAACTTGGAAATCCATTTTGGGGGAAAATGAAGGGAAATAACAAAGCTGCCTTTCTGGAGAGACTTTGGTGACGATCAGCTTATAAGCTCTTTTGAAGGGCTAAAAGCTGTTTATGAGAAAACTAGCCTATAAATAGTTGAAATTGTCCCTTAGCGAGTTGGGATCTTTGTGCAATCGTGAAGATTCTCACAGATTTGTCGCTAATGTAATGGTAACATCTGATGGTTGCAATATTATATCGGAAGCATCTTTGGTTGGTGAATTATATCTGATGCTTCCTAACTATTTGTTAAAATGGCTAAGGGTAACGTTCCTAGTCAGCAATCTTATCTCTTGTATCTAATTTAAGATATTGTTGATATTGTTCCCATATTTTCTTTGCTTGCCTTAAGCATCTTCAATCATCCCTAATTTAGGGCTCTCGTAATATCTTTATATATAGTCTGTACAAGAGAGATAACAAGAGAACATACAAAAACTACGATTTCTTCATGGTATCAAAGCTGCATTTGGCGTAATCCGCCTTACGATCCTCAAATCTCCTTCTCCTCTTATTCTTCATCGACTTTCTTCTTCCCAAAGAAAATGTCAACAAGCTCTAATCCATCATCTTAGTCATCTTCATCTATCGCATCTCCCTCACTCGTTATCTCAAACATATCCAACTTGATACCCATCAAACTGAACAGCTTGAACTATCTTCTTTGGCGTTCTCTTTTCGAACCAATTCTCAAAGGTCACAACCTCATGTCTTACATTGATGGAACCTCCCAAGCACCTGCTTCAACTGACGAAAATTACAAGACATGGATCGAAAAAGATCAAATGCTACTCTCTTGGATCAACGCTACTCTGTCTAAATCTGCACTTCCATATGTAGTTAGTGCTACATCTGCAAAAGCCACTTGGGATGTCCTCGCTCGTCGCTATGCCTCTCTCACTCCTGCTCATGTAATGTCTCTGAAAAGACAATTACATTACCTCAAGAAGGGTAACCTCACCATGCAAGAATATCTCCAACAATTCAAAACTTTAGCTAATAAATTCGCAATTTGCGAATCTCCAGTAAGTGATGATGATCTCCTAATTTGCATTCTCGATGGATTACCTGCTACTTACCACTCCATTGCATCCTCTATTCGTGTTCGTGCTCATCAAACTTCCATCACTATTGAAGATTTACACAATCTCCTACTCTCTGAAGAACTGAGCATCATTGATGATTCATTATCCAAAACTACTACCGCCTTCGTTGCAAACCGGCAACCTCGAACTCTTTCTCCTGGGCAGCACTCATTCACACCTCATCTCTATAGGGGTGGCACTGGTTATACGGGATGCAGCAAGGGTCATTCCAATCAAGCCAGACTTCTCCTTACTCCATCATTTTGACCTCAAGGTCGTCAACTAAATACTGGTCAGCTGATTTGTCAGATCTACAACAAACATGGCCATAGTGCCATTGACTGCTATCATCGCACGAACTATGCATACCATGGTCGCAATCCTCCTGAAAAACTTGCTGCCATGGCTATTGCACCACCTATTGACGATGGCACTTGGTATACTGATATTGGCGCTAGCCATCATATTACAGCCGATCTGGGTAATCTCTCCATCTCCGCTCCCTATAGTGGTTCTGATGAAGTTTAGGTTGGAAATGGCCAAGGTTTGTCTATTACTCATGTTGGTTCCACTTCTCTCTCACATCTCGCTTCCTCCATGCATTTAACTAATATACTTCATTGTCCTGTAGCATATACCAATTTAATTACAGTAAGTCGTTTTGCTAAAGACAATAATTGCTATTTTCTATTTGATGATTCTCAATTTTTTATGAAGGACAAGTTAATGAAGCAAATTTTGCACCATGGTTGGACTGAGAATGGGCTTTATCCTTTGCGGTTCCCCAAACCTTGCTTCAAACCTCAAGTTTCATTTTCTTCCCACATAAACTCCTCCACCTGGCATCATCGTCTTGGCCACCCTTCCGCAACCATTCAACATCTTATTTTTAAATAGCTTCAAATATCAAATAAGTGTGACAACTCTCTGTGTTCTGTATGTCAGTTAGGCAAAAGTTGCAAGTTACCATTTTCGTTGTCTCACACGCGCACTCAATTTCCACTTGAACTGATCCATTGTGATGTATGGGGACTAGCCCCAGTGTCTTTTATTTCAAAATTCTCTTATTATGTACCGTTTATTAATGACTTCTCTCATTACAACTGGATATTTCCTATGCGCCATAAATTTGATTTTTACGGAATTTTTATGGCTTTCAAACCACAAGTTGAAAATCAATTTAACGATCGAATTAAATTCTTCCGCTTCGATGCTGGTGGCGAATTCACTAGTGATGCACTTGAATCTTATTTTCATATTCATGGCATTCATCATCAATTTTCCTGCCCACATACACCTGAACAAAATGGTGTCGTTGAGCGAAAATATCATCACGTGGTTGAAACTGGTCTCACCCTTCTAGCTCAAGCTGGTATGCCCTCTCGCTTTTGGTTTGAAGCCTTCAATACAGTTGTATTTCTCATTAACTGCATGCCCATTATTTCTCAAATTTCCCCATATCAATAATTGTTTCAACAAATTCTTGATTATTCTCATTTACGAGCCTTTGGATGCCTTTGTTATCCCTGGCTCCAACCTTATTGTTCTAACAAATTGGAGTTCCCCTCTTTCTTCGTGTTGTTTTCTAGGCTAAAGTACCTCTCATAAAGGGTATCGCTGCTATGACATGCAAAGTCAACGAGTTTACATATCTCGTCACGTCAAATTTGATGAATCTGTTTACCCATTTATCACAAACTCTAACTCTCCACAATCTCCTACCATTTTACCCTCACTTGGTCCTATCTCCATCTGGCTACCATCAACCTCCGCCCCCACGGATACCGCATGGGTTGAGCCCACCATTAGCCACGCCGACGGTGTTGCCTCTGCTTCGCCAACTATAGATGAACCCCAATCTCCCCCTTTACCTTCCTCTATACCACCTACCACCATACCACCCCCTCCCCCACCACCTCCCACCTGGACTCATCCAATGATCACACGTTCTCAACATGGTATTTTCAAACCAAAAACCTTTACTTCTCGTTATCCTATTGCTTATCTTCTTCTCTTCCCTTGGAGCCGACGTGCTACACTCAAGCTTCCAAATCACCTGAATGGCGAAAAGCTATGGATGAGGAATTTAATTCCTTACAAGAACAACACACTTGGTCCCTTGTGCCATTTAATCCAACCATGAATGTCATCGACTGCAAATGGGTTTATCAGATAAAACAAAACCCTGACGGCTACAAAGCTCACCTCGTAGCGAAAGGATTTCACCAACAACCTAGCATTGACTTTGTGGACACTTTTAGTCTTGTTGTAAAGCATACTACTATTCGGGTTATTCTCATGTTGGCGGTCACTTATGGATGGGCGATTCAACAACTTGATGTCAAATGTGCATTTTTACATGGCGATCTCCGGGAAACTGTATATATGGCTCAACCACCAAGCTATGTTGATCCTATTGCTCCTCATTCTGTTTGCTTAATGCACAAATCCATCTATGGTCTACGGCAAGCACCTCGCACTTGGTTTGAAAAATTCACAACTCAGCTTGAAGACATTGGTTTTTCAACCACTATCTTGGATCCGTCCCTCTTCATTTACAGTCATGACTCTACCATTATCTATCTCTTATCATATGTTGACAACATTACTTTAACAGGACATGATTCCAAAGTTATGTCTGCTATTGTTGAGGAACTTCGCCACTCATTCAAGATGAAGGACTTAGGCCCTTTGACTTATTTCTTGAGCATTCAGCTTGTTTTACGAAACCCCCATCATATCTTCCTTAATCAGGCAAAGTATATTCATGACCTCTTATCTCGCACCAATATGCTGGACTACAAGCTTGTTTCTAGCCTGACTACCTCGAATAAACTTGGTCATTCAAGCAGTGACCCTGTCTCAGATCCTACACTATATAGGAGTGTTGTTGGAGCACTTCAATATGTTACTCTTGTTGGAGAAAACTTCCTTAAGTGTTTTGAAGCTGACAAAATGTTTCCATTAGTCTAGTCTGAAGACTTGCAGACTCTTCCATCAAAGTCTGAAGACCTCCGGATCGCCAGACTCAAGACTCAAAGTCTATCCTCATTGACAGTCTCTAGACCATCGAAGAAGGCTTATCCAGAACTGGGTGTTTCGTTAAGGATTTGACTTTATTGACTGGTGAAAATCTCTTGGCTGGATATAGCCTGTCGGAATCCTTTGTTCAAATCAAGATTGATTCAGGGATTTTGGATCCGTTGATTGACGAAGTATACTTGGAAGGTTCTACTTATGGAAACCTAGATCCTGATTGTATAGGCGAGCAGGATTGATGGGCTATCGTCATGTTCCTTAAATAGCTCGAAGATCTTCCTAATTGATTCTGTCCAACAGGTAGATTGGAAGAATTCCTTTGGTAAGTGCCAACGGGTATGATGGCATAAAGGAGTATATAAGGAAGACGTTCTAGTGTTTTGAGGGTGTGCGCGATAGAAGAATTCCAAAGTTTGAAGCTCCGTGTTCTTAGTCAATTATACTGTTGAGCGAAATCTTGTACGCAAAAGAGAGTCTATATCTTTGAGAGACCTTGAGGAAGTGTAGTAGAATCTCTACACTGTAGAATCAAGGAAGAGCTTTTCTGTAACAACTCTTTTGTTCATAGTGAAATCCAGCCGGTGGGCTGTCAGTGCGGAAGAGTGGACGTAGGCTTGGATTAAGCCGAACCACTATAAACTCTGTGTTCATATTCTCTTTCCTACACTACTTTACTTTGATCGTATCTTGTTCACTTGAAAAGAAAGAAATTTCCTTTTCATAATTCATTATTGATTAGTGCTGCACACTTATCTCGAAATTTTTTTTTACACCTATTCACCCCCTCTAGGTGCTTATACTAGCTCTAACAACTCTCAGTCGTCCTGACGTTAGCTATGCTGTTAATCAGGCTTGTCAATTTCTCAAAGCACTCGAAGAACACCATTGGCGTGTTGTAAAGCGTATCCTTCACTATTTGAAAGGCACAATCTCTTATGGCATGCAGATTCAGCCTGGTCCTATTTCTTTACATGCCTATTGTGACGCTGACTGGGCTGGCAGTCCCAATGATCATCGCTCTACTAGTGGCTATTGTTTATTTCTCGAGGCCAGCCCTGTTTCTTGGAGTGCAAAGAAGCAATCTATTGTTGCACGTTCTTCTACAGAGGCCGAGTATCGTTGTCTTGCTCAAACAGTTGCTGAAATTCAATGGCTCCTCTCTCTTCTCCGAGAATTATGAATCTCGCTCCCACGCGCTCCCGTATTGTGGTGTGACAATATCTCTACCATTGCTCTAACTCGGAATCCAGTTTTTCATAGTCGCACTAAAAACATTGAAATAGATTATCATTATGTTTGTAAATTGGTGGGTCGCCAGTTACTTGACATCTGTTACATCAACACCTGTGATCAAATCACGGACATCTTCACCAAAGGACTGTCATCAGCACGGGTTCGTCTTTTATGGTCCAAGCTTCACATTGTTGACAATGCTTCGCTTGCGGGAGGGTGATAATGTTCCTAGTCAGCAATCTTATCTCTTGTATCTAATTTAAGATATTGTTGATATTGTTCCCCTATTTTCTTTGCTTGCCTTAAGCATCCTCAATCATCCCTAATTTAGGGCTCTCGTAATATCTTTATATATAGTCTGTACAAGAGAGATCACAAGAGAATATACAAAAACTACGATTTCTTCAGCTAACACAGAGATAAAGAGGAGGTAGTTCGTGATGGTTGTGCCTCAACCTCCCTGGAATAAGCTAGATGCTCAGAGACTCCGTGCCTCCTTCGTCTCCTTGCCGCGTCCCTCGATGGCCCTCAATTCTGGTTTTCCGAAGCTATGTAGCCGTTGAAGCCTGGCTTGGGGGGCTTTGACTGTCGTCCGGGGCCCTGCCTTCTTTTGTTTTTTGTGGTTTGTTGGTTTGCCGCTATTTAGGCTTTCCTTGTTGTCCTGCTGCCTCTTGTGGCCTGTTTGTTTGCCGCTGCTGGCTGTTTTTCTTGTCTCGGCACCCTTCCACTCGCTAAGATTTCTGTTCGTTTTGAGTGTAAGTTTTTTGGTGCCGTGACCTCCTCTTGTATAGTTGGTTAAAGCTCAATATAATCTCTTACTTCTTACCAAAAAAAAAAAAAAAAAAAAAAAACGAGGAGGTGAATTGGTCTATTTTCTATTTTTTTTTTACAGAATACTTTAACGAATTCTTCTCAAAGAAAAACAGTTGAGTAATACAAATGCTTCTATCTAACAAATGATGAAGCAGTTGAACAGTTAGAAGAATTTGCAAACTGATTTATTTGGTTCAGTCATTTTCTTTGATCTACATCTCTTCCCCCAGACTAACAACCGGGAATCCGGGCTGTAATGCAATAGTAAACTCAAAAAGTTAAAAATAGTGACAGGTGTTGTTTCTACTTGAAGTTTAGTGGCTGCATGACACCATGACAAATAAAGCCAAATGTACGTGTTATAGACGAGATATAGAGGGATTGCAGCAAAAGAGATAGATTGCCCGTGAATATGGTTAACGAAAAGGAAGCAATGTCAGTCACACCTCAAAGATACTTCATTGACCGCATAACGTAGAGAAGTTAAGAAAATTCATATCACAGTGCAAACTGTTATAAAGCTTTGATTAACTTTTTAGATTCACATCCTATTCACACTTTTGCGTGTAGCCTAATGTTCAAATGAACCAACAAGGAAACAGTTTGTAAAGCAACACTCTTTAACACATCTAGCAACTATGAGTAGCTCAGTTGCAGGTTCAGTACTAATAACAAATGATGGACAAGGAAAAGAGAAGTGCAACTGCACATGCAACTGCACATGCAACCTTCAACCACAAGGAAGAAAACAAATTGAGATTGAGCAATCTAGAAAAAACTTGGAAGGAGAAAACATGCAAAGATGAATAGACTGAAAGTATCGAAACAACTTGGAACGATACATCTAATAAATCAACCACTGGCATTCATTTACAATACATAATAGTCACGGGATTTAATAAAGTGCATATTCCACATGCCCACATAAGGAGATCAATTGAAGGATCTTTAGCAGTGCCCTTAAGTCCTGGCTGAGAAGTCAAATTGGATGGCATGCCAGCTGAAGCATTCCCCAAATGACATTTCGACTTAGAATAGAATACATTATCTGATTCCAATTTGCTTCTCTGATGTGCACAGCTGAGATCATCTGCTCCACATGTCTCATCATTCCCTCTTAAATCGACATAATTCCGATCCAAATCACTGCCAGATGATCGTGAAGCTGAAGCTTCATTCGATTCACGAATTCTTTTCCGAGAGACCCGAAGCTCGGCTTCCTGCATTAACATGCCTCATTTTCCAGGGGTTTCAATCTCATTCTCAATATTTTGCAGAATATCAGGGTTACTTTCTCTATCCCCACCATCTTCCAATTGATAACCACACCAGATGTCATCCTGCAACAGCCATCGCAGCAGCTTGTGCTGGATTAAGTACCATAATGCTACTATCGGCGACAAGACACCACGGTCCAGATGGTAGGAGAGAACCCAAAACTGCTCTCCTCTCTGCAGCGGCCAGAGCAGTTTACCATGATGCTGGACTAGGTGGCCTTTTAGAGGAACCGCCAAGACGCCTCCCAGGAAGATCAAAATCCTGGCTGGTGCCAGTTATTACCTTGGCCGTCAACATCTCGCACTCCTGTGGTTGACATCATAATGTACATGAAGTAGACTGGAATATAAGTGAAGGCATTGGGACAGCGCAATGCCCAAACCACCAAGTACATTTCAAAATATAGTACATCTATCCTAAAGACTGGAATGGCGATGACTAGAAAGGACACTGAGACTTTTGTAATGATCGACCTTTCTAGGTTCATCCCAGAGCTTGTAGAACTTGACATCGTGAGGGCCGAGCACCTTGTGGCAGAGCTCGCGAAGCATCGTGTCGAGGACTTGATCATAAGGATAGAAATGATCGTCTCAATTCGGCCCGCGGAACCTCAGCTTCACGCGCACGCCTCGGTCCACAGTCAGACCCAGAAGACGCGCAGTCGTTGGACTGCAATTGACGCCACTCATTCATTGTAATGAATCCTCCATCCATGGATCAAAAAAAGAGATTCAGAATTCTCCACACACATACACGGATTACCATCCCAATCCTGACAATCGGAACCACTTTTTCATCTAAACGAAGCAGCAAGATCTTACCAGAACTCGTAGAGAAGCTTGACCCTCCACTGACGCTTGCGCATGATGGGCCGAACCAGATGGGCGATACGCTTGAGGATCTTCCGGTCTTCGTCTTCTGCAGGCTTCCTCTTCAGGGCCTTGATTTCCCATACCTTATTGAGATTGCCCTGGTTCATCTTTTTCTCGTGTCACCAACAAAATATAGAATAAAGTTTTAAAATGAGAATTCCAGATAATAAATTTGATTAACTCTCGAAAGGAAATAATTGATAAACGAGAATTTTTTTTTTTAAAAAGCCGTTGACAAGTGCCGATGGTCTACAAACCACATGGGAATACTATAGGATTCAACCCACTTAGCTCTTGGTCTTCAATCGTAAGGCTCCAAGACTTCCAACCTTGTATATTAGTCTACACACACCTTTCCTATATTGGACAAGACAAGACACCGCTTTGTTTGCTTATTTAAAACAAACTATCAACAACTATGTCATTTTTATGGGGGTTCTCTTAAGCAGCCATGACACAATCTCGTGAAGGTTTGAAATGTGGGAAGGAAATTGGGGGGATGGCGAGATTCGTTTAATTTTCGAGTTGGGTGATGTTTGGAAGCGGGGATAATGATGACTGTCGTAAAATGACAACAACATTAGTGATTATTATTACTTTATATATCTTTGGTTTTGTTATTGTTTGTCACTATATAGTGGAGAACAAAATTGCTCTATTACGAGCGGGATTTCAAAGGCGCGTTGGAATTGTTATATTACCTGATAAGTTTAGATTAGTCTAATCTTAGGTGAGGTAGCTTTGTATTTGTTTTGATACTTGTTTCTCACTAAATTAATATAATTTCAAGTTTTTCATTCAAGGTAGCTTTCCTTCTTTGGTTTTGTTATCATAGGTGACCAGTGCATGTTGTAAGCCGTAAAAGCACATTCCAAGATCTCTATAACTAGAATTAAGAACATATATAAAATGAAGTAAAGAGATTTGCGCACTTAATTTGGAATCCAAGCGACAATCCAAAGTTCAAGTGCTTATTCTCTATTACTCTTTGTATCACTGGCTTAATGAGATTGCCCCTCACCTTTTGCATTTTGGTAAAAGCTCCTTATGTAAGGATAATAGTGTGTCAGGATTAGAGGAGAGACTTGAGTACTATTTATAGAGTTTTTAGTTAGAAATTCTCATTATAGACTCGACTCAACTCAGTCCATACTAGCTAGCCCCATATTAAACTAATTAAAAAACCTTTTATCTCACATTCGTAGACCAATACTATAAAATGATATATTAATATATCAATTAATGTAGCACACATTAGAAAAAACTCTTACACATAAATTTTGTATGGTATGAAATCCCATCTCTTGAAAATTATAAAAGTAAAGTATGATATAAGATATGAAATGGGTATTCCATAGCATGATATTAATTAAAAATATAACTTGGTATTTAGAATATATTTGTTGCATATAATTGAATCGAGCATTTTAACCAATTTGGCTATTTGAAATGGCATAATAAAGCATCTCTTCAAATAGTTTGTGAGTTGATTATCTATGAAAGAGTTTGAGAAATGTCATATGACATCTATCTTTCATGATGTTTGAATTATGAAAGGTTATATACATTGATTTGTGAACTTAATTATTAAACGCTTTTTTGAATTGGTTTATAATTGGAGGATAAGTTGGTGGTTTTCAGCCCGTTGCCGCTAGGATCTAAACCTATTGCGAGGCTGTGAGTATGCACACCATCTCAAGACGTCCTATTTGGGTTGAGTCATCGACTGATGTAGACCTACTCCAATAGGGGAATCTTGGTAGGTCTTATCACGGGGAATTAAGGATAGCCATAGTTTCCACAATGAGCATTAGCTTAGTCAGCGGATGAGACCATTGATACTACCATGATATTATTATTGAAGTGGAAATTTCAGATGTATATGAACTTATGTGAAATTATGTGAATAAAGCTTCAGTCTTTAAGTTGTGACATATTGGGTCTAGAATAGTGTGTTTTGTTTTGAAATGATTAATACTATACACCATGGATACTCAATTTGTTTAGAAGATAATTATACTTTTCATTGAGCATTGATTTGCTCATGCCATTCATTTCAATCTTTTTCAGATTTTACAGCTACTGAATGAGCAAGAACGATTTCGATTTGGAACTTTTTTGGAGTTTGATTCTTAGTATAGTTTGAGATAGCTGTGCACATGATGTGCAATTACTTTTGTCGAGTGCAGTTCGGTTAGTCATGGGAGATATAGTTTTGTTATTTGACTTTCCTAGTTAGCTGGTGACATGTGTAAGTTATTTTTTGCGAATTTTATAATTTTGATCCTTCTGACTAGCTTGCGGTTTTATCCATTAAGCATATGTTCTAGGAACAAGTTTCTATTGGTTTGTATGAGGCTACGTGTCACGCCTGAACCTCGAGTGCACGCACATCCCTCGGTAGTCAACTAAATTGCGACGTTCCCAAGACATGTCACCGACCCAAATGATTTATGCACATGCGGAAGCGAAATAAACAATCCCCATACAACAATCAAACATGGGATAGAAAAGCAGGACAACAAATTTTAAAAACACACTTTTATAAACAAATTGAGTTTATACACAGAGCTAGCCTATGAACAAGAACCTAACTCCAAAAAGAAGAGCTACTAAGCCATCTAGGCACTAGACTCCTCATTCATGGGCTTAGGGTCCACCACGATACCATCAGGGGTGTCGAGATCCATCGGGTGCACTGCTTCCCACTCCGCGGTCCCAATGGTAGGCCCGTCGAAACCCAGAAGGGGACCCTCCTGACCCCCCAAAGGGAAGCTGATGTACCACACTATGAATCTATGAGGTACCAACTGAGGTAGGCCCTCATTGACCCAAACCGTAGTCTCAACCAACTCCTGGCTCAGGGTGGTCCTGGGAATGGGGAAGTAGGTAAACTCGCACTCCATCGTTTGCAGGACCCTATACCACACGTGACATGCCTCCATCTATGGACCTATAAAAAGTTAAATCACGACGGGGTGAGACAATGTCTCAGCGAGTCTACACCCTAAACCCCGATTAGGAAGATAATACATCTAGAGGCAGTCTATACACACATCATAGAGGACTTACTTCGCCTCATCTCCTCCCTGCATGTCAGCATAGTTCATATAACATATGCATACATCCAATGTATTCGATAATTGAAACGCCTCACTTTAATAAATCAATCAATCACAGGGGTCCCGATTATATGGCTAAATCGTTGTGACACGTCTTATTTCGTGCCACACAATTTTGTCACATAATCAAACGTGGTCATCTCAATCATTCAGGCGTTCCAATTAGTTACGGCCCTACGAGCACGGCCGACTCAACAGTCAGAGGTCTTTCGGCATAACCGGGCATCATCTCGCCCTATCGAGCACGGCAACGTCTACCTCTAAACGGCATTCCCGAAAAAGCATTGATCCAGCCTCTACTGTGATCCGGCATCCGTTGATGTGGGACATTCCATATAGGAGCATCATCCACTCGACCTTCATCGGTGACGGATTCTCGTAGCGATCACACACACAACCAACCTCGGCCGAGGACATCGTGCCTTGCACTCAAATGCCTCAATTTAAAAAATGTGCTTAGCCTATTTTCTTCATATTAGAAACACCCGGTAAAATAGGTGTGTGTGGACACACGGTTAAATCGAACCATAAAGCGCGATATCCCATCATTTTAAAATTCCACGACTTTATATAGTACTAAAAACATTTTCGGCGTCAAAAACCGACACCTGGTATTTTTCTAATTAAATACCAAAAATTCCATATTTTTGAAATAATAATTCAAAATCAACACTCAGCATCAAATTGCACAAATTAGCACTCAATTGTACAAACTAATTGCACCACGACGATCAGCACGGAATTCTAATAACTGGCTATCCCGGTATAATTTCTGGAAATAAATAAATGCAAAATAATTAAATAAATCACTAATTAAGTTATATACACTAATCTAACAACCTAATTGGACCTAATTAAATAATCTACTAAGCTAACTAAATCACATAATCTAATTAACCTCTAATTAAACTAATCTAACTACCTAATTAATCTAATTAACCAACTAAATAACTAATTACACTAACTATTCCTCCTACTCCAAACTTAGTCTAAACTAATCCTTCTCAAAGCATAATTAACCTCATAATTAAAGTTTATAGAGTAAACTCATCGGTTTAACGAGCCAATGAGTTCACGGTGACGGCGACGACGACGCGGAAGGGAGCAAGACTCGAACCTATGGCGATGCCAAGAGAGGACCGGAAGGGCCCAAAAAAGCCCAGCAAACCTCACGGTTTGCTATTGGCTTCGATTCTGTCCGAGGGCTGGAGCGAGTTGGCTCGGGCTGACGGAGGCGAGAGGCGAGCGGCCAGGCGAGTAGGGGATAGGCTGGAGCAGCGAACGGTTGTGATGGCAGCTCAGGGACGCTATGGGGACGGTGCACGGACAGCTGGCGAGCGGCTAGGTGGACGGCGACAAGCGGGCATGGGACGCGGCGGACGCTCGAGATGACGCGCAAGGTTGGCAAATTGGCTTGGCTCGGGCGCGGGTGAGCTCAGACGTGGCTTGGACGGCGGCGAAGGGCTGTCGTCAGGCAGCAGGGATGGAGGGTTGGTTCTTTGGTTTTTCTTCAGCAACAATGGTGAACAAAGAAGCAAGGAAGAAGAAGATGGAGTTGCTACAACTGGAAGGGGGGGGGGGGGACAAGAAGCCTCTAAAGTCCACCAAAAGATCTAAAACACTCAAGTGATGGCCCCAAAGTTTTCAGCCCTTATCAGTTGCTCATTTCCTCTCCTAAACTTCCCCAACAAGCCAAGAATGATGCCCCAAATGTTGCAGCCCCTATGGCCTACGAATTTCATGAATTCCCTCACCAATTTCACACTAAATCTATCCAATTCAATCCAATTCAATGGCCAATAATGGTAAGGTAGGAGCCCACACCAAATTCTTACTTTCCCATCACCAATTGATCCAACTTGGAGGCCAAAATTTCACACAAAAATGGCCCTCCGATTTTCCTGGTTTTACTTCCCCCAATTTTGATTTTTCGCTGAAAATCCGAGCTCACCAAAAATTCTTTGAAGGATAAGTCAACGTTCCTAAAATAAATTGTGACACACCAGAACTTTTGATTCCTAAAACCGGATTCGATTTCGTGGTTAATTTCAACCGGATGCGATTTTAGCTTGACCTAACCTACTTGGTAGCTTTTAGAAATTTTTAGCACATTTGACCTGTGGTCGATTATTTTCGATCCATAATGTACATCTTCGACTCATAGGTGACTCTCGATTGTCGTAAAAATCTCAAGGTTTCAATTACGGGCACATAGTACGGAATCAATAGAAAAATCGATTTAGTGTCGCTCGACAAGAATTTTGCAATCAGGTGGAATCACCCACAATTTAAATACATACCTCTGTCAAATCGACATACCTATAGTTTCTAATCGATTTTAACGATGCCGTATTGACCATTGTAGATTAGCACAGTCGAGCAGTCGATTTCTGATCGAATTCTCAAATCAGTCGCGTTTATATTCCTTAACGGTTTCACCTGATAAATTAGTTATCTCGTGAGTGATCGACTCAGAGAAAAAGACTATAGGCGCGTCGATGAAAAGCCCATTTCATATAATCGAAGATAAGGTTGAAAATCAGGATGTCACAACTCTTCCCCTCTTATAAAAATTTCATCCTCGAAATTTAAACCATTACAAATCTTAATAAAAAAAAGGCGGGGGTATTGTCGTCTCATCGAGTCTTCACTTTCCCATGTCGCTCCTTCTGTCCCGTGGTGTTGCCAGACCACTTTGACTAATGAGACCGTCTTGGTATGCAGCACTTGCTCCTTGCGATCCACAATCTGAACTGGTCTCTCCACGTACGACACTCTGTCGCCCACGTCTAATTCTTCAAAATTCAGCACGTGGTCGGGTCAAGTTCATACTTTCTTAACATCGACACGTGGAAGACGTCGTGCAATTATGCCAGTCTCGGCGGCAAAGCAAAATGATACGCCAAAGTCCCTATTCTCTCCAGAATCTCAAAGGGATCGACGTACCTCAAACTCAGCTTCCCTTTCTTGCCAAAGCACGAAGTACCCCTCATTGGTGACACTTTCAGAAAGACGTGTTCACCAACTTGAAATTCCAACGGTCTTCGACGCTTATCTACATAACTTTTCTAGCGACTCTAAGTTGTCTTTAATCTTTCCCAGATAACTGCAACTGCATCCACTGATTGTTGAACTAACTCTAGGCCGGTAATCTTCCGCTCTCTGACTTCATCCCAACAAACTGGAGTTCTGCACGCTCTGCCATACAACGCTTCAAACGGTGCCATCTGAATACTCTGCTGATAACTGTTGTTGTAGGTGAACTCAATTAGATGAAGCTATTCCTCCTAGCTTCCTTTGAAATCTAGTACACAAGCCCTCAGCATGTCTTCAAGGGTTTGAATCGTCCACTCAGACTAGCCATCCATCTGCGGATCATAGGCCGTACTGTACTGCAACTTTGTTTCCAAGGCCATTTGTAGACTTTTCCAGAAGGCTGTTGTAAACTTTGGGTCTCGATTAGATGTAATCGTCACTAACACTCCATGTAGACGAACTATCTAGCGCACGTACAACTCAGCATATCTATCCAAGGCAAAGTCCTTTTGTACAATGATAAAGTGAGCAGACTTCGTCAATCTATCAACCACAACCCATACGAAATCATTACCTCTTTGACTCCTTGGTAAGCCCATCACAAAGTCCATTGTGATGTGTTCCTACTTCTACTCAGGAATCTTGAGATGTTGCAAAAGTCCTCCCGGCTTACAGTGTTGTGCTTTCATTTGCTGACACATCAGACACTTGGCGACATGCTTGGCGATATCTGCCTTCATACCAGTCCACCAAAAGTGTTGATGCAGATTCTGATATATCTTCGTACTGCCTGGATGAATGCTGTAACTGCTACGATGAGCTTCTAACAAGATCTCCTCCTTAAGCTTTGCATCGTCAGGTACACACAATCGTCCATGAAACTTCAATGTTCCGTCTTCAAAAATCTGGAAATCTGCCTTCCTCTTTTCTGCATCTTCTTGCAAGATCTTCTGGATCTGCAGATCTGACATCTACAACATCTTGATTCTGATCTGCACTTCCGGTTCAATTTTGAGGGTGGACATAAGATTTGAAAGGTGGCCTACCTCAAACTTGAAAACCGAATCTCATGCTCCTTCGAGTAGGATCCACTCCTTAGTCACCATCTGCACAATCGAAGACTTCCGACTCAACGCATCTGCAACCTTATTAGCTTTTCTAGGATGGTACAGGATGTCGTAATCATAGTCCTTGAGAAGTTCCATCCAACGACGCTGTCTCATATTCAACTCCTTCTGAGAAAATAAGTACTTGAGACTTTGATGGTCTGTAAAAATTTGAAATCTTTCTCCGCACAAATAGTGTCTCCAAATCTTCAGAGCGAAAATAATCACTGCGAGTTCTAAGTCATGCGTCGGATAATTCAACTCGTGAGGTCTCAACTGACGGGATGCGTAAGCAATGACTCTGCCCTGTTGCATTAACACACAATCCGATCCTCTAAACGACGCATCACTATAGATCTCGTATCCTCTAGGACCAGATGGAATTGTTAGCATTGGTGTGATAGTCAGCTTTTGCTTAAGCTCTTGGAAACTACGCTCGCAAATCGTTTGCAATACGTGCAAATCCCAGAATGCTTCTGATCTTTGTCAGTGTCGTTGGTCTTGGCCAGTTGATCACTGCCTCAAGTCCACTAAAATCCCTTCACTTGAAATCACGTGATCTAGGAATGCCACACGAGTCAACCAAAACTCGCACTTACTAAACTTGGCGTATAGTCCATGATCTTGCAGAGTCTAAAGCACTATCCTCAACTGTCTTTCGTGCTCCTCTAGACTTCTCGAGTATACCAAAATGTCATCGATGAACACTATCACAAACCAATCCAGATACTCCTCGAATACTCGGTTCATCAGATCCATGAAAGTAGCTGGGGCGTTAGTCAAACCAAACGGCATTACGGTGAACTCATAGTAGCCGTAACGCGTACGAAATGCCATCTTCGGTATATCTTCCTTTCCGATCCTCAGCTGATGATACCTTGTCCTCAGGTCAATCTTAGAAAATATCGACGTTCCCTGTAATTGGTCAAATAAGTCGTCAATCATCGGTAGCGGTTACTTGTTTTTGATTGTCACCTAATTGAGTTGATGATAATCGATGCACAGACGCAACAAATCATCCTTCTTCTTCATGAATAGAACTAGTGCTACCCAAGGTGATGCATTAGGACGTATGAATCCCTTATCCAACAACTCATGCATCTGCACCTTTAGTTCCTTCAACTCTAATAACACCATCCGGTAAGGAGCCTTAGAGATTAGCTCTATCCCAGGGGCCAACTCAATTACGAACTCGATCTCTCTTTCTAGGGGCAGACCAGGTAATTCATTCGGAAACACATTTGGAAACTCCTGTACCACTACAATGTCTTTCATCTTCAGTTCCTCAACTATCGTATCCACAACAGTCGCCAAGTAACCTTGGCAACCCTCGTCTAACAAATGGGTTGCCTCAAGCGACGAGATTAAGGTAATTGAGGGTCCTCCTTGACACCCAATAAACTTGAAACTTTCACCTGCTAATGGGTTAAACTGAATTGCTTTACGATAACAGTCTACTATAGCTCGTTGCTTGGTGAGCCAGCCTATGCTAATTATCACATCAAAATCATATATGGCTAGGACTATCAAATCTATCATTCCCTCTCGCTCACCAATAACTAACTTGCAACTAGGACAACCTACTATAGACAATGCATTATCCTTTAACGGTGTTGATATACTAACCACTAACTCCAACGATTCAGGACTCAACCTTACCAACTTAACATACTGTTCAGCTATAAATGAATGAGTAGCTCCAGGATCAAATAAAGCATAAGCAGCATGGTTGTTCAACGAGACCGTACTTGTGACCACATCAGGTGAGTCCTCTGTCTGTTGTCTCATGACAGCGTACACCCTTCCTTGAGCTGGAGGTCGGTTCAAACCACCTTGCAGTGCATTCTGTGGCGCAAATCCTCTGTTCTGACCCATCGGTAGTGGCGACGGCAACTGTGATCCCATTAGCCTTTGGGGACTCTAGCTAGGTGGCCCTGCTGGCCACATTCGTAGAAAGCACCCGCCATAGAACGGCACGGGGCTGATCCATGTTGCCTTTCGCAAAAGCGACACATGCCATTCTGGCACGGCATTGACTTGCTTATCCCACCCTTCCTATTGGGCGGAATGTGGTACCTTCCTCCGGTCATCAATTTCTTCCCAAATCGATTGCCATCTCTATTTGAACCAAACCGCAACCCAGATGCGGCGACTTGTTCGTTCAGGTCTGAGGCCATTCCTGAACCTCCTAGCTCTGTCTGTTGGATTTTCTATTAGTCCAAGGGCGTACTGTGACAACTTTGCAAACTTGACCTTGTACTGGTCTAATATCATCAGACCTTGACGAAGGTGTTGGAATTCTTCCATCTTCTATTCCCTGACACTATCAGAGAAGTACTTGCCATTGAAAGCTTCAACAAAGGCATTCCACCGCGGAACCTCGCTTTTTGGGAACACTATTCCTCTAATGGTCCTCCACCAAGTGCTTGCATTCCCTTATAGTTGATAGACTGCAAGGACCACATTTTCTTCCTTTGTGCACCTCAGCAGTGTAAATGCCTTCTCTAACTCTTGGATCTAGAGGGCTACAGCCTCGGGATCTCCTACGACTGTGAACCTCGGCGGGTTTAACTTCTAAAACTACTCTACAAGCTTTTGCATCGGTCTCTCCCCGACCACAACTCCAGGTTGGACTTCAGCAGGTACGGCTACGGCAGCAACAGCAGCATAGGCAACAATAGTTGCAGCGGCTGTAGCGGCGGCGGTAATGGCGGTACCTTGATTCTTGGCTTGCTGCCCCATCAAATTCTCCAGTGTCTCTAGCGCCTGCACGATCCCCTCAATTCTAGGATCGCCAGGTGCTGTTACACCAGCACCAACCGGTGGCGGTACTATCCCACTTGCATTGGCCTAAGCCCGCGCTCTTCCTCGGGCATCGACCCTTGTCGGTGTCCTACCCTGAGTAACAGGGGCTATTGCCCTCTTCCTAGGAGTTCTCTACTCTTGGTCACTCATCTTGCAGACTCTTTACAGAACCTGCTTTCCAATTCCACACAGAATCAGAAACTAAGCGACCACATAAAACAAGCTACCAAACAACTATTAATCACATGCATTAGCATAAGAAAAAGGCCTTTCCTACTAACTATCCCAAGACCTATTGCATCTTATCACTCCAAACACTAACCAGCTCTGATACCACTTCGAGCGGGGATGTCACGCCTCGAACCTCGAGCGTGCACACATCTCTCGATGGTCGACTAAATTGCGATGTTCCCAGGACGCGTCGCCGACCCAAATGATTCATGCTTATGTGGAAGCAAAATAAACAATCCCCAGACAACAATCAAACATGGGATAGAAAAGCAGGACAACAAATTTCAAAAACACACTTTTATAAACAAATTGAGTTTATACATAGTGCTAGCCTATGAACAAGAGCCTAACTCCAAAAAGAAGAGCTACTAAGACATCTAGGCACTAAACTCCTCATCCATGGGCTCAGGGTCCACCACAACACCATCAGGAGTGTTGAGATCCATCGAGTGCGTTGCTTCCCACTCCCCAATCCCAATGGTAGGCCCGTTGAAACCTAGAAAGGGACCCTCTTGACCCCCCCTAAGGGAAGCTGATGTACCACGCTATGAATCTATGAGGTACCAACTCAGGTAAGCTCTCATTGACCCAAACCATGGTCTCAACCAACTCTCAGCTCAGGGTGGTCCCGAGAATGGGGCAGTAGGTAAACTCGAACTTCATCGTCTGCGGGACCCCATACCGCACATGACATGCCTCCATCTAGGGACCTGTAAAAAGTTAAACCATGACGGCGTGAGACAATGTCTCAGTAAGTCTACACCCTAAACACTGATTAGGAAGATAATACACCTAGAGGCAGCCTATACACACATCACAGAGGACTTACCTTGCCTCAACTCCTCCTTGCATGTCAGCACATTTCATATAACATATGCATACATCCAATGTATTCGATAATTGAAATGCCTCACTTTAATAAATCAATCAATCATAGGGGTTGCAATTATAAAGCTAAATCGTTGTGACACATCCCATTTCATGCCAAACAATTTGGTCCCATAATTAGGCATGATCATCTTAATCATTCAGGCTTTTCAATCAGTTACGGCCTCACGGGCATGACTGACTCAATAGTCGGCGGTCTTCTGGCGTAACCGGGCATCGTCTCGACCCATTGAGCACAGCAACATCTACCTCTAGACAACATTCTCGAAGGAGCATCCGTCCGACCTTTACCGCGATCCGGCATCCATTGATGTGGGGGCATTCCATATAGGAGCATCGTCCACCCAACCTTCATCGATGACGGATTCTCATAGCGATCACACGCACAACCAATCTCGGCCAAGGATATCGTGCCTTGCACTCAAATGCCTCAATTTAAATAATGTGTTTGGCCTATTTTCTTCATATTAAAAACACCCAGTAAAATAGGTGTGCGTGGACACATGGTCAAATCAAACCATAAAGTGCGATATCCCATCAGTTTAAAATTCCACAACTTTATATAGTACTAAAAACATTTTCGGCGTCGAAAATCGACACCCGGTATTTTTCTAATTAAATACCCAAAATTTCATATTTTTGAAATAATAATTCAAAATCAACACTCAACATAAAATTGCACAAACTAATTGCACCACGACGATAGCACAAAATTCTAAGAAACGGCTATCCCGATATAATTTCCGGAAATAAATAAATAAATAAATAAATAAATGCAAAATAATTAAATAAATCACTAATTAAGCTATATACACTAATCTAATCACCTAATTGGACTTAATTAAATAATCTACTAAACTAACTAAATCACATAATCTAATTAACCTCTAATTAAACTAATCTAACCACCTAATTAATCTAATTAACCAACTAAATAACTAATTACACTAGCTATTCCTCCTAATCCAAACTTAGTCTAAACTAATCCTCCTCTAAGCATAATTAACCTCATAATTAAGGTTTAGAGAGTAAACTCACTGATTTAACGAGCCGATGACTTCATGGCAACGGCAACAGCGATGCAGAGGCAAGCAAGACTCAGACCTATAGCGACACCAAAGGAGGACTGGAAGGGCCCGAAAAAGCCTAGTAAACCTCACAGTTTTCTGCTGGCTTCGATTCTGTCCGATGGCTGGAGCGAGCTGGCTCGAGTTGACGGAGGCGAGAGGCGGGCGGCTAGGCGAGTAGGGGACGGGCTGGAGCGACAAACGGTTGCGACAGCGGCTCGAGGACGCGATAGGGACGGTGCATGGACGGCTGGTGAGCAGACAGGTGGACGGCGACGAGCGGGCGCGGACGCGGCGAACGTGCGGGACGGCGTGCAAGGCTGGTGGACTAGCTTGGCTTGGGCACGGGGGAGCTCGGACGCGGCTTGGACATCGGTGAAGGGCTGTCGACGAGTAGTAGGGATGGAGGGGCTGGTTCTCTAGTTTTTCTTCAGCAACAATAGTGAACAAAGAAGCAAGGAAGAAGAAGATGGAGTTGCTACAGCTGGAAGGAGGGATAAGAAACCTTTAAAGTCCACCAAAAGATCTAAAACACTCAAGTGATGTCCCTTAAGTCTTTAGCCCTTATCAACTGCCCATTTCCTCTCCCAAACTTCCCCAACAAGCCAAGGATGATGCACAAATATTGCAGCCCCCATGGCCTACGAATTTCATGAATTCCCTCACCAATTTCACACAAAATCTCTCCAATTCAATCCAATTCAATGGCGAATAATGCCAAGGTAGGAGCCCACACCAAATTCTTACATTCCCATTACCAATTGATCCAACTTGGAGGCCAAAATTTCACACAAAAACGGCCCTTCGAATTTCTCGGTTTTAAATCGCCCAATTTTGATTTTTCGCCTAAAATCCGGGCTCGCCGAAAATTCTTTGAAGGATGAGTCGACATTCCTAAAATAAATCGTGACACGCCAGAACTTTCGATTTCTGAAGTCGGGTTCAATTTCGTGGTTAATTTCAACCAGATGTGATTTTAGCGTAACCTAACCTACCGGGTAACTTTTAGGAACTTTTAGCGCATTTGACCTGTGGTCGATTATTTCGATCCACAATGTGCATCTTCGACTCATAGGCGACTCTCGATTATCGTAAAAATGTCAAGGTTTCAATTACGGGCACAGAGTACAGAATTGACAGAAAAATCGGTTTAGTGCTGTTCGACAAGAATTTTGCAATCAGGTGGAATCGCCCACAATTTAATTACATGCCTCTGTCGAATCGACCTATCTCCGATTTCTAATCGATTTTAACGATGTTGTATTGACCATTGCAGATTAGTACGGTCGAGCAGTCGATTTCTAATCGAATTCTCAAATCAGTCGTGTTTATATTCATTAATGGCTTCACCCGATAAATTAGTTATCTTGTGAGTGATCATCTCAAAGAAAAAGACTATAGGCGCATCGATGAAAAATCCATTTCATATAATCGAAGATAGGGTTGAAAATCAGGATGTCACACTACGTCTTTCAAATAAATGGACAACCATGTCATTTCTCCTGTATTTGTATAGTTAGAATGCAACAGACTATTATATTGACACACTACCATTTTAAAAGTATTATTTACCAAACACAGTTCAAACTATACTCAAGCATATTAGTACTTATATTTTGAATCATCAAGAGATCCATTAAGTGGTCAAGTGTCTAGTGTAAATGATTTGACTTAAAACATGATCTCTTAGTTAGAGTAACTCTAGGTTCAAGGCCCTCATCCTATATATGGAATCGTACCCTATGCGAGAGGACAGGATGATTTGTTTGTATCTTTAGGAATTAGTAGAATCGAACTTTTCCTATAACTTTTTACCAAAAAAAAAAAAAAACTTTTCCTATAACTTGTGCTTTGAAAAAAAATTCCATGTCAAGACTTTGTTAGTTGTAAGATTGTATTTGATAGGTTATTTGGGTGGGCCGCCCATGTTGTGCTAACCTAGCCCATAACTTGCAGTTGGCAGTTACTAATTTTTATGGATAATGTAACTATCTTTGGAAGTTGCGTTCTTAAAAGAACAAAGAGAAAAGAGCGCTTTCTCTCAACACGCATAACTACTCTCTCTAACGAAAACAAAGAAGAACTCTTTCTCATGAGATTGTAATCAAGGCATTTAACTTGTGGAAATAAAGTAGTTTTGAAGTGTAATATACCCAGTTCCATCAGTGATTCAAAAATTTCTTGGGCATGTTTCTTGTGTGTTGAAATTTGGAATATTATTTCTGACATTGGTATCATGTGATACTTGTTTCCTAATCATATATATATATATATATATATATGTATATATGTATGTAAATGAACCATGTCATGAAATCAAAGAAAATTTCATGTTCATATGTTTTGTCTTTGAATTTTTATTTTTTTTATGAAATTGTGTTCGTTGGACCATGTTAGGGGCAGAATATTTAACAATCCAAAGAATTTAGGACTATGGTTTATAAATAATGAAAGTAGACTTGACAAGCTCTTCAATAGTTATATTATATGTATTTTTTGGCTTAAAATTGAGGAAGATATGACCATCCAAGATTGCTAAATTGGATAAGATGGGCTGCCGGAGGAAATCCATGTGGTGGAAGGTGCGATAGACACGGAAAGAGAGTGTACAGGTGCATGAAATCCACATGCGCGGTTGCAGGCACCTAGATCCACGTGCCACACATGCATGCAGCATCCGCAAGCACGTGCATGGCACACTCCTAAGCAGCAGTTGCACACATCTCCTGCCCCTCTCTAGAAATTTACGATTCTGCCTCTCTCTTTACTGATTATTTTTCCCCTTGACCATATCAATTATAGTTTTTCACTTTGTCATGTTAAAATAAAATAAAATAATAATAATAATAATAAGAATAATAATAATAATAATAATAATAATAATAATAATAATATATTAAGAATAAGCATGTTATAAAATTCCCAATATTTTGTTGTATCATGGACTATGAGTAATCCATTTTTTTTCTATATTTGTTACATAAACAATGGTTCGGACTATCCGCACTCCTAAGATACCAAGGACAAAGGCACAAAAATTGAACCTTTTAAAATTAAGGAAAGAATTGGCCCTTTATTGATGGGATGGGATGGTTATGTTGACATGTTAGAACTGTTGGAAATTTCTTATAATATGGGCTTACATTAATTAATTGATTTTCTATTTTAAATAATCGGGTTAATGGATATTCCAATATTTGTCGAACCCTAAAGTGATCTGATTGAATTGGGTATTGGCATCTATTGATAATGGGCCTGGTTGAGCAGCAAAGTGTAGGCAATTGTGTTTAATTGAAGCCCGTAATGGGAAGGGCCCAGTTGACACGCTGTTGATTAGGGTTTGCTAGGTCCCCTCTCTAGCCTATAAAAGGGTAGGTTATACCTATCAGTTGCTTTAATCCCATTGAAAGCTGCTATATCGAAATAGGTCATAGAGAGGAAGATCTAGCATTCCAATAGATCCCTAATTATCAGAGTGATCTACTTTTCTTCAAGTGAAGCAATGGCTCAAATAGATACGCTTTAGTTCTGCTGTTTATTGATTTCAGTGTTTTACAATCATATATGGATCCGTTATTTTCTTGATTGATTAGTTATTCATGTGAATAAATTTTCTACATGTGGTATCAGAGCATGGTCATATATGATTGTAGAACCCAAAATTATATTTTTATGGACAAATATGAAACTTTCCTATTTGAGCTGAATATTGTCGTTATTTTTTCGTATGGATTTCTTGCTCGATTAATCCTGAAAACATAGGGCTTTTGTTCTACATGTCAAGATCTTTCCAACCATATATAATTTGTATAATTTCGTTAAGAATTGGGTGAGAATTTTAAATTTGAAATTCTAGGGTTTATACATAAAAGGTTCTAAAATTTCAAGTTACATTCTAGTTTTTCCTTCGTTTTTCTCTTCAATTCAACGGTAGCAATGGTTGGTTTGGAGATTATTGTTGTTGATTGTTTGTTCCCCTTTGGACGAGCGTTTGGGGTTTGCTTTTCGGGTATGAAGTTAAACAGTCTGTTAGTGATGGTGGTTATGCTCTTAGTGCGCTCGATTGATCTGTTGATTGGCCGCAATGCTGCATTGCCTTTGTCTCCTTGTTATGGATGATTGTTCCTGCAGAATGAGAGTTCTTTGAAGAGGGTGCTTGTACTTTGTGCAGAGACCAACACAGGTGATTTGTTGCTTGTAGTCAATTGGTCAATACCTTATCAAAACGTGAGCTTTTTGTTTGTGAAAAAGTTTCCGTTTTTTTATAGTCGACGATTCATGAATACATGAGTTAGTGATATGGGTAATGTGATGGTAAATACGAGAACTCTTATTCACTGTCGCTGGTAGGTTCTGTCCCTTTGTATGTGCATCTTAAGAATACAATTTTAGTTACATTGATTACATGGTCAAGACAACTTACGGAGATGATGTATTTTGGATGGAGCTGCCTTTCTGACTTGACGTGCGTTCGAATCTTGCCCTCACTGGAGTGCTTTGCACTTTCATGAGTTCGGATTAGGGTTTCGGCCGATTTTGCTGATTTGATCTCTGGGTTTTTCAATGAGATTCATGTTAGTAGATTAGTCCATACGCATTGCATGTAGTTCTTTCTGTGGTTGTTGCTCGATCATTCGCATCTCTCGCTCCCTCTGTGCATTGTTGATTCGCTCCCCAAAGTGAAGATCAACCGACGAGTTTGGTCCATTCTCCCTCTCTATTTTAACCCACTCATCCTCGAGCTTCACCCTTTTAAGCCGAACGATTAATTATTAAGTTTATGTGAATAATATTCTACACACCAATCATTGGGTTGTTCGAATTCATTCTGTGCCTGTGCTTTTGTGTTTCATTCGCAATCCTCGTTTATGGGTACTTCTCTTCGGCTAATCTAAGATACTAATCTGCGTAGCTCTCCTGTGAAGAAACTATGGCGTGAAAGTGCGCA
This sequence comes from Eucalyptus guilfoylei, assembly GCA_016097605.1. Lineage (NCBI taxonomy): Eukaryota > Viridiplantae > Streptophyta > Magnoliopsida > Myrtales > Myrtaceae > Eucalyptus > Eucalyptus guilfoylei. The sequence goes on along the minus strand of CM027865.1, from coordinate 22,453,859 downwards.
CGCTTTGTTTCAATGTAGATTATTTAGTGGGCCTCTTTTTTTTTGGAAGTTTATCATGTATTCCACGTTGAACGTGTGGGGCTCACATTCAATGTTACTGGGTTGATGCTGATCTTTATGTATAGTTATCCAGCTGATCAAGCTTTGGGTGTTTTAATTGGAATAATGATTGGGGTATTGCAACATGCTTGCTTGAGAAAGTTGTAATTAATTAATCTGTTTGCTGGTCGAGTATAAAATTGTTATTAGTTCTCACAAGTAAGAGACAGATGATTCGTCGGTTATGTTCGGCTCCAAAGTGTGGTAAGTACTTGTAAACTAACTGGTAAAGATAGAGCGTTGATAGCTTTTGTAATTAGAAAAGCAAGTGCAAGGAAAGAGTTCCCATTGTTTTCTAGGAATCCTCGTACATGAAAGATTTGTTATTCCACTAATTAGCATGGAAAATTGTGAACTCGAGCATGCAAATGTCCTAGCAGACATGAGTGCTCCACCATGGCTAGTCTAGGACATCTACTCCTAGTTAAATTAGCCGAGTTTGTTTGCTGGGACAGATAATGTTTTTGTGTACATGGATACTTCATCTTTCCTGCACAAATTCGAGAAAGGGTTAATGGACTAGACTGATTGGTGGAGGACTGATTGATGAGATACAATAAAACAAAGAGTGCTGCCATTCCAATTAACATGTGGAGGTACTTAGTTAAGTGCTTATGTTTTAGCTTGTGGGAGAAGCTTTCTCCCATCATGGGGCTGGTGCTATTAACCTAGCAAAAGTGGTCCAGCTTGAGGAAACAATTATCTAGACCTTAAATATTTTTGGAAAGTTTACATTTGGATCTGACGGACGAAAGAGTGCTTGATGAGGGACCCGTCATGGGTTTCTGTTGGCGAATCATGGCCCTCTATTTTGCTTTTGCTAGACTAGATCTGCGAAACATAGATGGTGTTGGTGTGATTTGGGCTAGATTCATGGGATTGAGCCTCATTGTGCAGTAGCTTTTGTTTTGACTGGAGGGCGCGTGAACAATTCGGGTTCGAGGGTTGAGCGGTTAGAACATCTTCGACTTCTTGTGTAGGTTCACGTTTAATGATTCACATATGTTGGAATCTAGCGGCTAGTATACTAATTGATGTGTGCTTTCATATCCTTGTTTGTGGCGGATTCAAGATCAGTTTTTTCAATGAAATTTAGACGAATTCCATTAATGGTAATTGTGGGTACTGCTTATGGATTGATGAACTTGACTTTCTTTGATGGATGGTGAACTTCTCATTTGATTATGTCTCTATAAGCAATGGTCTATGATAGTATTTTATGTGAACGATCACTACGTAAAATAAAAGGGAAAGTAAGCTTAAGATTGCTAGTGGGACTTTTATTTATTAATTTAAACATTAGAACTATTGACTAAAGGTGACAAAATGGTGGGTTGTTTTCCCTGTCTGATGTAATTAGTTACAGTGCTTGCTTAGAGTGTTCTTCATTCTATTTTAGTTAAGGTCAAGTATGCAGCTTGGGTGCCATTCTTTTTTCTTGTAAAGATTGTAGTTCCTGCTTGGGTGTCTTTGTTTGGTATTTGGTGCACGAGTAATTTAAACTTAAATACGAAACATGCTTGCTGAAGTGCTAGATGCACCTATCCTTTCTTTTGTTGGGTTAATTCAGTGATTTGGACTAAAACCGTTTTTCTCACCCCCCATTTAAAAATAAAAAAAATTGTGGCAAAAATTGTTGCTTGATAAATGCAATATGATCTTGGGAAGCACATGTCATAAAGTGCTTCATATTGTTTGGTGAATTTTTGGGCATTGATTAAATGGAACATTATTTACAAATTGTTAAAGTTTGTAAATTGTTGAAGTTCCTTATTGATACAAATTAGTATATACAATTACCTGCCCAAAGGGGGTTATTGTGTATATTAATTTGAAAATTGCATGAAGATAAATTCCAAAATTAAAAGATGGGGATGTATGACTCAAAAAGATTTATCTGCCCAAAGGAGATAAATCTTTTAAAGTTATATGTAATTCCCCTCTATATTGATATATTAGAGATGAATGATGGGGATGTGTGACTCAAAAGGTTTATCTGCCTAAATGGGATAAATTTGTTTTAGAGTTATGTGTAATTCCCCTCTATGTTGAGATAATGGAGATATATCATTTAAAGGATTTGTCTACCCAAAGGGGATTGATCCTTGAAGATTATATGTAATTCTCCTTTATCGTCTCTATATATTGATATTATGGAGATGTATAATTTAAAGGATTTATCTGCTCAAATGGGATGGATTCTTGATAATTATATGTAATTCTCCTTATTGTTGTTACTTTATAATCTTCATGTTGTGGAAAATAATGGTGCATTATACACTCTGCCCAAAGGAGAGTTTGTGATGTGCTAATTATTTTGTTGAATTGCTCATTGCCCATAATTGATCTTATTGCATTATATGTGACAACACTACAGATGTGTTTTATTTTAAAAATGACAAGATTATCAGTGCGTCCAAACACATGGAGATCAAATATTATACTGTTAAGGATTTGGTTAAAAAGGGAGATATTATGATTGATAATATTAGAACCAAGTCCATGTTAGCTAATCTTTTAACAAAAGATTTACGACCCATTTTGTTTAAAGAACATGTAAAGAATATGGGCGTCTTAGATTCTTTTAGTTTATTTTGTTAGTGGGAGTTATATAATATGTATTTCTGGATATTATAGTTATATGCAGATTGATAATGCTTTTATGATGTCTATTAAAGCATTTATTTTCAATGATTGTTATTATTGATTCTATTGTTATCCTTTCTCCTGTTGACTGAGAAATGAAAGTATAAAACAGTATCTTTAAACAAATTTTAATTTAAAGATGACTGGATGTCACTAATTATGAGATCTCATGTTGGATTGTGACATAGTCGTGCAATTTCATGTTGTTTAGAAATTGCGTTAATGCAGTTTCATGTCGTTGAGAAATTGCATTAAGGACCGATAAGAAATAGTGTATATTTTGATCACATGTTGGCACTATTTCTTACTACACTACTAGGCCCATGATCCATGAAAATATAATACTTATTATATGTGATCATGGAAGGTCATGTGTTGTGGTATTTTCTTAACACATTGATCTCCATAGTCCTATATTGAGATTATATATGATTGGATTGGTTTTGAGATGCCATTATTGGAATATTATTTTTTAAAGTTGTGGCCACATAAAACAAAATTTTTAGTTATTAACCCGATAGTGTCGTTTTCAATATAAAATCTTTTTCAAAATAAAATAAGTTAATTAATGTAGCCCAAGTGGGAGAATGTTGGAAATTTCCTATAATATGGGCTTACATTAATTAATTGATTTTCTATTTTAAATAATCGGGTTAATGGATATTCCAATATTTGTCGAACCCTAAAGTGATCTGATTGAATTGGGTATTGGCATTTATTGATAATGGGCCTGGTTGAGCAGCAAAGTGTAGGCAATTGTGTTTAATTGAAGCCTGTAATGGGAAGGGCCCAGTTGACACGCTGTTGATTAGGGTTTGCTAGGTCCCCTCTCTAGCCTATAAAAGGGTAGGTTATACCTATCAGTTGCTTTAATCCCATTGAAAGCTGCTATATCGAAATAGGTCATAGAGAGGAAGATCATTCCAATAGATCCTTGATTATCAGAGTGATCTACTTTTCTTCAAGTGAAGCAATGGCTCAAATAGATACGCTTTAGTTATGCTGTTTATTGATTTCAGTGTTTTACAATCATATATGGATCCGTTATTTTCTTGATTGATTAGTTATTCATGTGAATAAATTTTCTACATTAGAACATGTTATCAAGGTCAACAAATGATACAACACATAATTTGGGAAGGTTCCCTTATGAAAAATGCTGACAAAGTTGATGCCTTGAGAAACACACTTCCTAAAGAATGGAAAATAATTATTAATGATCTTTGGTAATTCGATGAGTGTCCACAATATGATATTCATGTGGAAGCTATTCTAAGACAATATATAAAGATTGGGGCAACGAAGACATCAACTCTTGTGACGATTTGACCCGGGCCAAATCTAAGAGACTTGTAATGGTCCTACCTTGGCTACCAAATTCAATCATCAGATTTCTTAAGGAATTTTATGAGTCTATTCCTGTTCTTGTGAAGATTACAAAATGTTGATGTTACTTCTTTAGGATTTGTTGTCATTAATGAATGTTTCAATGTTGAAATTTTTCTTTCTTATTAGACTTATGCATTGTTTATGGGATGTTTACTTCTAGATATTTAATAGTATTATTTTAAATTTTTATTGTTTTATTCATTTTATATTATAAGTGGGAAGTTCTAGAAAGTTTTAGTAACTTTCAAGAACTTAATTTTGCATACTTAATTTTGCATAAATAATTATATCAATAATAATTTCAAATTAGGATTCTTAGATAATGATTGGGAACATGGTGACCATTCGAATCTAAAACCTTATAAGAAATTATTCATTAATACAATTAGTTTTGTAAAATTGATGCATTTATTTAGGCATAAATATTTTCTGCATAGATGTCTAAAGGAGAGAAACTAAACAATGAAAATTATAAAATTTGGAGTATGAAAATCCAGTATATGTTGGAAGAGTAAGAAGTATTATGAGCTCTTAATCGAGTTGTGGAAGAACTTGAAGATAGAACTACTACACAGCATAAAAGGGATAAAGAAGCATTTATTGCATGGAAGAAAAATGACTCCATTGCTCGCATTTCGTTGCTGAGGAGTATGGAAAATAATATTATGCGAGAGTTCAGGCATTTAAACAATTCCAAAGACATGCGGGCAACATTAGTAAGCAAATTTGGTCAAACATTTGTTACCAAATTGAGATAGTTCACTTTAAGGTTTGAGTATTATAAGATGCCTCACAAAAAAACCATGAAACAACATTTGAGGCATATGTCAAACATGATTAGTTAACTGAAAGATATTGGCCACATATTAATTGATGAGCAACAAGTTTAAGCAGTGATTTGCTCTTTGCCTCAAAGTTGTGAGCATATGAAAGTCCACTCATGATGAAAATATAAGGACTTTTGTTGATACTATGCACCATTTTGAGTTGGAGGAGGACCACATTCCGGCAACTAAACTAGAAACTGACATTTATTTTGTAGTTTCTAACTCACAAGGGGCTTTAGCCTTCAAGTGTACGTGTCATAGTGGGTTCAAGAAGTGGAAGGGCAGGACAACATATTCTTTGGAAAAGAAACTAAGGTTTAACCAACACAGGAAATGAAAGCGCCCTTTCAAAAGGAACATCTTAAAAGTGAAATGTTTTAACAGTGGCAAGAATGGTCATTTTGCTCACAATTGTGGTGAGCCAAAGAAGGTAGAACCCCTTTGCACATTTGAGAGTACTACCTTATGTATCTAGTTCAGTTTTTCTAACTGAATTTCATCATTTATGGACTATAGACTCTGGAGTCACAGACTATGTAGCGAGGGACAAAAATGCATTCGTGGAGTTTCGAAGAGTTCCATAAGGAACAAAGTGGATATATGTGGGAAACAATTCCAGAACAAAAGTCAAAGGGATTGGCACCTGCCAATTGAATATGTGTAATGGTCACATCTTGTTCCTACATGATGTATTTTATGCTCTAGAAATTAGTTGGAATTTAGCTTTTATGTTAGTTTTACTTAAGCTTGGTTTTAAATTAAACTTTCATAACAATGGTGTTGACTTGTCCTTGGGAACAAGTTATTATGCTTCTGGATATTTCCTAGATGGTTTCATTGTATTGAACATTAACTACTCTAATGTTAATGTTTGTTATTCCTTATTTACATCTTTTAAGTCTTATGATAATGATAAGAATATATGGCAAACTAGACTCGATTATATTGGCCAACAACGGATGAATAAATTATCTTAATTGGGCTTATTGAACAATATTAAAAGTATTAATTAGCCTATTTGCGAGCATTGCCTAACGAGAAAAATAATGTAGAAACCATTTAGAAAAGTAACAAGGGATAAGTTTCTTTTGTAATTAATCCATTTGGATATGTGTGGTCTAATGAATGTATGAACAAGGAATGGCATTGTCGTGACTCGGCCTTGGTGCCCAAAAGAATTGGCGAGTGAATGCGTGTAAAGGTGGGGTTCAAAGGTGATTAACTATGTGAGTTCCCTCATAGTGTGTAACTCTTAAGGATTTTATCACCTCATTCTTTGGGATCAATGCCAGAGGTCGCTCAGCCATGGTCGCGAGCTCTCCTAAGCTCGTACCTTATGTGATAGCGGGATTTGTTGTGACTCTACCTCAACATCATGGCACGTCTAGATTGATGATTTTAAGGTCAAAAGGAAATCTGACGTAAATGTGAGTTTAAAGGTACTTCGACCATGATAGCCATCTTGAAATGTACATCCATTAAAGATGACATCACTTCATCTTTTGTCTTCACCACTTGAGTATGTTAAATCATGATCACAATCTTATTCCAAAAGTTCATACCCTTTGCAACGGATTCGTTTATTATCTATGAGTTGTTTATGATAACCTAGATGCCATTTAGGAGTCGGCACTAGCCTCCTTTTTGGTAAACTCATAGATACTCCTATTGCAAAATATGAATGATTGAGTTGTAGAATGTATTTTGAACTCCACAAGAATATGAACAAAAGAAATGTGTTCCATATACTAGTGTTGTTGGAAGCTTAATGTATGCTATGATGTGTACAAGACATAACATTTGTTTTGCAATTGAAATGGTAAGTAGGTACCAATCCAATCCAAGTCAAACACATTGGACTGCCAACAAAAGAATCTTAAGTTATTTGAAGGGTACTGCCGATTATTCACTAAGTTATCAAGGAAGAGATTTGCGCCTTGAAGGCTATACTAATGCTACAAGGGATGAGATTTAGATGAAATGAAATCTACTTTTGGATTTGTGTTCTTACTAAATAATGACACCATTTCTTAGAGTAGTAAGAAGCAAACATATATAGCCTTATCTACAATGGAAGCTGAATTCGTGGCACTATCAATAGCAGTATAAGAGGGTGTTTGGCTTAAGAGATTTTTTTTTTTTTTGGTCAAAAGCTTAAGAGATTTTTTATCACTTAGGGATTGCTAAAAATCCCTAAAAAAGTTGCAAACTCATAATTGGCTAATTGTGATAGTCAAGCAGTAATAGTTTATACTAAGGATCCCAAATTTTATTGCAAGACCAAATACATAGATACCAAATAAAATTTCGTTAAAGAGATGGTTGCTCAAAGAGATGTAAACATGTAGTATATAACTACGCATATAATGATAGAAGATCTTATGACGAAGCCAATTCCTAAATATATTTTCCTTGTTCATGTAAAATCTCTAGGATTACATAGAAGTTGATATCTTAGACATTTGTATTTCCATAAAAATTCATATTTAATGATATTTTCTGTCATTAGAACACCACCACTACTAAGGAGGCATGGATGATATTTCGCAACACACATCAAGGAGTACAAAAAGTTTAGAAGATTCACCTTCAAACTTTGAGAGGCGAATTCGAGGTAATTCATATAACAGAACCTGAATCAACTGTTGATTATTTCATAAGAGTTTTGGCAATTGTAAACCGGATGAAAAGAAATGGAGAAGACATCTCAGATTTTCGTGTTGTCGAGAAACTTCTTTGACCCTTAGATAAGAAGTACGACCACATTGGTGTTGCAATCAATGAATCCAAAGACCCATATGCCATGACGATCAATGAGCTTCTGGATTCATTACAAGCCCATGAAGAAAGGTTCATAAGAAAAAAAAATGAACCGGTAGAGGAAGTTCTCCAAACGCAATTGACCATTTGAGATGAGAAAGAGCAAATAAAGGATCCCATACAAATTCTAGGGAAAAATCAAGATCACAATCGAGGTTGAGGTTGAGGTCATTTTCAAGGAAGAGGTCATGGACAACGTAAAGGAGACATTGCTTGAAGTGATGGTGTATACCAGAATCAAAAAGGTGTTTGTGGAAGAAGAAAGAACTCGACAGGCCATTGGTATGACAAATCTAAAAATTCGATGTTATCATTGCAATAAACTTGGCCATTATTGTGACATCCCGAAATTTGACCATGATTCGGATATATAAAATGGTTGTTTCGTCGACGTGCTTATGGTTAATTTACTCGGAACTGACCACTCACGAGTTAACTAATCTATTAGGTGAGGCCGTTAAGGGATATAAACGCGACAGACTAGAAAATTCGATCGGAAATCGAACGCTCGACCATAATAATTGGCAAGGGTCAATACGACACTGTTATAATCGATTAGTGAACAGGTATAGGTCGATTCGATGGAATCACGTAGTCAAATTGTGGGTAGTTCCGCATGATTGCGATATTCGCGTCGAATGGCAATAACCCGATTTTCTATCGATACTATACTCATGACACATGATAGAAACATCGCGATATTATGACAACCGAGAGTCATCTACGATTTGGAGATGCACAAACGTGAATTGAAAATTATCGACCATGGGTCAAACGCGCTAAAAATCCTTAAAAGCTACCCGATAGGTTAGGTCATACTAAAGTTGAGTTCGGTCGATTTTAACCACGAAATTGAATTCGGTTTTGGGAAGCAGACGTTCGAACGTGTCACAATTCATTTTTAGGAGGTCATCTCATCTTTCAGCGAATTTTCGTTGAGTCTGAAAATTTTGCGGAAAATCGATTTTTAGACAAAAAGGAAAGAATAAAGGAAATTCGGATGGATGAAAAATAGGGTTTTTCTAACCTATTTTGGCTGATTTTTGGGAAAAATTAGAGCAAAATTCTAATTGGTGAAGCCATGGACTTTGGTGGCATGGAGACTTTAGGGGTCTATGATGATGGGCTTGGTATTTTACCAAGCTTTTCATTGGTTGATGCTTTGACTTCCAATTTCTCCATTCTCTCTCCCATTCCTCTCTCCTCATGCACTCACATTCACTTCCTTGCTTAAGCCGACCCCCCCTTCTGCTCCTTCTTCTTCATTCTCTTCCTCACGTTCTTTTCCATTCAAGCCTTCATCCCATTTCCCCTTTCACTTTTGCTGCAGTTGACCACCCATCTCCTCAAATTCCTTTTTCCCTCACTGCCACACGCCTACACGCCACCACCCTCACGCCTCCACCACCCTCTCCACGCCGCATCACCGTCTGCCAGCAACCATAGACGCCCGCATTTTCAACGGCCAGTAGCCGCAGCTCCAGCTAATCCGCCAGAACTCCACCACCTGGCCACCTCCATCGAGACCCCAGCTGTTCTGTCACCAGCCCGCCGAGCAACTGCCAGCAGCACCCTCACCGCCTCACCGCACCGTCCAACCACCGTCCTCACCTCCACAGACTAGCCTTCCAGCAACCGAGCTCCCACCTTGGCCGTGAGCTTGTAGAGTCGACCCCGCCTTTGTCAAGCCTCCATTTGAGACATGGTTGTTTCGAGTTCTCTTCGCCGTTGCGTCACCGTCGCCGTGAGCCTGCCGCCATAAAAAACCGTGAGTTAACTCCCTAATCCTTGATTAGGCTGTTAATTATGCTTAAGGGGTGTTTAGTTTAGTGCTAAGATGGATTAGTGTTAACTAGTCTTTGTTAGGTTAATTAGCCTTACTTAGGTTAGTTAACCATGGTTAGGTTAGTTAATCATGGTTAAGTTAATTAATCATGTTTAGGTTAATTAAGTTGGTTAAGCTCGATCTAGTGGATTTCTCTTCGGATCTGTTTACCGGACACTTGCTGTTTGCTATTTTCGTGGGTTAAAATGTGCTATGATTTTGAGGTTACTTCCCTCTTGAAAAATGTTCTAAATATCTTCATTTATGACGTATATTTTACTCAAGATTTTTGGATTTAAAAGAATAATATTTCAGCTTCGTTACATGCAAGGCAGAATCTTGTTTTGTGCTGGAACCCGTGACCTTTTGGTGTTTAAAATATTTTTATCAACTCTTAGGGTTCGATTTTCGAAAAAGTTTCTTCACAAAAGTTTTTCATCACATCTTGAAGTTTAACATAGTCAAATTTAAGAGCAAAATAATGAGTTTTGGACCTCGAACCAAGCTGGTTTCGGAAATCATAATTTCTGCACACGGACACAGTTTTGGTAACGGTTTGGGTGATTTACTGCTCTTATTATAGAAATATTTGGGCAAAGGTTTCTTCATAAAAAGTGTTATTTTAATTGTCCTTTATAACATATTTAAATTTGATAATTTTCTGAACTCGTTTGGTTATGTTTCTGGAATTAATCTTGGAGACGCGCGGGTAGACTCAGTTTCTGCCGGTGAGGGCCGGTTGTGGTCTTGTGGTTGTTCTTGGTGTCTTGCTTGCTGGAAAATGTATATTTTGTGATTTGGTTGATTTTTGGCGTGCTGAGAACTTATGCGTGATATTATGAGATTGGTTGCTCTATGTTGGTTCTGATTTTTATGTCAAAAGATGGCCTTATAAGCTTTTAAATAGAAAAAACAATGAGGTGTCGGGTTTGGACACCAAAACTTATTTGCTCAATAAAACAATGAGGTTTTAAGTTTGACGGATTGATTTTGAGTACGTGACCCCATACAAATTTATTTCGGAATGTTTTGAACAAAAAAAAGTTGCAAGGTTTATTATTTAAAAAGACATTTTGGTGTTCTTGGCTAATGAGGAAGATAACAATGGACTTGAGTGATGGTATGCTCGTGTGATCACCTAAATACCCTGATGCTTATGAATATGCGGGACGATGCCCGATTAAGTTTGGATGCCCCACGTCAACGGATGCCGAGTTGCGGTTAAGGCCGGACCGATACTCTTTTATGAAATGCTATCCTGATGCTTATGAATACGCGGGATGATGATGTGCCCGATGGGGCGAGATGATGCCCGGTTACGTTGGATGACCGTCGACTTTCGAGTTGGCCACGGCCGATGGGTTGTAATAACCGGAACACGCCTGAATGGTTGTGATGCTTGCGCTTGATTATGGGGCAAAATTGTGTGGCATGGTATGGGACGTGTCATAGCGGTTTTTCCTTATAATCGAGACCCATGTGAATGTTTGGAGGATGAGAGTCATGTGTTCTGGTTATTAATTATGTTTGTCATATTTATAATGGCATATGTGATGCGCTAATATGTAGGGACGTGCCGAGGCGAGGTGACTTTTGTATGGTGCGTGCTTAGGCCGCCTTCGAGGTGAATTTGTGTCATAATCGGGGTTTAGTGTTTTAACTCGCTGAGATTTTATCTCATCCCGTCGTGGTTAACCTTTTTCAGGGTTGTAGCGTGGAGATCTGCTGAGTGCGGATGTGGTGGACGTGAGAGGCGACACCCTTTGGCTGGCCCTGTCGTTAGTGAGGTTAGGTTAACCCTAATCCTTGAAGGTTTTTGAGAGGGTCGATAGGAAGTGGCCGTGGAAAGGCTTGTAAGTATTAAACTTCCTAGGATTAACAGTTGATAAATGAATATGTTGTTTTTAGCAATGTTTGCCGTGTTCTACTATCCCTATTGTCTGTTTTTGACCAGAGGTTTATTTAATTCGCTTCCGCATGTGCTTAATTGAAAGATAAAAAGAATGGGTCGGCAACGCGTCCTGGGACATCGTATTTTTAATCGACCGCCGAGGGATGTGTGCATACTCAGGGTTCAGGGCGTGACAATTATACTTTTGACTATTGGTACAAAGAAAGAACCCCAGCAGATGAAAAAACAAACTTGGTGAATGATGCCAACCAAGTTCTTTTATTGGCATTTAAAGAAGAGAAGGAGGTCAAAATGATGAGTGGTACTTGGATACTAGTGCAAGCAACCACATGTGCAAGCCAAATGAAATGTTGGTAATGAGAAAGAAAAAAGTCTCATTCAATAATAACTCCAAAATTCTTGTCAAAAGCAAATGTACAATTTTGATTCATTTGAAATTGCCAAGAAAAACAAGAAAAAAGAAGTAATATGGTACAAGGCTAGATTAGTTGCAAAGGGGTACAAACAAAAAGCTGGAATCAACTATGATGAAATTTTTGGCTTGGTCATCTGCATGGAAATAATTAGATTAATCATTTTCATTATTGCTGAAAATGATTGGTGAATTTATATAAATTAATGTCAAATCAGCATTTTTAAATGGTATCCTTGAAGAAAAAATTTATGTCAAAACAACTTAAGGGGTTTATTGTGAAAGGTCATGAAGATAAAATGCTGAAGTTGAAGAAAACTCTATATGGGCTTAAACAAGCATGCACTTTATTTGAAACAAGAAAAATGTGAAGTTCAACTCACCTATATATATGTTGATGACCTTGTTTTAATAGGAAATAATCCGGCAATGATCAATGCTTTTAAGGCATCGATGGTGAAAGAATCTGAGATAATTAATAATGGTCTCATGAATTTTTTTCTTGGTATCAAAGTAAAGCAAAGTGCCAATGGGATTTTTATTTCCCAAAAGGGATATGTAGAAAATATCCTTGAAAAATTCAACATGAAGGATAGTATACCGGTCAATACACCGATGGACTGCGGAACCAAGTTTCAAAGTTTGATAATGGTGTCGATGTTGATTCAACGTATTATAGAAGCTCGATTGGAAGCTTGAGATGTCTAACATGCATGAGACCGAATATCATGTATAGTGTTGGAATTGTGAGCTGATACATGGAGAAACCGAAGTCATCGCATCTTAAAGCTACAAAGCGAATACTTCACTACATCAAAGGCACTATTGCTCATGGCTTACACTATTGTTAGTCTAAATCTTTCCAATTTAGAGCCTATTCAGATAGTGATTGTGGTGGAGACATCGATAATTGAAAAGGCACTTCAGGCTTTGTATTTTTCTTGTGCGACGTTGCTTTCATGTGGTCATCAAAAAACAATCTAGCATTTCTCTGTCGACATATGAAGCTAAATATGTAGCTGAATCCTCATGTGTTTGTCATGCAATTTGGTTGAAAATGCTACTCAAAGATATTCATATGGAGTAGAAAAAAGTAGCAAAGATTTTTGTCGATAATGTTTCTACTGTTGCTTTGGCGAAAAATCCAGTCTTTCATGGACGAAGCAAACATATCAATGTTCAATATGACTTCATTCGAGAATAGGTGAGAGAGAAGGATATTGAAGTGTTGCATGTGAAGACGGGAGATCAAATAGCAAACATTTGTATTAAACCTCTCAAGATTGATGCTTTTCGGAAGTTCAAGAGTTTTTTTTTTTTTTTTTTTTTGGTCAGTCCTACTCTAATCCTACTCTAACACTCACTCTCAGACTTTTGCCCTGTCTCCTTGCAGGGCATGGGAGTTGAAATCCACTCCTGAAATGAAATCGTCCCCACCCCAATCTCCCCTGAGAATGTGGGGATTTGAACCCCTCACCTCCCCCTTCCAAGTTGGAAGAGTTTGATTGGAATGATTGATGGAAGAGAATTTGGTCTGAGTGGGGAGTGTTAGTAATTAAACCAAACTCAATCGAGGTTGTCAACCAAGCAAAGAAGTTATCGATTCATTAATATGTATGTTCCACTCTCAAGAAGGCTACATGCATTGAAAAAGAGTCATAATTATAGAGTTACTTTTGAGGAGTCTGTTCGTATTCATATGTTGTGACTGTTCATGTTTCTAGATATAATTAATATTTTATAACTTTCTAGGACTTTATCTCCTTCTCTTCTTTACATGAATCGTGAATGTTTCACCTGCAAATTATCCTAATAAAATTTTTATCTTTTTTCTCTTTCAACAGAACTGATTCTTAGAATTAGCACACCAGCACAAAAAAATTGCTGATCTTCGACAATTAAGCACCTCAAGATTATCACAATGATCATATGCAAAAGCCATGATCAAAATGTGGATTTTTTTAATCTCATGAATTTTACCTTGCAACTATATTGACAATCGAATGCTAAACCAATTCGCTTTCAAGTCTAATTCTATAATAAACGGTTGCTGACCTTGTCAACTTACTAACAATTGGCAATCTAAAAATCTTAGATAAACTGATAAAGCTTAATAAGTTGGAAGAAGGATTAAAACTATTTAAAATCCCAAACCGCTCTCCCACGACACATTTACCTCAAATTAGTTTATCTCACAAAAAAATAAAAAAATAAACTTGTACCCTCGTGACATCCCAAACTAATTTTTATTTCACAAAAAGTCCCAGACCGATACTCCTAATCCAAATCTACCAAACACGGCGTATCCCAAATTGCTAACAGGGGTAGATTTGGCATACATGTGTATAAGATGAAAAGTAGTTTGAAACATATAAGTTAAGAGATACTGGTTTGGGATTTTTTGTGAGATGAAAATTAATTTAAAGTAAATGAATCGTGAGGGTATCAATTCAGGATTTTTGATAGAATTAGCCCATGAAGAAACACAACCACATTCCAGATGTATGTATATACTATGTAAAAATCTAGAGCCATTATTCTCATTCCATATTAGTTTTATTTATTTTTGTAAATACTTTTACCCGCCACTACTTTCGTACTGAATAACGCTTCTAATGCTCTGCCTATTTTGGTCTTCAGCTCAGATTACTCAGGCTGTAAATAAATCAGTATTGCCTTGGTTGTTACATCTCCCATTAGAGGTCACATCATTGATATCGCTTCCTTTTCAACTGAGCAAGAGTAGGCACCAAATCGTCCCAACTATTTTTTGTGGCTTGAATTAGTCCCAACTATTATTATCAAAATTAGTAAATTGAAAATTCAGCCTTTTTCTTGTTTCGTTGTCTAGTCTGCGGGAGAAGGTAAACGGGATAATTGGCTTTGAGTTTCAGCTAGCCAACTACCATCGCATTTTTGGCCAAAGAAAAATAACCAATATCACGTGACTAACCTTTTCATGCGAAACTATAGGCCAAATGACAAAATAAATTATAATTTTTTTTAGCGATTTCAGTTTAATCTTAACCTTTTTATTCTATCGATAAAATATCCAATATTTTAAAATTGCTTCAAATCTATCTCAGCTCCAACATCAGAGAAATATCCCATTAGATTCTTTGTAGCAATTTAACAAATAATAAATGCTAAAGAGGGCAAAATAAAAAAAATAAAAAATAAACAAAGGACTGTCTTTGGAGGGAGTCTAGTTTTGGGATTAATTTGATATGATCCTGAAGGGTGATGATTTGATAGATTTTGTAAACCCCACATATTTGGTTTGACATTCAAAACCAAGTATTCTATGTAAAACCCCTAAAAGAGTGGCCTTGACAGCATAGCAATCCCATGTAGATAAGAAGTTTGACCCAATTATTGAAATATGAGTATTTTATGTAAAAGGTAAGCGGTGAGGACACTCATCCAGAAGCACTCGACTAATGAATGACGTACAATTGTAACCCTAATATTCCTCGCACCAGGGAGCTAAAAAAGACAAGTAGCAAGTGGCATTCTTTAGTACATAAACCTCCTCTTCCTCCACACAACCTTATAGTTGCATTCTTTTTGTTTCTTCCCCATCGTTATTGTTGACTAACATCTGTGACCTTGGCAACCCTTGTAATGACTACAAAGAAAGGTCTGAACCGGTGAAGGTAGGCTGATAGGGCTTAGGAACCACGTACAGATCCCGCTTCCTCCTCTGAGTTGCACCCAGCAACTCGCTCATGTCCAGCTCTTCTCTCTTCATTCCCTCAGGGAGCTCCCAGTCAAAATGGTACAGTAACATCGCAAGCGGAAGCTCCACGTTCACGATCCCAAAGTTCATCCCTGGACACATCCTCCTTCCTGCACCGAATGGTATGTACTCGAAGCTAGTCCCTTTGTAATCAACTGGGCTGTCCTTGAACCTCTCCGGGTAAAAGACCTCGGGGTTGTCCCAGTACTTGGGGTCTCTGCCAATTGCCCACGCATTCACGACCACTTTGGTCTTGACGGGGATCTCGTACCCGTTTATCTCGCACCTCTCTCTGCATTCCCTCGGGAGCAGCAAGGGAACAGAAGGGCGCATCCTCAGGGACTCTTTTATTACCAACTTCAGGTACTCTAGTTCGGGCAACCCCATCTCGTCTGCTTTGCCTCTCCTGTCAAAGACCTCTCTCACCTCGGCCTGCGCCTTTTTGAGGATTCTTGGGTTCTTCATCATTTCGGCCAATGCCCAATCAACCTGCGTGGCTGAAGTCTCGCCCCCTGCAACGAAAATGTCCTGCATGCAGATTTCGTGTTCCAATCTTTGTTAGAATAACTTGAATTTTAATCCTCAGAATGACAAAAAAAAAGATTGCCTCGAACTAGTCAATAACACGTTCAAGCATCAAAGTTATTTTCAATCGTCTCGAGGTTCATGCTATTTTAATTTGGGCCGTGCTTTCTCGATAGACTTCTTCTCGCACCGATATCATGTCCACAGGTGAAAGTCCACCCATGTCGACCTTTGACTTTGTTCTGAGGTCAAAATCCAACTGATTTGAAATCCCAAAGCTGCAGTCAAGGAAGCACGGATACGTTCAGAGGGCCTCCTTATCGTGTCGGACACGCTCGGACACGCGGTCAACTCCGACACGTGGTCAACTCTTTCCGACACGCTCTGACGCGCGTGTCCAGAGGTTTGTGGGTGGGTCTGCAGGTGCAAAGGGAAGAAGGTGATGGAGGGTGGAGGCAAGGGTGAGGGAGCCGAGGCAACGCCGCAAGCGACGGTGAGGGAGGGTAGAGGAAGAGCAAAGACCAAGACGATTTAGAAAGCTGCGACCGCCAACTCCAACGCCGAGATGGAGAACTGCAATGCCGCGATGGAGGGCTAGATGCAAGGCTACAATGGCAATGGGGGGAATGGAGGCAAGGCAGCGGCAAGAGAGGTAGAGACCGAGCAAGGGAGAGAAGAAGGTGATTGCTAGGGTTTTTGCCCTTTGGGCTGTTACGCTTTTTCAATTTTAGGAAGAAGAGCAAGGAGAGAGACGACGGCTTCTGGGGAAGAAACCAAAGTCTCGTGCAGCGTGACTTCAATTTTGGGAAGTGACAAGCACAAGCGATGGGTGGGGTGGGGGAAGAAAACAGAGGGTGAAATAAATTGGTGGGACTAAAAAATAAATAAATAGGCGGGTTAAAAAGTTATTTCGAAAAATAAAAGCACTAGATGTTAAATAATGATAAATTTTGATCATCGTGGAAAAATATAAATTTATTTTGACTCTAATCTCTCGTTAGTTATTTATTTAATCGATAACTTTTGTTAAAGTCAAAAAATGTCTTTCCAATTTTTTATGAGTAAATTTATTAATGTTATTAGTATAGATTTATTATAGGCTCTTTTTTATTATTTATTTATTTATGAATATGAATAGATTAATTTAAATATAATAATTAATCATGTATATATAAAAATATTCATTTAATATACAACGTGTCCCAACGTGTCGGAATTCTCTTTTTCTGAAAAATGACGTGTCGGCATGTCGTGTCGTGTTGTGTCATGTGTCGAGTGTCCGTGTCAGTGCTACTTAAGCTGCAATTCATTTTTACGAGGAAATTGAGCATGATGAAAACAGAAAAACTAAGTTACCAGTATCACTGCTTTGATGTTGTCAGCGGTCAGGGAAAATTCAGGACCACCGGGATCGGCAAACCTCAAGAGAACATCGATCAAATCATCATGTCTCCTTTCATCATCTCTTCTCTTAGCCCTCTCTTCTCTTCTTTCTCTGATGATGTTGTTCATCATACGGTCTGCTTGCCGATGCAACTTCTCCAATCGCGGCTTCATCCTGCTAATCACATGAAGCCACTTTGACGAGGGAAACACGTCCCCAACCTCAAAGCCAGCCGCCAATTTATTTGCTTCGGTGACTACTGAGATGAACTCCTCCTGCTCTTTGAATTTCTTCCCGAAAGCTGCAATCGAAGTAGCTCCGTAGTTGGTCGAGTATAGTTTCTGAGTAAGATTGATTGGAGACCCCGCATTGGAAGCAACCCATTTGACGAGATTCGAAGTCTCTTCTTCCCTTATATGCCTAAAAGACTGGACCCTCTTGACACTAAAGAGCTCAAAAGTGCAGATTTTTCTAAGTTGCCTCCAGTATTCACCGTAAGGTGCGAATGCAATGTCGGTGGATCCATATGACATTACTTCGGAAGCAAGAAGCGGCGGCCTCGTTGCGAAAGTCAGGTCGTGGGTCTTCATCACCTCTTTGGCCATCTCAGCCGAAGAAACGATCACGTGAGGAACTTCCCCAAGCTGCAAATGCATCAACGGCCCGTGTTTCTTGGCCAAGTCCCGCAACGCACGATGAGGCGGTGACCCAAGAAGCTGGTGCAAGTTTCCTATGAGAGGGAGCTTCCTCGGACCGGGAGGAAGCTTGGGAAGGCCTTTCACATCAGACTTGTGACATAATTTTCGTAAGATGAAGATGAAGATGCAGAAGGAGACTACGCTTGGCAAGGCAAAAACATGGAATTCCATTTAGGTGGGGAAGTGTAGGAAAATGATCAGGCTGCCTTTCTGAAGAGACCTTGCTGATCAATACCTTTTGGAAGGCTAAAAGCTGTTTCTGAGACAAGAAGCCTATAAAAGTCAAACCAGTTTCTTAGCCAGTTGTCATCTTCGTGCCGACGTTGGCAATAAGATACCGATTTACCGCGATGCAAGGATCTGCCGAATGAAATATTATATATTATGGGTATGATGCTTCCATCATAAGAGAGAATTCAAACAAATAGTTGGAGGACACAAGATGTTTACTTAGGTTGAGGGGACCATCTAAAGATTAGCTGGCCTATGCCTTTAACGGAGAGAACACGGAAGAACAACTGCTTTGAATTTTGAAATGAGACGCTTCGTCATCTAACATTAAAAAGGGAATCGATCCATTGTATCCTACCATCCTAAACATCCTTAGTTGCTTGTGTCCTAAGCCTTTTTAATTTGACCATTTAGTCCTAAATATTTTAATAATTTGTCAATTCAATCCATTCAACCAATTTTGACCATAAATCACCGAGGTAGATGCCAGACATCTTACGTGACACTGACATAGACAAATTAAAAAAATATATATATAAAAATTGTTTGAATTTTTTACTTTTAATATTATCTTCTCTATTTTTTTTTTCATTGTGTCCAACCTCATGGCCTCTCTCGAGAGTCACCCCTGTGAATCTAGCAAGAGTCACGACCTGGGCAAGGTGCAACCTCGCTAGATCTAGCAAGGTCGAGCCTCGCACATGGCCAGAGAGGCTTGACCCACGCCAGAGCTTTGCTAGCCCAACACTAGTGAGGCCGACCTCACCTAGCGACAGCAAGGTTGAGCCTCGCCCGGTCGGCGAGGGTTGTCAACAACCTTACCAATCATTATGAAAAAAATAGAAAATTCAAAAGGAAAAGAAAAAAGAAAAAAATAACAAAATTCATAAAAAGGAAAGCATGAAACTTTTAGAAGGACATTAATAACTACTTCCACAATCCCTCGGGGATTAGTTCCCCAACGTCCTCACCTCAAACCATTAGATCATCAATAGTCCAATCGCATCCGTCCATTTAAATTTCACACATTCAACTCTTCACCTAGGCGCCCGACAGTTGCAAGCCGGCCAACCCTAGATGGACGAGAAAGTTGTGGATAATAAAAAATCTCGAGATATTACTATAAGTAATCCAGAATGTGAAGAAGAGGACAAGAAAGTTGTGGAGATCATCTAATAACAATAAACTTACTCAGCGATTGTTGTTTAGTGGATAAAAAGCAATAAAGCATACACAAATTGATAAAACAAATTGAGGTCCCCACAATGCTAAGTTCAATGTATAATGATTCCTCCTTTGATATCATCATCCCCACAGCTGCATCAATGTGACATCCCCGAACGTCACCCGACACATGTTTCTCATTTCGTTACTTTCTTTTAACGCGCAGAAGCGAAAACAAATATTTACGAATATTCTTTTAACCTTTAAAGCCTCACAATTATATCAAACATACTTCTACTTCTTTTATTTATACAACATGGGAGTTCACAACTTCATTACATTCCCAGCAAAAGACATAATTCTGAGTAGGGATAGGGAGACCTATCTTCAAACTATACTATACTTTCAAAAGTCTTCCTATATAAACGTTTCGAACTGAGTCACGGGTTAATAACTTCTCCTTCTGCTATGTCTCCAATGTTCAGATCGAAGTTACTCAACGGACCCACTAACTTTCCATCAAGATTTCAATACCAAGCAATGAACCAGAAAGGAACCCACTCCGCAAGCCTCCTATATCAACCCATATTGTAGAACTACACTTGGTATATACTATGACAGACTCTTATTCAAGTGCACTTTCATAAAAAGCTTCATTATAAATAGGGAGTCCATAGTCAAGGGTTGAGAGGTGTCCATCCTACATGTTTGAAAAATTATAGGGTTGAGCCAAAGCCCAGTAAATGAAATCTTTAGTTTTAAGTTAGAAAAATCATCTTACCACTCTACCTTCTATACACAAAATAAAGGCATAATAATCCGATAAGTATGATGCAAACATAAACAGACTTTACGTTTCATGATTTTCTACCACATAAATTACTAACCAACAAATCGTCCATCCAGACTTATGTATGTGCATACCATGTTTCACACAATGATTTAGTTCTACACATAATAATGTATTTTATTTATTAATGCTTCATTCTCCCGTACACTCCTAGGGCATCCCAACATACAAGGCATCTCAACTCCGAGGCATCATGCAAACTTCCACCACAAGGACATCTCGACTCCCGAGGCATCCCAAAACACTCCCTGGGGCATCCCACAAACTTTCCCCACGAGGCATCATCACTCACCACTATACGAGTGACAGATTCACATAATTTATGCCATGATATATGCATACTCACAAGCATAGCACACATATTTCAACTCAATTTAAGGCCTTAACCAAATAACCGCATATTTAATAATATGTAATCATATTATGATTGTCAAAGTATGGACATTTCATGAGTACATTCTGAGTCTGGATGATGAGAAGGTTCTAGGCATCAATAATCGAGTAAATCAAATGTGTATGTTTTGAGTCTAAACATTGAGTAGGTTCTGGACATTAAAATCTGGTAAATCAAATGGGTATATTATGAGTTTGGGCGAACAAGTACATTTTGGTCATAAAATCTAAACAATTAAAAAGGCAAGTTTCAAGTTTGATAATAGCTCATAGAACAAAAGAACAGATCCAACAATGAACAGACTTACAAATGGGTAGATTTAGCAATGGACAGAATCAACAGATGAGCACATTCAGTTAGAATTAGATTCAAATTTAGTAAAGTTTGTCTGAACCAATAAACAGACTACTCAATGTGTGGCACCCCTCGCCATGGCCCCCGATCTGCTAGGGTCGCCACGGCTCGCTCACCTATTACTTGTCCAAATAACATTTCACTCTGATATCATTTCAATTGCAATGGGTCCACACAACCTAGGGGTTTACATCCTTTAGATCGGTCCCAGCACAGTTCATATAACGGAAGCATACTTATCATCTTTCAAACCCGTACACAAACTAAATAATACGATGCAATACACACCAACTACAACTTTTCATATATATAAAAGCTAAAGCCGAATCACTTTTATTTACATACTAAGATGGATTTCACAAGTCGGTATAACAAAAGGGCCAAGACTATAACTAAGCTCGGCGATACTAAAAAAGAACCCGACTATACATCAGACATGTACATCTATCCATCAACAAGCGTCGGCTATCACCAAAAAGTGTCAGCTCCCTCCAGTCATACGCGCCATCACACCCAACCCGGTGCATCGGGTGGTGGCGGCGACAGCATCCCTAGCATCACTCCACCACGCCAGACATGAACAGACAAAAACTCCTGGACAACCGAGCCATCAGCCAGCCCTACATCGTACATCACCAAGACACGAACTCGAACATACACTAGACCAGGTACACTAACACAGGAATGCTCCGTGCACTCCACCTCGACATCAGAGGGCAATCCATAATAAGTACCACGCGTAACTGGGAGCAAAGGTATCTTTCTAATCTGAAATGTTAATCCCCAAAAGGGGTGAGTACAACTACTCAGCAGTAAAGATCCATCAAACTACACAATGCGTCAAACAGAACAATCAAGATATTATGAACAAAACACATATCATTCATGCATTCAAACATACCTCACCTTACAGCCATACATTTGTCACCATGCACTTATACATATATCATCAAGCAGCCATTCATATATCACCATACAGCGTGCATATACCACCATGCACTTGTACATGCATCATCAAGTAGCCATGCATATATCATCATGCAACGTGCATATACCACCATGCACTTATACAAATATCATCAAGCAGCCATACATATATCACCATGCAATTCAGGCTTCCATTCTATGAAGTTTATTCCATGCCATATGCACACATTCAATTCTCGATCTTTATCTTTCAATTAGATCATATCATTTTTCTTCCCAGGGATCAATGTTTGCATCCCATAATTTATCACTCGCATCCAACCTGGCATTGCGAGGAGCCTCCGGCACACACCTCCGGGCATCCGGCACACACACTCCGGGCATCTCATACCCTAGCTAGCATCACGAGGTATCCCCCCGGCACACACCTCCGGGCATCTCGAAACTCCTGAGGACATCCGGCACACACACTCCGGGCATCCCGACACTCCCGGGGCATCATCGGCTCACACCTCCGACGGTCTCATTATTATCACAATTCATATTCATATATGCATCTCAATTTCAATATGGCAATTGATACAACAATACCAAAGATTTAACTAGATTTCATGTCCTATAACATGCTAAATGTCGCCATATATGCAGCACAATCAATCACACAAGGCATTATATCACATGGAGCACTTCATCTATTTTTGAAAAGAATGCAGCAATTTTCGGATAAAGCAGAATGTACTCCTTTAGTTAAAACTCTAGGAAAATTAGTAAATGGTATTAATAAATTCTGAAAATTTGACACGTTATAGACGAGACCTAAGGGCAAATATTTCATGAAGAACACCATCCCAAAAGAATCTCGTACAAATCAGTACGGTCCATGCATCACAGCTTCCAAAATTTCAACACTACAGTTTGCACAATTTCAGAAATAATTTCAATTAAATACTCACACAAACTCCGAAAATTCTGAAATTTTGATATGTTATAGAAAACACCTAAAGGTAAAAGTTTCATGAGAAATCGAAATCAAATTCATTCCAGATTAATATCTATAGTCGATTTAACTCTCCCTATTCTCGGTACTATTTTTCCCAGATTAACTCCTTTCAAAGAAAATTCGTTTCACTGGTCTACACATATCCATTTCTTCTCAATTTTCAGCATGTTATTCCTCAGAATGTCATCTACAACTTTCGTTAAGGACACAAGATCAAATTTCGACTGGATGATTTTATAAAAATTCACAGAATCATACTAGGTCGATGTAACGTTTCCCAGATCCAGTTTCTTCAAAGAAAAATGATTTCGCCGACCTATACTTGTTCATTTTCTCTCAATTTTTGATATGTTATACTACAAGAAGTCCTCTACAACTTTTATCAAGAAGTCAAAGTGAGATTCCTACAAGAAAATCACATACAACACACGAAATCATAGAAGGTCGGTCTGTCCTTTAGAAAACAGAACACTAGGCCAAACCCTTACTCCCCAAAGCTCCGAATTTCATCACTCCTAATACAACCAATGTTTTTCACCCTTCACAACACACAACACAGCAAGCAAAGGGTAGGTTTTTGGACTCTGCTTGCCTCTAAACCGAGCGAACACAGCAAGCACGAACGGAGGGGCGAGGCGGACTCAACGGCGGCGATCGGCTTCCTTCCCTCCTTCTTCTCCCGCACGCTCACTCTCCCTCTCTCTCGATTTCTCTCTCTCTCGGTAACCCTCTCTCTCTCTCCCTCTCGGTCAACACCCCCCTCATCATCAAGCCGGTTCTCTCAATTTTTCTTCCCTTCAATGATGAGCAATCATTTGATTGCATGCAAGACACTTGGTGGCTTCCCTTGGCCACTTGTCCATCTTGCCATGCAAGATGACGGACTTTTCTTGGGCCAAATGGGCCGGTCTCCTCCCCTCTTGGTCGACAACAGCTCCTCTCCTTTGGGCCTCTTGGGCCGGTCGAAAGGGTGGGGTTATGGGCTGGTTTGGTCCTTAAATGTCCAGCCCACCCTCATCCTAATAATCCACCTTAATCCTTAATTATATGAACACCTAATTGGAATCTATAATCTATAAAACTTTATAAGTTAATTTAATAAATTCCAACCTATAAATCACATAGCCAAGATAAAATATTCCTATCAAATAATTATCCATTAAAAGCTTGACTTTAGTCTCAATACAAATCATGAATTAAAGCACCTCTAAAGATTGACAAGAAATTCTAGGATGCCACACAATGAATAGATTCAGAAGTTGGCAGATTCAGTAAGTGAACAGACTCACCAATGAACAAATTCAAGCAAACTCACAAATGACATATTCTGTCTCGGGAAATTCTAGTAGAAACAAGTGAAACAAACAGATTATGACTAGTAGAATTCCAGCAAAACGAAGCAAAACAAATATGCAATGGGTCATCAAGATAACTACGGTAGAACGACTAGATTCTAACTACTCATAATAAAGCAAAAAGAAGCATAACGATCATGTAATGGGTTATCAAGACAAAGATAGTAGAATTACTAGATTCTAACTACCCAAAATGAGGCAAAAAAGAAATAGAACGAACATGCAATGGATTATCAAGACAAATACAGCATCCAGATTCTAACTACCCAGAATGAGGCGAAAAGAGCAGAATGAACATGATATAAGTCATAAAGACAAAGATGGCAGAATCGTCAGATTCTAACTATTCAAAATGAGGCAGAATGAACATGTAATGGATTATCAAGACAAATATAGGATAATTACTAGATTATAATTACCCATAATGAGGCAAAAAGAATCAGAACAAACATACAATGGATTATCAAGACAAATACAGCATAATGGACAGATTCTAACAACCCAGAATGAGGCAGAAAGAAGTAGAACGAACATAAATGAGTTATCAAGATAAGGATGGTAGAATCGCCAGATTCTAACTACCTCGAATTAGGCAGAACGAACATGCAATGGATTATTTAAACAAATACAACATAATGGCTAGATTCTAATTACCCAGAATGAGGCATAAAAAAGTAGAATGAACATTCGATAGATTATCAAGAAAAATATAGTATATTGACCAGATTCTAACTACCTAGAAAGAGGCAAAAAAAAAGCAGAACGAGCATACAATGGGTTATCAAGACAAATATGGCAAAATGAGAACATTCTAACTACTCTAAATCACACAAAACAAACCAAAACGAACCAAGGCGAAGCAGAACGAACTTGCAAGAAATTATCAAGCTACTTAACAACCATCATACCCACAACAAGACTTCACCCCTCACCCAACCAACCAAGATAGAAGTAAAATTAGATTTAAGCTAACTTAACACTAGAAATTTCACTTACCTCAAACGAACGCAAACCACAAACCACTAATTGTCTTCACCACCCTAATAGCTCTTGAATATGAAGTTTGCCCTCCAAATTCTTGGATTGAAAAGCAAAAACTAACACATGCAGCTTCTGTTTGAGTCTTGAAAGAGACCAAAAATGGGATTTTGGCAAGATAAAGTGGGTTTTGTAAAAAATTAATTAAGATAATCTAATTCATAGCAATGCTAGGTGTAAAATTACATGTAAATCTTCAGCTTGATGTGCCAATAATGAAAAGCAAGGCCCTTGCACGTGGCCAAAGAAAATGCAAGAGAAATATGAGTCATCTTGAAATAATCCTCACTTTGTTTGAGTGTAAAAGAAATTAGCCACAAAATATAATATTGTAAGAACACAGGCCATGAAATGCATAATATGAGGACAAGTGACACTTCAAATTTTAATTAATAAACCTTGCAAAGGAATGCAGTGGACAAAACGAAATTATCCACTTCTAGCATGATTAACACAAGTTATTCACTATTATTATTAATTAACAAAACTTACAAAATTAATAACAACCGTTAACTAGTAAGATGATAGTAATTTAATGAATACCATTCTATTATTAGTGCACACATAATTCGATTCATACGTCGAACCTGAAACGATTTACGTTCACGAAATTTACTGTCCACGTCCCACAAAATCTACGAATTCGATTAAAGTCTCCGTGTACTTGTAAGAATACTAAGGAAAACAATACTTAGCTCAAAATCTAAGTATCATTATCATAATACGAATTTCCAAATATTACATAATTATAAATACAGAAATTCCGAATGTCACAATCAAGAACATTAATTTTTCCTTCTCACACCTAATTTTTTCCTTTGATGCCTAATTTTTCCCTCCAATTGAGCGACATAGATAGTATAATGAACTTGACTAAGTGAGAGCGATAGAGATGGCAAGTGATGAAGACAGGTGGTGGTGCAACAATGAGCAAGTATTGAACATGATTGGAGCCCTATTTACTTCATCGTGTCCGACATCATTTTTAGGCATGGAGATGGTGCAGTGTTGTTTATGCCCTAGCCATCCACGTTGGACTAAGCGACGCCATTTTGCATGTCCATGTGGATTGGACCTTTTAAAAAATGTGCCAACTCAGATTATTTTTTTAATCATAATAGCCACACACTCTTTTTTATTGAAATTTCTCGCTGGAGACATTCAAGTGATTGTTTTTTTTATCAATTTAGCACTTAAGTTGTGACATCCTGATTTTCGACACTGTTTCGATTAAATGAATTGGGCTTTTCATTAACGCGCCTATGGTCCTTTTTCTTTGAGCTGATCACTCACGAGATAACTAATCTATCAGGTGAATCTGTTAAGGGATATAAATGTGACAGACTTGAGAATTCGATCAGAAATCGACTACTCGACCGTGCTAATCGGCAAGGGTCAATACGGCACCGTTAAAATCGATTAGGGTGTGTTTGGCAAAATGTGTTTATGTTCCCCGAAAAACAAATTTTTGTTCTTTTGTTGCGGGGAACCAAAAAAGAACAGAAACATGTTTGTTTACACTTTTCTTCCCAGGAAAAAAAAAATCTATTTTTTTGTTCATGGGAATAGAAACAACAAGTAGAAAAAACTTGTTTCTTGTTCTCGGGAACACTTCCAAGAAACACTTTTTTTTTCTTCTTCTTTTTTTTTTTCTTTTTTCTTCCTTTTGGCTGGTCGCCAACCTCGCCGGAGCGTCGCCAACACCCGGCGAGGCTTGGCCTCGCCTTGGCTGGGCAAGTTCGAGCTCGCCTAGATCCGGCGAGGTCGAGCCTGCCCAGCCAAGGCGAGGCCGAGCCTTGCGCCGCCTGGGCGAGGCCAAGCCTCAATGGTGGCCTCAGTGGCCAGGCGAGGTCACCGACAAGGCTCGACCTTGCCCTAGCCTGGCGAGGCCAAGCCTCGCATCGGCCGGTGAGGCCGAGCCTCGTCAGGGGCCGGCAAGGTCACCGGCCAAAAGAAAGAAAGAAGAAAAAAATAAAAATAAAAAGAAAAGTATAATAAAAATTTTGAAAAATTAAAACAAATAAAAAAATATATACAAGTTTACCAAACGTATTTCTATTCCCGGAGTAGAAACTTTTTGCGCTACCAAGCACATTCTTATATCAGAAATTGTTCTTTGGAACAAAAAAAAAAAAAAAAACTATTTATGTTCAAAAATTGTTTCCCGGAATAGAAATGTTACCGAACATGCCCTTAGAGACCGGAGATAGGTCAATTCAACAGAAGCATGTAATTAAGTTGTGGGTGATTCCACCTGATTACAAAATTCGTGTCCAATGGTATTAAACCGATTTTCTATCGATTTTGTACCCGGTGCCCGTAATTGCAACCTTGAGATTTTTACAACAACCAAGAGTCGCCGATGAGTCGAAGATGCACAAACGTGGATCGAGAATTATTGACCACGGGTTAAATGCGATAAAATCCCTGAAAGCTACCCAGTAGGTTAGGTCACGCTAAAATCGTATTCGGTTGAAATTAACCACGAAATTGAACTCGCTTTCGGGAATCGAAAGTTTCAGCGTGTCACTATTTAATTTTAGGACATCATCTCATCCTTTGAAGAATTTTCGGCGAGCCCAGGATTTTCGGCGAAAAATTAAAATTCTGCAAAATTGAATCAAGAAATTTGGAGGGGCCTCATTGATTGGATTTTTGGGCTACTAAAGTGAAGTAATTTGTGGAGAAATTGTGGAAATTGTATGGCAGCTTCAAGGAGATTTCTTGATCATCAAATTGGCTTGAAATTGTGAAGAACTTGAGGTGAATGGGTGCAAATTCGTAGGGCTTTGGGGCTCCCATCTTTTGGCCTTCATTCTTGACTTGTTTGAGAAGTTTGGGAGGGAAAATTGGGGTCATGGTTGAAGACTTTAGGGTTGGTACTCAAGTGTTTTAGATATTTAAACTTGACTTCTAAGGCTTCTTGTCCCCCTCCTTCCCAACAGCAACTCCATCTTCTTCTTCCTCAGCTTCTTCATCATTGCACCAGTTGCAACCTCCATTTCCAAAGAAAACAAACCAACACAGCCCTCACCGAAGCTGCCACCCTCTCACCGCCCCCTTCTTCGTGTTCGAGCCAGCTTGAAGTCGCGAAACAAGCCGCCCACGAGCCCGTCCCTGTCCGCGTCTCCAACCCGCTCGATCGCCTCACGCCGCCTGTGCTCCATCCGCCTCATGTTCGGTCTAGCAATCGCTTGCAGCCACTCATCCAGTTCCACCAAGCCCCACGACCAACCAGCCCGACCTGAAGCAGAAGTGAAACCTAGCAGCAAACCGTGAGCTTTGCTAGGCTTTTTCAGCCCTTTCCCGGCCTCCTTTGGTGTCGACATAGACAAGAGTTGTGGTTGCCGTCGCGCTACCATCGCCATGAACCAGTTTGCTTGCTAAACCATTGAGTTTACCTCCTAATCTCTAATTAGGATGCTAATTATACTTAATGGTGGATTAGTTATGCCTAATTAGGATTAAGGTTAGTTAGTTAGTGTAATTTAATTATTTAGTTAATTAGTTAGGTTAATTAGGTGGTTAGATAGCTTAGAGGATTAGCCTAATTAGTGTAATGTACTTATCCTAGCTAGGTTGGTTAATTAGTCCAATTAGGTGGTTAGATTAGTATATGTAGATTTATTAGTGGTTTAATTTAAATATTTTGTAATTTATTTAATTATTTATTAATTAGTGGAAATTATACTAGGATAGCCAGTTGTCAGAATTTCGTGTTGATCATCATGGTGTAGTTGGTTTGTGCAATTGAGTGCTAATTTATGCAATTGAGTGTTTGGTGATGATTTTTGAATTATTATTTCAAAAATATGGAATTTTGGTATTTAATTAGAAAAATACCAGGTGTCGGTTTTTTACACCGAAAAGGTTTTAAATACTATATAAAATCGTGGAATTTTAAAATGGGAAAATAACACGCTTTATGGTTCAAATTGACCTTGTGTCCACGCACACTTATTTTATCGGGTGTTTTTAATATGAAGAAAATAGACCAAGTACATTATTTGAAATTGAGACATTTGAATGCAAAGCACGATGTCCCTGGTCGAGATTGGATGTGTGTGTGATCGCTATTGGAACCCGTCACGATGCGTTTACACCGGACAATGGTCCTTCAGGAATGCCTCACATCAACGGATGCCGGTCGCACTGGAGGCTGGGCCGATGCTTCTTTGGGAATGCCGTCTAGATGTAGACGTTGCCGTGCTCGACGAAGCGGGACGACGCCCGGTTATGTCGGATGACCGCCGATTATTAAGTTGGCCGTGGCCGTTGGGTCGTAATTGACTGGAATGCTTGAATGAGTGAAATAGTCGCGCCTGATTATGGGACAAAATTGTGTGTCATGGAATGGGACGTGTCATAACAATTTGGCCTTATAATCGGGACCCCTGTGAATATTTGGTGATTGATGTGTAGTGTTCCAATTGTTAAATATGTTTACTGTATGCATATATATATGAGCTGTACTAATGTCCAGGGAGGTGCTGAGACGAGGTAAGTCTTCTATGATGTGTGTCTAGGTTGCCTCTAGGTGAATTATTCTCCTAATCGAGGTTTAGGGTGTAGACTCGCTAAGACATTGTCTCACCCCATCGTGGGTTAAACTTTTCAGGTCCGTAGATGGAGGAGCGTCATATGCATTATGGGGTCCCACAGCATATGGATTTTCAGTACTCCTACTTCCCTATCCCCGAGACCAACCTGACCCAGGAGTTAGTTGAGTCCACGGTCTGGGTCGATGAGGGCCTACCTCACTAGGTACCTCATCACTTTAGAGCATGGTTCATTAACTTTCCTCAAGGGAGTCGGGAGGGTCCCATACAGGGTTTTGATGGGCCTCCCGTCATGACCGAGCAGTGGGAAGTAGGGCACCCTATGGATATCGACACCCCTGATAGTGTCATGGTGGACCCAGAGCCCATGTCTAAGGAGTCCGGAGCTTAGGAGACTCAGTAGCTCTTTTTGGTTTAGACTCTTGTCTATATAAACCCGGTTTGTATATAAAATGTGTTTTGTGTGAATTGGTTATCCTGCTTTTTTATCACATGTTTGTTTGTTGTCTGGAGATTGTTGTTTCACTTCCGCATGTGCATAAATCGTGTTGGGTCGGCGACGCGTCCTGAAAACGTTGCAATTTAGTCGACTGTCAAGGGATGTGCGCGCGCTCGAGGTTCGGGACGTGACATAAATGAGCCAATAAAAACTTTTAACACTAAAGTAAGCACTATAAAAAATTAAAAAAAAAATAAAACTTTTGGCAATTCCAATGTCCTCATGCCGAATGAATTGTCTTGATCCACTTCTCCACCAAGTTTTGAACGTAAAATGGTCCAAATGGATAGTGCCCTTTCATAATTCTATTTTATTCGCAGGGCACATGCCAATACAACCAAGTAGAAAGAGAAAAGCAAAGCAAAAGAAAGTGAGAACAAATATGAAAATGGCATGAAGAGAAGTGCGCTTTGCGTAGCATCATAAGGTGAGTGTCTTTAGTCGGAGGAAGAAAGAGCAATCTAGTCTCTCTTTTTTTTTAATTTCTGTTTCGTTGAAAACAAATAATGGTGGAAGCTCTCACAATCCAGTTCGGACATACAGAGAACTCTGCAGAAACTTAGACTAGATACCGGCTGAAAACATCAAAATCCACGAAAAGATCATAACAACTTCACAAATTTTCAGAGTCAAAAAACATGAAACTCTTGCAAGGACATGAATAACTTCTTCCACTATCCCTCGGGGGGGGGGGGGGAACAGGGATTAGTTCAGCAATGCCCTCGACTGTTGGATGACCATTATTCCAATCGCATCCGTCCATTTCAACTTCACACGGTCAACTCTTCACCCAGGCCCGACAGTTGCAAGCCAGTCATCCCATATCAAATCCTCTGTGGATGATAGTAATCCCCAAATGATACGGTAAGAAATTTAGAACGTGAAAAAGAGGACGACAAAAGTGTGGAAATCCAGCTTATAAATTACATAAATCTAATAATAGTAAACAAACCCCCACCCACAAAAAGGGAAAGTATTTATCCAAAGTTAGACCTGTTAGGAAATAATAATGATAGGGGTAAAATAGTCCATAATTATTTTATATTGAGAGGGTCATTCATATATATATGTATATGTGTGTGTGTGTAGATATGACAAAGTACGGCCCAAGTGTCAAAACTTGGAACGGAGGGACATTTAAGTGCCAAAAGTTAGGAAAGTGGCACTTAAGTGGCACTTTTTTTTTAAAAGTAAGACACTTAAATACCATCTCCGACAAACCCCACCGGAAATCCTATGTGACAATTTTTTATTATTTTTTTCGTCTATGTGGCTCGTTGGAATTCTGATTCAACAAACAAAGGAAAAAACGACGTCCTTTTTAAGCTGACTCAAATGTTAATATAAAAATTAATTAAATTAAATTATAAAAATAAATAATTATTATAATTTTAATAAAATAATATAAAATAATTTTTTTAAAAAAAGAACAAAAAAAGGGTGGGGGAGAGGAGGCAATGGCTGAGGGCTGAGCCCTCGCCACCGCTACCGCCACTGCCGCCTCCCTACTGTTGTCGGGAAGGGCTGGCGACAGTGGGAGGAGCGTCGGTTGAGGTCGCCAACCCCCGGCCGACTGGTGGCAAGGGCCCGCAAGCCCTCGCCGTTGTCACCGAGAAGGGTTGGTGACGAAGGGGGGAGGGTCGGCCAAGGTCGCTGGCCCTCGGCCGACCATCGGCGAGGCCCCATGAGCCCTCACTGGATCTGGGCGAGGCTCGTGGGCCCTCGGCGCCTCCCCGCCACCGCCAGGAAGGGTCAGCAACAGAGGGGGGAGGGTCGGCTGGGGTCGCCGGCCCTCGGCCAACCTGCGACGAGGGTCCGCGAGCCCTCGCCGCCTCCCCACCGCCGTTGAGAAGGGCCGGCGACAGAGGGGGAACGGTCAATCGAGGGCCGGGA
This sequence comes from Eucalyptus guilfoylei, assembly GCA_016097605.1. Taxonomy (NCBI): domain Eukaryota; kingdom Viridiplantae; phylum Streptophyta; class Magnoliopsida; order Myrtales; family Myrtaceae; genus Eucalyptus; species Eucalyptus guilfoylei. Next base: position 22,421,319 of record CM027865.1, on the reverse strand, counting down.
TTTGGGCGAGGACTAACAGGCCCTCGCCGCCGGTCGGCCGAGGGCCGGCGACCCCAACTGACCCTCCCCTCTTCGTCGTCGGCCCTTCTCAACGGCGGCGAGGAGGCGCCGGCGACGAGGGCTCAGCCATCTCCCTCCCCCCCCCCCCTTTTTTAATATTTGAATTTGTTTTTTAAATGTTTTAAATAAATTTAGTTTTAAATTTAATTTAATTAATTTTTATATTAAGTTTTTTTCACGTAAAAAACAAAACGACGTCGTTTTTGCATTTTTTTTAGCCACATCGTGTGCAAAACGACATCGTTTTGCACTTACCTCGCCGAAAAATCGCCACGTCAACATTTTGGCCGGATTTCGGCCAGATTGGTACTTAAGTGATCCATTTTGCTCCAATTTTGGCACTTAAGTGTCACTTTCCTAACTTTTGACATTAAGTATCCCTTTGTGCCAAGTTTTGGCACTCCAAGTGTCCGTACCTCTATATAGATACATACATACATACACACATATATAGTATATGTATTCTCGTAATCCTTTTGATTAAGATAAAACAATACGACATTTTATCTCCTTCAACATGGTATCAAAGTTAGAAAAACAATCCTAATTTTCAACCTCACCACCACCACCACAATCACCCTCACTGTCACTAGAACCATCACCTCACACCACCATAGCCACCACAGCCACCCAACCACTAGATCCGGATTGAAACAGCCACCATCATCATCGTCTAGCCACCATTATTGCCGTCCAACCATAATCATCGTCGTCGAAGCCCAACCATTAGATATGGATAGAACCAGCGACCAGCCTCACCATCGCAGGCGTGTTCCAAACTAGCATCGATCACCGAATTATATCATTGGTATGTGCTTAGCCTTCTTTCATGAGGAAGATTTGGACGAATGATGAGTAGATCTAGTGTTTTTATGTTTGGAGATCTAACTGGTACTTGACTATGCGGCTAGGGAGGTTGGAGATGTTCAACTGCTATGATTTCTCTAAGATAAATAAATAAATAACTGAAAGGAAATCAAAACTAGGGACAGTAGCAGGATGTTGTTTAATAGCCTTATATGACGTCTCATTGCAACATATTGTTCATTGAAGTGCGGGTTGACATGCACATGGTAATTTTTGGGGTGTCAAATGGTTTATAGTAATCTTTGGAGTGTCGAATAACTTATAGTAATTGTTTCATATCGAGTATATAATTTTATGGTCACTCAGTAAATTATTATGACTTAGTGGTGAACCAATTGAATCCTTATTTGCATTTATTGTATTGTGGTTGATTGAACAACTGGAGTTACGTGCTTGGTTATTGTGACATTACTCTTGGATTCAATCGTATCTTGTGTTCAGCTTATTTGGCTACTTGTGTTACTAGAGTTCAGGGAAGTTAATACTGATGGCTTCTAGACCTAGATCATCTACTAGTTTGACTCATTTTCAATTAACATCTATCAAGTTAGATTGAACCGATTATCTATCTTAGTCTAAAGCTGTAGAAGTTTATCTTACTTCCACTAGACTGGATTGCAGGAGATGCAATGATCCATACACTGTTATGGAATAGTATAGATCCTAAAATCAGTCCTTACTTCATTCAATGCAATTCTGCTAAAGAAGTTTGGGAAAAGTGTGCTTTACTTTTCTCTACCAGAATAATATGACACAAGTGTTGGACACATGGGAAGCCTTGTTTGATCTTCAGCGTGGAGATCAGTCTCTATCTAAATATTATGCATGTTTCACTACACCTTGCCAACAACTAGATACTTACGGCAAAAGAACACCCAAAATACCAAAACTTGGCACAAAGAGACACTTAAGTGCCAAAAGTTAAGGAAAGTGGCACTTAATTTGTTTTAAAAATAGAACACTTGAGTGTCACATTCGGCGAACTCCACCAGAAATCCTACATGGCAATTTTTTATTAATTTTGCTCGCTTATGTGACTCGCCAAAAGGCTGACTCGGCAAAGAAACATAAAAACGACGTCATTTTGGCACAATTCCAATTTTAATATAAAATTAATTAAATTAACGGTTGAACCTCTTGCTTTTTTTTAGTTTTATTTTTAAAATTTTGGTTTTAAATTTAATTTTATTAATTATTTACTCACGTCACCAACAAAACGACTTCATTTTGGCACTTGTCTAGCCACGTCAGTATGCAAAATGACTTCGTTTTTGCACTTGACTCACCGGAAAATCGTCACGTCAGCATTCAGCTGGATTTTCTCACCGTTGGCACTTAACTAATCGATTTTGCTTTGATTTTGGCACGTAAGTGTCACTTTTCTAACTTTTGGCATTTAAGTGTCCCTTCGTACCAAGTTTTAGCACTCTAGGCATCCTGGACTCAGATGCTTACCTATCAACTTCAGCTGATCTGAATGTTTTAGTCAAACACTAGGAGGATCTTCGAGTGATATTGTTTCTTAAAGCACTAGGCCTGAATATTCATCTCTTCGCCATTGGATTATGTCTTAAAACTCCCTTTCTATAGTTGATGAGGTTTTATCCCAAGCCCTTTGTTCGACACCTACCGGTAAAATCTCAACTACAATATTAGAGACAAGTGTCATAATTACTCATGGATCTGGTGGACATGAAACTGGTGGTCATGGTTATCGTGGTCATGGACGTGGGTTTGTTTAGAGTGGAAATAGTGGTGGTCATGATAGAGGTATTAGTGGTCATGGCTCTTGCTATTGTACTCATTGTCAGAGGGTTGGACATACATAAGCTTTCTATTACACGCTTCATCCTAAGCTTTGACCTACACTTGCTGCATTTGCCGAGGTGGAAGATTCTTCCTCACCAACTCAACCAAATCCTATTAATATGCATAATACAAAAGATTCCATTACATTGACATGTGCTGAGTATGATACTTGGATTCGCTTCCAACAGATGATAGGAACTTCAGCTCCCACTGCAACTTTGTCACATACCTCAAAAGCTAATTCATCATGTTTACTTTCTACTGTGTCCGACTCCTGCGTTATAAATTCTAGAGCCACTCATCATATAGTTGGTAACTTTAAATTATTGTCTTCATTACATTCCACACCTTCTAGGGTGTCTAACTCTATTACATTAGCTGATGGTTCAACTTCCCAGGTTACTAGTACTAAAGATGCTCATTTAAGTTCCTTTCTTTCTTTATCATCAGTTCTTCATCTTAAATCTCCATACAATTTAATTTCTATTAGTTCATTAACCAAAGAACTAAATTGTTTGGTAACCTTTTTTTTTTCTTATCATTGTGTCTTTCAAGATTTGAGGACTGGATAGATGATTGGTAGGGGACATGAATCAAATAGCCTATACTATCTTGACAAGAAGGTGATAGCTACAGAAGCTATGAAGCACACATCTCCTAATGTGTATCAGATACATTGTCATGCTGGTCACCCATCACTGAACATTCTTCAATGTTTGTTTCCTGAATCTGAGTTTGTGAGTACTTTTGAGTGTGAAGTTTATCAATTTGGTAAACACCATAGAACTTCTTTTCCTTCTCGTTTTCAGAGTCATGTATCTAGTCCCTTTGAACTAGTTCACTCAGATATATGGGGTTCATGTCTGTCTCTGATACATCTAGTTCTAGATATTTTGTTACATTCATTGATGATTTTTCCCAAATGATTTGGTTATTCTTAATAAAAGATTGTACAGAGATTTTTCATTGCTTTCATTTGTTCTATTTTGATGTATTGAATCAATATAATACTTCTATCATAACTCTATAGTCAGATAATGCCAAAGAATATCTCACTACCACTTCTGGTTTTCAACCTTTTCTTGACACTCGTGGTATTGTTCATTAGACTTCATGCTCATAAACACCACAACAAAATGGTGTAACTTAATGCGAAAATTGTCATCTTCATGATGTTGCTCGTTACCTTATATCTCACATGCATCTGTCGAAAATTTTTTGGGGCCATGCTATTCTTACAGCCTATTTTTTGATTAGTCGGCTTCCAACTTCTGTTCTTCAAGGGGAGACACCTTTCTCCACTTTACTTCCAACTCGTTCTCCCTTTCCATTATCTATACATGTCTTTGGTTGTGTTTGTTTTGTTCATTCTCTGACTCCAAGTCTTGATAAGTTGGATCCCTATACTAAAAAATGTGTCTTCATTGGATACTCTCGAACTTAAAAAAGTTACAAATGTCATAGTCCTACTCGTTATTGTGTGTTTATGGTAGCCAATGTGATATTTTTTTAGGACCAGCCACACTATAACACTCAAATGGTCCCTACAGTGTCTCCTCATGACAACAAGTGTCTTACCGAGACTTCCACCGATCACACTTCCTCCAGCATTATGCACCTTACTTTGGTTTGTCTGATTGTCTTCGTACTCATCACCCTATTTCCAACTTTCTGTCTTATGATTGTTTATCTCCTACCTTTTCTACCTTTGTCTTGTCCTTGTCTTCCGTCTCTGTGCCTAGCAATATTGCTAAAGCTCTTGCTCATCCTGAGTGGCGACAAGTCATGGAATATGAAATGAAGGCACTCATTGAAAACCGCACTTGGCAACTCACTGCCTTATCTGCAGGGAAGAAACCCATTGGTTGCCATTGGGTTTTCACTGTTAAGGTTCACCCTGATGGCACACTTTATTGATTGAAGACACAGTTGGTTGCCAAGGGATATACTCACACATATGGTGTTGATTATAATGACACTTTCTCACCTATAGCCAAAATTTCATTTGTTCATGTCTTTATTTCCCTAGGAGCACGTTTTGGATGGTTTCTTCATCAATTGGATATCAAAAATGTGTTCTTACATGGTAATTTGGCTGAAGAGATGTATATGGAGCAACCACCACGGTTTGTTGCTCAAGGGGAGAATCTAGTATGTCATTTACATAAGGCATTGTATGGACTCAAGCGATCTCCTCGTGCTTGGTTTGGTAGGTTCAGTGATACTATTATCAAGTTTGAATTAAAGCAATGTCAAGTAGATCATTAAGTCTTTAATTATGTCTCCTCAGCTGGGTGTATTCTTCTAGTCGTATGTATAAATGATATTATCATTACTAGTAGTGATTCAGATGATATCCAACAACTTAAACAATTTCTACATACACATTTTGATACTAAGGATATGGGATGTCTGCAGTATTTCCTAGGAATCAAGGTTGCCTACTCGCATACAGGTATCAATTTAACCCAACGAAAATATGTACTTGACATTCTTGATGAGGTTGGGCTTATTAGAGCAAAACAAGTTGATACTCCTGTGGAACCCAACGTGAAAATCATTGCAGAACATAGAGAATTATTACATGATCCAATAAAATATCGGAGATTGGTTGATAAGCTAAATTATCTTACCATCAGAGAGACCTGATATATCTTTTGCTATCAATGTTATAAGTCAATTCATGAGTTCTCCTCGAACTACTCACTGGGATGTTGTGCTTTGAATTATCAAATACTTGAAGGGAGCATCGGGTAAAGTACCAATTTTCAAGAATTATGGCCATCTGAATATCACAAGTTTCTCTAATGCGGATTGGGCCAGATGTCCTATTGGTAGAAGATCTATGTCAGGTTATTATGTATTTCTTGGAGGTAATTTAGTTGTCTAAAAGAACAAGAAACAACATGTGATTTCTCGATCAAGTGCTGAAGCAAAATATAAAGTAATGGCACATGTGACGAGTGCATTGCTTTGGTTGAGGATATTGTTATCAGAAATTTGGATGTCAATATCGGAACCATCGATACTATATTATGATAATCAATCAGTTATTCATATTGCAAACAATCCTATCTTCTATAAGCGAACTAAGCACATTGAGATTGATTGTCACTTTATATGAGAAAATGTTTAAAAATGGGATATTACTCCTCAACATACAAGGACAGAGGATTAAGTTGTAGATATTTCTACCAAGTCTTTACAAGGGAATAGAGTGAATTTTTTATGTAACAAGTTGAGATTGTTTAATATCTACATCCCAAATTGAGGGAGAGTGTTAGGAAATAATAATGACTAGGGTAAAATAGTTTATAGTTGTTTTATATTGAGAGGGTTACCCGTATATGTATATGTATGTATGTATGTATGTATGTATATATATATATATATAATATCATATGTATTATTGTAACCCTTTTGATTAGGATAATACAATACAACATTTCATCTCCTTCAACGAGACCCATCCTTCATTAGAACGGATCATTCACAATGATTGAAGGGGAAAGAGCAAATGGAGAGGCTCAAAATTAATAGCTGAAGAGACGGGAAGCTCATGACACTTGCATTTGCGATGACCCATCATCGGTTGAATTGAAAGTACAAAATAAAGAGAAATCTCTTTTTTGGACCATTGCTGGCCACTCGCCGTCGTCCCTGCCTTCAACGATATGGGTAGCCAAATCGAGTTTTGGACCTCAACATCAGATTTTCAATTGAACAAAAAGCCCAGCACACAGAAGCAATCGATATGTTAACCTGAAGATGAAGCCAGCCATGACCATGTAATGCGGCAATGCGAAGGGCACACTCACAATTCAGCAAATGCTTTTTGTGCATCTTCATGAGATGATGACCTCTCAAAACTGATACTTCTTTCTCTATTTGGGGGCTTTAAGTTAATGAGAGATCTGAACTCTGAAGTCACTCTTTGCCAGTCAATTTGCCAGCTCCTTCAAGCCAAGAACCCTATCTTGATTGGCAGCTTCTGCACGAGCCTCAACGATGAAACCCATTGTCCGCAGTGATACTTTGGATGTACATTATCTGCATTGACCATGCTTGAGTAGACTATGGGAGTCACTGAGACCGCCCTCAAATTATGAGATAGACAGCTGCAACAATGTCAATATAGTTTTAGCCCAAAAAGCATTTGGAATGCTCAAGTTTAGAAAAGTACCCTATTGACAGGCACAGCGATGGTTCATTAGTTCCTAACACAGTGCAAGATGCTCTAATTAATGGCTAGTGAAAACTCGTCATCTTTCTGTGAAACTAGCTTTTATACCCTATTCATATGCAGCCTCTCTTTAATAAACCAGACCTATCTCAAATTATTCTTCTAAGTTCACACTTCTAGTATTGTAAGTGACAAATATTTGTTACAAGACATGCTTCTTCAAGGTGCTCAAGCAGCATAAGTCCATTTAACGAACAAAGACAAAGTTGCCGAAGCAGCAATATATGGCCATCAGGCAAAAACCATGCCGTCTGTAACAATTAGCAACAGGGCATTCAGAAAAACCAAACTTGACGTGTCTATTTATCAAAGTTTCTGTGGAAGAAATAAATTTGGAGGTATCAGACTCTCAAATTACTATCTTTTTCCCTCTTTAAAAGGAACTGATTCTTAGAATCAGCACAGCAGACCAGAAAAATTGCTGATCTTTGACAATGCAGCTGCTCAAGATTATCACAATGATAAGATGCAAAAGAATGTGGATATTTCTTAACCTCGTGAATTTTACCTTGCAATTATATTGACAATGGAATGCTAAACCACTCTGCTCTCTAGTCTAATTCTATAAAGTGGTAGTTCTTATTCTTATGCATAAGCTGAAAGGATGCCAACCTTGTCAACTTACTAACAATTGGCAATCTAAAAATCTCATATAAATGGATAAAGCTTCAATAAGTTGGAAGACAGGTTAAAACGATTAAAAATTCCAAACTGTTAGCCCACGACACATTTACCTCAAACTAGTTTGTCTCACAATATATATATTAGACTTGTAACCCTCATGACATTGTAAACTAATTTTTATCTCACAAAGAATCCCAAACCAATACTCCTAATCCAAATCTACCAAACACGTCATATCCCAAACTGCTAACGGAGGGTAGATTTGGCATACATGTTTATAAAATGAAAAGAAGTTTGGAATGTATGGGTAAAGGGGTACCAGTTTGGGATTTTTGTGAGACGAAAATTAGTTAAGAGTAAATGAGTCATGAGGGTATTAGTTCGGGATGCCCTTGGAAGAAACACAACCACATTCCAGGTGCATGTACATACTATGTAAAAATCAAGAGCCGTTATTCTCATTCCATATTAGTTTTATTTATTTCTGTAAATACTTTTACCCACCACTAGTTTCATACTGAATAACGCTTCTAATGCTCTGCCTATTTACAGCTTTCCAATAGGAAACAAGTCAGCTCAGATTAGTCAGGTTGTAAATAAAACTATATTGACTTGGTTGTTACATCTCTCATTAGAGGTCACGTCATTAATATCACTTCCTTTTCAACTCAGCAAGAGTACGCACCAGATCGTGCTTGTAGAATCTAAATATACCTAAATTCCTGGGAAAACAGATAGATGGGTGTACAAAAATTATCTGGCAGTAGAAAGTAGGAAGTGGAATACCATCAACATGACAAATTCTCAATCACCCCAACATGGTGCTCTTGCTGACACTGGAGGCCCGTGTGAATATCTCTACGGCTCACAAGCTGAACGTCTCTCTAACTCGACACTGTTATCCATTGTGCAAAATTTACAGGGCCAGGACTTGAACTTGGAGCCCTCATCCTTGAGCCTTTCTGAACCACAAAGCTTACAGATTGGAGCAAGTGGCTGCATGGCACCATGACAAATAAAGCCAAATGCACTTGTTATACAAGAGTTATAGAAGGAATGCAGCAAAAGAGAGAGCTGGCCCGTGAATCTGGTCGATGTGATGAAAATGAAGCAATGCTAGTCACACCTCAAAGAAACTTTATCGACTGCATAATGTAGAAAAGTTACAAAAATTCACGTCAGGGTGCAAAATGTATAGAGCTTCCACTTACTTCTCAGATTCACACCCAATTCACATTTTCACGTGTTGCCAAATCTTCAAGTGAACCAACAATGAAACCAGCTTGTAAAGCAACACTCTTTAACACATCTAGCAACTATGAGTAGCTCAGTTGCAGGTTCAGTACTAATACCAAAAGATGGACAAGGAAAAGAGAAGTGCAACTGCACATGCAACCTTCAACCGGAAGGTAGAAAATAAATTGAGATTTATCAATCTAACAAACAAGAAAAACTTAGAATGAGAAAATATGCAAAATGAAAACAATGAAAGTATCAAAACAACATGGAACCGTCTATCTACTCAGTCAATTATTGGTATTCATTTATGAGTCATAAGACTCACAGGATTTAATGAGTTGCATATTCGACATGCCCACATAAGGAGCTCAATTGAAGGATCAAATTGGATGGCATGCTAGCTGAAGCATTCCCTAAATGACATTTCAACTTAGAATAGAATACATTATCTGATTCAAATTTTCTTCTCTGATGTGCACAGCTGAGATAATCTGCTGCCCCACATGTCCGATCATTCCCTCTTGAATCCACATAATTCTGATCCAAATCACTGCTGGACGATCATGAAGCTGAAGCTTCATTCGATTCATGAATTCTTTTTCAAGATATCCAAAGCTTGGCTTCCTGCATTATCATGCCTCGTTTTTCTAGAGGTTATAATCTCATTCTCAATATTTTGCAGATTCTCAGGCTTACTTTTTCTATCCCTGCCATCTTCCAGTTGAGAACCACACCAGGTGTCATCCTGCAACAGCCATTGCAGCAGCTTGTGCTGGAATAAATACCATGATGCTACCTACTATCACCGGCAAGACACCATGGTCCAAATGGTAGGAGAGAACCCAAAACTGCTCTCCTCTCTGCAGCAGCCAGAGCAGTTTGCTGCACTAATGAAATAGGTGGCTTTTTAGAAAAACAGCCAAGATGCCTCCTGGGAAGATCAAAACCCGGACCGATGCCAGTTATTACCTTGGCCATCAACATCTTGCATTCCTATGGTTGACATTGCAATGTACATAAAGTAGACTGGAATACAAGTGAAGGCATTGTGACAGCACAATGCCCAAACCACCAAGTAAATTTCAAAATATAGTACATCTATCCTGAAGACTTGAATGGCGATGACTAGAAAGGACAGTGAGACATTTGTAATGACCAACCTTTCGAGGTTCATCCCAGAGCCTGTAGAACTCGACATCGTGGTGGCGGAGCGCCTTGGGGCAGAACTTGCGAAGCATCGTGTCCAGGACTTGATCATACGGATAGAAATGATCGTCTCCATTCGGCCTGCAGAACCTCAGCTTCACATGCACGCATCGATCCACGTTCAAACCCAGAAGACGCGCATTCGTAGGAGTGCAATTAACACCACTCTAATATCATAATGAATCCTCCGTCCCAACGATCAAAAATAGAGATTCAGAATTCCCCACACACATACACGGATAACCATCCCAATCCTGGACAATCCGAACCACTATTTCATCGAAACGAGAGCAGCAAGATCTTACTAGAACTCGGAGAGAAGCTTGACCCTCCATTGACGCTTGTGTACAATGGGTTGAACCTGATGGGCGAGGATCTTCCGGGCGTCATCTTCTCCAGGCTTCCTCTTCAGGGCCTTGATTTCGCATATCTCGATGAGATCACCCTGGTTTATCTTCTTCTTTTGTAACTGGCAAAAAATACACGAAGTTTCCAATTTATAGGATCTAGCCCACTTAGCCCATAATCTTTAATTGCCAGACTATAAGACTAGCATGCTTATGTATTGGCCCACACACTCACGTATTATTTACGTGGGATAAGACTCCTCTTTGTTTATTTGAAAGAAACTATCGACAACTTTTGTCGACTGCCTCACTGTGAGTGGGGTTTTTTCTTAAGCAGCCATGGCACAATCTCGTGAAGGTTTGAAATGTGGGAAGGAAATTGGGGGGATGGCGAGATTGGTTTAGTTTTCGAGTTGGATGATGTTTGGAGGCGGGGATAATGATGACCGTCGTAATAAGAAAAATAACAACAACATTAGTGACCATTATTATTTTATTCATCTTTATTTTTATATTGTTTGTCACTATATAGTGGAGAACAGACCTGCTCTATTACGAGCGATATTTCACAGGCACGTTGGAGTTGTTATATTACCTAATAAATTTAGTTTAGTCTAATCTTACTTGAGGTTGCTTTATATTTGATTTTTATTTCTCACTAAATTTATATGATTTCGAGCTTTTCATTCAAGGCAGCTTTCCTTCTTTCGTTTCGTTATAATGGGTGAGTGGCACATGTATTTTGTTATGATTTGAAATCTTATCTCTTGAAAATTATAAAATTTTAAGTATGATATAAGGTATGAAAGAGGTATTCCATAGCATGATGTTTATTAAAAATGAAAATTTTTTTAGAATATATTTGTTGCATATAACTAGATTGAGCATTTACACCAGCTTAGCTATTTGAAATGGAGGAAAACGAAGTCATAAGGCTATTGCATTTGTGCCATTTTAGTCTTTTTGCATTTGTATCAATTTAGTTTATCTGGCTAATTTTGACTGATTGATGCTGACATAAACATTGAGCATCCTATGTGGTTTCACCGTATTGATGTGAACAATTTTTAATAATATTTTAATATTTTAAAATTTTTTATTTCTTTTTTCTTTTTTCTTTTTTCTTTTTTTTTTCTTTTTTCTTTTTTTTGGTCACTTTCTTCTTCCTCCAGCCGAATGCCGATGGCAACCAACCAAAGGCAAGGCCGATGAGGTCCCTCGTTGGCCTTAGGGAACTTGGTCATGGCTAGGCGAGGCTCGACCTCGCCAGTCGAGTGTCAGCTAGCCTCTAGCCTCGCCTAGGTCAAAGGCGAGCCTCGCCAAACATAGGCGTTGCTCGACCTTGCTAGCAGTGGCTGGGTGAGGCTCTGATGTGGACATCGAGCCATAATGAGGAGGAGGTGCTAGGGACCCATTGTCTATTCCTACTGGTTCGATTACTCGAGCGAGGGCCAAGCAATTCAGGCAAGCTGTTGGCGTCATGGTTCGTGATCTTTAGCGTGGAGATGACCTTGGATCAAATTTTGAAGAATCTTGCAAATATTGGCGTAATATTAGGCGTGGAGATGACCTTGAATCAAATCTTGAAGAATCTTGAAAATCTTGGTGCAATTTGATTATCTGGTCACCAAATATTTGACCAGGTCAAAAAAATAATAATATCTTCTTGTTTAGGCATATTCTAGAATATGACGCATTAGATTTTTAGGGCTGGTTCAGGGTTTGTGTGGTGGCTAAAAAACCTATATTAAGGATTTGCCGAATTTCTTTGGGAGATATATTTTATTTTTGAGGAAAAGAATTGAGGAGTTCTCTTTTACTATTCTTTTGAGGACTTGACCTTATCAAGATTCTCTTGTAGCGGTTGATTCGACTTATCGAGCGAGATAGCAAATTTTTTTCACTCATGGCGTCTATAACGTTGGTTGGTTGACACGCATTCATCAACAGGTCATGTTCATACCGAGATTGCCAATCACAGGTTTGATTGGAGGTCGAGGTTCGCAATTCGCATCATCCAGGCCTTCGTAGAACGATCTTTCCGCAACGATTCACATCATTTGCTATCAGAGCTTGCTTTTACAAGGTCTATTTATCTTTAATTTTCTGTTTATATTCAGCAATTTGAGATTTATTGAGCTGGGGTTTCGGTTTAGCCAATTTAGGGATCTGATTGCTTTTGTGCTTCCATACGTAGTTGTTTGCTGTTAGTTTTTTTTTTTTTGTCCTAGCATCTTAAATTGTATCTGAGTTCGTCAAAAAAAAAAAAGAAAACGCAAATAAAAAAAGTGCGCAAAAAAAAAAGAAGATTCGGCAGAAAACAAAAAAAAAATAGCCAAACCAAAAGAAAAAAAATCAAGAAGGCGACTCGTTTGTTGGTGAACCGAATTGAAACCAATTCAGTAGTGATTTGGGTTTCAATTGGAATTAAGTTGTACTTGTTGGTTTGAGATTGTTACTTGCTGAATTGATTGTCGTAAGGGGTTGAGAGACAAGTTTTAAGTCCAATAAAGATCTTGTGAAAAGGGTATACGAGAGGGAAAAGGCAAGAGTGTGTGAGTTTAATTGAGGGTAAAAAAATTCTAGACTTGAGTTAAACAAGAGGGGAGTGACAAACACCTTGAGAGAAACACGTGAGGAGTGATTTTTGAGGATTTTTGTGACTAACGTTTACTTGCAGGTCTAAAATATGTCGCGTGAAGAAAGCGTGAATCAAAGGGAGGTTGGCTCCATACGAAGGGATGAAGCGCTTGTGGAAAGCATCCAACAATTGAGGGCCGTAGTGGAGGAGCTTAGTGGCCGAATGATGGGGAATGTCATGAGGGTTGATGGTGACCGAGAGCTACCTCGGGGAAGGCCGCAACATCAGCGAGACACCTCTAGAACACGACATAGATGGCAACGGCATTATGATGATGATGAGGCCGACATGGAGGATGATCAAGATGCTCGATTTGGAAGGTGGAATGGAGCCCAAGGATTTAGACACCAAGAAGATAATGAACTTGGCAATATCAAAATGAAGATTCCTTCTTTCCAAGGGAAGAATGATCCTGATGCATATCTAGAGTGGGAGAAACGCATGGAGATGGTATTTGATTGCCAACGATACTCGGAGCTCAAAAAGGTAAAATTGCAGCTATTGAATTTACTGATTATTCTATAATTTGGTGGGATCAACTTGTGACTAGTAGGAGGCGCAATGGTGAAAGACCGATAGAGACGTGGGATGAGATGAAAGCGGTGATGAAGAGGTCTTTTGTACTAAGTCATTACCATCGAGATTTGTTTCAAAAGTTATAAAATCTCACACAAGGCAATAAGAGCATGGAAGAGTATCACAAGGAGATGGAGATTGCCATAATCCGTGCTAATGTGGTGGAGGATCGTGAGGCCACAATGTCAAGATTTTTGAGTGGTTTGAGCCGAGACATAGCAAGGGTGGTGGAGCTGCAACACTATGTTGAATTGGAGGAATTGGTGGACAAAGCCACCAAAGTTGAGCGGCAATTGAAGTTGGACCGAAATCACAAGAGTGGAGGAGGTTCAAATCAAAATTGGAGATCCAATTGGAAGAGAGATGAGAAGCCAAATTGGAGAAGAAACAACACCAAAACCGAAACCTCAAAGGAGAAGGAGAGGGACGGTAAAGTTAGAACGAATCCAGCTTCTAGTAAAACTGAAAACCCTAACACTAGAATTCATGAGATTAAATGTTTTAAGTGTTTGGGTAGGGGTCATATGGCTTATCAATGCCTTAATAGGAGGGTGATGATCATGACTAGACATGGTGTTATCGAGTCCGAAAGTGAAAGGGAAGAAGAGGATGATGAGATGTCACCGTTGGAGGATTGTAGTGATGGAGAAGTAGCTATAAAAGGAGACTTATTGGTGGTTAGGTGTTCTCTTAGTGTGCAAGTAAAGAAGGAGGAGCATCACCAACAAAGAGATAACTTGTTTCATACAAGATGTGTGGTGAATGGTAAGATCTGTAGTATGATAATTGATGGAGGTAGTTGTACGAATGTGGCAAGTTGTACTATGGTGGATAAGCTGGGTTTGAAAACGACAAAGCACCCTAGACCTTATAGACCTCAATGGTTAAATGATAGTGGTGAGGTGAAAGTGTCGAAGCAAGTTCGAATTCCATTTAAGAAAGGGAAATACAAGGACGAGGTAGAGTGTGATGTTGTACTTATGCAAGCGGGTCATATCTTACTTGGAAGACCATGGCAATATGATCGAAAGGTACATCATGATGGGTATACTAATCGTTATTCATTAGTGATGAATCAAAAGACTTACACCTTGGTACCAATGACACCTAGTGAGGTGTATCAAGATTAGTTAAAGTTACAACGAGAAGCCGAGAGAGAGAGAAAATGTGAGAAATCTGAGGGCTTGTGTGGTGTATCTGAGACATAAGGAAAAGGAGAGGCTGAGAGAAGGATTGTGGTAAAAACCGAGAGAAAAGAAGAGAGGAAAAAAAATAGGCAAAAGAATTTTTATGCAAAATCAAGTGAGGTGAGGAGAGCTTTAGTTCTAGACCGACCGATGCTTGTACTTTTGTACAAGGAGGTTTTGTTTTTTACTAACGATCTTGATCCAAGTTTGCCTAGTCCTATTGTGTCTTTATTGTAGGAATTTGAAGATGTCTTTCCTGATGAACTTCCTAGAGGGATACCACCGATTCAAGGCATTGAACATCAAATCGACTTGATTCCTGGTGTGCCATTACCTAACCAACCCACATATCGAAGCAATCCCAAGGAGACAAAGGAACTTCAACGGCAAGTTAACAAACTATTGGAGCGAGGATATGTGAGAAAGAGTCTTAGCCCGTGCGCCGTCCCTATTTTGTTGGTGCCAAAGAAGGATGGAACTTGGCGAATGTGTGTCGATTGCCGAGCAATTAATAACATTACGGTAAAGTATCGACATCATATTCCTAGGTTAGATGACATGTTGGATGAGTTGCATGGTTCTTGCATTTTCACTAAGATCGATTTGAAAAGTGTCTATCATCAAATTAGGATGAAAGAAGGTGATGAATGGAAAACTGCATTTAAGACCAAGTATGGATTATATCAGTGGTTAGTTATGCCATTTGGATTAACAAATGCACCGAGCATATTTATGCAACTTATGAATCATGTTTTGCATGCTTTTATTAGTCAATTTGTGGTTGTCTATTTCGATAACATCTTGATATATAGCCAAAGCCCTAATGACCATATTGAGCATGTGCGAGCTGTCTTGCAGGTTTTAAGGGCCAAGCAATTGTACGCTAATCTAAAGAAGTGCTCTTTTGTTACTAACAAATTAGTATTTCTAGGATTTATTGTTAGTGCCGATGGTATACAGGTTGATGAAGAAAAGGTGAAAGCAATCCGTGAATGGCCAACGCCTAAGACCGTAGGAGAGGTGCATAGCTTTCATGGATTAGCGAGTTTTTATCGGCGGTTTGTGAGAAATTTCAACACCATTGCCGCACCTTTGACTGAGGTTATCAAAAGGCACGTGGGTTTCACGTGGGGAGAAGAGCAAGAGAAAGCATTTAATCTGCTAAAAGATAAGTTGACTAATGCTCATTTGTTATCTTTGCCGAATTTCAGTGCTACTTTTGAGATAGAGTGCGATGCTTCTGGTACAAGAATTGGAGCCATGTTGATGCAAGGAGAGCATCCCATAGCTTATTTCAGCGAGAAATTGAGTGGAGCAACATTGAATTATCCTACCTACGATAAGGAGATGTATGCTTTAGTGCGAGCTTTGGAGACTTGGCAACATTATTTATGGCCAAAGGAGTTTGTGATCCACACCGACCATGAGACCTTGAAGTACTTGAAAGGCCAGCAGAAGTTGAATAAAAGACATGTCAAATGGATGGAGTTCATCGAGACTTTTCCATATGTGATCAAGTACAAGAAAGGTTAGGAGAATGTGATAGCCGATGCACTTTCTCGAAGGTATGCGATCCTAACTATCTTAGAAGCAAAGTGTTTAGGTTTTGAGCATATCAAGGGCTTATATATTGATGATGATGACTTTGGGAGAGCATTTGAAGCATGTGAACATACTGCATTTGATAAATTCTATAGGCGTGAAGGTTATTTTTTCCGTGAAAACAAGCTATGTTTGCCTAAGTGTTCTTTGCGTGAATTGTTGGTGCGAGAAGCGCACAGTGGTGGTTTAATGGGGCATTTTGGCATTAGTAAGACTTTTGAAGTGCTCCATGAACATTTTTATTGGTCACATATGAAGAGAGATGACACACGTGTCTATGAGAGATGCATTGCTTGTAAGCAATCTAAGTCTACAACTAAACCGCATGGCTTGTATACACCATTACCTATTCCAACACATCCTTGGATTGATATTTCTATGGATTTTGCGTTGGATTGTCTAGGTCTAAGTATGGTAGAGATTCTCTTTTTGTGGTTGTTGATCGGTTTTCAAAGATGGCTTATTTTATACCTTGTCATAAAAACCGATGATGCATCTCATGTTGCTAATTTGTTCTTTAGGGAGGTTGTACGTTTGCATGGCATGCCTAGATCACCTATTTCAAATCGAGATTTTAAATTTCTTAGCTACTTTTGGAAAACATTGTGGAAAAAACTAGGAACATGGTACTACTTGTCATCCACGGACTGATGGTCAAACTGAGGTAGTTAATAGAACTTTAGGGATATTGTTGCGTGCTATTATTAAAAAGAATATAAAATCTTGGGAATATTGTCTACCACATGTTGAGTTTGCATATAATAGGAGCATGCATTCTGCTACTAAATTTACACCATTTGACTTTAATCCGTTAACTCCGTTAGATTTAACCCCTTTACCTGTTGATGAGCGTGTGGATTTAGATGGAGCAAAGAAAGCCGAATTTATCAAGGCGTTGCATGAGAAGATGCGCGCAAATATTGAGCACAAGACTGAGCAATACGCAAGGCAAGCCAACAAAGGGCGCAAGGAAGTGGTGTTTGAACTCGGCGATTAGGTTTGGGTTCATATGCGCAAGGAGCAATTTTCTGAGAAGCGACATTCTAAGTTATTACCGCGAGGGGATGGACCATTCATGGTGTTGGAAAGAGTTAACAATAATGCCTATAAGCTTGATCTTCCAGGTAAGTATGACGTTAGTGCTACATTTAATGTTTCTGACATGACTCTTTTCGATGCAAGTGATGATTTGAGGGCAAATCCTTTGCACGGGGGAGGGAATGATGTGGACATTGAGCCATATTGAGGAGGAGGTGCTAGGAACCCATTGTCTATTCCTACCGGTTCAATTACTTGAGCGCGGGCCAAGCAATTCAGGCAAACCGTTGGCATCATGGTTCGTGATCTTTGGCGTGGAGATGACATTGGATCAAATTTTGAAGAATCTTGCAAATATTGGTGTAATATTTGGCGTGGAGATAACCTTGAATCAAATCTTGAAGAATCTTGGAAATCTTGGCACAATTTGATTATCTGGTCACCAAATATTTGACCAAGTAAAAAAAAAAATTTATTTTCTTATTTAGGCATATTCTAGAATATGACGCATTAGATTTTTAGGGCTGGTTTAGGGTTTGTGTGGCGGCTAGAAAGCCTATATTAAGGATTTGCCGAATTTCTTTAGGAGATATATTTTATTTTTAAGGAAAAGAATTGAGAGGTTCTCTTCTACTGTTCTTTTGAGGACTTGACCTTATCAAGATTCTCTTGTGGCAGTCAATTCGACTTATCGAGCGAGATAGCAAATTCTTTCACTCGTGGCGTCTATAAAGTTGGTTGGTTGACACACGTTCGTCAACACGTCACATTCATACCGAGATTGCCAATCACAGGTTCGATTGGAGGTCGAGGTTCGCAATTCGCACCATCTAGGCCTTTGAAGAACAATCTTTCCACAACGATTCACATCAGGCTCACCCTCGTAGATCTGGTGAGGTCAGGCCTCACCCATGTCTGGTGAGGCTGGACCCTCGCTAGACCTAGCAAGGTTGACCCCGCAGCCTTTGCCGAGGTTGAGCCTCGCCCAACCTTGGCCAAATTCCCCAAGGTCGGCAAGGTCCCTTGTTGATGCTACCGACGGCGATCAACCAAAGGCAAGGCCGACGAGGTCCCTCATGGGCCTTGGGGAACTTGGCCATGGCTAGGCGAGGCTTGACCTCGCCAGTTGAGCGTCGGCCAACCTCTAGCCTCGCCTAGGTCAAAGGCGAGCCTCGCTAGACATAGGCGTTGCTCGACCTTGCCAGCAATGATTGGGTGAGGCTCACCCTCATAGATCTGGTGAGGTCAAGCCTCACCCATGTCTGGTGAGGCTAGACCCTCGCTAGACCCAGCAAGGTTGCCCCTATAGCCTTTGCCGAGGTTGAGCCTCGCCCAACCTTGGCCAAATTCCCCGATGTCAGCAAGGTCACTTGTTGATGCTACCTCTGGCTAATCGTCGGCAACAATCGGAAGAAGAAAGTAATGCCCCGATGTCAGCAAGGTCCCTTGTTGATGCTACCTCTGGCTAATCGTCAGTAACAATCGGAAGAAGAAAGTAATGAGAGAGAGAGAGAGAGAGAGAGAGTAAAAAAAAAAAAATTTATTACTAAGAATTGTTCAGATTAGCACCAATGGCACCACGTAAAATGGCCGGTATCCATATCAGCACCAACAAACCACCAACTGAGCAAAATTGGTCAGATGAATTGAATTGACATAAATATAAAAAGTTTAGAACTCAATTGGCAAAAAAAAATAGATTTATGACTAAATTGGAGCAATTACAATATGTTTATGACTTTTTTAGTAATTTTCCTATTTAAAATGGCATAATAAAGCATCTCTTCAATTAGTTTGTGAGTTGATTATCTATGAAAGAGTTTGAAATATGTTATATGACATATATCCTAATGACAGAATGAATTATGAAAAGTTATATGTATTGGTCTGTGAACTTATTAAATGTTTTTTGAATTTGGTTAAGAATCAGGAGATAAATTGGTGGTCTTGAGCTCATTGCCACTAGGATCTAAACCTATTGTGGGTTGTGAGTATGCACACGATCTCAAGGCGTCCTATTTGGGTTGAGCCATCGGCTGGTATGGGGGGAGACTCACTTCAATAGGAGAATAGTATGTCTTATCACAGGAAATTAAGGATAGCCATATTTTTTACAATGAGCGTTAACTTAGTCAGCGGAAGAACCATTGATATTATCATGATATTATCGTTTAATTGGATTTTTCATATGTATGAACTTATGTGACTATATGAATATATCTTCAGTCGTTAAGGCATGTGACATATTGGGTCTGGGATAGTGTGTTTTGTTTTGAAATGATTAATACTATACACCATGAATACTCAATTTGTTTATAAGAGAATTTTACTTCTCATTGAGCATTGGTTTTCTGATGTCATTCATTTTCAATCTTTTTTTCAGATTTTACAACTATTGAATAAGTCGGCTGAGAACGATTTTGATGTGGAACTTTTTTGGAGTTTGATTTTCAGTATAGTTTGAGATAATTGTGTATATGATGTACAATTATTTTTGTTGAGTTTAGTCTGGTTAGTCACGGGAGATATAGTTTGGTTATTTGACTTTCCTAGTTATTTGGTGAAATGTATGAGTTCTTTCTTGTGGACTTTGTAATTTTGATCCTACTAACCAGCTTGTCGTTTTATCCAATAAGAATATATACTGAGAACAAGTTTATATTGATCTGTATAAGGATATATGTTTTGAATAAACAGACGACTGTGTCATTTTCTCTATATTTTTATAGTTAGAATATGACAGACTATTATGTTGACACACTGCCATCGTAAAAGTATTATTCCCCAAACAAAGTTTGAATTGTGATACTCAAGCTTATTAGTAATTTTATTTTGAATCATCATGATATTCGATAAGTGGCCAAGTGTTTGGAGCAAATGATTTGAATTAGAGCATGATCTCTTAATTAGAGTAACTAACGAGCCAAGGCCCTCATCCTATATATAGAATCTTACCCTATGCGAGAGAAAATGATGATTTGTATGATCTTTAGGAGTTAGCCAAACTGAATTTGTTCTATAACTTAGAGAAAATATTAGGTGCCCAAGTGATAGAGACATTGACTTTATACTAGTCCATTCAACGGCCAACACGTGTCATTTTTGTGGTCCACCTGTCAGAGCCCTTCTCTCTCTCTCTCTCTCTCTCTCTAATGAATGACATACAAGTGTGAACCTAATGTTTCTTGTACCAGGGAGCTTAAAAAGACAAGTAACAAGTACATAAGCCTCTTCTCCCTCCTCACAACCCTATAATTGAATTCTTTTTTGTTTCTTCCCCGTCGTTATTGTTGACCAACATCTGTAACCTTAACAACCCTTGTAATAACTACTAAAGAAGATCTCAACCGGTGAAGGTAGGCTGATAGGGCTTGGGAACAAGGTACAGATCCCGCTTCCTCCTCTGAGTTACGCCCAGCAACTCGCCCATGTCCAGCTCTTCTCTCTTCATTCCCTCAGGGAGCTCCCAGTCGAAGTGATACAGCAACATCGCGAGGGGAAGCTCCACGTTCACAATCCCGAAGTTCATCCCTGGACACATCCTCCTTCCTGCACCGAATGGTATGTACTCGAAGCTAGTCCCTTTGTAATCGACTGGGCTGTCCTTGAACCTCTCCGGGTAAAAGGCCTCAGGGTTATCCCAGAACTTGGGGTCTCTGCCGATCGCCCACGCATTCACGACCACTTTGGTCTTGTCCGGGATCTCGCACCCGTTTATCTCGAACCTCTCTCTGCATTCCCTGAGCAGCAAGGGAATAGAAGGGTGCATCCTCAGGCACTCTTTTATTACCAGCTTCAGGTACTCTAGTTCAGGCAACCCCGTCTCATCTGCTTTGCCTCTCCTGTCGAAGACCTCTCTCACCTCGGCCTGCGCCTTTTTGAGGATTCTCGGGTTCTTCATCATCTCGGCCAATGCCCAATCAACCTGCGTGGCTGAAGTTTCGCCCCCGGCAACGAAAATGTCCTGCATACACATTTCGTATTCCATTTTTTGTTAGAATAACTCGAATGACAAAGAAAAGATTGCCTCAAACTAATCAATAACATGTTCGAGCATCAAAGTTAGTTTTAATCGTCTCGAAGTTCAGGCTAATTTAATTTGGGCCGTGCTGTCTCGATAGACTTCTTCTCGCACCGATATCATTTCCACACATGAAAGTCCACCCATGTCAAACTTTGACTTTGTTCTGAAGTCAAAATCCAACTGATTTGAAAACCCAAAGCTGCAGTTCATTTTTCTGAGGAAATTGAGCATGATGAAGAACAGAAAAACTTCGTTACCAGTATTACTGCTTTGATGTTGTCAGTGGTCAGGGAAAATTCAGGACCACCAGGATCGGCAAACCTCAAGAGAACATCGATCAAATCATCATGTCTCGTTTCATCATCTCTTCTCTTAGCCCTCTCTTCTCTTTTTTCTCTGATGATGTTGTTCATCATACGGTCTGCTTGCCGATGCAACTTCTCCAATCGTGGCTTCATCCTGCTAATCACAGGAAGCCACTTCGACGAGGGAAACACGTCCCCAACCTCAAAGCCAGCCGCCAATTTATTTGCTTCGGTGACTACTGAGATGAACTCCTCCTGCTCTTTGAATTTCTTCCCGAAAGCTGCAATCGAAGTAGCTCCGTAGTTGGTCGAGAATAGTTTCTTAGTAAGATTGATTGGAGACCCCGCATTAGAAGCAACCCATTTGACGAGATTCGAAGTCTCTTCTTCCCTTATATGCCTAAAAGACTGGACCCTCTTGACACTAAAGAGCTCAAAAGTGCAGATTTTTCTAAGTTGCCTCCAGTATTCACCGTAAGGTGCGAATGCAATGTCGGTGGATCCATATGACATTACTTCGGAAGCAAGAAGCGGCGGCCTCATTGCGAAAGTCAGGTCGTGGGTCTTCATCACCTCTTTGGCCATCTCAGCCGAAGAAACGATCACGTGAGGAACTTCCCCAAGCTGCAAATGCATCAACGGCCCGTGTTTCTTGGCCAAGTCCCGCAACGCACGATGAGGCGGTGACCCGAGAAGCTGGTGCAAGTTTCCTATGAGAGGGAGCTTCCTCGGACCGGGAGGAAGCTTGGGAAGGCCTTTCACATCAGACTTGTGACATAATTTTCGTAAGATGAAGATGAAGATGCAGAAGGAGACTACGCTTGGCAAGGCAAAAACATGGAATTCCATTTAGGTGGGGAAGTGTAGGAAAATGATCAGGCTGCCTTTCTGAAGAGACCTTGCTGATCAATACCTTTTGGAAGGCTAAAAGCTGTTTCTGAGACAAGAAGCCTATAAAAGTCAAACCAGTTGCTTAGCCAGTTGTCATCTTTGTGCCGACGTTGGCAATAAGATACCGATTTACCGCGATGCAAGGATCTGCCGAATGAAATATTATATATTATGGGTATGATGCTTCCATCATAAGAGAGAATTCAAATAAATAGTTGGAGGACACAAGATGTTTACTTAGGTTGAGGGGACCATCTAAAGATTAGCTGGCCTATGTCTCTAACGGAGAGAACATGGAAGAACAACTGCTTTGAATTTTGAAATGAGACGCTTCGTCATCTAACATTAAAAGGGAATCGATCCATTGAATCCTACCTCCCTAAACATCCTTAGTTGCTTGTGTCCTAAGCCTTTTTAATTTGACCATTTAGTCCTAAATATTTTAATAATTTATCAATTCAATCCATTCAACCAATTTTGACCATAAATCACCGATGTAGATGCCAGACAACTTACGTGACACTGACATAGACAAATTTAAAAAAATAATAATAATATAAAAATTGTTTGAATAGTTGCATGAAATATTATAAATTATGGGTATGATGCTTCCATCATAAGAGAGAATTCAAATAAATAGTTGGAGGACACAAGATGTTTACTTAGGTTGAGGGGACCATCTAAAGATTAGCTGGCCTATGTCTCTAACGGAGAGAACATGGAAGAACAACTGCTTTGAATTTTGAAATGAGACCCTTCGTCATCTAACATTAAAAAGGGAATCGATCCATTGAATCCTACCATCCTAAACATCCTTAGTTGCTTGTGTCCTAAGCCTTTTTAATTTGACCATTTAGTCCTAAATATTTTAATAATTTATCAATTCAATCCATTCAACCAATTTTGACCATAAATCACCGATGTAGATGCCAGACATCTTACGTGACACTGACATAGACAAATTTAAAAAAAAATAATAATATAAAAATTGTTTGAATTTTTTACTTTTTAATATTATCTTCTCTTTTTCTTTTTTTTCATTGTGTCCAACCTCATGGCCTCTATCGAGAGTCACCCCTGTGAATCTAGCAAGAGTCACGACCTGGGCAAGGTGCAACCTCTCTAGATCTAGCAAGGTCGAGCCTCGCACATGGCCAGAGAGGCTTGACCCACGCCAGAGCTTTGCTAGCCCAACCCTGGTGAGGCCGACCTCACCTAGCGACAGCAAGGTTGAGCCTCGCCCGGTCGGCGAGGGTTGTCAACAACCTTACCAACCATTATGAAAAAAATAGAAAATTCAAAAGGAAAAGAAAAAAGAAAAAAATAACAAAATTCATAAAAAGGAAAGCATGAAACTTTTACAAGGACATTAATAACTACTTCCACAATCCCTCGGGGATTAGTTCCCCAACGTCCTCACCTCAAACCATTAGATCATCAATAGTCCAATCGCATCCGTCCATTCAAATTTCACACATTCAACTCTTCACCTAGGCGCCCGACAGTTGCAAGCCTGCCAACCCTAGGTGGACGAGAAAGTTGTGGATAAAAAAAAATCTCGAGATATTACTATAAGTAATCCAGAATGTGAAGAAGAGGACAAGAAAGTTGTGGAGATCATCTAATAACAATAAACTTACTCAGCGATTGTTGTTTAGTGGATAAAAAGCAATAAAGCACACACAAATTGATAAAACAAATTGAGGTCCCCACAATGCTAAGTTCAATGTATAATGATTCCTCCTTTGATATCATCCCCCCACAGCTGCATCAATGTGACATCCCCGAACGTCACCCGACACATGTTTCTCATTTCGTTACTTTCTTTTAACGCGCGGAAGCGAAAACAAATATTTACGAATATTCTTTTAACCTTTAAAACCTCACAATTATATCAAACATACTTCTACTTCTTTTATTTATACCACATGAGAGTTCACAACTTCATTACATTCCCAGCAAAAGACAGAATTCTGAGTAGGGGTAGGGAGATCTATCTTCAAACTATACTATACTTTCAAAAGTCTGCCTATATAAACATTTCGAACTGAGTCACGGGTTAATAACTTCTCCTTCTGCTGTGTCTCCAATGTTCAGATCAAAGTTACTCAATGGACCCACTAACTTTCCATCAAGATTTCAATACCAAGCAATGACCCAGAAAGGAACCCACTCCGCAAGCCTCCTATATCAACCCATATTGTAGAACTACACTTGGTATATACTATGATAGACTCTGATTCAAGTACACTTTCATAAAAAGCTTCATTATAAATAGGGACTCCATAGTCAAGGGTTGAGAGGTGTCCATCCTACATGTTTGAAAAATTATAGGGTTGAGCCAAAGCCCAGTAAATGAAATCTTTAGTTTTAAGTTAGAAAAATTATCTTACCACTTTACCTAGTATACACAAAATGAAGGCATAATCATCCGATAAGTATGATGCAAACATAAACAGACTTTATGTTTCATGATTTTCTACCACATAAATTACTAACCAACAAATCGTCCATCCAGACTTATGTATGTGCATACCATGTTTCACACAATGATTTAGTTCTACACATAATAATGTATTTTATTTATTAATGCTTCATTCTCCCGTACACTCCTAGGGCATCCTGACATACGAGGCATCTCAACTACGAGGCATCGTGCAAACTTCCACCACAAGGACATCTCGACTCCCGAGGCATCCCAAAACACTCCCGGGGGCATCCCGCAAGCTTTCCCCACGAGGCATCGTCACTCACCACTATACGAGTGACAGATTCACATTAATTTATGCCATGATATATGCATACTCACAAGCATAACACACATATTTCAACTCAATTTAAGGCCTTAACCAAATAACCGCATATTTAATAATATGTAATCATATTATGATTGTCAAAGTATGGACATTTCATGAGTACATTCTGAGTCTAGATGATGAGAAGGTTCTAGGCATCAATAATTGAGTAAATCAAATGTGTATGTTCTGAGTCTAAACATTGAGCAGGTTTTGGACATTAAAATATGGTAAATCAAATGGGTATATTATGAGTTTGGGCGAACAAGTACATTTTGGTCATAAAGTCTAAACAATTAAAAAGGCAAGTTTCTAGTTTGATAATAGCTCATAGAACGAAAGAACAGATCCAATAATGAACAGACTTACAAATGGGTAGATTTAGCAATGGACAGAATCAACAAATGAGCACATTCAATTAGAATTAGATTCAAATTCAGTAAAGTTTGTCTGAACCAATAAACAAACTACTCAATGAATAGATTCAGAAGTTGGCAGATTCAGTAAGTGAATAGACTCACCAATGAACAAATTCAAGCAGACTCACAAATAGACATATTCTGTCTCGGGAAATTCTAGTAGAAACAAGTGAAACAAACAGATTTTGACTAGTAGAATTCCAGCAAAACGAAGCAAAACAAATATGCAATGGGTCATCAAGATAACTACGGCAGAACGACTAGATTCTAACTACTCATAATAAAGCAAAAAGAAGCAGAATGATCGTGTAATGGGTTATCAAGACAAAGATAGTAGAATTGATAGATTCTAACTACCCAAAATGAGGCAAAAAAGAAATAGAACGAACATGCAATGGGTTATCAAGACAAATACAGCATCCAGATTCTAACTACACAGAATGAGGCGAAAAGAGCGGAATGAACATGATATAAGTCATCAAGACAAAGATGGCAGAATCGTCAGATTCTAACTATTCAAAATGAGGCAGAATGAACATGCAATGGATTATCAAGACAAATACAGGATATTACTAGATTCTAACTACCCATAATGAGGCAAAAAGAATCAGAACGAACATACAATGGATTATCAAGACTAATACAGCATAATGGCCAGATTCTAACTACCTAGAATGAGGCAGAAAGAAGTAGAACGAACATGAAATGAGTTATCAAGATAAATATGGTAGAACCGCCAGATTCTAACTACCTAGAATTAGGCAGAACGAACATGCAATGGATTATTTAAACAAATACAACATAATGGCTAGATTCTAATTACCCAGAATGAGGCATAAAAAAGTAGAATGAACATTCAATAGATTATCAAGACACAGTAGATTGACCAGATTCTAACTACCTAGAAGGAGTTTGAAAATAGCAGAACGAGCATACAATGGGTTATCAAGACAAATATGGCAAAATGAGCACATTCTAACTACTCGAAATCACACAAAACAAACCAGAACGAACCAAGGCGAAGCAGAACGAACTTGCAAGAAATTATCAAGCTACTTAACAACCATCATACTCACAACAAGACTTCACCCCTCACCCAACCAACCAAGATAGAAGTAAAATTAGATTTAAGCTAACTTAACACCAAAAATTTCACTTACCTCAAACGAACCCAAGCCACAAACCACTAATTGTCTTCACCACCCTAATAGCTCTTGAATATGAAGTTTGCTCTCCAAATTCTTGGATTGAAAAGCAAAAACTAACACATGCAGCTTCTGTTTGAGTCTTGAAAGAGACCAAAAATGGGTTTTTGGCAAGATAAGGTGGGTTTTGTAAAAAATTAATTACGATAATCTAATTCATAGCAACGCTAGGTGTAAAATTACATGTAAATTTTCAGCTTGATGTGCCAATAATGAAAAGCAAGGCCCTTGCACGTGGCCAAAGAAAATGCAAGAGAAATATGAGTCATCTTGAAATAATCCTCACTTAGTTTGAGTGTAAAAGAAATTAGCCACAAAATATAATATTGTAAGAACATAGGCCATGAAATGCATAATATGAGGACAAGTGACACTTCAAATTTTAATTAATAAACCTTGCAAAGGAATGCAGTGGACAAAACGAAATTATCCTCTTCTAGCATGATTAACACAAGTTATTCACTATTATTATTAATTGACAAAACTTACAAAATTAATAACAACCGTTAACTAGTAAGATGATAGTAATTTAATGAATACCATTCTATTTTTAGCGCGCACATAATTCGATTCATACATCGAACTTGAAACGATTTACGTTCACGAAATTTACCGTCCACATCCCACGAAATCTACGAATTTGATTAAAGTCTCCATGTACTTGTAAGAATACTAAGGAAAATAATACTTAGCTCAAAATCTAAGTATCATTATCATAATACGAATTTCCAAATATTACATAATTATAAATACAGAAATTCCGAATGTCACAATCAAGAACATTAATTTTTCCTTCTCACACCTAATTTTTTCCTTTGATGCCTAATTTTTCTCTCCAATTGAGCGACTTAGATAGTATAATGAACTTGACTAAGTGAGAGCAATAGAGATGGCAAG
This sequence comes from Eucalyptus guilfoylei, assembly GCA_016097605.1. Lineage (NCBI taxonomy): Eukaryota > Viridiplantae > Streptophyta > Magnoliopsida > Myrtales > Myrtaceae > Eucalyptus > Eucalyptus guilfoylei. The sequence goes on along the minus strand of CM027865.1, from coordinate 22,393,344 downwards.
CGACCAGGTGGTGGTGCAACAATGAGCAAGTATTGAACATGATTGGAGCCCTATTTACTTCATCGTGTCCGACATCATTTTTAGGCATGGAGATGGTGCAGTGTTGTTCATTCCCTTGCCATCCACGTTGGACTAAGCGACGCCATTTTGCACGTCCATGTTGATTGGACTTTTTAAAAAATGTGCCAACTCATATTACTTTTTTAATTATAATAGCCACACACTCTTTTTTATTGAAATTTCTCGCCGGAGACATTCAAGTGATTGTTTTTTTATCAATTTAGCACTTAAGTTGTGACATCCTGATTTTCGACACTGTTTCGATTAAATGAATTGGGCTTTTCATTAACGCGCCTATGGTCCTTTTTCTTTGAGTTGATCACTCACGAGATAACTAATCTATCAGGTGAATCCGTTAAGGGATATAAATGTGACAGACTTGAGAATTCGATCAGAAATCGACTACTCGACCGTGCTAATCGGCAAGGGTCAATACGGCACCGTTAAAATCGATTAGGGTGTGTTTGGCAAAATGTGTTTATGTTCCCCGGAAAACAAATTTTTGTTCTTTTGTTGCGGGGAACCAAAAAAGAACAGAAACATGTTTATTTACACTTTTGTTCCCGGGAACAGAAACAACAAGTAGAAAAAACTTGTTTCTTGTTCTTGGGAACACTTCCAAGAAACACTTTTTTTTTCTTCTTATTCTTCTTCTTCTTCTTCTTTTTCTTTTTTCTTCCTTTTGGCCGGTCACCGGCCTCGGCCATGGCCGATGACCGGCCATCAAGGGCCGGCGACCTCGCCGGAGCGTCACCAACCCTCGGCAAGGCTTGGCCTCGCCTTGGCTGGGCGAGTTCGAGCTCGCCCAAATCCGGCAAGGCCGAGCCTCGCGCCGCCTGGGCAAGGCCAAGCCTCGGTGGCCAGGCGAGGTCACCGACGAGGCTCGACCTCGCCCGGCCTAGTGAGGCCAAGCCTCGCGTCAGCTGGCGAGGCCGAGCCTCGACAGGGGCCGAAAAGGTCGCCGGCCAAAAGAAAGAAAGAAGAAAATAAATAATAAATAAATAATAAATAATAAAAAGAAAAATATAATAAAAATATTGAAAAATTAAAAGAAATAAAAAAATTATAAAAACTTACCAAACGTATTTCTGTTCTGGAGTATAAATTTTTTGCGGTTACCAAGCACGTTCTTATACTCAGAAATTGTTCCCTAGAACAAAAACAAAAAAAAAACTATTTATGTTCAAAAATTGTTTCCCGGAACAGAAATGTTACCGAACATGCCCTTAGAGACTGGAGATAGGTCGATTCAACAGAAGCATGTAATTAAGTTGTGGATGATTCCACCTAATTACAAAATTCGTGTCAAATGGTATTAAATCGATTTTTTGTCGATTTTGTACTCGGTGCCCGTAATTGCAACCTTGAGATTTTTACAACAACCGAAAGTCACCGATGAGTCGAAAATGCACAAACGTGGATCTAGAATTATTAACCATGGGTTAAATGCGATAAAATCCCTGAAAGCTATCCAGTAGGTTAGGTCGCGCTAAAATCGCGTTTGGTTGAAATTAACCACGAAATTGAACTTAGTTTCGGGAATCGAAAGTTTCAGCGTGTCAAATTTTAATTTTAGGACATCATCTCATCCTTTGAAGAATTTTCGGCGAGGATTTATGGCGAAAAATTAAAATTCGGCAAAATTGAATCAAGAAATTTGGAGGGGCCTCTTTGATTGGATTTTTGGGCTACTAAAGTGAAGTAATTTGTGGAGAAATTGTGGAAATTGTATGGCAGCTTCAAGGAGATTTCTCAGTCATCAAATTGGCTTGAAATTGTGAAGAACTTAAGGTGAATGGGTGCAAATTCGTAGGGCTTTGGGGCTGCCATCTTTTGGCCTTCATTCTTGGCTTGTTTGAGAAGTTTGGGAGGGAAAATTGGGGTCATGGATGAAGACTTTGGGGCTAGTACTCAAGTGTTTTAGATATTTAAACTTGACTTCTAAGGCTTCTTGTCCCCCTCCTTCCCAACAGCAACTCCATCTTCTTCTTCCTCAGCTTCTTCATCATTTTCACCAGCTACAACCTCCATTTCCAGAGAAAACAAACCAACACATCCCCTCACCGAAGCTGCCACCCTCTCGCTGCCCCCTTCTCCGTGTTCGAGCCAGCTTGAAGTCGCGAAACAAGCCGCCCACGAGCCCATCCCCGTTCGCGTCTCCAACCCGCTTGATTGCCTCACACCGCCTGTGTTCCATCCACCTCACGTTCGGTCCAGCAACCGCTTGTAGCCACTCATCCAGCTCCGCCAAGCCCTGCGACCAACCAGCCCAACCTAAAGCAAAAGTGAAACCCAGCAACAAACCGTGAGGTTTGCTAGGCTTTTTCAGCCCTTTCCCGGCCTCCTTTGGTGTCGACATAGACAAGAGTTGTGGTCGCCATCGCGCCACCATCGCCATGAACCGGTTTGCTTGCTAAACCATTGAGTTTACCTCATAATCTCTAATTAGGATGCTAATTACACTTAATGGTAGATTAGTTATGCCTAATTAGGATTAAGGTTAGTTAGTTAGTGTAATTTAATTATTTAGTTAATTAGTTAGGTTAATTAGGTGGTTAGATAGCTTAGAGGATTAGCCTAATTAGTGTAATGTACTTATCCTAGCTAGGTTGGTTAATTAGTCCAATTAGGTGGTTAGATTAGTATATGTAGATTAATTAGTGGTTTAATTTAAATATTTTGTAATTTATTTAATTATTTATTAATTAGTGGAAATTATACTAGGATAGCCAATTGTCAAAATTTCGTGTTGATCGTCGTGGTGTAGTTGGTTTGTGCAATTGAGTGCTAATTTATGCAATTGAGTGTTTGGTGATGATTTTTGAATTATTATTTCAAAAATATGGAATTTTGGTATTTAATTAGAAAAATACTGGGTGTCGATTTTTTACACCGAAAAGGTTTTAAGTTCTATATAAAATCGTGGAATTTTAAAATGGGAAAATAACACGCTTTATGGTTCAAATTGACCTTGTGTCCACGCACACTTATTTTTACCGGGTGTTTTTAATATGAAGAAAATAGACCAAGTACATTATTTGAAATTGAGACATTTGAATGCAAAGCACGATGTCCTTGGTCGAGATTGGATGTGCATCTGATCGCTATTGGAACCCGTCACGATGCGTTTACACCGGACGATGCTCCTTCAAGAATGCCCCACGTCAACGGATGCTGGTCGCACTGGAGGCTGGGCCGATGCTCCTTTGGGAATGCCGTCTAGATGTAGACGTTGCCGTGCTCGACGAAGCGGGACGACGCCCGGTTATGCCGGATGACCGTCGATTATTAAGTTGGCCGTGGCCGTTGGGTCGTAATTAACTGGAATGCTTGAATGAGTGAAATAGCCGCGCCTGATTATGGGACAAAATTGTGTGGCACGGAATGGGACGTATCATAACAATTTGGCCTTATAATCGGGACCCCTGTGAATATTTGGTGATTGATGTGCAGTGTTCCAGTTGTTAAATATGTTTACTACGTGCATATATATATGAGCTGTACTAATGTGCAGGGAGGTGCTGAGACGAGGTAAGTCTTCTATGATGTGTATCTAGGCTACCTCTAGGTGAATTATTCTCCTAATCGGGGTTTAGGGTGTAGACTCGCTTAGACATTGTCTCGCCCCATCGTGGGTTAAACTTTTCAGGTCTGTAGATGGAGGAGCGTCATATGCGTTATGGGGTCCCGCAGCATATGGATTTTCAGTACTCCTACTTCCCTATCCCCGAGACCAACTTGACCCGGGGGTTAGTTGAGTCCACGGTCTGGGTCAATGAGGGCCTACCTCACTAGGTACCTCATCACTTCAGAGCATGGTTCATTAACTTTCCTCAAGGGAGTCGGGAGGGTCCCATATAGGGTCTTGACGAGCCTCCCGTCGCGACCGAGCAGTGGGAAGTAGGGCGCCCTATGGATATCGACACCCCTGATAGTGTCGTGGTGGACCCGGAGCCCATGTCTGAGGAGTCCGGAGCTTAGGAGGCTCAGTAGCTCTTTTTGGTTTAGACTCTTGTGTATATAAACCCGGTTTGTTTATAAAATGTGTTTTGCGTGAATTGGTTATCCTGCTTTTTTATCACATGTTTGTTTGTTGTCTGGAGATTGTTGTTTCGCTTCCGCATGTGCATAAATCGTGTTGGGTCGGCGACGCATCCTGAGAACGTCGCAATTTAGTCGACTGTCGAGGGATGTGCGCACGCTCAAGGTTCGGAGCGTGACATAAATGAGCCAATAAAAACTTTTGACACTAAAGTAAGCACTAAAAAAAAAAAAACTTTTGGCAATTCCAATGTCCTCATGCCGAATGAATTGTCTTGATCCACTTCTCCACCAAGTTCTGAACGTAAAATGGTCCAAATGGATAGTGCCCTTTCATAATTCTATTTTATTCGCAGGGCACATGCCAATACAACCAAGTAGAAAGAGAAAAGCAAAGCAAAAGAAAGTGAGAACAAATTTGAAAATGGCATGAAGAGAAGTGCGCTTCGCGTAGCATCATAAGGTGAGTGTCTTTAGTCGGAGGAAGAAAGAGCAATCTAGTTTTTTTTTTAATTTCTGTTTCATTGAAAACAAATAATGGTGGAAGCTCTCACAATCCAGTTCGGACATACAGAGAACTCTGCAGAAACTTAGAACAGATACCAGCTGAAAACATCAAAATCCACGAAAAGATCATAACAACTTCACAAATTTTCAGAGTCAAAAAACATGAAACTCTTGCAAGGACATGAATAACTTCTTCCACTATCCCTCGCGCGGGCGCCGGGGGAGAGGGGGGGGGGGTGATGCCCTCTACTGTTGGATAACCAATTTTCCAATCGCATCCGTCCATTTCAACTTCACACGGTCAACTCTTCACCCAGGCTCGACAGTTGCAAGCTAGTCATCTCATATCAAATCCTCTGTGGATGATAGTAATCCCCAAATGATACGGTAAGAAATTTAGAACGTGAAAAAGAGGACGACAAAAGTGTAGAAATCTAGCTTATAAATTACATAAATCTAATAATAATAAACAAACCCCCACCCACAAAAAGGGAAAGGATTTATCCAAAGTTAGGCCTGTTAGGAAATAATAATGATAGGGGTAAAATAGTCCATAATTATTTTATATTGAGAGGGTCATTCATATATATGTATATGTGTGTGTGTGTGTATAGATATGACAAAGTACAGCTCAAGTGTCAAAACTTGGAACGAATGGACACTTAAGTGCCAAAAGTTAAGAAAGTGCCACTTAAGTGCCACTTTTTTTTTTAAAGTAAGACACTTAAATGCCATCTCCGGCGAACCCCACCGTAAATCCTATGTGGCAATTTTTTATTATATTTTTTGTCTATGTGGCTCGCCGGAATTCTGACTCAACAAACAAAGGCAAAAACGACGTCGTTTTTAAGCCGACTCAAATGTTAATATAAAAATTAATTAAATTAAATTATAAAAATAAATAATTATTATTTTAATAAAATAATATAAAATTATTTTTTTTTAAAAAGAAAAAAACAGGGGGTGGGGGAGAGGATGCGGTGGCTGAGGGCTGAGCCCTTGCCGCCGCCGCTGCCACTACCGCCTCCCCGCCGTCGCCGAGAAGGGCTGGCGACGATGGGGGGACCGTCAACCGAGGTCGCCAACCCCTGGCCGACCAGCGGCAAGGGCCTGCAAGCCCTCGCCACCGTCGTCGAGAAGGGCTGGTGATGAAGCGGGGAGGGTCGGCCGAGGTCACCGGCCCCCAGCTGACCAACGGCGAGGGCCCACGAGCCCTCACCGGATTTGGGCGAGGGCTCGCAGGCCCTCGGCGCCTCCCCGCCACCGCCAGGAAGGGCCGGCGACGGAGGGGGGAGGGTCGGCTGGGGTCACCGACCCTCGGCCGACTAGCGACGAGGGCCCGCGAGCCCTCGCCGCCTCCCCACCGCCACCAAGAAGGGCCGGCGACGGAGGGGGAACGGTCAGTCGAGGGCCAAGATTTGGTTGAGGACTAGCGGGCCCTCGCCGGCCGGTCGGTGAGGCCGTGACCCCGACCCGACCCTCCTCTTCGTCATCGGCCCTTCTCAACGGCGGCGAGGAGGCAACGGCGGCAAGGGCTCGGCCATCTCCCTCCCCCCCCCCCTTTTTTTAAAATTTGAATTTGTTTTTTAAATGTTTTAAATAAATTTAGTTTTAAATTTAATTTAATTAATTTTTATATTAAATTTTTTTCACGTCGAAACAAAATGACATCGTTTTTGCATTGTTTAGCCACATCAGCGTGCAAAACGACATCGTTTTGCACTTACCTCGCCGAAAAATCACCATGTCAGCATTTTGGCCGGATTTTGGCCAGATTGGCAATTAAGTGATCCATTTTGCTCCAACTTTGGCACTTAAGTGTCACTTTCCTAACTTTTGACACTTAAGTATCCATTTGTGCCAAGTTTTGGCTCTCCAAGTGTCTGTACCTCTATATAGATACATACATACATACACACATATATAGTATATGTATTCTCGTAATCCTTTTGATTAAGATAATACAATACGACATTTTATCTCCTTCAACATGGTATCAAAGTTAGAAAAACAATCCTAATTTTCAACCTCACCACCACCACCATAATCACCCTCACTGTCACCAGAACCATCACCTCACACCACCATAGCCACCACAGCCACCCAACCACTAGATTCGGATTGAAACAGCCACCATCATCATCGTCTAGCCACCATTATTTGCCGTCCAACCATAATCATCGTCGTCGAAGCCCAACCATTAGATCTGGATAGAACCAGTGACCAGCCTCACCATCACAGGCGTGTTCCAAACTAGCATCGATCACCAAAGTATATCATTGGTATGTGCTTAGCCTTCTTTCATGAGGAAGATTTGGACGAATGATGAGTAGATCTAGTGTTTTTATGTTTGGAGATCTAACTGGTACTTGACTATGCAGCTAGGGAGGTTGGAGACGTTCAACTGCTATGATTTCTCTAAAATAAATAAATAAATAACCGAAAGGAAATCAAAACTAGGGACAGTAGCAGGATGTTGTTTAATAGCCTTATATGACGTCTCATTGCAACATATTGTTCATTGAAGTGCCGGTTGACATGCACATGGTAATTTTTGGGGTGTGAGATGGTTTATAGTAATCTTTGGAGTGTCGAATAACTTATAGTAATTGTTTCATATCGAGTATATAATTTTATAGTCTCTCGGTAAATTATTATGACTTAGTGGTGAACCAATTGAATCCTTATTTGCATTTATTATATTGTCGTTGATTGCACAACTGGAGTTACGTGCTTGGTTATTGTGACATCACTCTTGGATTCAATCGTATCTTGTGTTCAGCTTATTTGGCTACTTGTGTTACTAGAGTTCAGGGAAGTTAATACTGATGGCTTCTAGACCTAGATCATCTACTAGTTTGACTCATTTTCAATTAACATCTATCAAGTTAGATGGAACCGATTATCTATCTTAGTCTAAAGCTGTAGAAGTTTATCTTACTTCCACTAGACTGGGTTGCAGGAGATGCAATAATCCGTACACTATTATGGAATAGTATAGATCCTAAAATCAGTCCTTACTTCATTCAGTGCAATTCTGCTAAAGAAGTTTGGGAAAAGTGTGCTTTACTTTTCTCTGCCAGAATAATATGACACAAGTGTTGGACACATGGGAAGCCTTGTTTGATCTTCAGCGTGGAGATCAGTCTCTATCTAAATATTATGCATGTTTCACTACACCTCGCCAACAACTAGATACTTACGACAAAAGAACACCCAAAATACCAAAACTTGGCACAAAGGGACACTTAAGTGCCAAAAGTTAAGGAAAGTGGCACTTAATTTGTTTTAAAAATAGAACACTTGAGTGTCACATTCGGCGAACTCCGCCGTAAATCCTACATGGCAATTTTTTATTAATTTTGCTCGCTTATGTGACTCGCCAAAAGGCTGACTCGAAAGAAACATAAAAACGACGTCATTTTGGCACAATTCCAATTTTAATATAAAATTAATTAAATTAACGGTTGAACCTCTTGCTTTCTTTTAGTTTTATTTTTAAAATTTTAGTTTTAAATTTAATTTTATTAATTGTTATATTAATTATTTACTCACGTCACCAACAAAACGACTTCGTTTTGGCACTTGTCTAGCCACGTCAGTATGCAAAACGACTTCGTTTTTGCACTTGACTCACCGGAAAATCATCACGTCAGTATTTAGCCGGATTTTCTCGCCGTTGGCACTTAACTAATCGATTTTGCTCTGATTTTGGCACGTAAATGTCATTTTTCTAACTTTTGGCATTTAAATGTCCCTTCGTACCAAGTTTTAGCACTCCAAGCATCCTGGACTCAGATGCTTACCTATCAACTTCAGCTGATCTGAATGTTTTAGTCAAACACTAGGAGGATCTTCGAGTGATATTGTTTCTTAAAGCACTAGGCCTGAATATTCATCTCTTCGTCATTGGATTATGTCTTAAAACTCCCTTTCCATAGTTGATGAGGTTTTATCCCAAGCCCTTTGTTCGACACCTACCAGTAAAATCTCAACTATAATATTAGAGACAAGTGTCATGATTACTCATGGCTCTGGTGGACATGAAACTAGTGGTCATGGTTATCGTCCTTGTCTTCATTCCAACTTTCTGTCTTATGATTGTTTATCTCCTACCTTTTCTACCTTTGTCTTGTCCTTGTCTTCCATCTCTGTGCCTAGCAATATTGCTAAAGCTCTTGCTCATCCTGAGTGGCGACAAGTCATGGAATATGAAATGAAGGCACTCATTGAAAACCGCACTTGGCAACTCACTGCCTTATCTGCAGGAAAGAAACCCATTGGTTGCCATTGGGTTTTCACTGTTAAGGTTCACCCTGATGGCACACTTTATTGATTGAAGACACAGTTGGTTGCCAAGGGATATACTCACACATATGGTGTTGATTATAATGACACTTTCTCACCTATAGCCAAAATTTCATTTGTTCATGTCTTTATTTCCCTAGGAGCACGTTTTGGATGGTTTCTTCATCAATTGGATATCAAAAATGCGTTCTTACATGGTAATTTGGCTGAAGAGATGTATATGGAGCAACCACCACGGTTTGTTGCTCAAGGGGAGAATCTAGTATGTCATTTACATAAGGCATTGTATGGACTCAAGCGATCTCCTCGTGCTTGGTTTGGTAGGTTCAGTGATACTATTATCAAGTTTGAATTAAAGCAATGTCAAGTAGATCATTAAGTCTTTAGTTCTGTCTCCTCAGCTGGGTGTATTCTTCTAGTCGTATGTATAAATGATATTATCATTACTAGTAGTGATTCAGATGATATCCAACAACTTAAACAATTTCTACATACACATTTCAATACTAAGGATATGGGACGTCTGCAGTATTTCCTAGGAATCAAGGTTGCCTACTCGCATACAGGTATCAATTTAACCCAACGAAAATATGTACTTGACATTCTTGATGAGGTTGGGCTTATTAGAGCAAAACCAGTTGATACTCCTATGGAACCCAACATGAAAATCATTGCAGAACATAGAGAATAATTACATGATCCAATAAAATATCGGAGATTGGTTGATAAGCTAGATTATCTTACCATCAAAGAGACCTGATATATCTTTTGCTATCAATGTTGTAAGTCAATTCATGAGTTCTCCTCAAACTACTCACTGGGATGTTGTGCTTTGAATTATCAAATACTTGAAGGGAGCATCGGGTAAACTACCAATTTTCAAGAATTATGGCCATCTGAATATCACAAGTTTCTCTAATGCGGATTGGGCCAGATGTCCTATTGGTAGAAGATCTATGTCAGGTTATTATGTATTTCTTGGAAGTAATTTAGTTGCCTGAAAGAACAAGAAACAACATGTGATTTCTATGACATCCAGATTTTCGGGTCCTGATTTCGATTAGATAAATTGGGCATTTCATCGACGTAGCTACAGTGTTTTTCTTTGAGTTAGCCACTCACAAGATAACTAGACTAGCTGGGTAAGCTATTAGGGACTTTAAGGTAGATAGACTGAGAATTCGACCAGGAATCGACTTCTCGACCGTGCTCATCTTTAGGGATCATTACGGCACAGTTAAAAATCGAATTAAAATCAGAGATAGGTCTGTTCGACTGAGATGAATGACCGATCGTTGGTGACTCCACTAAATTGGAAAATTCTCATCGACCGGCACTAATTTGATTTTACTATCGTTTTGGTACCCTGTGTCCATATTTGAATCCTCGAGATTTTCACGACAACCGAGAGTCGCCAATGTGTCGAGTGGGTTCATCGTGGCTCGAAGAAAATCGACCACGGGTCATTTATCCTAAAAAGTTCTGAAAATTACTCGGTAGCCTAGATCACACTAAGAAACGCGTCCGAGTGAAATTAACCGCCAATCTAAGTTCGATTTTAGAAATTGAAGGTTCTGTTATGTCACGATAAATTTTAGGAACGTCGACTCAATCTCAGAGGATTTTTCTGACAATCGAGACTTTTTGGGAAAAAGGTCAGTTTATGGCCATTTTCGTTCAGTTGAAGCCGGGGATTGTGGAATTGAGAAGCATGAGGGATTCTTGGATGAGAAAAATAATCAATTTGATAAGTGAGACATCAATTGATTTTATGAGAGTTAATTGAGAGAAATTCAAGAGGGAAATTGGATGCGGAAATGCAAGAGGGGAATCAAGAATTCTAGTTTAGAATTCCCTTCAGGATTAAAGGAGCTTATTCAAAAGAAATTGGACTAAGAATTTCATATTTGAGGAAATTCTTTTCTTTTGATTTGATTCCAATTTCTTTTTACCCCATTTGGCCAAGCACCTAATTTTCCCCACAAGGTCTCTCTCTTTTCTTTCTTTCTTTTTTCTTTTTCTCTCTCTCCCTCTCTCTCTTTTCCCCCTCGTGCGGATTACTCCCCCCACCGACTGCTCTCTTCCGTTTCTCACTTTCCTTCCCCACTTTTCACTTTTGCTTTTTGACTTTTCAAACCTATCTACTCCCTTTCTCTCTTATCTTCTTCTTCTCTCTCTTATCTGTAACTCTCTCTCTCGATACTCCCTCATCCACTCGACACTCTCTCTCCTCTCCTTCTCGGTTTGTTCGAACAGAAGCAGAACAGCAGCGCCGAGAGAAGAAAACCGGAGCTGCCGTCGCTGCTCCGCCCCACCTGCCTGTCGCCCGCGTGCTCCACCGCTCGCCGGTTGCCCTCCGCGCGCCTTGGTCGCTCTCTCGCTCAGCTCGCTGTTCCAGAGCTGCTGTCCAGCTTCGTTTTGGCCAGCACAGGCCACGGTTCGGCCACCTCCGGCCACCGTGCGCCGCCACCTCGACCCGCCGGAGCCCCCTCGCCCTCTGCCGGCCCTGTCCAGCTCGAATCAACCCCGGATCCGCCCTAACCAGCAGCGAGCAAAAGGTTGCAGAAATGGGTATGACAGTGAGGTTTTGGCTCGTTTGGCCGTCTTCCCGAGCCCGGATGCTCGGCCCGCTTTGAGGAAAGTCGATCCTCGCGTCGACCTCGTAGTTTTGAGTGAGTTTTACTCACTAATGCCTTCTTAGTTTGCTAATTACACTTAAAGATTGATTAGTGTTATTTAAGTGTAATTAGGTGGTTAGATTAGAATTGATTAGCGATTATTAGTGAATTGCCTTGCATATTAGTCATGTGGTTAGTGTATTTAAATAGAGAATTGCCTATAGTATTTATTGGATGCTTCGTGGGATTTTTCTCGACCCTTACCAGGTGTTAATTAGGCAATTCGGGCCTAATTGGAATTTTTAGGAATTAAATATTAATTTTCGAAATTAATTATTTAATTATTTATTTTCCTAAATTAACCTTGGGATGGTTAGTGACCTAATTTTATGTTGATGATCGTGGTGATCCGTTTATTTAATTGAAACTTTATATTATTTAAATTGAATTTATTGTATTTATTTATTTAAATTTCGAAATTAATTATTTAATTATTTATTTTCCGGAAATTCAACCTGGGATGGCCAAATACCGGAATTCGTCTTGATTATCGTGGTGTAGTCCGTTTATTTATTTGAGCTCCACATTGTGCTTAATTAAATTGATTGTGCAATTTAAGGAATTATTCCTTAATTGATTGAAATTGAGTGGAATCGAATGATCGATTGGTAGTTGGCCGAGTATGTTTATTTAGCAATTATAATGCTTTGATGAGTTGTAAAGCGGAAAGAATCATGAGAGTGAACTGGGGATGTTGTGGGCTATAACCGATCAGGTACGGTGTTATGGGCCTACGTGGTTCGGTGACTAAGGACGTCACTAGCGAAAACGGCGTCTTAAAGAACGCACGTATCGGTCTATTACATACATCATTATGGGCCTACGTGGTTCGGTAACTAAGGACATCACTGGCGAAAACGGCGCCTTAAAGAACGCACGTATCGATCTAGTACATATATCATCATAGGCATACGTGGTTCGGTGATTTGGGATATCACTGGCGAAAACGGCGCCTTAAAGAACGCACGTAACTGTCTATGGAATACATGGTTATAGGCATACGTGGTTTGGTGATTTGGGATATCACTGGCAAAAACAGCGCCTTAAAGAACGCACGTAACTGTCTATGGAATACATGGTTATAGGCATGTGTGGTTCGGTGATTAAGGACATCACTGGCAAAAACAGCGCCTTAAAGAACGCATGCAATTGTCTATTAAACACATTGTTATAGGCATGCATAGTTCGGTGATGAAAGATATCACTGGCGAAAACAGCGTCTTAAAGAACGCACGCAATTGTCTAGTGTATACGTCACCTTGGCGAAAACGACGCCCAAGAGTATTAATGGAGCTCTGTGACTAAGTATACTATTGAAGGTTATGTGGGATGGAGTGAATGACCTAGAATTGGTCCGACTGACTTGTAATTGACTAGGTCGATTGATCGATGATTCGATCTGAGTGTGATTTGATGTGATTCATTGCTTTGATATGGTGTTGTGAATTGATTGATTGAATGGAAATGACCGTGAGTAGTCTTACTGACTTGTAATCGACTAGGTCGATGTGATCGATGCTTCGATCTGTGATGTGGTTGCTTGGATGCCTATTTGATCTGTGCTAATATGCAGGTGGAATCTGAGGCCAAGGTAAGTCCTCTGAACTGTGAGTGCATAGGCAATCTGGGTGGTGTATTGGTTTACTAATCGGGTCTTAGGGGGTAGAACTTGCTGAGACGTTGTCTCAGTGGTTATTGAATAACCATTTCAGGACTCGGATGAGGAGCCTAATGAGGAGGAATCTGATGAGGAGATCCCTGATGAGGAACCCGAAGAGGAGTACGTGGAGGAGGATCCCGAGGATGACCCCGAGTACGATCCGGATGAGGACTAAGATCCCGTCCTGTCTTGTCAGACCTTGTATGCTTGTGAATAGATGTTAGGTCAGACTTGCGTATATATAGTATTGTAGAATACTATGTGATGCGTGTAAAAAGGTGTGGTTGTGAATTTTCAGTATGAAAAGTATGGCCTGTTTTTCTATCCCACTGTTTTATTGTCTGGGGATTTGTAACTGCTTCTGCATGTGCATATATAAATGAAAGGGTCGGTGATACATAATCCTGGGATATCGCATTTTAAAATCGACCAAAAGTAAGGGATGTGCGCGTGCTTGAGGATCGGGGCGTGACATCCCCTTTTTGTGGTATCAGAGCAATGGTTAAGTATTGGAGTGATAAGGAGCGATGACCTATGGGATAGTAATAGGAAAGGCCTTTAAATTCATGACTGGTGCATGTCTTTGATAGCTGATTGGTAGAATTGTTTGTCGTGTGTGAATCACTTGCTTTTAATCGCTGTGATTCAGATGGCAGAGTGTTGACTCTAGCCAGCTTGAGCGTAAGAGTGCCACTGTAGGTTGGTACTAGAGTAGCAGCGTTGATTGATCCTAAGTTCGATAAGATCTTTCTGATGCAAGTGTTCCTTGGGATCTGGATGAGCCAGTAAGATCAGAATCAAGTTGTTGTTGTTGCTACCTTTGCTGAGGTCCAACCTGGAAGGGTGATCAGGGAATAGATTTTGATATATGAGTCAAGATTCAGCGCAGGCAGGCTTAGAATTCGGTCAGGGTAAAGACTGTTGTTGATGGAAGAGTACTCTATTTCACCCAATAGGAAGGGTGGAATAGTCAGGTCAGCATTCAGACAAATGGAACATGTTGTTCCATGGAAGATGGTATGAATCAGTCTCGTGTATTTTAAGGACAGGAATTTGTAGTAAGTGTCGCCAGCACAGATAGTGATTTATGGGTATCCGCATAAGTAGATGGAATCTCGACAATAGTTACTGTTGTCACCGTTGATAGGACAGGTCAGAAGAAGTGCGCCATAGAACGCACTGTGGAATTTTTGGGATAGGTCCCCGTTACAAGAAATAGTGCATGCTGGCATCCGACAGGAGGTAAAAGACTCACTAGGTAAGTGCCAAAACTATGGAAGGAATGCATGGATTAATCCTGTGTCTGAGAATGGCTAAAAATGTGCTATGATGGTAGTTAGCACGGCTGTCAGGTGAAAAACTATCAGTGTGAGTCCAAGGGAGCATTGATACCGATACCGCATATAAGACGCCATTAGGATGGCAAAAGGAACAAGAACGGAATTGACTATGCTTTATTCAATGGAAGAATGTTTTGAGGTAATTTCATCATAAAGGTGCCAGAGAGTGTTGGGAATACAATTGTGGAATATCAGTTGTTTGTTAAGGCTGTGGGAAAAGAACCATTGACTAGAGTTGTACTTGATTGGCTGTTGGTGTACAACTTATTCGTCAAGGGTGGAAAGAATTGGCTCTGGAGCATCTTGTGATAATAAATTATTATAGTGGAGTAACCCAGTTTATTCCAGGAGCAGGTAGAAGTGCCAAGTTTTATTGAGAGTCGAGAAGGGTCCTCGACTTCTTTAATCTCATCACTTGAGGCAATCCGTTTGTTAGACGGAGGTTGCCTAGGTTACTTGGCAATTGTCAAAAATAAGATAGATTGAAGAATTTAAAATTGAGGACTCCTCGATAGTCCAAGAATTCCTGGAAGTGTTGCCAGAAGGATGGTCAAACCGTCGCCAAAGAAAGAGATAGAATTGTGATCGAGCTAGTATCCGGAACAGAACTATTCTCTCGAAGGCTTCTTGCCAGTTGTTGTTGTTTGAATTGATAGAGCCAAAGGTACGGATGTGAGGATTGATGAATGAGGAATTCATGCATGTCGGTGCATTACCTAGGGGAAACATCAGCCTCATAGTGAGAAAGGAAGAAAGATGATACATTGCAATTATGCATCAACTATAGTCGACTCAATCAAGTGACAATCAAGGATAAGTGTTCATTGTCAAAGATCGATGAATTGGGTGACTTGTTATAAAGAGTGTTGATGTCTTCAAGGATTGACTTGAGGAAAGGTTATCGTCAGTTGAGAACTAGGAAGGAGGTAATACTGAAGACAACATTTCGCACTTGAGTTAGTCCTTGTGAGAATAATGTAAAGCCATTTGACTTGGCGAACGCTCCAACCACTGTCATAGATTTGACAAACCGAGTGTTCAAAGAATATCTAGGTCAATGGTGATCGTGTGGTGTAGCGACGTTCTAGGGTGTTCATTAAGTGATGAGGACCACAAGAACCCCTAAGAATGGTCATGTGATTATAGGTAAAGGAATCTTCATGGACCCAGCCAAGATCGAATCAGTTGTTAATGGACTGAGACCGACAACAATGTCAGATATCAGAAGCCGTGGGGATTGGACAGATTACTACAAAATGTTCGTGAGAGAATTTTCAGCATCAATATCATCGCGGGCTTGACTCTTAAGAAAGAAGAGATTCTTAGGCATAAACAAGTGCAAAGATAATTGACAGAGCTTAAGTAAGAACAAGCTACCGCTCAATGTGGGAAGGAAATTACGGGGATGGCGAGATTGGTTTAGTTTTTGAGCTGGATGATGTTTGGAGGCGGGGATAATGATGACCGTCGTAGTAAGAAAAATAACAACAACATTAGTGACTATTATTATTTTATTCATCTTTAGTTTTATATTGTTTGTAACTATATAGTGGAGAAATGCACCTTTCTATTATGAGCGATATTTCGCAGGCACGTTGGAGTTGTTATATTACCTAATAAATTTAGTTTAGTCTAATCTTACTTGAGGTTGCTTTATATTTCATTTTTATTTCTCACTAAATTTATATGATTTCGAGCTTTTCATTCAAGGCAGCTTTCCTTCTTTCGTTTCGTTATAATGGGTGAGTGGCGCATGTATTTTGTTATGATTTGAAATCTTATCTCTTGAAAATTATAAAAGTTTAAGTATGATATAAGGTATGAAAGAGGTATTCCATAGCATGATGTTTATTAAAAATGAAAAAAAAAATAGAATATATTTGTTGCATATAACTGGATTGAGCATTTACACCGGCTTAGCTATTTGAAATGGAGGAAAAAGAAGTCATAAGGCTATTGTATTTGTGCCATTTTAGTCTTTTTGCATTTGTATCAATTTAGTTTATCTGGCTAATTTTGACTGATCGATGCTGACATAGACATTGAGCATCCTATGTGGTTTCACCGTATTGATGTGAACAATTTTTAATAATATTTTAATATTTTTAAGTTTTTTATCTCTTTTTTCTTTTTTCTTTTTTCTTTTTTTCTCTTTTTCTTTTTTTTTTTTTGGTCACTTTCTTCTTCCTCCAGCCAGATGCCGACGGCGACCAACCAAAGGCAAGGCCGACGAGGTCCCTCGTTGGCCTTAGGGAACTTGGCCATGGCTAGGCGAGGCTCGACCTCGCCAGTCGAGCGTCGGCTAACCTCTAGCCTCGCCTAAGTCAAAGGCGAGCCTCGCCAGACATAGGCGTTGCTCGACCTTGCCAGTAGTGGCTGGGTGAGGCTCTGATGTGGACATTGAGCCATATCGAGGAGGAGGTGCTAGGGACCCATTGTCTATTCCTACTGGTTTGATTACTCGAGCACGGCCAAGCAATTCAGGCAAGCTGTTGGCGTCATGGTTCGTGATCTTTGGCGTGAGATGACCTTAGATCAAATTTTGAAGAATCTTGCAAATAATGGCGTAATATTAGGCGAGGAGATGACCTTGAATCAAATCTTGAAGAATCTTGAAAATCTTCGTGCAATTTGATTATCTGGTCACCAAATATTTGACCAGGTCAAAAAATATATATCTTCTTGTTTAGGCATATTCTAGAATATGATGCATTAGATTTTTAGGGCTGGTTTAGGGTTTGTGTGGTGGCTAGAAAGCCTATATTAAGGATTTGCTGAATTTCTTTGGGAGATATATTTTATTTTTGAGGAAAAGAATTGAGGAGTTCTCTTTTATTGTTCTTTTGAGGACTTGACATTATCAAGATTCTCTTGTGGTGGTTGATTCGACTTATTGAGCGAGATAGCGAATTCTTTCACTCATGGCGTCGATAACGTTGGTTGGTTGACACGCATTCATCAACAGGTCATGTTCATACCGAGATTGCCAATCACAGGTTTGATTGGAGGTCGAGGTTCGCAATTCGCATCATCCAAGCCTTCGTAGAACGATCTTTCCGCAACGATTCACATCATTTGGTATCAGAGCATGCTTTTACAAGGTCTATTTATCTTTAATTTTCTGTTTATATTTAGCAATTTGAGATTTATTGAGCTGGGGTTTCGATTTAGCCAATTTAGGGATCCGATTGCTTTTGTGCTTCCATACGTAGTTGTTTGCTGTTAGTTTTAAATTTTTTTTTTTGTCCTAGCATCTTAAATTGCATCTTAAGTCTCACACAAGGCAACAAGAAGATGGAGATTGCCATGATCCATGCTAATGTGGTGGAGGATCGTGAGGCCACAATGTCAAGATTTTTGAGTGGTTTGAGCCGAGACATAGCAAGGGGGGTGGAGCGGCAACACTATGTTGAATTGGAGGAATTGGTGGACAAAGCCACCAAAGTTGAGCGGCAATTGAAGTTTGACTGAAATCACAAGAGTGGAGGAGGTTCAAATCAAAATTGGAGATCCAATTGGAAGAGAGATGAGAAGCCAAATTGGAGAGGAAACAACACCAAAACCGAAACCTCAAAGGAGAAGGAGAGGGACGGTAAAGTTAGAACGAATCCAACTTCTGGTAAAACCGAAAACCCTAACACTAGAATTCGTGAGATTAAATGTTTTAAGTGTTTGGGTAGGGGTCATATGGCGAATCAATGCCTTAATAGGAGGGTGATGATCATGACTAGACATGGTGTTATCGAGTCCGAAAGTGAAAGGGAAGAAGAGGATGATGAGATGTCACCGTTGGAGGATTGTAGTGATGGAGAAGTAGCTATAAAAGGAGACTTATTGGTGGTTAGGCGTTCTCTTAGTGTGCAAGTAAAGGAGGAGGAGCATCACCAACAAAGAGATAACTCGTTTCATACAAGATGTGTGGTGAATGGTAAGATCTGTAGTATGATAATTGATGGAGGTAGTTGTACGAATGTGGCAAGTTGTACTATGGTGGATAAGCTGGGTTTGAAAATGACAAAGCACCCTAGGCCTTATAGACCTCAATGGTTAAATGATAGTGGTGAGGTGAAAGTGTCGAAGCAAGTTCGAATTCCATTTGAGATAGGGAAATACAAGGACGAGGTAGAGTGTGATGTTGTACTTATGCAAGCGGGTCATATCTTACTAGGAAGACCATGGAAATATGATCGAGAGGTAATCATGATGGGTATACTAATTGTTATTCATTGGTGATGAATCAAACGACTTACACCTTGGTACCAATGACACCTAGTGAGGTGTATCAAGATTAGTTAAAGTTACAACGAGAAGCCAAGAGAGAGAGAAAATGTGAGAAATCTGAGGGCTTGTGTGTTGTATCTGAGACACAAGGAAAAGGAGAAGCTGAGAGAAGGATTGTGGTAAAAACCGAGGGAAAAGAAGAGAGGAAAGAAAATAGGCAAAAGAATTTTTATGCAAAATCGAGTGAGGTGAGGAGAGCTTTAGTTCTAGACCGACCGATGCTTGTACTTTTGTACAAGGAGGTTTTGTTTTCTACTAATGATCTTGATCCAAGTTTGCCTAGTCCTATTGTGTCTTTATTGCAGGAATTTGAATATATCTTTCCTGATGAACTTCCTAGAGGGATACCACCGATTCAAGGCATTGAACATCAAATCCACTTGATTCCTGGTGCGCCATTACCTAACCGACCCACATATCGAAGCAATCCCGAGGAGACAAAGGAACTTCAACAGCAAGTTAACAAACTATTGGAGCGAGGATATGTGAGAAAGAGTCTTAGCCCGTGCGCCGTCCTTGTTTTGTTGGTGCCAAAGAAGGGTGGAACTTGGCGAATGTGTGTCGATTGCCGAGCAATTAATAACATTACGGTAAAGTATCGACTAACTATTCCTAGGTTAGATGACATGTTGGATGAGTTGCATGGTTCTTGCATTTTCACTAAGATCGATTTGAAAAGTGGCTATCATCAAATTAGGATAAAAGAAGGTGATGAATGGAAAACTGCATTTAAGACCAAGTATGCATTATATGAGTGGTTAGTCAAGCCATTTTGATTAACTAATGCACTGAGCATGTTTATGCGACTTATGAATCATGTTTTGCGTGCTTTTATTAGTCGATTTGTGGTTGTCTATTTCAATAACATCTTGATATATAGCCGAAGCCCTGATGACCATATTGAGCATGTGCGAGCTGTTTTGCAGGTTTTAAGAGCCGAGCAATTGTACGCTAATCTAAAGAAGTGCTCTTTTGTTACTAACAAATTAGTATTTCTAGGATTTATTGTTAGTGCTGATGGTATACAGGTTGATGAAGAAAAGGTAAAAGCAATCCGTGAATGGCCAACGCCTAAGACCGTAGGAGAGGTGCATAGCTTTCATGGATTGGCGAGTTTTTATCGGCGATTTGTGAGAAATTTCAACACCATTGCCACACCTTTGACTGAGGTTATCAAAAGGCACGTGGGTTTCACGTGGGGAGAAGAGCAAGAGAAAGCATTTAATCTGCTAAAAGATAAGTTGACTAATGCTCATTTGTTATCTTTGCCGAATTTCAGTGCTACTTTTGAGATAGAGTGCGATGCTTTTGGTACAAGAATTGAAGCCATGTTGATGCAAAGAGGGCGTCCCATAGCTTATTTCAGCAAGAAATTGAGTGGAGCAACATTGAATTATCCTACCTACGATAAGGAGATGTATGCTTTAGTGTGAGCTTTGGAGACTTGGCAACATTATTTATGGCCAAAGGAGTTTGTGATCCACACCGACCACGAGACCTTGAAGTACTTGAAAGGCCAGTAGAAGTTAAATAAAAGACATGCCAAATGGATGGAGTTCATCGAGACTTTTCCATATGTGATCAAGTACAAGAAATGTAAGGAAAATGCGGTAGCCGATGCACTTTCTCGAAGGTATGCGACCCTAACTATCTTAGAAGCAAAGTGTTTAGGTTTTGAGCATATCAAGGGCTTATATATTGATGATGATGACTTTGGGAGAGCATTTGAAGCATGTGAACATACTGCATTTGATAAATTCTATAGGCGTGAAGGTTATTTTTTCCGTGAAAACAAGCTATGTTTGCCTAAGTGTTCTTTGCGTGAATTGTTGGTGCGAGAAGCACATTGTGGTGGTTTAATGGGGCATTTTGGCATTAGTAAGACTTATGAAGTGCTGCATGAACATTTTTTATTGGTCACATATGAAGAGAGATGACACACGTGTCTGTGAGAGATGCATTGCTTGTAAGCAATCTAAGTCTACAACTAAACCGCATGGCTTGTATACACCATTACCTATTCCAACGCATCCTTGGATTGATATTTCTATAGATTTTGTGTTAGGATTGCCTAGGTCTAAGTATGGTAGAGATTCTCTTTTTGTGGTTGTTGATCGGTTTTCAAAGATGGCTCATTTTATACCTTGTCATAAAAACCGATGATGCATCTCATGTTGCTGATTTGTTCTTTAGGGAGGTTGTACGTTTGTATGGCATGCCTAGATCGATTGTTTCAGATCGAGATTCTAAATTTCTTAGCTACTTTTGGAAAACATTGTGGAAAAAACTAGGAACATGATTGTTATTTTCTACTACTTGTCATCCACATACTGATGATCAAACCGAGATAGTTAATAGAACTTTAGGGGTATTGTTGCGTGCTATTATTAAAAAAAATATAAAATATTGGGAAGATTGTCTACCACATGTTGAGTTTGCATATAATAGGAGCATACATTCTGCTACTAAATTTACACCATTTGAAGTTGTCTATGGTTTTAATCCGTTAACTCCGTTAGATTTAACCCATTTACCTATTGATGAGCGTGTGGATTTAGATGGAGCAAAGAAAGCCGAATTTGTCAAGGCGTTGCATGAGAAGACGCGCGCAAATATTGAGCGCAAGACTGAGCAATATGCAAGGCAAGCCAACAAAGGGCGTAAAGAAGTGGTGTTTGAACCCGGCGATTAGGTTTGGGTTCATATGCGCAAGGAGCAATTTCCTGAGCAGCGACATTCTAAATTATTACCGCGAGGGGATGGACCATTCATGGTGTTGGAAGGAGTTAACAATAATGCCTATAAGCTTGATCTTCCAGGTAAGTATGACGTTAGTGCTACATTTAATGTTTCTGACTTGACTCTTTTCGATGAAAGTGATGATTTGAGGGCAAATCCTTTGCACAAGGGAGGGAATGATGTGGACATTGAGCCATATCGAGGAGGAGGTGCTAGGGACCCATTATCTATTCCTACTGGTTCGATTACTCGAGCTCAGGCCAAGCAATTCAGGCAAACCGTTGGCATCATGGTTCGTGATCTTTGGCGTGAAGATGACCTTGGATCAAATTTTGAAGAATCTTGCAAATATTGGCGTAATATTTGGCGTGGAGATAACCTTGAATCAAATCTTGAAGAATCTTGGAAATCTTGACGCAATTGATTATCTGGTCATCAAATATTTGACCAAGTCAAAAAAAAAATTATTTTCTTGTTTAGGCATATTCTAGAATATGACGCGTTATATTTTTAGGGCTGGTTTAGGGTTTGTGTGGCGGCTAGAAAGACTATATTAAGGATTTGCTGAATTTCTTTAGGAGATATAGTTTATTTTTAAGAAAAAGAATTGAGAGGTTCTCTTCTACTGTTCTTTTGAGGACTTGACCTTATCAAGATTCTCTTGTGGTGGTCGATTCGACTTATCGAGCGAAATAGCGAATTCTTTCGCTCGTGGCGTCTATAATGTTGGTTGGTTGACACACGTTCGTCAACAGGTCACGTTTATACCGAGATTGCCAATCACAGGTTCGATTGGAGGTCGAGGTTCATAATTCGCACCATCCAAGCCTTCGAAGAACAATCTTTCCGCAACGATTCACATCAAGCTCACCCTCGTAGATCTAGTGAGGTCGGGCCTCACCCATGTCTGGTGAGGCTGGAACCTCGCTAGACCTAGCGAGGTTGACCCCGCAGCCTTTGCCAAGGTTAAGCCTCACCCAACCTTGGCCAAATTCCCCAAGGTCGACAAGGTCCCTTGTTGATGCTACCGACGGCGACCAACCAAAGTCAAGGCCGACAAGGTCCCTCATGGGCCTTGGGGAACTTGGCCATAGCTAGGCGAGGCTCGACCTCGCCAGTTGAGCGTCGGCTAGCCTCTAGCCTCACCTAGGTCAAAGGCGAGCCTCACCAGACATAGGCGTTGCTTGACCTTACCAACAATGATTGGGTGAGGCTCACCCTCATAGATCTGGTGAGGTCAGGCCTCACCCATGTCTGGTGAGACTGGACCCTCGCTAGACCCAGCAAGGTTGCCCCCATAGCCTTTGCCAAGGTTGAGCCTCACCCAACCTTGGCCAAATTCCCCAAGGTCAGCAAGGTCCCTTGCTGATGCTACCTCTGGCTAATCGTTGGCAACAATCGGAAGAAGAAAGTAAAGAGTGAGAGAGAGAGAGAGAGAGAATAAAAAAATAAAAAAAAAATTTATTATTAAGAATTATTCACATTAGCACCAATGGCACCACGTAAAATGGCTGGTATCCATATTAGCACCAACAAGCCACCAACTAACCAAAATTGGTCAGATGAATTGAATTGACGTAAATATAAAAATTTTAGAACTCAATTGGCCAAAAAAAAAAGATTTATGACTAAATTGGAACAATTGCAATAAGTTTATGACTTTTTTAGTAATTTTCCTATTTAAAATGGCATAATAAAGCATCTCTTCAATTAGTTTGTGAGTTGATTATCTATGAAAGAGTTTGAAAAATGTTATATGACATATATCCTAATGACAGAATGAATTATGAAAAGTTATATGTATTGGT
The DNA here is from genome assembly GCA_016097605.1 of Eucalyptus guilfoylei. NCBI lineage: Eukaryota > Viridiplantae > Streptophyta > Magnoliopsida > Myrtales > Myrtaceae > Eucalyptus > Eucalyptus guilfoylei. The sequence continues at coordinate 22,369,922 of CM027865.1, read as the reverse complement.
CTGTGAACATATTAAACGTTTTTGAATTTGGTTAAGAATTGGGAGATAAATTGGTGGTCTTGAGCTCATTGCCACTAGGATCTAAACCTATTGCGGGTTGTGAGTATGCACACGATCTCAAGGCGTCCTATTTGGGTTGAGCCATCAGCTAGTATGAGGGGAGCCTCACTTCAATAGGAGAATAGTAGGTCTTATCACAGGGAATTAAGGATAGCCATATTTTTTACAATGAGCGTTAACTTAGTCAGCGGAAGAACCATTGATTTTATCATGATATTATTGTTTAATTGGATTTTTCATATGTATGAACTTATGTGACTATATGAATATATCTTCAGTCGTTAAGGCATGTGACATATTGGGTCTGGGATAGTGTGTTTTGTTTTGAAATGATTAATACTATACACCATGAATACTCAATTTGTTTAGAAGAGAATTTTACTTCTCATTGAGCATTGGTTTTCTGATGTCATTCATTTTCAATCTTTTTTTCAGACTTTACAACTATTGAATAAGTCGGCCGAGAACGATTTTGATGTGGAACGTTTTTGGACTTTGATTTTCAGTATAGTTTGAGATAATTGTGTATATGATGTACAATTATTTTTGTTGAGTTTAGTCTAGTTAGTCACGGGAGATATAGTTTGGTTATTTGACTTTCCTAGTTATTTGGTGAAATGTATGAGTTCTTTCTTGTGGACTTTGTAATTTTGATCCTACTAACCAGCTTGTCGTTTTATCCAATAAGAATATATATTGAGAACAAGTTTATATCAATCTGTATGAGGATATATGTTTTGAATAAACAGACGACTGTGTCATTTTCTCTATATTTTTATAGTTAGAATGTGACACACTATTATGTTGACACACTGCCATCGTAAAAGTATTATTTCCCAAACAAAGTTTGAACTGTGATACTCAAGCTTATTAGTAATTTTATTTTGAATCATCATGATATTCGATAAGTGGCCAAGTGTTTGGAGCAAATGATTTGAATTAGAGCATGATCTCTTAATTAGAGTAACTAACGGGCCAAGGCCCTCATCCTATATATAGAATCTTACCCTATGTGAGAGAAAAGGATGATTTGTATGATCTTTAGGAGTTAGCCAAACTGAATTTGTTCTATAACTTAGAGAAAATATTAGGCGCCCAAGTGATAGACACATTGACTTTATACTAGTCCATTTAACGGCCAACACGTGTCATTTTTGTGGTCCACCTGTCAGAGCCCCTCTCTCTCTCTCTCTCTCTCTAATGAATGACATACAAGTGTGAACCTAATGTTTCTTGTACCAGGGAGCTTAAAAAGACGAGTAACAAGTACAGAAGCCTCTTCTCCCTCCTCACAACCCTATAATTGAATTCTTTTCTGTTTCTTACCCGTCGTTATTGTTGACCAACATCTGTAACCTTAACAACCCTTGTAATACCTACTAAAGAAGATCTCAACCGGTGAAGGTAGGCTGATAGGGCTTGGGAACAAGGTACAGATCCCGCTTCCTCCTCTGAGTTACGCCCAGCAACTCGCCCATGTCCAGCTCTTCTCTCTTCGTTCCCTCAGGGAGCTCCCAGTCGAAGTGATACAGCAACATCGCGAGGGGAAGCTCCACGTTCACAATCCCGAAGTTCATCCCTGGACACATCCTCCTTCCTGCACCGAATGGTATGTACTCGAAGCTAGTCCCTTTGTAATCGACTGGGCTGTCCTTGAACCTCTCCGGGTAAAAGGCCTCAGGGTTGTCCCAGAACTTGGGGTCTCTGCCGATCGCCCACGCATTCACGACCACTTTGGTCTTGTCCGGGATCTCGCACCCATTTATCTCGAACCTCTCTCTGCATTCCCTGAGCAGCAAGGGAATAGAGGGGCGCATCCTCAGGCACTCTTTTATTACCAGCTTCAGGTACTCTAGTTCAGGCAACCCCGTCTCATCTGCTTTGCCTCTCCTGTCGAAGACCTCTCTCACCTCGGCCTGCGCCTTTTTGAGGATTCTCGGGTTCTTCATCATCTCGGCCAATGCCCAATCAACCTGCGTGGCTGAAGTTTCGCCCCCGGCAACGAAAATGTCCTGCATACACATTTCGTATTCCATTTTTTGTTAGAATAACTCGAATGACAAAGAAAAGATTGCCTCAAACTAATCAATAACATGTTCGAGCATCAAAGTTAGTTTTAATCGTCTCGAAGTTCAGGCTAATTTATTTTGGGCCGTGCTGTCTCGATAGACTTCTTCTCGCACCGATATCATTTCCACACATGAAAGTCCACCCATGTCAAACTTTGACTTTGTTCTGAAGTCAAAATCCAACTGATTTGAAAACCCAAAGCTGCAGTTCATTTTTCTGAGGAAATTGAGCATGATGAAGAACAGAAAAACTTCGTTACCAGTATTATTGCTTTGATGTTGTCAGTGGTCAGGGAAAATTCAGGACCACCAGGATCGGCAAACCTCAAGAGAACATCGATCAAATCATCATGTCTCGTTTCATCATCTCTTCTCTTAGCCCTCTCTTCTCTTTTTTCTCTGATGACGTTGTTCATCATACGGTCTGCTTGCCGATGCAACTTCTCCAATCGTGGCTTCATCCTGCTAATCACATGAAGCCACTTTGACGAGGGAAACGCGTCCCCAACCTCAAAGCCAGCCGCCAATTTATTTGCTTTGGTGACTACTGAGATGAACTCCTCCTGCTCTTTGAATTTCTTCCCGAAAGCTGCAATCGAAGTAGCTCCGTAGTTAGTCGAGAATAGTTTCTGAGTAAGATTGATTGGAGACCCCGCATTAGAAGCAACCCATTTGACGAGATTCAAAGTCTCTTCTTCCCTTATATGCCTAAAAGACTGGACCCTATTGGCACTAAAGAGCTCCAAAGTGCAGATTTTTCTAATTTGCCTCCAGTATTCACCGTAAGGCGCGAATGCAATGCTGGTGGATCCATATGACATTACTTCGGAAGCAAGAAGCGGCGGCCTCATTGCGAAAGTAAGGTCATGGGTCTTCATCACCTCTTTGGCCATCTCGGCCGAAGAAACGATCACGTGAGGAACTTCCCCAAGCTGCAAATGCATCAACGACCCGTATTTCTTGGCCAAGTCCCGCAACGCACGATGAGGCGGTGACCCGAGAAGCTGGTGCAAGTTTCCTATAAGAGGGAGCTTCCTCGGACCGGGAGGAAGTTTGGGAAGCCCTTTCATTTCAGACTTGTCACATAATTTTCGTAAAATGAAGATGAAGATGCAGAAGGAGACTATGCTTGCAAAGGCAAAAACTCGGAATTCCATTTAGGGGAAAGCGTAGGAAAATGATCAGGCTGCCTTCCTGAACAGACTTTGATGATCAATACTTTTATTTATAAACTCTTTTGGAAGGCTGAAAGCTGTTTCTGACACAACAAGCCTATAAAAGTCAAAATTGTCATCTTTGTGCCGACGATGGCAATGAGATAATCACTGATTTGCCGCCAGTGGGATGCATGCATCTGCCGAATGAAATATTATATAATATTGGAAGCACCTTTGGGGCGTGAATTACCTATGATGCTTCCATCATAGGAGAGAATTCAAATAAATAGTTGGAGGTAATAAGATGTTTACTGTTTAAGGTTGAGGGGACCATCTCAAGATCAGCCTGCCAATGTCTCCAAAGAAGAGAAAATGGAAGAACTGCTTTGAATTTTCAAATGAGACGCTTCGTCATCTAAGATTAAAAAGGGAATCGATCCATTGTATCCTACGATCCTAAACATTGGAAGCACCTTTGGTTGCTTGTGTCCAAATCTTTTTAATTTGACTAACTTAATCCTAAATATTTTAATAAATTATCTATTCAATCTATCCAATCAATTTTGGTCAGAAATCACTTACGTAAATGCCATACGTCTTACATAGCGTCACGACACTAACATATGAATTTTTTACTTTTATAAATATTATTTTCTCTTTTTTTCTTTTTTATTTTCTAGATATTCATTGTGCCCGGTCTCCCGGCCTCTATCGAGAGTCACCTGTGCCGAATCTAGCAAGGGTTATACCTTTGTGACCTAACCAAGGTGCGAAAGTGTAGGAAAATGATCAGGCTGCCTTCCTGAACAGACTTTGATGATCAATACTTTTATTTATGAACTCTTTTGGAAGGCTGAAAGTTGTTTCTGATACAACAAGCCTATAAAAGTCAAAATTGTCATCTTTGTGCCGACGATGGCAATGAGATAATCACTGATTTGCCGCCAGTGGGATGCAAGCATCTGCCGAATGAAATATTATATAATATTGGAAGCACCTTTGGGGCGTGAATTACCTATGATGCTTCCATCATAGGAGAGAATTCAAATAAATAGTTGGACGTAATAAGATGTTTACTGTCTAAGGTTGAGGGGACCATCTCAAGATCAGCCTGCCAATATCTCCAAAGAAGAGAAAATGGAAGAACTGCTTTGAATTTTCAAATGAGACGCTTCGTCATCTAAGGTTAAAAAGGGAATCGATCCATTGTATTCTACGATCCTAAACATTGGAAGCACCTTTGGTTGCTTGTGTCCAAATCTTTTTAATTTGACTAACTTAATCCTAAATATTTTAATAAATTATCTATTCAATCTATCCAATCAATTTTGGTCAGAAATCACTGACGTAAATGCCATACATCTTACATAGCGCCACGACACTAACATAAACAAATTTTTAAAATTTTAAAAATTGTATGAATTTTTTACTTTTATAAATATTATTTTCTCTTTTTTTTCATTTTTATTTTCTAGATTTTCATTGTGTCCAGTCTCCCGGCCTCTATCGAGAGTCACCTGTGCCGAATCTAGCAAGGGTTAGACCTTTGTGACCTATGCAAGGTGCGACCTCGCTGGATCCGATAAGGTTGAGCCTTGCACATGGCCAGGGAGGCTTGACCCTCGCCGGAGCCTTGCTAGCCCAACCCTAGCGGGGCTAAGCTTGCCTAGCAACGGTAAGGCTCGGTCGGCAAGGGTTGTTAGTGACCTTGCGGGCCATAATGAAAAAATAGAAAATACAAAAAAATACAAAAAAAAAAAGGAGAGCATGAAACTCTTACAAGGACATTAATAACCACTTCCACACTTCCTCGGGAATTAGTTCTCCAACGCCCTTGACCGTTGGATCATCAGTCGTCCAATCACATCCGTCCATTTAAACTTCACACATTCAACTCTTCACCCAGGCGCCCTACTATTGCAAACCGGCACCCTAGAAGGACGAGAAAGTTTTTTTTTTTGGGTAAAGAGGACGAGAAAGTTGTGGATGCTAGAAATCCCCAAATATTACGATAAGAAATCCAGAATGTGAAAAACAGGACAAGAAAGTCGTGGAGATCGTGCTTATAAACTACATAAATCTGATGATAGTAAAATTACTTAACGATTGTTTTTAGTTGACAGAAAGCAACAAAGTAAGCATCAATTGATAAAACAAATTGAGGCACCCACAACTTCATTGTAAAATTATTCCTCCTTTAGTATCAACGTCCCACGGCTGCATCAAGAATAATAATTTTTCCCTCTCATTTGAGCAATTTAGATAGGATAACAAAGTTGACTAAGTGAGAGCGATAGAGATAGGGGTGTGCATGGTCCGGTCGGGCGGTTCCCGACCTAGAACCGGGAACCGCCCGCTAAGGACCGGTTCTGAAAAATTGGAACCGGGATCCACCCGTTTGTTGCATGGTGGATCCATGAAACCAGTTCATCTTCGTATCGACAAACCTCTTTCACTTGCTTTGCGGAACAAATTCAGCATTATGAAGCAACAAACCCCATGAATTTAGCAGGGAAAGAAAACGCATTTCGCACCCACGAATCGGAAACATAAAGTTGACGTTGCGGGCACATACACTGACTCATAAAATTACACCCAGCTAAAACTTCTATCCATCAAACAAGTTAGCTGCATAAAAAATTCCCAACCATATCTCACATGGTACAAAGATATCTTCTTAACTCACAAACTTACAATTACACAACTTCCCGAACTCAAACGAAGAACTTGGCAAAAACCCAGCTAAATACCACATTCAAAGATCACCGAAATAGACAAATCAATGCTACATATCGAGAATTAACAGATGGACCGAATCCGGGTACTGAATCGTTCTGGTGGTGCATTCGCTTTCGACAATCGCGTCCAACTACAAACAAGGGAATTGGCAACATCTCCTGGCACGCGCGACAGCAGAGCACGACTAAATTCACGCTCTCGATGCGACGAGAAACCGAGTAACAAGAAAAAGAAAAAAAGAAAGACAAACGGGAGGGCTCGGAGACTCACGGGTCGTGGCGTATTCCTCGAGAGGGATGGCCTTCCGGTTGCGCCTCTCCCTGGCCTCCGACTACCGCGGCAGCGAAGAGATCAAGACTGTGAGCCTCCGCAAAGCACCGCGAGTTGGAGGCGTGAGCTGCTTCGCGACATCCGGTGGTCGGTTCGAGGCGGCTGCTGGACGAAGAAGACGACCGTCGAGGGCGGTCAGTTTGCGGAAGCTCCGGACTGAAAGAACACTTCAATAAGAGACAGAGAGAGAGAGACGGGAGCTGAGAGACAGGGTGCTATCTAGGGTTTGTTTTAGTAATTTTTTTTTATATTAAAAATTAATCGGTCCGGTCCAGTGGGCGGGCGGGCGGATCCGCCCATGGAACCGGGAACCGGACCGGTACCCACCGGTTCCCATAAATTGGAACCGGGAACCGAACCGGTTCGCTCAAGAACCGCCGGTTCCAGGCGGTTCCAGTCCGGTCCGGGCGATTCCCGGGTATTTTGCACACCCCTAGATAGAGATGACAAGCGACCGAGACAAACGGTGGTGTGATGATGAGCAAGTATTGAATATGATCGGAGCCCCATTTACTTCATTGTGTGCGACATCATTTTTGGGCATGGAGATGGTGCGGCATTGTTTGTGCCCTACCATCCACGTTGGACAGAGGGACGCCATTTTGCATGTCTACATGAACTGGATTTTTAAAAAAAATATGCCAGCGCAAATTATTTTTTAATTATAATCGCCACGTAATCTTTTTTGTTAGAATTTCTCACCGGAAGCACTTAAATAATCATTTTTTCTCCAATTTGACACTTAACTGAGCTAACAAAAACTTTTGACACTAAAGTGAATACTGTACGAAACTTTTGACAATCCTAATGTCTTTATGCCGATTGAGTTCCCTTGATCTGCTTTTCCATCAAGTTCTGAACGTAAAAAGGTCCAAATGAATAGTGCCCTTTTAAAATTCTATTTTATTTGCAGGGCACAGGCCAATACAACCAGGATAGAAAAGCGAAGCAAAAGAAAGTAAAAAGAACAAATTTGAAAATGGCATAATGAGAAGTGCGCTTCGCTTAGCATCATAAAGTGAGTGTCTTTAGTCGGGGAAAAAAAGAGCAATCTAGTTTTTTTATTCCCGTTTCACTGAAAACAAAATAATGGTGGAAACTCTCACGATCCAGTTCGGACATACAGAGAATTCTGCAGAAACTTAAAACAGATACCAAATGAAAACATCAAAATCCACGAAAAGATCATGGCAACTTTACAAATTTTTAGAGTCAGAAAACATGAAACTCTTGCAAGGACATGAATAACTACTTCCACTATCCCTAGGGGATTAGTTCACCAATGCCCTCGACCGTTGGATGATCAATATTCCAATCACATCCGTCCATTTCAACTTCACATGGTCAATTCCTCACCCAGGCCCGTTGCAAGCTGGTCACCCTAGATCAAATCCTCGGCGGATGATAAAATGATACGGTAAGAAATTTAGAATGTGAAAAAGAGGCCAAAAAAATTGTGGAAATCCGGCTTATAAATTACATAAATCTAATAATAATAACAAACCCCCACCCACAAAAAGGGAAAGTATTTATCCGGAGTTAGACCCATCCTTAATTAGAACGGATCATTCACAATGACTGATCATGCGAATTTCGCAAAATCATACAAAATAATTGTTATGGAAAAATATTATCCAGAAGAAGGGGAGAGAACAAGTGGAGAGGCTCAAAATTAATAGCAGAAGAGACGGGAAGCTCATGATACTAGCATTTGCGATGACCCACCATCGGTTGAATTTAAAGGGCAGAATAAAGAGAAATCTCTTTTTTGGACCATTGCTGGCCATTCGTCATCGTCCCCGCCTTCAACGGTATGGGTACCCAAATCGAGTTTGGACCTCAACATCAGATTTTCAACTGAACAAAAAGCCCAACACACGGAAGCAATTGATATGTTAACCTGAAAATGAAGCTAGCCATGACCATGTACTGCGGCGATGCGAAGGGCACACTCACAATTCAGCAAATGCTTTTTCTGCATCTTCATCAAATGATGACCTCTCAAAACTGACATTTTCTTTCTCTATTTGCGGATTTTATGTTAATAAGAGATCTGAACTCCGAAGTCACTCTTTACCAGTCAATTTGCTAGCTCCTCCAAGCCAAGAACCCTATCTTGATTGGCAGCTTATGCAAGAGCCTCAACATTAGGACCTATTGTCTGCGGTGATACTTTGGATGTACATTATCTCGTTGACCATGCTTGTGTCATGGGCCGATCCAAATGGGATCATGACCGTGTAGCGACTCAGGCACTTTTGGATCGCCTAAGCCAAGTCTTGCTCGATCGATCGCACACTCGCTCGCTTTATCCGGATTGTAGAGAGAGAAAGTTTCTAGAGAGAGAAACTCTGGAAAGAAATGAGCATTTATATTGTTGAAATGTTTGGATGGATACAAATGAGGGGAGGATGCCTCTTCTTATACTAGAGGCCTCAGATTATATCCATTGATCGAGAATTTAGCCGGTGGACGAGATCGCACCGCCAAACCTACCAACTACCGACATTAATGACAGGAGAGTTCTAGAATTTGGCGTAATGACTGTATCGCCCACCCTTGGAAAGTTCTGGAAGAAGTCTTGTTAGGAATCCTAACGATCGCAGAAGGTCCTCTGCAGCAAGGCATGGCCCTTTAATTACAGAAACCTCTTGGCCATGACATTCTCCCCCACTCATTAGAGCGATGCCCTCGTCGCTCACAGCTCGAAGGGCGGCCTTCTTGGCACAAGCATGGGCTCTTCTCTTTTGGTTTTGCTTGGTTTGGACGCTCACAAACGATGGACCACACCCTTCCATTTTCAGCTTGGGCATAGCACATAGCTCCAACTTCGACTCGAGCATGGCACACGATGAGTACTCAACCTCAGGGAAGAGCACTTGGATCGGCATGGCGTGAGTTGGAGTAGGATCCAACTCTTCATTCGGCTTCTCCATGGTTGGCGGCTTGCTCATGTGCTTCTTGGCCTTCAAGCTCTTGTCAAGGCGTCGGATCATCGCGATGGTCTTGGTGTCAATCACCCCTTTCGTCATGGGGATCATCATCGGGCATTTCAAATCAAGGATCATAATGCACTTGGTCCTCATGTTGATCATGGACCTCACGCTATGTAAGAATTGCATTCCTAGAATGTGATCATAATCATTGAGAATAATTACCTCAAATGCCAGCTTGCCCTTCCATCCGCCGATTTGGACGTCCACGTCTAGAGTTGACCCTACGCCATCGAGGCCATTCGAGTTGATGGTCTTGAAGGACTTCTCAGTTGGCTCTACGCGAAGTTTCAAGGCTTTCGCCACTTCATTCGACATGAACATGTTCGAGGCTCCAGTGTCAACCAAGGCGTATAGCGCTCGGCCGCACACTTCGACCTCCATGAAGAACATGTCCGTGTTCGGGGCAGCTTCCTTTTCTTTGGATGGCGATCGAGCTTGGACGGTGTTGATAATCTTCATGCCTCCAAGTCGGATTTGCCGATTCTCTTCTTTGGGCTCCTCCTCCTCTTCTTCGATGGCAAGGAGCGTTGATCCTACCCTTCTTTGGGCACTTTTGGGTCCAATGCGGATCTTTGCAAATGTAGCAAGGAGAAGGCGAGAGTTGATCGAACTTACTTTTCGTGTAGTCCATTGGTGGTCGACCCTTTTGGAAGGACGGCTTGGAAATTCCTTCTCCCCACGTCTTGACTCAGCCGCTTTGATCTTTCGGCGCATGGGGAGCGTCTCCAACTTCGTCATCGAAGGATCGATCTAACCTCTAATCCCTTACTCGGTTCTTTGGCTCAGTTCGGCCACTGTTAGCGCTCTCGCGAGACTTTGCACATCCCGTCGCTTGAGCTTGAGTTGTGCCCACGGCTTCAGTCCATCCATGAACGCTCCGAGAGCCTCCTCCTCTCCTAGGTTGCAGATTTGGAGTTTGAGCTCCATAAACTCCTTCACGTACTCTCGGATCATGCCCCTTTGTCCGAGGCGATGGAGCTTGCTACGGGCTTCTTGCTGAGCAAACTCGGGGAAGAAATAATCTTGGAACTCCCTCACGAAGTCATCCCATGTGTCCACGGGATCGGTGTCGCGCTTGGTCTCATCGCACCTATTGCACCACCAAAGCATTGCAGTATCAGTAAGGAACATCAAAGCAGTTCTTACCTTGATCGACTCGTCTTGGATGTTGACAGCACCAAAGTATTGCTCCATGCTCCACACGAAGTTATCCACCTCCTTAGCGGATCGGTCGCCTTTGAACTCTTTGGATTTCGGTACCTCAAGCTTGGGCATCGCTTGTGTAGGCATCGACCCATTGGCGATGCTCAATTTGCATAGGGCGAGCTCAGTCTTGAGCTCTTGGATTTCTGTCTTCATGGCTTCGACCTCATCCCTACGAGGGCTTTCTTCCTCGATCACTTGGATGTGCTCCTTCAATACATCGATCGATGATTCGAGGACTTCGTCCCTAATGTGCAATGGGGCTGTAGCTTTGTTGATGCCGGTCGTGAAGTCTTCACGGAGCAAGGTCTCAACCTCCATGATGCGGTCTCTCACATCATCAAGTCCTTCCATGAACTCGACCATGGCGCTCCGAACCTTCGTGCGCTTCTCATCCAACGCAGCTACAGCATCCATCGAGGCTTCTCTTTTCTTTGTTTGGCCGCGAGTCTCCTTGACTTGAACGGCCTCTCCATCTATGACAGCTTCTTGGCTCGAGATTTTCTCGAACAGTTGGTGCTCCTCAATCTCTCGAAACAGATCCCCCCTTTGCTCTGATACCACTTGTCACAAGCTAATCGATTGGGATCGTGACTGTGTGGGAACTCAGGCACTTTTGGATTGCCTAAGCCAAACCTTACTCGATTGATCGCACACTCGCTCGCTTTATCCGAATCGTAGAGAGAGAAAATTTCTAGAGAAAGAAGCTCTGGAAATAAATGAGCCTTTATATTGCTGAAATATTTGAATGGATACAAATGAGGAGGAGGGCACCCCTTCTTATACTAGAGGCCCTCAAATTACATCTATTGATCGAGAATTCAACCAGTGGACGAGATCGCACCACCAAACCTCCGACATTAATGACAGGAGAGTTCTAGAATTTGGCGTAATGACCGTATCGCCCGCCCTTGGAAAGTTCTGGAAGAAGTCTTGTCGGGAATCCTAGCGATCGTAGGAGGTCCTCTACGGCAAAGCATGGCCCTTTAGTTGCAGAAACCTCTTGGCCGTGACACTTGAGTAGTCTATGGGAGTCACTGAGACCACCATCAAATTATGATATACACATCTGAAACAATGTCTATACATAGTTACTCCAAAAAGCATTTGGAATGCTCAAGTTTTGAAAAGTACCTTGTCAATAACGTTGACAGGCACAGTGATGGGTCATTAGCTCCTAATACAGTGCAAGATGCTCTAATTAATGGCCAGTGAAAACTCGTCATCTTTCTGTGAAAACTAGCTTTTATACCCTTTTCATGTGCAGCCTCTCTTTAATAAGCCAGACCTATCAAATTATTCTTCTAAGTTCATACTTCTAGTATTGTAAGTGACAAATATTTGTTAATGTCTTCTTTTGTGGCCTGGCTCAATCATTGAGCAAGACATGCTTCTTCAAGTTGCTGAAGCAGCATAAGGGGCTGCATGGTAACATTTCTGTTCTTTTTGTGTTCCAGGGAACAGAAATAAAAAAAAGTGTTTCTGTTCCGGGGAACAATTTTTGACCAGAAAAATGCGTTTGGTAAATTTGTTCCGGGAATAAAAAATGAATAGAAACACGTTTGGTGAATTTTATTCTTTTTTTGTTTCTTTTAATTTTTTAATAATTTTATTTTATTTTTCATTTTTTTCTTTATTTTTTATTTTTTCTTCTTTCGGCCGGTCACCGGCCTCCGGCGACTCGGCCGACGGGACCAACCCGAGCCTCGCCCGGCCACGGCGAGCTCGCCGGCCCTCGCCGGATCTGGCGAGCCCGAGCTCGCCAGCGCCCGCGAGGCCGAGCCTCGGCCCGGGAGCCGGCGACGCTCGGCCTCGCCGGATCCGGGCGAGGCCGAGCTCGCCCGCGAAGGCGAGGCTCGGCCTCGCCGGATCTGGGCGAGCCCGAGCTCGCCACGGGCCGGGCGAGCTCGCCCGCCGGCGAGGCCGAGCCTCGCCATGGCCGGGCGAGCTCGAGCTCGCCCGGATCCGGCGAGGCCGAGCCTCGGCGGGGCCGGCGACGCCGGCCTCGCCGGATCCGGGCGAGGCCGAGCTCGCCCGGCCAAGGCGAGGCTCGGCCTCGCCGGCGCGGCCGAGGCTCGGCCTCTCCGGGGCCGGCGACGCTCCGGCGAGGTCGCCGACCCTCGACGGCGTCGCCGGCCCTCGACGGCGGTCGCCGGCCATGGCCGAGGCCGGTGACCGGCCAAAAAAAAAAGAAAAAAAGAAGAAGAAAAGAAGAAGAAAAGAGAAGAGAGGAAGAAGAAGCGTTTCTTCAAAATCGTTTTAACAAGAAACAGCTTTTTTTTATTTCTCATTTCTGTTCTTTTTGTGTTCCGGGAACAAAAAAACAAAAAAAGAACAGAAACGCAACCAAACGCGTTTCTGTTCCTTTTTTGTTCCCAGGAACAAAAAAACAAAAAAAGTGTTCAAAAACAGAAACGAGGAATAAAAACATGCAGGCCCTAAGTCGATCTAAAGAACAAAAACAAAAGCTGCCGAAGCAGCAATATATGGCCATCAGGCAAAAATCATGCCGTCTGTAACAATTAGCGACGGGGCATTCAGAAAAACCAAACTTGAGGTGTCTTATTTACCAAAGTTTCTGTGGAAATAATAAATTTGAAGACATCAGACTGTCAAATTACTATCTTTTTTCCCTCTTTCAAAGGAACTTATCCTTAGAATTAGCACACCAGCCCGGAAAAATTGCTGATCTTCGACAATGAAGCACCTCAAGATTATCACAATGATCATATGCAAAAGAATGTGCATATTATTTAATCTCATAAATTCATTGCAACTATATTGACGACGGAATGCTAAACCACTCTGCTCTCAAGTCTAATTCTATATTAAATTGGTAGCTCTTATTCTTATGCATAAGCTGAATGCCAACCTCGTCAACTTACTAACAATTGGCATTCTAAAAATCGCAGATAGATGGATGAAGCTTTAATAAGTTGGAAGAAGGGTTAAAGCCATTAAAAATCCCAATTCGGTATCTCATGATACATTTATCTCAAACTAGTTTGTCTCACCAAAAAAAAAAAAAAAAAAGTACCCTCGTGACATCCCAAACTTTCACAAAAAATCCCAAACCAATGCTCCTAATCCAAATCTACCAAACACAACATATCCCAAATTGTTAACGGAGGGTAGATTTGGCGTACATGTGAATAAAATGAAAATTAGTTTGGAATATATGAGTAAAGGGGTACCGGTGTGGGATTTTTAATGAGACGAAAATTAATTTAGAGTAAATGAGTCATGAGGGTAACAGTTCAAGATTTTTAATAGATTTTGCCCTTGGAAGAAACACCACCACATTCCAGATGTATGTATATACTACGTAAAAATCAAGAGCCGTTATTCTCATTCCATATTAGTTTTATTTATTTCTGTAAACACTTTTACCCACCACTAGTTTCATACTGACTGATGCTTCTAATGCTCTGCCTATTTTGGTCTTGCAGTTTTCCAATAGGAAACAAGTCAGCTCAGACTACTCAGGCTGTAAATAAAACTGTATTGTCTTGGTTGTTACATCTCTCCTTAGAAATCACATCATCGATATCGCTTCCTTTTCAATTCAGCAAGAGTAGGTACCGAATCGCGTTCCTAGAATCTAAATATACCCAAATTCCAGGTAAAACAGACAGATGAGTGTACAAAAATTATCCGGCAGTAGAAAGTAGAAAGTAGAAAGTGGAATATCATCAACATGACAGATTCTCAATCACCCCGACATGGTGCTCTTGCTGATACTGGAGGCCCGTGTTAAAATCTCCACTTCTCACAAGCTGAACATCTCTCTAACTCGACACTGTTATCCAACGTGCAAAATTTACAGGGCCAGGACTTGAACTTGGAGCCCTCATCCTTGAGCCTTTCTGAACCACGAAGTTTACAGATTGGAGCAAGTGGCTGCATGACGCCATGACAAATAACGCTAAATGCACTCGTTATACAAGAGTTATAGCAGGAACGCAGCAAAAGAGAGAGCTTTGCCATGAATCTGGTTGATGCGACGAAAAGGAAGCAATGCCAGTCACACCTCAAAGAAACTTTATCGACTGTATAATGTAGAAAAGTTATAAGAATTTATGTCACGGTGCAAAAAAGTTTTAGAGCCTTGATTTACATTTTAGATTCACACCCAATTCACATTTTCATGTGTAGCCAAATCTTCAGGTGAACCAACAAGGAAACCAGCTTGTAAAGCAACATCCTTTTAACACATCTAGCAACTACGAGTAGCTCAGTTGCAAGTTCAGTACTAAGTACACCAAAAGATGAACGAGGAAAAGACAAGTGGAATCTAACAAACAAGAAAATAAATTGAGATTGATCAATCTAACAAACAAGAAAAACTTAGAATGAGAAAACTTGCAGAAGTGAAAACATTGGAAGTATCAAAACAACATGGAACCGTTTATCTAATCAATCAACCATTGATATTCATTTATGAATCATTATACTCACAGGATTTAATAAGGTGCATATTCCACATGCCCACATAAGGAGCTCAATTGAAGAAGGACGTTTAGCAGTGCCCTTAAGCCCGGTTGAGGAGTCAAATTTGATGGCATGCCAGATGAAGATTCCCCCTAATGACATTTGAATTTAGAATCGAATACAATCACTGATTCAAATTGTCTTCTCTGATGTGCACAGCTGAGATCATCTGCTGCCCTGCATGTCCCCATCATTCCCTGCTGAATCCACGTAATGCTGATCCACATCACTGCTGGATGATTGTGGCTGAAGCTTCATTCAATTCACGAATTCTTTTCCGAGAGATCAAATCCAAAGCACTTCCTGCCTTATCATGCCTCGATTTTGAGGGGGTTTTGATCTCATTCTCAATATTTTGCAGAATATCAGGGTTACTTTCTTTATCCCCACCATCTTCGAATCAAGAACCACACCAGATGTCATGCTGCAGTCTCCTCTCTGCAGCCATCACAGCAGCTTGTGCTGGACTAAGTACTAAGATGCTACTATCGCTGCCAAGACGACTCGGTCCAGATGGTAGGAGAGAACCCAAATCCGATCCCTTCTCTGCAGCAGCCAGAGCAGTTTTCCGCACTGAAATAGATAGCTCTTTAGAGAAACCGCCAAGACGCCTCCTGGGAAGATTGAAAACCTGGCCAGAGCCAGTCATTCTCTTGGCCATCAACTCCTTGTACTCCTGTCGTTGACATCACGACGCATATAAAGTAAACTAGACTACAATTTAGAGCATTGTGACCGTGGCGCAATGCCTAAACCACCATCCACATTTCGAAAATTAGTGCATCTATCCTAAAGACCCAAATAGAGATGACTAGAAAGGACACTGAGACTTTTCTAACCACCGACCTTTCTAAGTTCATCCCAGAGCTTGTAGAACTTGGCATCGCATCGTGGCAGAGGTCGTGAAGCATCATGTCCACGACTTGATCATAAGGATAGATATAATAGGCTCTAATCAGGCTGCGAAGCCTCAGCTTCACATGCACGCCATGACCCACATTCGAACCCAGAAGACGCGCATTCATTGGACTGCAATTACCACCATTGATTCATCATATGAATCATCCCTCCTATAAATAAATAAATAAATAAGAGATTCAGAATTACACGCGCACATGCACGGATTACCAACCCAATCCGGGACTACCCGAAACACTTTCCCCATCGGGAACCAGTGCACGCGCAGATGTGATTGAGCTCGTGCGTCAACCAAAGGGCATTCGTCCAATAAAAAAACAAAAACGAGGGTCATGCTTTTTGGCATTTTAAAGCATCAAAACACTATCGGGGCTTGCAAGATGAAACCGGAACGGGAGCAGCAAGATCTTACCGGAACTTTGAGAGAGCTTGACCCTTCACCGGCGCTTGCGCACGGTGGGTTGAACTTGATGGGCAATCCGCTCGAGGATCTTCCGCGGGCTTCCTCTTCAGGGCCTTAATTTCACATACACTGTTGAGATCACCCTGTGGTTCATCTCCTTCTTGTGGTCTCAGGAGAAAAAGCACTAACTTCTGCGAACTACCTCATTGTGGATGCGGGTTTTTTTTTTTTTTTCTTCTCTGAAGCAGCCATGGCACGACCTCGCGAAGGTTGAAACGTTGGAAGCGATTGATTTGGCGCGATGGCGAGCTTGGTTTCGTCTTCGAGTTTGGGGGGTGTTTGGAAGCGGGGATAGTGCTGGCAATGAAGACACAAAATTCTCGTTGGGCTTCTGTCTTCCATCTTTGGGGCCACCTTCCAAAAATTATGTCTAAAAAAAGTGTGTTTGTTGGTAAGAAAAAAAAAAGGTTTGGCAAATTAGTTTTTTGAACTTTCACTTAAAATCAGTCGACAGAATTCCACCTGTGGTTCAAAAAGTACACATGATTAGAATTAGGAAAATGAGTTCACTAACTTGAAAATGTGATAATTTTTTCTTGAAAACTGATTTTTTGAAGAGCATTTTACTTTGAAAAAATTCCAAAAAAACACTTAAAGTGCCATTATTTTCTCAAATAAGGATCCGCAACGAATCTTTTTTCAAACAATAACCTGAAGTGGTTGTAAATGTTTCAAATAAGGGTCTCAAGTGGTCATGATTATTTCAAATAAATGTCTTACCTCGCCGATCACGAGCCAACTAAATTTTCCAATCGATGAAAGGTGTTTTTGTCCAAATTTTCTTTTCTTTTTTTCTCTTTTCTTCATTTTTTTTCCAACGTCAGTTGGCGAGTGTTGGCAAAGGCCAGCGAGGGTCGCATTTCGCAATCCTCACCAGTCGCTAACAACGGCTGGTGAGGGGCTATAAGCACTTGTCGGTAGCAAGTGAGGGTCGGCAAGCTCTCGTCGGCCACAAGCAAGGCCACCCTTGCCAAATCGAGCAAGGGTTGACCTCACTTGGGGCTAGCGAGGGCTTGCAGGCATTCGTCGGCCCTTACCAACAGCCGGCGAGGCCCAACCTCATTGTCGTGCAGCCTCCTCCACGGTGAGGGTCACCTCGCCCAAGTGAGGGCATCCCTCAAATATGGCTAACGAGGGTGGCCCTCGCCGAATTGGGCAAGGGTGACCCTCGCCTAGCCTTCTACATGCACCACTAATGGCTGGCCGGCCATCGATGAAGAAAGAAGAAGAGCTAGAAAAAAGGAAGAAAAAATTTATAAAAAAAAAAAAGGACAAATGACAAAAATGCCCTTGATTGCCAAAAAGTCAAGTCATTATTTAAAACGGACATAGCCACTTCATGTCTTTATTGAAAATAAACATAACCACTTTGTGTTGGGGAGAACCCGAGGACAACAATTCACCACAAGTCAAACGCAATCCATGATCAATTTCTCCCTCGAAACTAAATCAACTGAAATACTCTTAACCCCCTACAACAATCAACAATATATAACCTCACAATATACATATATAATGCTGAAATGATAAGTTGACAAAGTAAATAATGACACCAAAAATTTAACGTGGACAACCCGATGCGAGAAAAACCACGAACCACCCAAAACATCCACTAATCACCAAGAATAATAGAATATACAAAGTATTTTTCTCTAGTCACACACTAGAGGCATAACATCAACATTATAATCCAATTTCATCACCACATAGGTGGATAAATAAATTCAAAGTGAGAAAACCCTAACCACAATGGGAGAATTAGGAGGCAGCTCTCGACGAACGAAAACCATCAACTCGTAGCCCTCGGTCTTACAAACAACATATTCAAATTTGAGCCAACTCCGTCAACGTTTAGCCTTCGAATTGAGACTGCTAAATTGCAGCCCTCGCTTTTCCTCTTCTTCTCTTCTCTTCTGTTGCAGTAGTTTTGTTTTTTTTTTTTTAGTTTGTCTCTCACCTCCTTACTTTGGGCACACACACTTACGTAGGAAGCCACCACTTTCTTTTCAACTTCTCTCCTTTTTTTTAATGCTAGCTGGGCCTTACATGAAGGTGGACCAAGCCAACAAATCTCCCCCTCCACCTCATGTGGGAAGGTCCGGCATACCCGCTTTACTTCTACAAGCATCAAGCTTCATCACGGGCAACGCCTTAATCATCATGTCGAATATATTGTTGTCCGTGTGGACTTTCTCAAATAGGAAGAGCTTCTCTTCTAACTTCTCTCGGATCCAATGATACTTCACATCAACATACTTCGATCTTGAATGCAACACTGGATTTTTGCTAAGATAAATACCACTCATACTATCACAATATAAAATAAACTTTCCTTGCTTCAAGCTCAACTCTTGTAGGATTTTTTGCATTCACAAAAATTCTTTACCTCCTTTAATAATAGCGATGTACTCCAATTTAATTGTAGACAAAGTAATACATTTTTGTAATTTCGATTGCCATGAAACACCTCCCCCTACAAAGATCATTATATAACTCAATGTGGATTTCTGAGAATCAACATCAACGGCATAGTCCGCATCCGAGTAGCCACTCAACTTGGGATTCGCATTTAAATAACACAAGCAAAGTGTAGAAGTGTCTCTAAGATATCTCAAAATCCATTTAACAGCGGTCCAATGCTCCTTACCTTGATTAGAGAGAAATCTACTTACAATACCAACTGCATGAGCAATACCAAGTCTTGTACAAATCATGGCATACATCAAACTACCCACAACCAATGCATAAGGAATTTTCATCATCTCTACCTTCTCTTTCTCACTTGAAAGACCCTCATTACTACTCAACTTGAAATGGCCTACAAGTGGAGTACTCACCGGTTTACATGTACTCACGTTAAATCTTTCAAGCACCTTTTCAATTTACCTCTCTTGAGATAACCATAATTTCTTTTTTTTCCTATCATGAGTAATTCTCATGCCTAAGATTTGCTTGGCCGAGCCTAGATCCTTCATTGTAAAAGCTTTACTCAACTCATTTTTCAAGCTTTTGATTTTCTTAGCATCATGTCCTACAATCAACATATCATCCACATAAAGTAAGAGAATAAGAAAATCATTTTCTGAGAATCTTTTCATTAATACACAAAAATCGGAGTTTGTCTTACTATGTCATTGTTCTTCCATGAATGATTCAAACTTCATATACTATTGCATTGCCGCTTGCTTGAGACCATATAAGCTTTTCCTCAATCTACATACAAGGTGCTCATTGCCTTCAACTTCAAAACCCGTCGGTTGCTCCATATATATTTCTTCTTCTAGATCTCCATGAAGAAAAGCCGTCTTTATATCAAGTTGTTCAATTTCTAAATTCAAACTAGCGGTCACCCCTAGAACAACTTGAATAAAAGACATCTTTACAACAGATGAAAAAATCTCTTCATAGTCTATGCACTTCTTTTGATGAAAGCCCTTCATAACAAGCGTTGTAAACTATTTTCTTCTGTTTTCAATTTGTACACCCACTTATTTGTGAGTATTCTCTTATCCTTAGATAACCTCACCAATTCAAATGTCTGGTTCTCATGCAAGGATTTAAGCTCTCTTGCACGGCTTCATGTCACTCATTCTTGCGTTCACATGACATAGCATCTTCATAAGTTTCTAGTTCTCCTGCATCAGTGAGTAAAACATACTCATGTGGCAGATATTTTTTTGAAGGCCTATGCTCTCTTTCAAATCTTCTAACTTGAGATAAGATAGGTTGCTATTGCTCAGCTTTTCACCCATCTCAGCTGAAGAATCAACATTATGTGAGGATTCACCATTTTCATGATTTCCATGCACTTCTTTCCCATAATTTCTATCAATGGTAAAAGGATTTGGGCTGATTACTCAATGTTGAGCCATATTCTTTGGTCTCTTTGCCTTGTCGATGTCTTCAATAGTTTGATACTTACAAAACACCACATCTCAGCTTCTAATGATTTTCTTTGCAACTGGATCCCATAATCTATAGCCAAACTCTTCATGTGCATAACCCAAGAAGACACACTATTTAAACTTGTCGTTAAGTTTGGATCTTTCATCTCTTGCAACATGAACAAATGCTCAACAACTAAATACTTTTATATGGTTGTAGGAAATATCTTTGCCACTCCAAACTCATTGTGGAACATCCCCCTTAAGAAGAACCGATGAAGAAAGATTTATCAAGTCTACTGTCGTTCTCATCGCTTCACCCCAAAATGGCTTAGGCAACCTCGCATGAGAGAGCATACACCGAATCCAATCATTTATTATTCAGTTCATTCTCTTCGCTACTCCATTTTGTTGTGGTGTCTTTGGAATAGTCTTCTCAAGCTTGATACCATAGTCCCTGCAATAATGTTCAAACGGGCATCTATATTCACCACCGTTGTCAGCTCGAACACATTTAAGTTCCTTCCCGATTTCTCTTTCCACGTTGATAAGAAATTGCTTGAAAACCACAAGCACCCGATCTTTAGATTTCAAAGCAATAACCCACACTTTTCTAGAACAGTCATCAATAAATGTCACAAAATATAATGCACCTCCAAGGGTTCTAGCATCCATGCAACAAATATCAATGTGAACTAAATCAAGTACATTTAATTTTGTATGAGGAGATGAATTATGAAATGAAAATCTATGTTACTTACCTATAAGGCAATGAGTGCATCCCTTTAGATTTTTCTCCTTCAAAGGTAGAAGATCCTTTCCAACAAGAGTTTCAAGCCCTTTCTCGCTAAGATGACCCAATCTCATATGCCATAAATCAACTGAGGAATCCTCCATTGCATTTACATCCTCTTTAATCAAGCCAGCTTGCATGGTGTAGAGAGAATCTGTATTCTTACCATTTGCCACTACCATGGAACCTTTAGTCAACTTCCATTTGCCATCAAAGAAGGAATTGCAATAACCATCATCATCTAAGGCACCCGTGGAGATCAAGTGAAGTCAAATATCCAAAACGTGTCTCACATTTTTCAAAAGAAAATTACATCCGATATCAGTTTCCAAATAAACATCTCCCATGCCAATAACTTTGGAAACACCACTATTTCCAATCCTAATACAACCAAAGTCGTTGCCGTGATAAGAAGCAAAGTAGTCATGTCGTGAGGTGACATGAAAAGAAGCCGCGGAATCAACAACCCACGTAGAGTCTTGACATGTAAAATTAACACATCTGTCGTTACATACGGACACAATATCGCCATCGGATGCAATCGCCATCATAACTCGTTTCTCTTCTTTCTTTCGATCTCAATTTCTATCAAGGGGTTTATCTCTCTTTGACAACCATCACTCTTTTACATAATGTCTCATCTTGCTGCAATTATAACACTTCACACTCCTCCTCAATCTTGATTTCAACCTTCCTCTTGACTTGCCTCGGGTATCATTTCTTTGAAACCTTCTTGATTGACTTCTTGCACTATTTTCTATAACAAGAGCATCCTATGTAGAAGCATAATTCAAGCATTTTCTTCTTATTTCTTCATTGAACAAACTTTTTTTAACTATGCTCATCGAAAGAACACCAAAAGGAGCCGAGTTGTTTAACGCCACAACCAAGGTGTCCCAACTGTCGGGAAGAATACCAAGTAATAAGCATGCTTGCAATTCATCACCAAAATCAATCTCAAGATTTGTCAATTGATTTACAACCTCTTGAAATTCACTCAAGTGTTCCGTTGTATTACTCCCCTCCTTGTATCTCAAATTCACACGTCGCTTAACTAGAAGAGTTTTATTTTGTGGAGTTTTTCTCTCATAGAAATCTTGTAATTTCTTCCACAAAGTGTCCACCTTCGTTTCTTGAGCAACCTAATGAAACAAACTATCATCAATCTATTGTCAGATAAACCCAACCGTTTTCCGATTCATTCTCTCTCATTCTTTGTCTTCCTTATCTCCTTTGCCTTCATCACACTCAATCGAATCAAATAAGTCTTTGTAATATAACACGTCTTCCATTCGAGGCTTACAAATAGAATAATTCGTGGCATTTAACTTAAATATGGTGCCGCTAATTTCTTCCATTTAACAATAGAATTTCAACCTTAGTTTGATATCACTTTGTTGGGAAAAACCCAGGGACAACAATTCACCACACGTCAAACGCAATCCAAGATCAATTTCTCTCCCAAAACTAAATCAACCGAAATACTCTTAACCCCCAGCAACAACCAGTAATATATAACTTCACAATATGCAAATATAATGCCAAAATGATAAGTAGACAAAGTAAATAACGACACCAACAATTTAACGTGGAAAACCCGATGTGAGAAAAACCACAGACCTCACAAAATATCCACTAATCACCAAGAATAGTAGGATACACAAAGTATTCTTCTCTAGTCACACACTAAAGGCACAACATTAACAATACAATCTCATTTCATCGCCACATAGGTGGATAAATAAATTCGGAATAAGAAAACCCTAACTACAATGGAAGAATTCGGAGGCAATTATCGACGAACGAAAACCATCAACTCATAGCCCTCGATCTCACAAACAACATACTCAAGTTTGAGCTGATTCCGTTAACATTTGGCCTTCGAATAGAGACTACTAAGTTGCAACCCTTTCTTCTTCTCTTCTTTTCTTCTCTCTTGTTGCAATAGTTTTTTTTTTTAAATGCTAGCTGGGCCCACAGGAAGGTGGACCCAACCAACACTTCAAACCATTATTTATAAAAAGATCCGTTTTAAACCGTTATTTAAAAAAAAAATAATGACACTTCATGCCATTTTTTAAAATAAGGTCCATTTTATGCTCTTATTTGAAAAAATGAGAACATTTTGGACTTTATTTAAAATTTCTCCTTTTACTTTTATGAACACGTGATGTTTTATAGTATGATGTCGAAGTACACACATTCGACAATCTATCTTTTAAATGTACGTCGTGGCATCATGGGTGCAAAAGATTAATGCCTCGGGCAAAACTCTTTCGAGATTAGCCATCAAAATGACGAAAAAGACCTAAATACATCGTCGTTAATTCATGACTGACGTTTAAGAGTGTATTTTCAAAATAAGCCCTTTAAATAATTGTTAGTGTCACCACTAGCATCTTTTTCTTTTTCCTTTTTTTTCTTTTTTTTTGGGGGGTGTCAACTAGCTTTGATAGCAACGAAAACACTTTCTTAGGGGGGGAGGCGGAAGCGACGCAAATTTTCTCGGGACTTTGCGCTTCTCCTTTACGCTCTGCTGATAATCCTAGGGCATCACACACAGGGAGAGAGGTGGATCGAGATCTAACACTGCCAGTCGCGCTGACCGAGACTGACGTCGGAGACGATGAGCGGAATAGCCTTAGTCCTTGAGCTCGCGAGGAAGAACCCCAGCTTCCATTCCGCCCAATCTCTGCACTCCTATGGACATTTCTCCGCCGCCGACTCCTCCGCCGCCACTGCTCCTTTCGCAGCACGATTCCTCTTCGGGTATGCTCCCCGGCTCTTCCCGCCATCCCAGGGCATCGTCCCGTAAATGGTTTCTTGCCGAAAGCTTATTGCTTTTTTTTAGCTGAAATTCACGTTGCCGGCAGTTGATGCGAGTCTCCGAGAAGATGTGGCAGCGTAATTGGGTTCTTGCCAGAAAGAAAATTTAGAGAGTTTGGGATATCAGAGCTATTTGGTTTGGTCGGCAAGGTCCCTTGTTGATGCTACCGACGGCAACCAACCAAAGGCAAGGCCGACAAGGTCCCTCGTGGGCCTTGGGGAACTTGGCCATGGCTAGGCGAGGCTCAACCTCGCCAGTTGAGCGTCGGCCAGCCTCTAGCCTCGCCTAGGTCAAAGGCGAGCCTCACCAGACATAGGCGTTGCTCGACCTTACCAGAAATGATTGGGTGAGGCTCACCCTCATAGATCCGGTGAGGTCAAGCCTCACCCATGTCTAGTGAGGCTGGACCCTCGCTAGACCCAGCGAGGTTGCCCCCATAGCCTTTGCCAAGGTTGAGCCTCACCCAACCTTGGCCAAATTCCCCGAGATCAGCAAGGTCCCTTGTTGATGCTACCTCTGGCTAATCGTCGGCAACAATCGGAAGAAGAAAGTAATGAGAGAGAGAGAGAGAGAGAGAGAATAAAAAATAAAAAAATTAACATTAGCATCAATGGCACCACGTAAAATGGCCGGTATCCATAGCAGCACCAACAGGCCACCAACTGACCAAAATTGGTCAAATGAATTGAATTGACATAAATATAAAAAGTTTAGAACTCAATTGGCCAAAAAAAAAAGATTTATGACTAAATTGGAACAATTGCAATAAGTTTATGACTTTTTTAGTAATTTTCCTATTTAAAATGGCATAATGGAGCATCTCTTCAATTAGTTTGTGAGTTGATTATCTATGAAAGAGTTTGAAAAATGTTATATGACATATATCCTAATGACAGAATGAATTATGAAAAGTTATATGTATTGGTCTGTGAATTTATTAAACGTTTTTTGAATTTGGTTAAGAATCGGGAGATAAATTGGTGGTCTTGAGCTCATTGCCACTAGGATCTAAACCTATAGCGGGTTGCGAGTATGCACACGATCTCAAGGCGTCCTATTTGGGTTGAGCCATCGGCTGGTATGGGGGGAGACTCACTTCAGGAGAATAGTAGGTCTTATCACAGGGAATTAAGGATAGCCATATTTTTTACAATGAGCATTAACTTAGTCAGCGGAAGAACCATTGATATTATCATGATATTATTGTTTAATTGGATTTTTCATATGTATGAACTTATGTGACTATATGAATATATCTTCGGTCGTTAAGGCATGTGACATATTGGGTCTGGGATAGTGTGTTTTGTTTTGAAATGATTAATACTATACACCATGAATACTCAATTTGTTTAGAAGAGAATTTTACTTCTCATTGAGCATTGGTTTTCTGATGTCATTCATTTTCAATCTATTTTTCAGATTTTACAACTATTGAATAAGTCGGCCGAGAACGATTTTGATGTGGAACTTTTTTGGACTTTGATTTTCAGTATAGTTTGAGATAATTGTGTATATGATGTACAATTATTTTTGTTGAGTTTAGTCTAGTTAGTCACGGGAGATATAGTTTGGTTATTTGACTTTCCTAGTCATTTGGTGAAATGTATGAGTTCTTTCTTGTGGACTTTGTAATTTTGATCCTACTAACCAGCTTGTCGTTTTATCCAATAAGAATATATACTGAGAACAAGTTTATATTAATCTGTATGAGGATATATGTTTTGAATAAACAGACGATCATTTTCTCTATATTTTTATAGTTAGAATGTGACAGACTATTATGTGGACACACTGCCATCGTAAAAGTATTATTCCCCAAACAAAGTTTGAACTATGATACTCAAGCTTATTAGTAATTTTATTTTGAATCATCATGATATTCGATAAGTGGCCAAGTGATTGGAGCAAATGATTTGAATTAGAGCATGATCTCTTAATTAGAGTAACTAACGGGCCAAGGCCCTCATCCTATATATAGAATCTTACCCTATGCGAGAGAAAAGGATGATTTGTATGATCTTTAGGAGTTAGCCAAACTGAATTTGTTCTATAACTTAGAGAAAATATTAGGCGCCCGAGTGATAGACACATTGACTTTATACTAGTCCATTCAACGGCCAACACGTGTCATTTTTGTGGTCCACCTCTCAGAGCCCCTCTCTCTCTCTCTCTCTCTCTCTCTAATGAATGACATACAAGTGTGAACCTAATGTTTCTTGTACCAGGGAGCTTAAAAAGACAAGTAACAAGTGGCACTCTTTAGTACATAAGCCTCTTCTCCCTCCTCACAACCCTATAATTGAATTCTTTTTTGTTTCTTACCCGTCGTTATTGTTGACCAACATCTGTAACCTTAACAACCCTTGTAATACCTACTAAAGAAGATCTCAACCGGTGAAGGTAGGCTGATAGGGCTTGGGAACAAGGTACAGATCCCGCTTCCTCCTCTGAGTTACGCCCAGCAACTCGCCCATGTCCAGCTCTTCTCTCTTCATTCCCTCAGGGAGCTCCCAGTCGAAGTGATACAGCAACATCGCGAGGGGAAGCTCCACGTTCACAATCCCGAAGTTCATCCCTGGACACATCCTCCTTCCTGCACCGAATGGTATGTACTCGAAGCTAGTCCCTTTGTAATCGACTGGGCTGTCCTTGAACCTCTCCGGGTAAAAGGCCTCAGGGTTGTCCCAGAACTTGGGGTCTCTGCCGATCGCCCACGCATTCACGACCACTTTGGTCTTGTCCGGGATCTCGCACCCGTTTATCTCGAACCTCTCTCTGCATTCCCTGAGCAGCAAGGGAATAGAAGGGTGCATCCTCAGGCACTCTTTTATTACCAGCTTCAGGTACTCTAGTTCAGGCAACCCCGTCTCATCTGCTTTGCCTCTCCTGTCGAAGACCTCTCTCACCTCGGCCTGCGCCTTTTTGAGGATTCTCGGGTTCTTCATCATCTCGGCTAATGCCCAATCAACCTGCGTGGCTGAAGTTTCGCCCCCGGCAACGAAAATGTCCTGCATGCACATTTCGTATTCCATTTTTTGTTAGAATAACTCGAATGACAAAGAAAAGATTGCCTCAAACTAATCAATAACATGTTCGAGCATCAAAGTTATTTTTAATCGTCTCGAAGTTCATACTGTTAGGAAAATCCCTTATGATGTTTTGAAGATGACAAAATAAATCAAAGGCTACTAACATGTTTGATGGTTGAGTAATAGACTATGCAGATGATAGAACGTGTAAAAGATATTATCAAAGTCTATTCTTGGAAGAACCAGAAGACAGAATATGTTCAGACTCAGATTGTAAAGTCTATCGCACTCAGACTCAGATTGTAAAGTCTATCGCACTCAGACTCAGATTGTAAAGTCTATCGCACTCAGACTCAGATTGTAAAGTCTATTGCTCTCAGACTTTACATACAGATTTGAAAGAACGTAACACAAGCCCAATCATATAACAGCTAATAATCTGGTTTGGATTCCACATCAAGATTGATTTGATTGACTCAATCTAATTGATTGACAATTGGATCTTGAAGACAAGAACTTTCTAAACGAAGAAGCTTTACTTATGGAAACCAAGATTCCGTTTGTGTGGGCGATTGGAATCAATTTGGGATTTTACCTTTGTCACTCAACGGCTACTAAATCTTCTAGATACAGTGCTGTCCAATGGGTATATTGGAAGACGATTCTCAAGATACTGTCCAACGGCTAGTTTGGAAGTGGAGGAGTATTTAAGGAGATAAAGGACCGATGAGCAAGTAAAAGACGGAGCGTAGAATTTATAATTCCAAAGTCTGAGCAATCTTTGTTCATACACTTGTCTTTGGTGAGCTTAATCGTTTGTGATCGTGAGAGAAATACCAAAAGAGTGACTTAGTGAGATAGTGTGATCTACTACTAAGTGTTTGCACTCAAAGTTGTAATCTCTTATTGATTGCATAGTGGAATCCAGCAAGAAGGCTGTTAGCGTGGGAGAGTGGACGTAGGCTTGGATTAAGCCGAACCACTATAAACCTTGTGTTCTTATTCTCTTCCTTAACTCCTTTGTTTTGTTCGAAGTTTATTTTATTCCGCATATATTTGCCAAGGTTTATTTTAAACACCTATTCACCCCCTTTAGGTGTTCATACTAGCACTCTCACATGCTAATTTAATTTGGGCCGTGCTGTCTCGATAGACTTCTTCTCGCACCGATATCATTTCCACACATGAAAGTCCACCCATGTCAAACTTTGACTTTGTTCTGAAGTCAAAATCCAACTGATTTGAAAACCCAAAGCTGCAGATCATTTTTCTGAGGAAATTGAGCATGATGAAGAACAGAAAAACTTCGTTACCAGTATTACTGCTTTGATGTTGTCAGTGGTCAGGGAAAATTCAGGACCACCAGGATCGGCAAACCTCAAGAGAACATCGATCAAATCATCATGTCTCGTTTCATCATCTCTTCTCTTAGCCCTCTCTTCTCTTTTTTCTCTGATGACGTTGTTCATCATACGGTCTGCTTGCCGATGCAACTTCTCCAATCGTGGCTTCATCCTGCTAATCACATGAAGCCACTTTGACGAGGGAAACGCGTCCCCAACCTCAAAGCCAGCCGCCAATTTATTTGCTTTGGTGACTACTGAGATGAACTCCTCCTGCTCTTTGAATTTCTTCCCGAAAGCTGCAATCGAAGTAGCTCCGTAGTTAGTCGAGAATAGTTTCTGAGTAAGATTGATTGGAGACCCCGCATTAGAAGCAACCCATTTGACGAGATTCAAAGTCTCTTCTTCCCTTATATGCCTAAAAGACTGGACCCTATTGGCACTTAAGAGCTCCAAAGTGCAGATTTTTCTAATTTGCCTCCAGTATTCACCGTAAGGCGCGGATACAATGCTGGTGGATCCATATGACAGTACTTCGGAAGCAAGAAGCGGCGGCCTCATTGCGAAAGTAAGGTCATGGGTCTTCATCACCTCTTTGGCCATCTCGGCCGAAGAAACGATCACGTGAGGAACTTCCCCAAGCTGCAAATGCATCAACGACCCGTATTTCTTGGCCAAGTCCCGCAACGCACGATGAGGCGGTGACCCGAGAAGCTGGTGCAAGTTTCCTATAAGAGGGAGCTTCCTCGGACCGGGAGGAAGTTTGGGAAGCCCTTTCATTTCAGACTTGTCACATAATTTTCGTAAAATGAAGATGAAGATGCAGAAGGAGACTATGCTTGCAAAGGCAAAAACTCGGAATTCCATTTAGGGGAAAGTGTAGGAAAATGATCAGGCTGCCTTCCTGAACAGACTTTGATGATCAATACTTTTATTTATAAACTCTTTTGGAAGGCTGAAAGCTGTTTCTGACACAACAAGCCTATAAAAGTCAAAATTGTCATCTTTGTGCCGACGATGGCAATGAGATAATCACTGATTTGCCGCCAGTGGGATGCATGCATCTGCCTAATGAAATATTATATAATATTGGAAGCACCTTTGGGGCGTGAATTACCTATGATGCTTCCATCATAGGAGAGAATTCAAATAAATAGTTGGACGTAATAAGATGTTTACTGGCGAAGGTTGAGGGGACCATCTCATGATCAGCCTGCCAATATCTCCAAAGAAGAGAAAATAGAAGAACTGCTTTGAATTTTCAAATGAGACGCTTCGTCATCTAAGGTTAAAAAGGGAATCGATCCATTGTATCCTACGATCCTAAACATTGGAAGCACCTTTGGTTGCTTGTGTCCAAATCTTTTTAATTTGACTAACTTAATCCTAAATATTTTAATAAATTATCTATTCAATCTATCCAATCAATTTTGTTCAGAAATCACTAACGTAAATGCCATACGTCTTACATAGCGCCACGACACTGACATAAACAAATTTTAAAAATTGTATGAATTTTTTACTTTTATAAATATTATTTTCTCTTTTTTTTCTTCTTTATTTTCTAGATTTTCATTGTGTCCGGTCTCCCGGCCTCTATCGAGAGTCACCTGTGCCGAATCTAGCAAGGGTTAGACCTTTGTGACCTAAGCAAGGTGCGACGTCGCTGGATCCGATAAGGTTGAGCATCACACATGGCCAAGGAGGCTTGACCCTCGCCGGAGCCTTGCTAGCCCAACCCTAGCGGGGCTAAGCTTGCCTAGCAACGGTAAGGCTCGGTCGGCGAGGATTGTTAGTGACCTTGCGGGCCATAATGAAAAAATAGAAAATACAAAAAAATACAAAAAAAAAAAAAAAAGGAGAGCATGAAACTCTTACAAGGACATTAATAACCACTTCCACACTTCCTCGGGAATTAGTTCTCCAACGCCCTTGACCGTTGGATCATCAGTCGTCCAATCACATCCGTCCATTTAAACTTCACACATTCAACTCTTCACCCAGGCGCCCTACTATTGCAAACCGACACCCTAGAAGGACGAGAAAGTTGTGGATGCTAGAAATCCCCGAATATTACGATAAGAAATCCAGAATGTGAAAAACAGGACAAGAAAGTCGTGGAGATCGTGCTTATAAACTACATAAATCTGATGATAGTAAAATTACTTAACGATTCTTGTTTAGTTGACAGAAAGCAACAAAGTAAGCATCAATTGATAAAACAAGCATCAATTGATAAAACAAATTGAGGTACCCACAACTTCATTGTAAAATTATTCATCCTTTAGTATCAACGTCCAACGGCTGCATCAAGAATAATAATTTTTCCCTCTCATTTGAGCAATTTAGATAGGATAACAAAGTTGACTAAGTGAGAGCGATAGAGATAGGAGTGTGCATGGTCCAGGCAGGCAGTTCCCGACCTAGAACTGGGAACCGCCCGCTAAGGACCGGTTCCGAAAAATTGAAACTGGGATCCACCCGTTTGTTGCATGGTGGAACATGGATCCACCCGGGAACCGGACCGCCGGTCCGGTCCGATTCCCGAATGGATCCATAAAACCAGTTCATCTTCGTATCGACAAACCGCTTTCACTTGCTTTGCGGAACAAATTCAGCATTAAGAAGCAACGAACCCCATGAATTTAGCAAGGAAAGAAAACACATTTCGCACCCACGAATCGAAAACATAAAGTTGACATTGCGGGCACATACACTGACTCATAAAATTACACCCAGCTAAAACTTCTATCCATCAAACAAGTTAGCTGCATAAAAAATTCCCAACCATATCTCACATGGTACAAAGATATCTTCTTAACTCACAAACTTACAATTACACAACTTCCCAAACTCAAACGAAGAACTCGGCAAAAACCCAGCTAAATCCCACGTTCAAAGATCACCGAAATAGACAAATCAATGCTACATATCGAGAATTAGCAGATGGACCGAATCCGGGTACTAAATCGTTCTGGTGGTGCATTCGCTTTCGACAATCGCGTCCAACTACAAACAAGGGAATTGGCAACATCTCCTGGCACGCGCGACAGCAGAGCACGACCAAATTCACGCTCTCGATGCGACGAGAAACCGAGGAACGAGAAAAAGAAAAAAAGAAAGACAAACGGGAGGGCTCGGGAGACTCACGGGTCGTGGCGTATTCCTCGAGAGGGATGGCCTTCCGGTTGCGCCTCTCCCTAGCCTTCGACTACCGCGGCAGCGAAGAGATCAAGACTGTGAGCCTCCGCAAAGCACCGCGAGTTGGAGGGGTGAGCTGCTTCGCGACGTCCGGTGGTCGGTTCGAGGCAGCTGCTGGACGAAGAAGACGACCGTCAAGGGTGGTCGTTTTGCAGAAGCTCCGGACTGAAAGAACACTTCAATAAGAGACAGAGAGAGAGAGACGGGAGAGAGACGGGAGTGGAGAGACAGGGTGCTATCTTTGTTTTAGTAATTTTTTTTTATATTAAAAATTAATCGGTCCGGTCCAGTGGGCGGGCGGGCGGATCCGCCCATGGAACCGGACCGGTTCGCTCAAGAACCGCCGGTTCCGGGCAGTTCCAGACCGGTTCTGGGCGGTCCGGGAGGTTCTCGGGTATTTTGCACACCCCTAGATAGAGATGACAAGCGACCGAGACAAACACCGCCCGGGTATTTTGCACACCCCTAGAGATGACAAGCGACCGAGACAAACAGTGGTGTGATGATGAGCAAGTATTGAATATGATCGGAGCCCCATTTACTTCATTGTGTGCGACATCATTTTTGGGCATGGAGATGGTGCGGCATTGTTTGTGCCCTACCATCCACGTTGGACAGAGGGACGCCATTTTGCATGTCTACATGAACTGGATTTTAAAAAAAATATGCCAACGCAAATTATTATTTAATTATAATCACCACGTAATCTTTTTTGTTAGAATTTCTCGCTGGAAGCACTTAAATAATCA
Organism: Eucalyptus guilfoylei; assembly: GCA_016097605.1. Taxonomy (NCBI): domain Eukaryota; kingdom Viridiplantae; phylum Streptophyta; class Magnoliopsida; order Myrtales; family Myrtaceae; genus Eucalyptus; species Eucalyptus guilfoylei. Next base: position 22,337,670 of record CM027865.1, on the reverse strand, counting down.
TTTTTTCTCCAATTTGACACTTAACTGAGCTGACAAAAACTTTTGGCACTAAAGTGAGCACCGTACGAAACTTTTGACAATCCTAATGTCTTTATGCCGATTGAGTTCCCTTGATCTGCTTTTCCACCAAGTTCTGAACGTAAAAAGGTCCAAATGAATAGTGCCCTTTCAAAATTCTATTTTATTTGCAGGGCACAAGCCAATACAACCAGGATAGAAAAGCGAAGCAAAAGAAAGTAAAAAGAACAAAGTTGAAAATGGCATAATGAGAAGTGCGCTTCGCTTAGCATCATAAAGTGAGTGTCTTTAGTCGGGGAAAAAAAGAGCAATCTAGTTTTTTTATTCCCGTTTCACTGAAAACAAAATAATGGTGGAAACTCTCACGATCCAGTTCGGACATACAGAGAATTCTGCAGAAACTTAAAACAGATACCAAATGAAAACATCAAAATCCACGAAAAGATCATGGCAACTTTACAAATTTTTAGAGTCAGAAAACATGAAACTCTTGCAAGGACATGAATAACGACTTCCACTATCCCTCGGGGATTAGTTCACCAATGCCCTCGACCGTTGGATGATCAATATTCCAATCACATCCGTCCATTTCAACTTCACATGGTCAATTCCTCACCCAGGCCCGTTGCAAGCTGGTCACCCTAGATCAAATCCTCGGCGGATGATAAAACGATACGGTAAGAAATTTAGAATGTGAAAAAGAGGCCAAAAAAATTGTGGAAATCCGGCTTATAAATTACATAAATCTAATAATTATAACAAACCCCCATCCACAAAAAGGGAAAGTATTTATCCGGAGTTAGACCCATCCTTAATTAGAACCGATCATTCACAATGACTGATCACGCCAATTTCGCAAAATCATACAAAATAATTGTTATGGAAAAATATTATCCAGAAGAAGGGGAGAGAACAAGTGGAGAGGCTCAAAATTAATAGCAGAAGAGACGGGAAGCTCATGATACTAGCATTTGCGATGACCCATCATCGGTTGAATTTAAAGGGCAGAATAAAGAGAAATCTCTTTTTTGGACCATTGCTGGCCATTCGTCATCGTCCCCGCCTTCAACGGTATGGGTACCCAAATCGAGTTTGGACCTCAGCATCAGATTTTCAATTGAACAAAAAGCCCAACACACGGAAGCAATTGATATGTTAACCTGAAAATGAAGCTAGCCATGACCATGTACTGCGGCGATGCGAAGGGCACACTCACAATTCAGCAAATGCATTTTCTGCATCTTCATCAAATGATGACCTCTCAAAACTGACACTTTCTTTCTCTATTTGCGGATTTTATGTTAATAAGAGATCTGAACTCCGAAGTCACTCTTTGCCAGTCAATTTACTAGCTCCTCCAAGCCAAGAACCCTATCTTGATTGGCAGCTTCTGCACGAGCCTCAACATTAGGACCCATTGTCTGCAGTGATACTTTGGATGTACATTATCTTGTTGACCATGCTTGTGTCATGGGCCAATCGATTGGGATCATGACCGTGTAGCGACTCAGGCACTTTTGGATCGCCTAAATCAAGCCTTGCTCAATCGATCGCACACTCACTCGCTTTATCCGAATTGTAGAGAGAGAAAGTTTCTAGAGAGAGAAACTCTGGAAAGAAATGAGCATTTATATTGCTGAAATGTTTGGATGGATACAAATGAGGGGAGGATGCCTCTTCTTATACTAGAGGCCTCAGATTATATCCATTGATCAAGAATTCAGCCGGTGGACAAGATCGCACCGCCAAACCTACCAACTACCGACATTAATGACAGGAGAGTTCTAGAATTTGGCGTAATGACTGTATCGCCCACCCTTGGAAAGTTCTGGAAGAAGTCTTGTTAGGAATCCTAACGATCGCAGAAAGTCCTCTGCAGCAAGGCATGGCCCTTTAGTTACAGAAACCTCTTGGCCGTGACATTCTCCCCCACTCATTAGAGCGACACCCTCATCGCTCACAGCTCGAAGGGCGGCCTTCTTGGCACAAGCACGGGCTCTTCTCTTTTGGTTTTGCTTGGTTCGGATGCTCACAAACGATTGACCACACCCTTCCATTTTCAACTTGGGCATGGCACATAGCTCCAACTTCGACTCGAGCATGGCACACGGTGAGTACTCAACCTCAGGGAAGAGCACTTGGATCGGCATGCCGTGAGTTGGAGTAGGATCCAACTCTTCATTCGGCTTCTCCATGGTTGGCGGCTTGCTCATGCGCTTCTTGGCCTTCAAGCTCTTGTCAAGGCGTCGAATCATCGCGATGGTCTTGGTGTTGATCACCCCTTTCGTCATGGGGATCATCATCGGGCATTTCAAATCAAGGATCATAATGCACTTGGTCCTCATGTCGATCATGGACCTCACGCTATGGAAGAATTGCATTCCTAGAATGTGATCATAATCATCGAGAATAATTACCTCAAATGCCAGCTTGCCCTTCCATCCGCCGATTTGGACGTCCACGTCTAGAGTTGACCCTACGCCATCGAGGCCATCCGAGTTGATGGTCTTGAAGAACTTCTCGGTTGGCTCTACGCGAAGTCTCAAGGCTTTCGCCACTTCATTCGACATGAACATGTTCGAGGCTCCAGTGTCAACCAAGGCGTATAGCGCTCAGCCACACACTTCGACCTCCATGAAGAACATGTCTGTGTTCGGGGCAGCTTCCTTTTCTTTGGACGGCGATCGAGCTTGGATGGTGTTGATAATCTTCATGCCTCCAAGTCGGTTTTGCCGCTTCTCTTCTTTGGGCTCCTCCTCCTCTTCTTCGACGGCAAGGAGCGTTGATCCTACCCTTCTTTGGGCACTTTTGGGTCCAATGCGGATCTTTGCAAATGTAGCAAGGAGAAGGCGAGGGTTGATCGAACTTACTTGTCATGTAGTCCGTTGGTGGTCGACCCTTTTGGAAGGACGGCTTGGAAATTCCTTCTCCCAACGTCTTGACTTGGCTGCTTTCATCTTTCGGCGCATGGGGAGCGTCTCCAGCTTCATCCTCGAAGGATCGATCTAACCTCTAATCCCTTACCCAGTTCTTTGGCTCAGCTTTGGTGAGGTCGACGAGGGATTCGGCCACTCTTAGCGCTCTCGCGAGACTTTGCACATCCCGTCGCTTGAGCTCGAGTTGTGCCCACGGCTTCAGTCCATCCATAAACACTCCGAGAGCCTCCTCCTCTCCTAGGTTGCAGATTTGGAGTTTGAGCTCCGTAAACTCCTTCACGTACTCTCGGATCATGCCCCTTTGTCCGAGGTGATGGAGCTTGCTACGGGCTTCTTGCTGAGTAAACTCGGGGAAGAAATAATCTTGGAACTCCCTCATGAAGTCATCCCATGTGTCCACAGGATCGGTGCCGCGCTTGGTCTCATCGCACCTATTGCACCACTAAAGCATTGTAGTATCAGCAAGGAACATCAAAGCGGTTCTTACCTTGATCGACTCGTCTTGGATGTTGACAGCACCAAAGTATTGTTCCATGCTCCACACGAAGTTATCCACCTCCTTGGCGGATCAGTCGCCTTTGAACTCTTTGGATTTCGGTACCTCAAGCTTGGGCATCGCTTGTGTAGGCATCGACCCATTGGCGATGCTCAATTTGCATAGGGCGAGCTTAGTCTTGACCTCTTGGATTTCTGTCTTCATGGCTTCGACCTCATCCCTACGAGGGCTTTCTTCCTTGATCACTTGGACGCGCTCCTTCAATACATCGATCGATGATTCAAGGACTTCGTCCCTAATGTGCAATGGGGCTGTAGCTTTGTTGATGCCGATCATGAAGTCTTCACGGAGCGAGGTCTCAACCTCCATGATGCGGTCTCTCACATCATCAAGTCCTTCCATGAACTCGACCATGGCGCTCCGAACCTTCATGAGCTTCTCATCCAACGCAGCTACAGCGTCCATCGAGGCTTCTCTTTTCTTTGTTCGGCCGCGAGTCTCCTTGACTTGAATGGCCTCTCCATCTATGACAACTTCTTGGCTCGACATTTTCTCAAACAGTTGGTGCTCCTCAATCTCTCGAAACAAATCCCCCCTTTGCTCTGATACCACTTGTCACAAGCTGATCGATTGGGATCGTGACCGTGTGGCAACTTAGGCACTTTTGGATCGCCTAAGCCAAGCCTTACTCGATTGATCGCACACTCGCTCGCTTTATCAGGATCTTAGAGAGAGAAAATTTCTAGAGAAAGAAGCTCTGGAAAGAAATGAGCCTTTATATTGCTGAAATGTTTGGATGGATACAAATGAGGAGGAGGGCACCCCTTCTTATACTAGAGGCCCTCAGATTACATCTATTGATCGAGAATTCAGCCGGTGGACGAGATCGCACCACCAAACCTACCAACTACCGACATTAATGACAGGAGAGTTCTAAAATTTGGCGTAATGACCGTATCGCCCGCCCTTGGAAAGTTCTAGAAGAAGTCTTATCGGGAATCCTAGCAATCGCAGGAGGTCCTCTACGGCAAAGCATGGCTCTTTAGTTGCAGAAACCTCTTGGCCGTGACACTTGAGTAGTCTATGGGAGTCACTGAGACCACCATCAAATTATGATATACACATCTGAAACAATGTCTATATATAGTTAGTCCAAAAAGCATTTGGAATGCTCAAGTTTTGAAAAGTATTGTCAATAACGTTGACAGGCACAGTGATGGGTCATTAGCTCCTAACACAGTGCAAGATGCTCTAATTAATGGCCAGTGAAAACTCGTCATCTTTCTGTGAAAACTAGCTTTTATACCCTTTTCATGTGCAGCCTCTCTTTAATAAGCCAGACCTATCAAATTATTCTTCTAAGTTCATACTTCTAGTTTTGTAAGTGACAAATATTTGTTAATGTCTTCTTTTGTGGCCTAGCTCAATCATTGGGCAAGACATGCTTCTTCAAGTTGCTGAAGCAGCATAAGTCGATCTAAAGAACAAAAACAAAAGCTGCCGAAGCAGCAATATATGGCCATCAGGCAAAAATCATGCCGTCTGTAACAATTAGCGACGGGGCATTCAGAAAAACCAAACTTGAGGTGTCTTATTTACCAAAGTTTCTGTGGAAATAATAAATTTGAAGACATCAGACTGTCAAATTACTATCTTTTTTCCCTCTTTCAAAGGAACTTATCCTTATAATCAGCACACCAGCCCGGAAAAATTGCTGATCTTCGACAATGAAGCACCTCAAGATTATCACAATGATCATATGCAAAAGAATGTGCATATTATTTAATCTCATAAATTCATTGCAACTATATCGACGACGGAATGCTAAACCACTCTGCTCTCAAGTCTAATTCTATATTAAATTGGTAGCTCTTATTCTTATGCATAAGCTGAATGCCAACCTCGTCAACTTACTAACAATTGGCATTCTAAAAATCTCAGATAGATGGATGAAGCTTTAATAAGTTGGAAGAAGGGTTAAAGCCATTAAAAATCCCAATTTGGTATCTCATGATACATTTATCTCAAACTAGTTTGTCTCACCCAAAAAAAGAAAAAAAATGGTACCCTCGTGACATCCCAAACTTTCACAAAAAATCCCAAACCAATGCTCCTAATCCAAATCTACCAAACACAACATATCCCAAACTGCTAACGGAAGGTAGATTTGGCGTACATGTGAATAAAATGAAAATTAGTTTGGAATATATGAGTAAAGGGGTACCGGTGTGGGATTTTTAATGAGACGAAAATTAATTTAGAGTAAATGAGTCATGAGGGTACCAGTTCGGGATTTTTAATAGAATTTGCCCTTGGAAGAAACACAACCACATTCCAGATGTATGTATATACTACGTAAAAATCAAGAGCCGTTATTCTCATTCCGTATTAGTTTTATTTATTTCTGTAAACACTTTTACCCACCACTAGTTTCATACTGACTGATGCTTTTAATGCTCTGCCTATTTTGGTCTTGCAGTTTTCCAATAGGAAACAAGTCAGCTCAGATTACTCAGGCTGTAAATAAAACTTTATTGTCTTGGTTGTTACATCTCTCATTAGAGGTCACGTCATTGATATCGCTTCCTTTTCAATTCAGCAAGAGGAGGAACCGAATCGCGTTCCTAGAATTTAAATATACCCAAATTCCAGGTAAAACAGACAGATGAGTGTACAAAAATTATCCGGCAGTAGAAAGTAGAAAGTGGAATATCATCAACATGACAGACTCTCAATCACCCCGACATGGTGCTCTTGCTGATACTGGAGGCCCGTGTGAATATCTCCACTTCTCACAAGCTGAACATCTCTCTAACTCGACACTGTTATCCAACGTGCAAAATTTACAGGGCCAGGACTTGAATTTGGAGCCCTCATCCTTGAGCCTTTCTGAACCATGAAGTTTACAGATTGGAGCAAGTGGCTGCATGACGCCATGACAAATAACGCCAAATGCACTCGTTATACAAGAGTTATAGCAGGAATGCAGCAAAAGAGAGAGCTTTGCCATGAATCTGGTTGATGTGACGAAAAGGAAGCAATGCCAGTCACACCTCAAAGAAACTTCTTCTTCTTTTTTCGTAAAGCACCTCAAAGAAACTTTACCGACTGCATAATGTAGAAAAGTTATAAAAATTCATGTCACGGTGCAAAAAAGTATTAGAGCCTTGATTTACATTTTAGATTCACACCCAATTCACATTTTCATGTGTAGCCAAATCTTCAGGTGAACCAACAAGGAAACCAGCTTGTAAAGCAACACCCTTTTAACACATCTAGCAACTACGAGTAGCTCAGTTGCAAGTTCAGTACTAAGTACACCAAAAGATGAACAAGGAAAAGACAAGTGCAATCTAACAAACAAGAAAATAAATTGAGATTGATCAATCTAACAAACAAGAAAAACTTAGAATGAGAAAACTTGCAGAAGTGAAAACATTGGAAGTATCAAAACAACATGGAACCGTTTATCTAATCAATCAACCATTGGTATTCATTTACGAATCATTATACTCACAGGATTTAATAAGGTGCATATTCCACATGCCCACATAAGGAGCTCAATTGAAGGACGTTTAGCAGTGCCCTTAAGCCCGGTTGAGGAGTCAAATTGGATGGCATGCCAGATGAAGCATTCCCCCTAATGACATTTGAATTTAGAATCGAATACATTCACTGATTCAAATTGTCTTCTCTGATGTGCACAGCTGAGATCATCTGCTGCCCTGCATGTCCCCATCATTCCCTGTTGAATCCACGTAATGCTGATCCACATCACTGCTGGATGATTGTGGCTGAAGCTTCATTCAATTCACGAATTCTTTTCCAAGAGATCAAATCCGAAGCACTTCCTGCATTATCATGCCTCGATTTTGAAGGGGTTTTGATCTCATTCTCAATATTTTGCAGAATTTCAGGGTTACTTTCTTTATCCCCACCATCTTCGAATCGAGAACCACACCAGATGTCATCCTGCAGTCTCCTCTCTGCAGCCATCACAGCAGCTTGTGCTGGACTAAGTACTAAGATGCTACTATCGCTGCCAAGACGACTCGGTCCAGATGGTAGGAGAGAACCCAAATCTGATCCCTTCTCTGCAGCAGCCAGAGCAGTTTGCTGCAGTGATGAAATAGATAGCTCTTTAGAGAAACCGCCAAGACGCCTCCTGGGAAGATTGAAAACCTGGCCAGTGCCAGTCATTCCCTTGGCCATCAACTCCTTGCACTCCTGTCGTTGACATCACCACGCATATAAAGTAGACTAGACTACAATTTAGAGCATTGTGACCGTGGCGCAATGCCCAAACCACCATCCACATTTCGAAAATTAGTGCATCTATCCTAAAGACCCAAATAGAGATGACTAGAAAGGACACTGAGACTTTTCTAACCACCGACCTTTCTAAGTTCATCCCAGAGCTTGTAGAACTTGGCATCGCGTCGTGGCAGAGATCGTGAAGCATCATGTCCACGACTTGATCATAAGGATGGATATAATCGGCTCTAATCAGGCTGCGAAGCCTCAGCTTCACATGCACGCCATGACCCACATTCGAACCCAGAAGACGCGCATTCATTGGACTCCAATTACCACCATTGATTCATCATAATGAATCATCCCTCCTATAAATAAATAAATAAGAGATTCAGAATTACACGCGCACATGCACGGATTACCAACCCAATCCGGGACTACCCGAACCACTTTCCCCATCGGGAACCAGTGCACGCGCAGATGTGACTGAGATCGTGCGTCAATCAAAGGGCATTCGTCCAATAAAAAAATAAAAACGAGGGTCATGCTTTTCGGCATTTTAAAGCATCAAAACACTATCAGGCTTGCAAGATGAAACCGAAACGGGAGCAGCAAGATCTTACCGGAACTTTGAGAGAAAGCTTGACCCTTCACCGGCGCTTGCGCACGGTGGGTTGAACTTGATGGGCAATCCGCTCGAGGATCTTCCGCGGGCTTCCTCTTCAGGGCCTTAATTTCGCATACACTGTTGAAGTCACCCTAGTTCATCTCCTTCTTGTGGTCTCAGGAGAAAAAGCACTAACTTCTGCGAACTACCTCATTGTGGATGCGGGTTTTTTTTTTTTTCCTGAAGCAGCCATGGCACGACCTCGCGAAGGTTTGAAACGTTGGAAGCGATTGATTTGGCGCGATGGCGAGCTTGGTTTCGTCTTCGAGTTTGGGGGGTGTTTGGAAGCGGGGATAGTGCTGGCAATGAAGACACAAAATTCTCGTTGGGCTTCTGTCTTCCATCTTTGGGGCCACCTTCCAAAAATTATGTCTAAAAAAGTGTGTTTGTTGGTAAGAAAAAAAAGGTTTGGCAAATTAGTTTTTTGAACTTTCAATTAAAATCAGTCGACAGAATTCCACCTGTGGTTCAAAAAGTACAAATGATTAGAATTAGGAAAATGAGTTCACTAACTTGAAAATGTGATGATTTTTTCTTGTAAACTGATTTTTTGAAGAGCATTTTACTTTGGGAAAATTTCAAAAAAAACTTAAAGTACCATTATTTTCTCAAATAAGAATCCACAACGAATCTTCTTTCAAACAATAACATGAAGTGGTCATAAATGTTTCAAATAAGGGTCTCAAGTGGTCATGATTATTTCAAATTAATGTCTTACCTCGCCGATCATGGGCCAACTAAATTTTCCAATCGATGAAGGGTGTTTTTGTCCAAATTTTCTTTTCTTTTTTTCTCTTTTCTTCATTTTTCTTTTCCGACGTTAGTTGGCGAGCATTGGCAAAGGCCAGCAAGGGTCGCTTTTCGCGATCCTCACCGGTCGCTAATAAGGGCTGGTGAGGGGCTATAAGCACTTGTCGGTAGCAGGCAAGGGTCAGCAAGCTCTCGTCGGCCACAAGCAAGGCCACCCTTGCCAAATCGAGCAAGGGTCGACCTCACTTGGGGCTAGCGAGGGCTTGCAGGCCTTCGTCGGCCCTTACCAACAACCGGCGAGGGCCAACCTCATTGTCGTGTGGCCTCCTACACGGTGAGGGTCACCTCGCCCAAGTGAGGGCATCCCTCAACTAAGGCTAACGAGGGTGGCCCTCAACGAATCAGGCGAGGGTGACCCTCGCCTAGCCTTCTACAAGCATCACTAATGGCTGGCCGGCCATCGATGAAGAAAGAAGAAGAGCTAGGAAAAAGGAAGAAAAAATTTATAAAAAAAAAAGGACAAATGACAAAAATGCCCTTGATTGCCAAAAAGTCAAGTCATTATTTAAAACGGACAAAGCCACTTCATGTCTTTATTTAAAATAAACATAACCACTTCGTGTTGGGGAGAACCCGGGTACTACAATTCACCACAAGTCAAACGCAATCCATGATCAATTTCTCCCTCGAAATTAAATCAACCGAAATACTCTTAACCCCCTACAACAATCAACAATATATAACCTCACAATATACATATATAATGCAGAAATGATAAGTTGACAAAGCTAATAATGACACCAAAGATTTAACGTGGAAAACTCGATGCGAGAAAAACCACAAACCACCCAAAACATCCACTATTCACCAAGAATAATGATATATAAAGTATTTTTCTCTAGTCACACACTAGAGGCATAACATCAATATTATAATCTCATTTCATCACCACATAGGTGGATAAATAAATTCAAAGTAAGAAAACCCTAACCGCAATGGGAGAATTAGGAGGCGGCTCTCGACAAACGAAAACCATCAACTTGTAGCCCTCGGTCTTACAAGCAACATACTCAAATTTGAGCCAATTTCGTCAACGTTTAGCCTTCGAATTAAGACTGCTAAGTTGCTGCCCTCTCTTTTCCTCTTCTTCTCTTCTCTTCTGTTGCGGTACTTTTTTTTTTTTCTAGTTTCTCTCTCAACTCCTTACTTTGGGCACACACACCTATGTAGGAAGCCACCACTTTCTTTTCAACTTCTCTCCTTTTTTTTAATGTTAGCTGGGTCTTACATGAAGGTGGACCAAGCTAACAAATCTCCCCCTCCACCTCATGTGGGAAGGTCCGACATACCCGCTTTTCTTCTACAAGCATCAAGCTTCATCACGGGCAACGCCTTGATCATCATGTCGAATCTATTGTTGTCCGTGTGGACTTTCTCAAATAGGAAGAGCTTCTCTTCTAACTTCTCTCGGATCCAATGATACTTCACATCAACATACTTCGATCTTGAATGCAACACCGGATTCTTGCTAAGATAAATACCACTCATACTATCGCAATATAGAATAAACTTTCCTTGCTTCAAGCTCAACTCTTGTAGGATTTTTCGCATTCACAAAAATTCTTTACCTCCTTTAATAATAACAATGTACTCCATTTTAATTGTAGACAAAGTAATACATTTTTGTAATTTCGATTGCCATGAAACACCTCCCCCTACAAAGATCATTATATAACTCGATATGGATTTCCGAGAATCAACATCAATGGCATAGTCCGCATCCGAGTAGCCACTCAACTTGGGATTCGCATTTCCATAACACAAGCAAAGTGTAGAAGTGTCTCTAAGATATCTCAAAATCCATTTAGCAGCGGTCCAATGCTCCTTACCTTGATTAGAGAGAAATCTACTTACAATACCAACTACATGAGCAATATCAAGTCTTGTACAAATCATGGCATACATCAAACTACCCACGACCAATGCATAAGGAATTTTCATCACCTCTACCTTCTCTTTCTCACTTGAAGGACACTCATTACTACTCAACTTGAAATGGCCTGCAAGTGGAGTACTCGCGGGTTTACATGTACTCACGTTAAATCTTTCAAGCACCTTTTCAATGTACCTCTCTTGAGATAACCATAATTTCTTTTTTTTCCTATCACGAGTAATTCTCATGCCTAAGATTTGCATGGCCGAGCCTAGATCCTTCATTGTAAAAGCTTTACTCAACTCATTTTTCAAGCTTTTGATTTTCTTAGCATCATGTCCTACAATCAACATATCATCCACATAAAATAAGAGAATAAGAAAATCATTATCTGAGAATCTTTTCATTAATACACAAAAATCGGAGTTTGTCTTACTATGTCATTGTTCTTCCATGAATGATTCAAACTTCATATACCATTGCATTGGTGCTTGCTTGAGACTGTATAAGCTTTTCCTCAATCTACATACAAGGTGCTCATTGCCTTCAACTTCAAAACCCGTCAGTTGCTCCATATATATTTCTTCTCCTAGATCTCCATGAAGAAAAGCCGTCTTTATATCAAGTTGTTCCATTTCTAAATTCAAACTAGCGGTCACCCCTAGAACAACTTGAATAAAAGACATCTTTACAATGGATGTAAAAATCTCTTCAAAGTCTATTCCCTTCTTTTGATGAAAGCCCTTCATAACAAGCGTTGTAAACTATTTTCTTCTGTTTTCAATTCGTACACCCACTTATTTGTGAGTGTTCTCTTATCCTTAGATAACTTCACCAATTCAAATATCTGGTTCTCATGCAAGGATTTAAGCTCTCTTGCACAGCTTCATGTCACTCATTCTTGCGTTCACACGACATAGCATGTTCATAAGTTTCTAGTTCTCTTGCATCAGTGAGTAAAACATACTCATGTGGCAGATATTTTTTTGAAGGCCTATGCTCTCTTTCAAATCTTCTAACTTGAGATATGATAGGTTGCTATTGCTCAGCTATTTCACCTGTCTCAGCTGAAGAATCAACATTATGTGAGGATTCACTATCTTCATGATTTCCATGCACTTATTTCCCATAATTTCTATCAACGGTAGAAGGATTTGGGCTGATTACTGAACGTTGAACCATATTCTTTGGTCTCTTTGCCTTGTCGATGTCTTCAATAGTTTGATACTCACAAAACACCACATCTTAGCTTCTAATGATTTTCTTTGCAACTGGATCCCATAATCTATAGCCAAACTCTTCATGTGCATAACCCAAGAAGACACACTATTTAGACTTGTCGTTAAGTTTGGATCTTTCATCTCTTGCAACATGAACAAATGCTCGACAACTAAATACTTTTATATGGTTGTAGGAAATATCTTTGCCACTCCAAACTCTTTTCGGAACATCCCCCTTAAGAAGAACCGATGAAGAAAGATTTATCAAGTCTACTGTCGTTCTCATCGCTTCACCCCAAAATGGCTTAGGCAACCTCGCATGAGAGAGCATACACCGAATCCAATCATTTATTATTCAGTTCATTCTCTTCGCTACTCCATTTTCTTATGGTGTCTTTGGAATACTCTTCTCAAGCTTGATACCATAGTCCCTGCAATAATGTTCAAACGAGCATCTATATTCACCACCGTTGTCAGCTCGAACACATTTAAGTTTCTTCCCGATTTCTCTTTCCACGTTGATAAGAAATTGCTTGAAAACCGCAAGCACCCGATCTTTAGATTTCAAAGTAATAACCCACACTTTTCTAGAATAGTCATCAATAATTGTCGCAAAATATAATGCACCTCCAAGGATTCTAGCATCCATGCAACAAATATCAATGTGAACTAAATCAAGTACATTTAATTTTGTATGAGGAGATGAATTATGAAATGAAAATCTATGTTACTTACCTATAAGGCAATGAGTGCATCCCTTTAGATTTTTCTCCTTCAAAGGTAGAAGATTCTTTCTAACAAGAGTTTCAAGCCCTTTCTCACTAAGATGACCCAATCTCATATGCCATAAATCAACTGAGGAATCCTCCATTGCATTTACATCCTCTTTAATCAAGTCAGCTTGCATGGTGTAGAGAGAATCTGTATTCTTACCCTTTGCCACTACCATGGAATCTTTAGTCAACTTCCATTTGCCATCAAAGAAGGAATTACAATAACCATCATCATATAAGGCACCCGTGGAGATCAAGTGAAGTCAAATATCCAAAACGTGTCTCACATTTTTCAAAAGCAAATTACATCCTATATCAATTTCCAAATAAACATCTCCCATGCCAATAACTTTGGAAACACCATTATTTCCCATCCTAATACAACCAAAGTCGCCGCCGCGATAAGAAGCAAAGTAGTCATGCCGTGAGGTGGCATGAAAAGAAGCCGCGGAGTCAACAACCCACGTAGAGTCTTGACATGTAAAATTAACACATCCGTCATTACATACAGACATAATATCGCCATCGGATGCAATCGCCATCATAACTCGTTTCTCTTCTTTCTTTCGATCTCAATTTCTATCAAGGGATTTATCTCTCTTTGACAACCATCACTCTTTTACATAATGTCTCATCTTGCTGCAATTATAACACTTCACACTCCTCCTCGGTCTTGATTTTGACCTTCCTCTTGACTTGCCTCGGGTATCATTTTTTTGAAACCTTCTTGATTGACTTCTTGCCCTATTTTTTATAACGAGAGCATCCGATGTAGAAGCATAATTCAAGCATTTTCTCCTTGTTTCTTTATTGAACAAACTTTTTTTTAACTATGCTCATCGAAAGCACATCAAAAGGAGCTGAGTTGTTTAACGCCACAACCAAGGTGTCCCATCTGTCGGGAAGAATACCAAGTAATAAGCATGCTTGCAATTCATCACCAATATCAATCTCAAGATTTGTCAATTGATTTACAACATCTTGAAATTCACTCAAGTGTTCCGTCGTATTACTCCCCTCCTTGTATCTCAAATTCACAAGTCGCTTAACTAGAAGAGTTTTATTTTGTGAAGTTTTTCTCTCATAGAGATCTTGTAATTTCTTCCACAAAGTGTCCGCTTCGTTTCTTGAGCAACATGATGAAACACACTATCATTAATCTATTGTCAGATAAACCCAACCGTTTTCCGATTCATTCTCTCTCATTCTTTGTCTTCCTTATCTCCTTTGCCTTCATCACCTCAATCGAATCAAATAAGTCTTTGTAATATAACACGTCTCTCATTCGAGGCTTCCAAATAGAATAATTCGTGGCATTTAACTTAAACACGGTGCCGCTGATTTCTTCCATTTAACACTAGAATTTCAACCTTAGTTTGATACCACTTTGTTGGGGGCAAAAGAACGCTTCAAGCGCCATAACTTACGAAAAGTACACTTAAGTGTCAAAATCGGAGCAAAATAAGTCACTTGAGTGCCAATCCGGCCAAAATCTGGCCAAAACGCTGACGACGTGTCAATTTTCCGGTGAAGCGAGTGCAAAACGGCGTCATTTTGGTGCGACGTGGTAAAAAATTTAATATAAAAATTAATTTAATTTAATTTAAAACTAAATTTATTTAAAACATTTTAAAAATATTAAAAAATTTTAAAAATTTTAAATTTTAAAAATTTTAAAAATATAAGAAAATTTTAAAAAATTTTAAAAAGAAAATAAAAATTTAAAAAAATTTAAAAAATTTAAAAAAATTCTAAAAAATTTAAAAAAATTTAAAATTTTCAAAATTTTAAAAAAAAAAAGAGGCGGCCCGGCCGACCCTCCCCACCTTCCAAATGACGGTGGGGAGGCGGCGAGCGCGAGGGCTCGCCCTCAGCCACCGGCTGCCTTCCTCCTCCTCCTCCTCCGTTTTTTTTTTAAAATAAATATAAATTATATTATTATTTTGTTTTAAATTTAATTTAATTAATTTTTATATTATATTAAAATTCAACTTATACCAAAACAACGTCGTTTTGGCCGATTTAAGGGCTCTATTCTGGCCAACACCCAAAACAACGTCGTTTTGGTGCTGACATGGTAAAAAGTTTAATATAAAAATTAATTAAATTTAAAAATAAATTTATTAAAAATATTAACAATAAAATTTAAAAATTTACAAAAAAAATTTTTGTAAATTAGAAAAGGGAGGCGGCAAAGGGCTGAAATTTTTTGTACATTTTTTAAATTTTTGTAAATTTTTTGTAACTTTTTAAAAATTTTTGTAAATTTTTTAAATTTTTTGTAAATTTTTTTAAATTTTTATATTTTTTTTAAATTTTTTAAAGTTTTTAAATTTATTTTTAAAAATGTTTTAAATAAATTTATTTTTAAATTTAATTTATATAATTTTTATATTATATTAAAATTCAAATTATGCCAAAACAACATCGTTTTAGCCGAATTTGAGTGACTCAAATTTCTCTTGCGAAATATATCGACGAGAAATATTAATATTTTAATGCCAAGTATAATTTCCGACAAACTTCGCCGGAGATGGCACTCAGGTGTCTCACTTTTCTTAAAATGTGGCACTTAAGTGTACCTTTCGTAAGTTATGGCATTTGAGTGTCCCTTTCTGCCAAGTTATGGCACTCTAGGGGTCCGCGTGTCCTTTATTGGGAAAAACCCAGGGACAACAATTCATCACACGTCAAACGCAATCCAAGATCAATTTCTCCCCCAAAACTAAATCAACCAAAATACTCTTAACCCCCAGCAACAACCAATAATATATAACTTCACAATATGTAAATATAATGCCGAAATGATAAGTAGACAAAGTAAATAACGACACCAAGGATTTAACGTGGAAAACCCGATACGAGAAAAACCACAGACCTCACAAAATATCCACTAATCACTAAGAATAGTAGGATACATAAAGTATTCTTCTCTAGTCACACACTAGAGGCACAATATTAACACTACAATCTCATTCCATCGCCACATAGGTGGATAAATAAATTCGGAATAAAAAAATCCTAACTACAATGGAAGAATTCGGAGGCAATTATTGACGAACGAAAACCATCAACTCATAGCCCTCGATCTCACAAACAACATACTCAAGTTTAAGCTGATTCCGTTAACATTTAGCCTTCGAATAGAGACTACTAAGTTGCAACCCTTTCTTCTTCTCTTCTTTTCTTCTCTCTTGTTGCAATAGTTTTTTTTTTTTTTAAATGCTAGCTGGGCCCACAGGAAGGTGGACCCAACCAACACTTCAAACCATTATTTATAAAAAAAATCCATTTTATACTTTTATTTAAAAAAAATAATGACACTTCATGCCATTTTTTAAAATAAGATTCATTTTATGTTCTTATTTGAAAAAATGAGAAAATTTTAAATTTTATTTAAAAATCCTCCTTTTACTTTTATGAACACATGATGTTTTATAGTATGATGTCGAAGTACACACATTCGACCATCTATCATTTAAATATACGTCGAGGCATCATGGGTGCGAAAGATTAATGCCTCGGGCAAAACTCGTTCGAGATTAGCCATCAAAATGACGAAAAAGACCTAAATACATCGTCGTTAATTCATGACTGACGTTTAAGAGTGTATTTTCAAAATAAGCCCTTTAAATAATTGTTAGTGTCACCACTAGCATCTTTTTCTTTTTACTTTTTTTTTTTTTTTTTTTGGGGGGGTGTCAACTAGCTTTGATAGCAACGAAAACACTTTCTTAGGGGGGAAGGCGGAAGCGACGCAAATTTTCTCGGGACTTTGCGCTTCTCCTTTTCGCTCTGCTGATAATCCTAGGGCATCACACAGAGAGAGAGAGGTGGATCGAGATCTAACACTGCCAGTCGCGCTGACCGAGACTGACGTCGGAGACGATGAGCGGAATAGCCTTAGTCCTTGAGCTCGCGAGGAAGAACCCCAGCTTCCATTCCGCCCAATCTCTGCACTCCTATGGACATTTCTCCGCCGCCGCCTCCTCCGCCGCCGCCGCCGCCGCCGCCGCTCCTTTCGCGGCGCGATTCCTCTTCGGGTACGCTCCCCCCGCTCTTCCCGCCATCTCAGGGCATCGTCCCGTAAATGGTTTCTTGCGGAAAACTTATTGCTTTTTTAGCTTTAATTCGCGTTTGCCGGCAGTTGATGCGAGTCTCCGATACGATGCGGCAGCGTAATTGGGTTCTTGCCAGAAAGAAAATTTAGAGAGTTTGGGATATCAGGGCTTTTTTGGTTTTAGCGTGGAGATCAGAGTGACGTGTTGGTATCTTGAGCTGTAAAGATTTCGCTTTGGTGGTCTCGGAGCAATGAAAGCTTGTAACTGGGAGCGAGTATCTTTTGCGTCGCGATTGTCGCGTGCGCGTTGTGTCATTGCAGTATTGTCTCTATCATTTAACATAGTGTGATTCGGTATTATTTCCGATGTGGTTAGCTTGGTGTTTCGGGATATATACCGAAGTTAGGGTCACCTTGCAAAGTTCTTGAGATCCTAATTATGCGTACAGATGATGTGAACTGATTTTTCGCTTGACCAAGTGTCGAGATGGAAAATCCCCGACTTCTCAGTGGGGAAGTTCAGAAAGTTAGGACTGTTTGTTTCTTATGATCAGTAGCTTTTGCTGTGTATGTTGTATGTCTAGTGCAATCCGACACTGGTGACTTTAATGTCAATGTAAACGCAAATTGTATCCTCATGGAGGGTTTATCTTAGATAGACTGTCTTGTTGTCGTTCTCGTGTTTGCTTTCACTGTCGTATGCATTTTCTCTTCCTTTGGTATGATCAAAAGGGATGAGCAACTATTTGCCCCAAAAAATAATGCATATGCATATTTTCTTATTACTTTGAGATTTCAGTGATTAAAAGATTGACTCTGCTAGGCTACAATTTTTATTAGTCTCTACTAGCTGTTTTGCTGAATACTCTTCCTCCCCCCCCCCCCCCCCCCCCACCCCTATCCTTCATGACATATCATTCTCGTGCAGCAGTTTTAGGTTACCTGTAGCATACTGCGATGCCGGGACAGCACAGTCTGAAGATTATGTTTCTAGTACACAAAGTAATTTCGAGAATATACTGCGTGAGGAATCTTTCACACATGGCGCCAAGATATACAAAATAGAGATGAAGCCTCTCTTTTCAGCTTTTGAGTTTAGGACATTTGCCTTGACTTCGTTAAGGTCGTTTCTACAGTCCTATTTGCCTCTTATACAGTCCAGTATCCAGGAGGAAGAGGATGAGAATTACCTGCAGGATGCAAGGGAGGAGCACCCTGTAGATATGGTTGTTCCCTTCAAAAATTCTGTCAAGCAAATCATTCGGGAGGTGAGTGCATATATCTCCCAAATTCTTCAATGCAGTTAAGAACACCATGATGGCTTTCCATCCCATTGCTAAGTGTGATTCTCTTTCACTGGCAGAGAAGCACACAATCAATGCAAAATAATATGGGGAAAAAGTGGGGGTTTTTCATGTGTAGAGAAAGAAACATTGCTGAAGATTTCATCTATTTGGAGAAAAGAAATTACGTTCTAACCATGAAACTATGGAAGAATTATGAGAATGGCATTTTACTTAATTTTTTACCCCTTTTACTTATGATTTATTTAGTGCATTCTAATATGTTTGGCATTTTTAAGAAAAGACATGAAATTTTACAGAAACCTTTGGTAGCAGTTTTGAGTTTGAAATTCGCTTCATTGCTATATTGTAGAAAGCTATTGGACAGTTCTGTGCTATTAGGATTCTTCATCATACTTTAGTATCGTCTGGGGCAGATATGTATTGTGGAATACACCTTCCAGGCTTTACCACATCATCTCTTTGGTCTCTTTTGTTTGGTTCCAGAGCAATAATAATGACAGTAGTGTCAAAGTTCAATGTCTTATAGGACTTTGTGGCAAGTTATGGTTGATTCACTGTCGCTTTTGGAGGAAAAAGTTTGAGAGAAAGAACAAGAAAAGCCCAAAGTTTCTCTCTAGTAGACTAAAACTATCTTTTTTCTTCTCCAGACTACAGTTGTAACTACTAGACGGGTATTGGAAAGGCTTGCTGTCCAATATGTTTCACAGAGAATGGCATGGAAACTTCTTAAAGGTACTTTTCTCACAACTCAGCATGTGCATGAATTAATCCAGCGTCACCCGACTAATATTTTCTATACTATGTTCAGATGTTCCCAAATCCACTACACGCAAGGCACAAAGAGGGATGCCAACTCTAGGTTATATATGGAGTGTTAGCAGGACAACTTTTAGAGGTGAATTCCTTTATATTTACAACTTTATACACTGCTGTGATGAGTTGGTTGATTATCTGTCTCATCGTTTCTGCGTATCATGTACCTTAACAGGGCAGTTACTAGGAACTGCGGCAACATGGCTGGTTCAAGTAGGAATTGAAATTTACCGATGCTTGTCTAGTATATTCAAGTCCAAGGAAGAAGATGAAGTTGATCCAGTAGAGCAAGTTGTAATTCTCGGGAAGAAGGTCTATATAATTACTATGAAGTGTAGTGCATCCCTGATTTTTGCTTCGATCGGGGCAGGGATTGGTGCCACAATCGTGCGCCCTTCACTGGGGCAGTGGATTGGTAAGCACTCTATTGGTTGGGAAGTACCCCCCCCCCAAAAAAAAAAACAAAAAAAACAAAACAAAAATTTGATCATCTATGTTGATAGGTCCAAATTCTAATGTGGTGCGATTGATTTGTAGGCTGTGCTCTCGGCGACTTAGCTGGCCCTATTATTGTGTCATTTTGCTTGGAGAAATATCTCCAGTTGGCTATATGAAGTATTGGCTTCCAATTCTCTCGCATGGAGCTACCCTAAAAAATCAGGGTCTAGCTCGACTTGAAGCATTAACTGATGATGCCACTTGCTTGATGATGTCCATTGGAAGTGGTTGTTGAGGCCAGATGCTGCAGTTCAAATCGTTTATCAAATTCACACCAATCGGTGTGGTTCCTTCATTTGGAAGTGAAGTCAATTGCATTTTGCTTCGGAATCGCAACCCTACATTGTGTCCATCATTATATGAACTATAGTGTATTTGAGATATTCCTTCATTTAGACGTGAAGTCAATTGCATTTTGCTTCAGAATCGCAACCCCACATTGTGTCCGTCATTATATGAACTATAGTGTATTTGAGATAATTCTACAGCAACTTAATCAAGTTTTGTGGAATTGTGCTGCAATTTGCTCTAGTGTACCATGTAACCAGATTTTTTCCACTCTAATAATCATCTCAGGGCGTTATTGTTTTGACTTTGGAAGTGATCTTAATGAAATATATGCATTGCAATGTGCTTCTGGTATTTCCGATTATAAAGTGTTCAAGTATGCTCGTAACTAAAATTTCATCAGCACGCTTACAAACCTCAGCAGCTTAAATTTCACCAATTCAGCAGAAATTTCCATCAATTCCCCTCCTCTCCACACTAATCAAGCATCTGGAGCCCTAACCATGGTGTTCGTTTCTCTTTTCCCCATAATAAGGTACACAGCGGCAGAGTATCCGAAGGCATCCCAGATCATCAAGCCTACATTTATTCCGACCCCAACCATCGTGGCCAAGAACGCACCCACAGAGTCCATGTTCTGCACGTACCGGTAGGAAATCACAGAAACATAGATAAACATGCCGCAGAAACCCGAAAAGATGTCGGAGCTCCAACCCGCAACCACACCTTGCGTGGTTGGGTCTATTACGATCCCTATGGCCATGCCGATGGAGCTTGAGATTGCGTAAGTAAATGCATATGCAACACACGACGCGAGAGGCCTGTTGGGCATCTTCCTCAGGAGGAAGATGCCAATTGCAACTGCAGCAAATATGTTGTGCGGGAAAATGGTCCGCGTGGTTTTCCACGCATCTGGCTTCGTTTCTGCGACTCCAGCGGCGATGCCTAAAAAGACCGAGTGGAGACAGAGAGCTATGACCAACAGCATGCTGTCACTGGGCAATCCAACGGCCAAGCTCAAGTTGTGACGGTGGGTCGCTCCGTTTGCACTGCTGCCTTTTCCCTCCCTGCATAATGCCTCCTGCCATGAATATGGAAAGATTTATATGATTTCTGTCGGATAAGATCATCAACATAATCTTTTGCACGTATTTTTTCTGCACACAGCTGAGCTGAGGAAAAACTAAAAAGCTTAAAATGGTTCCGATGTTTTGTCAAAAATGAAACTCTTTCGAAACAGGCATTGAACTCTCTCTTCTGAATTACCGTATTAGACAGATAATTTGATCTTAAAAATCCAAATTTTCGTTCTGTTCAGGCAAGAGCACCCTGGTTCTGTTATTTAAAGCTGTCAATCGGCTCCGCATAATTGAGAAAAATGAAAGAGCGGTGGACCAACGGAAACTCTTAAAAGTTCTGGAATTGACTAGGTATGATCGATTGGCAAATGTTCTGGAGGAAAACAAAGGAAACAAAGATTATTGCTTCCCCCACAACCCTCTGCTACCAAAAACAGAGCAGCAATAAACTGGATTGACTCGACTCCGCTTCTGACTAATTCACTTGATATCCATCCAAAATCTTCTACTTCCACACACTAGAATGAACCAGTGCCCATGTTCATGGTCTTTGGTCCGTTTTGGCAAATAAAAGCTGCATGCAGTGCCTGGACTCTGTTCCTGATGCGCATTTCAGAGCAGAAACAGAGTTTGCAGGCAACGATTAAATTCACGCAGTCAACCGAGTGACGCATTCATAATGGGAGCCCAGACATGTTTTTTAAAAAAAAAAAGAAAGGAAAAATAAAATTGGACACAGAAACAGGTCTTGTTTTCCATTTACCTGAGACCTCCGAATCGACATTGGAGCCACTGCTCTGTTCCTTCTCCTGCTTGCCACAAAGGTAGGAGATAGCGAAGTGGGCGAGCATGGTGAGCAAGCTGCCGGCGATCACGAAAATGAACGTGGAGGAGAACTTATCTGTCCGGTCACCGAACGTCTTGATGGCGTCCATGGGGAAGCGCATCAGTGCTGTCGCGAGGAAAAACCCGCTGGCCAAGTACGTCCCCTGCAACAGGAATGCCTCGTCCCACTTCAGCAAGTACGGGGAGACACCGCCGACAAACGTGCTAACGAAGACCAGCGTGAGGCACCAGATCTTTGCCAGGATTAGGGACTTCGAGCGCATGTCTACATGTTGGTCTCCGACGGAGTTGGAGGAGGAGGAGTCTTCGCCGTTGTCCACGCCGTGGACGGCAGCGGCGAGGAGGAGGGACAGGAGGAGAGAAAGGAAGAGGAGGAGAGAGCGAGACATTGTTTGCAGTATAAGAGAGACTGGCGGAGAAGACCAACGTGGGGTTAACATTCATGAGGATTCGAAAATTTTATAGTACAAGATACAGGAGGATACAGACGAATTTGAAAGGACTAACAGCGACTGGTAAATTAGCGATGTTACCAAAGAAAATCTGATGTCGTTCTATTGCAAGATTACTATCACTAAACCAGTAACAATTACCATGTACACTTGCACAAACACAAAGCTTAATAAAATAAATAAACCCATTTTAATTTCTTCGCCTTTCCCTCAGCGTCAACGATCATAGTCGGGATCAATGAGGCGATACGTCTTGGACTTCTTACTTATGCCGTCCATTTTTTGTCTTTTTATAACCTATGTATGTGTGTCATAAAAAGAGGGCAGGCTTATGAAGCTCGAGGTCAACTTGTTTGGTTTTGCTTAAAAGGAGAACATTTTGAAAATGAAAGAAAACGTTAATTCAAATGATCATGAAAAATACAAATTCACATGTCGATATGCGCAGGGTTCAGCATTGAATAAAGAGAAAATTTCCAGAAGCGCTAACACCAAAACATGTT
This sequence comes from Eucalyptus guilfoylei, assembly GCA_016097605.1. NCBI lineage: Eukaryota > Viridiplantae > Streptophyta > Magnoliopsida > Myrtales > Myrtaceae > Eucalyptus > Eucalyptus guilfoylei. Next base: position 22,314,777 of record CM027865.1, on the reverse strand, counting down.
CAAGCCTTTGATCATTGCCACAGTTAGCAAAGATCGAGTTAGATGAGATAGAGGCAAGATTTGAGGTTTGGTAATATTTTTGTTTTCCAGGAAAAAATTTATTGAGAAATGATTTTTTTCTATTTTTGTTTCCAGCAACAAAGAAATACATATTTTTCACTTCTTGTTTTTATTCCAAATTTATTCTCTGACCACTTTTCTATTCTGAAAAATAGAAAAATTAGCTACTTTTGCCAAACGGATTTCTTGTTCTTCTTTTGTTCTAAGGAACAAAAGAACATAAAAATTGAAAACGGAATGGTTACCAAACAAGCTCTTAGTTAGCAAATTTAGTTGATTGACAAGAAAATTGATTTTAGCCGACGGAAAAAATGTGAGTGAAAATGACCAAGTCTCGAAGCAAAGCATCGACAAATGAAGGTTGATTCAAGCAACAAAAGGATCACGATTCATATGACCATTGATAAAATGAGTTTGAAATAATGGTCTAAGCATTATAGCTGATAACTTTGGATTCAACTACCAGAGGGCCATTTGTAAAGGACTAGACTTAACACAATTGTCGAGTAGCGAAGTTGAGAAGTCCACGAGCAACTAATAGTGGCAATTGCAAAGAAGTGGAGAAGACACAACCGTCGAAATGGTGGAGTCATTTGTTTATGGGTAACCACTTGGAAATGGGAATTGTTGCATTGGAGGAGTCATGTAGGATGTGCTTGATTTCTTTGTAATTGTTGTTAAAAGTCAATAGTATGTATAAATGCTTGAACTCCAGTTTGGAGAGGGGATCAATCCATCAAAAGATTACTAGTTGTTTAATTTTACTTACAATTTATATTCACATTCCAATACCTTGTACATGAATAGCAACAATTGTTATTGGTCCATTTTTCTTATAGTTTATATTTCCTATCCAAAAATCAATAAAGAACCTTTTCGACACCTTTTGTCAATTCGCATTGATCCATATTTTCGAAAGGTATTTTGTCAACATTCGAGCAAAATATCTTTTTGACACACTTGATCTGATCCTTTTTTGTTGATCGAAGAAAGCTTTCCTGGCAAGAACCAGAAATCAATAAGAGGGAAACCGTAAAATATGGGTTTTGACCTAGTCAAAAATTAAAAAAAGAGAGAAAGAGAGAGAAGAAGGAGAGGGACTGAGAGTCTTCGGGAGAGAGGAAGAAAAAGAAGAGAGAGAGAAGGAAATAAAAGAAAAAAAGAAAAAAAGAACGAAAAAAAAGGGGGAGATAAAAGGGAAAGAAAGAAGGGAAAAGAAGGAAAGGAGGAGAGAGAGAGGCACGACAAGAGCTCGTGCAAGTGAAAGGAAGGAAAGAAAGGAGAAGGAGAAGAAGGAAAGGAAGAAAATGGGCTTTCACGCATTCTCACCATGGAAGCCTCGCCAAGCCACTTCAACTACGTAAAGCAATGCCCGGTAAGTGCTCGTGCCTCCCGTTCATTCAACTGGAGTAGTTTCGGACATAAGGCTTGAAATTCGGAATTTTGGAAAAATCAAATGGCGAAGTATGATTTTTGAGTCGTTAAGCCGCATATTTTATAGAAATGATAGTTTAGGGTGTTATGGAGCTATAGGATTTTACGGATCGTGATTTGAGCTTACGGTTTGCCCGAAACAAATTTGGAAGTTTCTTGCACATGATTAACAGTGCACGTCCAGGACTTCAGGGCGTAATTTGTTGGTTTTTGGGCTGATTTTGGGTCGACTAAACTAGGGTTCTTGTAGTATGTTAGAAGGGCTTTCTATTGACTATAAGAACGTTTGAAACGGAGTTCGGTAGAAAAAGTTATTAAGCGCTCAAGTTCCGCGTTGCAGACAGCTTAAATAATCGCTTTGGATATGCAGTTTATTAGCGCGTAGGTGTTGTTTTATTGACAAATAAGCATAATTTAGTCAAGTAGTTAGTTGGAGAGTAGCATATTACTTGGTTTTGATATCGTTTTCGATTAATTGATAGGAATACGAGTGCGTTGGCTCGAGTAGCCATGTAGGTTGATTTTTGACTTTCCTAGGTGAGTGGTGTTATATTTTCTAAGAATTTATAAACTCATGTCTTTAAAATAATAAAGATTTAATATTTTATGAGTTATGAATAAGCATGTTTGTTGCACAAAATTGAATTGGGCATTTACTATATTTTGATATTTGCGAATAATGTAAGAACTTTTTGGTGAAAATATATATTCTGTTTGATAAACGAAGTTGAGAAATATTACATATTTTGAATTTGTGAAACATTTTTACAAAAAGCTCTATTTTGAGATGGTTTATGGAATGTTATATAGATATTGATTTGTGATAAGCTTTTTGACATGCAATTGATTTGATTCGGTTTGTAAAATCAATTTATGAGATGAGTTCTAAAATGATTTGAAAAAAAATTTATGAAATGTATTGTGACATATGAAATGATTTATGGATTTGGCTTTGTGAATTGTAAAGGTTGTTGTAGATTGGTGTTGATGCTCAATATTGCTATGGGCCTAGTGAGGGACTTGTGGGTATGCCATCCTTATGAGCCGAGCAACCGGCTAATAATAAGTGGAGACCTCGCCAAGAGAGGAATCTTGATCACTTTGTCACTAGGCGTTGTATCATGATCATGGTTTGATATTGAGCAACGGATTGGTCAATGGAGTGGACCATTGACATGTGATTTGAGTTTAGTCATTGGAATGGATCATCGACGTGTTCATATGAGATTGATCAATGAAATAGATCATTGATGTGTGACATGAGATTAAACAATGGAATGGACCATTGGCGTGTAAATTGATGAGATTGATCAATGAATTTGACCATTAATGTTTGTTTTGATATTATTATAAAAAGAATATCTCTACTAAAGTATATGTAACTTATTTTCTTATTTTATGCTTGTTATATGATGGATTTGAGTTAAAAGAGTTGTGGTTTGGTTTATAAATATGCATAGCGAGTGCTCAATCCACTTAAAAGAGATGCACTACTCTAAGCTGTGGTTGCTCACCCATAGCTCACCCCTCTATCTTCTATTTTTTTTTTCAGGTTCTTCAGCTAGCGATGAGTATTATGAGAGTGTATTGATGAGAAGAATTTTAGGAGTTGGATTTTGGGAGCTTTGAGACTATGTTCTTTAGGAGAAAGGACGATCGTGTCATCCCCCACTCTTATTGGTTTTGGGGTGTGACAGAAACAATGATGCTTGAAACAAGAATACAGTAACACAAACTAGAATTGATATTTTTGCTTAGTCTAAGTGTGACATCTTAATTTTCGGGTTTTGTTTTTGATTGAATAAGTTTGGCTTTTCATCGACGCGCCGATAGTTCTTTTCTCTGAGCTAATCACTCACGAGATAACTAGTCTATCAGGTGAAGCCGTGAAGGAATCTAAATGCAATAAACTTGAGAATTCGACTAGAAGTCGACTGCTCGACCGTGTTTATCTGCAAGGGTCAATACGGCACGGTCAAAATCGATCAGAGATCGGAGATAGGCTAGTTCGACTGAAGTATGTGATTAGAGTGTGGGTGATTCCACCTAATTGCAAAATTCTTGTCGAACAGTATTAGACCGATTTTTCTATCATTTATGTACCATGTATCCGCATTTGAAACCTCGAGATTTTCACGACAACCGAGAGTCACCAATGAGTCGAAGATGCACAATGTGGATCGAAAATAATCGACCACGGGTCAATTGCACTAGAAATTCTTGAAAGCTACCCGGTAGGTTAGGTCACACTAAAATCGTGCCAAATTGAAATTAACCGTGAATTTAAACCCGATTTCTAGTTCTGTCATATCACGATTCATTTTAGAAACGTTGACTCATCCTCCGAAGATTTTTCTACAAACTCGAGATTTCGGCAAAATTTCAAAGTAAGGTTATTTTGGACCAGGAAAATTAGAGGGCCGTTTTTTATCGCATTTTTGGGATTCAAGTTGGTTCAATTGACGAAGAAAAATCACAAGATGGGCAATGGCATCTTGGCTGAATTTATGGGGACTGAATCGAGTCCAATTGGAGGAGAATTGAAGGGGAATTGGACCAAATTGGATGGCCTAAGGTCCAAAATTCGTAGGCCATGGGGAACTCAACAATTTAAACCACTTGGGAGGCTTGTTTGGGAAGCCAAGGAGCTGCAAATTGGCTGAGGATGACAGCCAAGCTTGGTGGGGCCTTGCCAAGGGACAAAGAGGATAGAAAGGAAGATTTTTTAGGCAAGTGGTCCCCCTCCAATCTTCAGTAGCCCCTTCTTCCTCCTTGAAGCCCCACTTTATCCATTGTTGAAGTTTTGGAAAGCTAGAGAAACCAGCCCTCACATCTCTCTCTCTCCCCTCTTCAGCCCCAAGCAAATTCGTAGCCTTTTCTCCCCTGTTTTCCTTCTCTGCCTGTTTCTGCTCCAGCTGACCTTCTTGTGAAAAGCTGAGTTGATTGTTGTCTTCCCGTGAGAATTAGCCTTCGTGCCACCCACCATCACGCTCAAAAGGCCCAAACCGTTCAAGAGGACCCAGCCGCTCGCCAAACGTAGCCGTCGGTCGACCTGCCGGCCGGCCGGAAGAAACCGCTCGCCGGTCCGTCGATCCGCCTGGCAACCTACACTACTTCGCCTGTTTCACCCGTTTCAGCCATTTTCCTCCCATTTCGACCCAGTCTCCACCCATCCCGGCCACCAGCAGGTCCCCCTCGACCCTTAGGTGCCATCAGTCGCTAGCCAACCCCTCGCCGGAGCTCCAGCCAAGCCCGTTCAGCTCTATTTCTCCTCTGGCAATCCAGTTTTCAGAGTTTCAGTGGGAGTCCAAGTTTGTAGTTGTTGTTCCAATCCCGGGACCACCTTGGATCGTCGTGGTTGAGGTTCCCGAGCGTAGCCTCCGTCGTCGCCGTCGCATCCGTGCCTCCGGCCCGTTTAACGGGTGAGTTTAGCTCCTAATCCTTTGATTAGTGCCTAAACTTGCTTAGAGATAGTTTAATTAGTGTTGATTCTAGTTTAGGAGATTTAATTAAGCTATATTAATTCTAAGATAGGTGGTTAGATAGATGGTTATGATTAGTTTAGCTTAATCTCACTTTATTTGCTTAATGTGGCTTATGTAGTTAATTAAACATGTTTGGCTCTAATTGATTGGTTGTTTACTTTAATTAATGTTTTTAATTATTTTTGGATTTAATTTATTAGTTATTAAATTCTGGAATTTCACTGTTCATGACGCACTGTTCACGCGGTACTGTTCACGAGCACTATTCATCCGAGAATGAAAAAGTGTCTAATTCATGTGTTTTGATCTTATGAGGTGATTTGAGTGTATAAATGCATAGGCATCCACATGAATTGAGTGATTTTCACAAAAAGGGAAATATGTTTTGTCCAAGGGACACCGAGATAGACCGCTTTTATGAGAGAAGGATTTGAGGAGGTATGTTTGCGTGATCGCTAAATTGAACCGTCACCCAACGGAAGTTTGGGGGCGATACCTAACGGGAGTCGGAAGCCGGTCGCAATAGATTTTGGGCCAATGTCCCTCTTTGAGATACCATCTGAACGGAAGTTCTAGACGAAGCCGTGCCCGACAGGGCAGGATGAAGCCTGATATTTATCGGTAGCCCGGTGGAAGTCGGATGATCACTAACTGGAAAGTTAGCTATGGCCGGTAGGTCATTAATAACTAGAGCACGCATGAGTGTTGAGGTGGATGAGCATTAACTAGAAAGTTAGCTATAGCCGGGAGATCATTAATAAGTAGGACACGCGTGAGGGTTGAGATGGTTGGGCCTTATTATGGGGTAAAATTGTGTGGCGCGGTATGGGATGTATCATAATGATTTTACCTTATAATCGGGACCCGCGTGATCGATTAATGCATGATAGGTGGCGCACTAAAGTGCAAGAGCGCATGAGAATCATGGCATCATTAGTTTCGGTCATACATGTTGATCACATTGTTTATGGCACGCACGCATGAATCGATAATGTGCAGGGTGTGGCAATGGCCAAGTAAGACCGCTTGTGACGCAACTCGTATGTGATTGATGAACTATATCATCTAATGGCCATGTGCATTGTGTGTATTGTGCTGAGACGTAACGTACAGGGTATGGCATACCAGGTAAGGTTGCATGCGAACCAACTATGTAGTTAGTAGTTGACCTTGACTATTGTGATTTGTTGATTGTTGGTTGTTAGTCGTGGTAAGTTTGTGGGGTGGTTCTGGAGAGATACCCCAAGTTGAGTTAATGTTCTGACTAGGGGCTTAAGGGAAGAACTCGCTAAGATTTTATCTCACTGGTTATTGTATAACCATTTTCAGGTCCCTAGTTTGAAGAACCCGGAGCTTGAGGCGGAAAGGTTAGGAACATGGATGGCTTAGTAGTTCTTCTTGGAGATAGATCTCTTGTACATAGACCTTAGAGTTGGCCTCTGTGTATAAACTAGTTTGTTTATGAAAAATGTTTTGGTGAAAATGGTATCCTACTTTTCTATCCTATATTTGTGTTGTCTGAAGATTTTATTATACACTTCCGTATGTGAAATTAAAATGAAGGGTCAGCGATGAGTCATAAGACATCGCTTTCTATCGACCAAGGAAGGGGTTGTTGCGTGCCCAGGGTTCGGGGCGTGACACTAAGTCTTAAATTGCTGGAAGAGTGGCAGAAAAAATTCAACACGAAGGAGGTGATCTTCCCAAGAATCTTATCGAAGAGCAATTAAGGTAATGGCGCCAAATTCTACTATGTGTCAACCACTAAGGAGGTTGTTTGAAGAACTGTAAGGAGAAATAACTAATTACATTGTAATCATATGTTGGATGTAATCAAACCAACACTTGTCAATGGGAACGATCCCTTGTTTAGGTCAGGATCTTCCAATCAAGTACTGCAAAAGATTCCTACAATACTAGGGTATGTTCCTAGTCATCCTTCATATAACATCAGCCTAGTCAACCCCTATGAGAATTTTGCAAAGGCATGAGTCCTTAATTTGAGGCCAAAAGAAAGGAAATGAAGTTAGTCAAAATAGTCATATCAGTAACACCAATTTAGCTAACCAGACTATAGGATGGTTGAATGATAGAAGTTGAAAACTATAAGCCATCGGTAGTTTTAGCATCACTAAATGTAAACATCCCTATGATACCTAAATTTACCTATTAACATTACTATAGGAAATCCAGCAAGGCCAACCTTGCCGCCTAATGTCCAATCTCGACACAAGATGTCCGACCAAATGTTCAATTAGACAGCCCAAATTACTGAAGAGGTCATGCAACAATTGATATTGGATAAAGGAGTTGTGAGACTTATACGTAAGAAAGCGTATCTTGAATGGGTTAATAACCAGCCTTTTCCCAAAAGCTTTAAGATCCCTTATTTCGTCATTTTTAGCAGCGAAGATGACCGATCTACAATTGAACATCTTGGTTGATTTGGGGCCCAATGTGGTGAAGCAAGTGTTAATGAGTTTTTAAGGCATAGGTCATTTCCTTTGGTGTATGACTGGGCAGAGATAGAAAGATAATTTCGTTCTCAGTTTTGAGGTACCGGTCATTGACTTGGCTAGGCTCAATCAATATATTGAGGAGTCAAATCAGTTTATTACTTGATTTAAGAAGGCTAAAAATAGATGCCGGACCTCACTCTAAAAAAAAAAGAATTTACAGATTTGGGTTTTAATGGGTTGAAATTCAACAGTTAGAAGGATTCCAAGGGTAGGACTTCGCCGATTTGTTTGAAAGAGATAAGAAGCAGCATAGGGATTTTAAACAAAATGCGGCCTCTCTAATAACTATGAATCGGAAAATGACTGGCTCCGATGAAAATAAGGAAGTGGTCGCAATAAATAGGGTGCTCGATAAGCTTTATGTTTGTCCAATATTAAGGCCTGTTGGGCCAAAATAAAAGAAACAACAACAACTAGGGCTAAAGACACACAAGTATACTCGTTTGACGGGAATGAATCAGCGTCGACTTCCATTTTTCCTTTTCCCTTGTCATCAGGAAGCTTGATTTTTCCTTGGCGACTAGCTTCTAGAATTGTCTTCTTGAAAGCAATAAAATTGACTGTGTTATGGCTCCATAAATAGTGTCATTTGTGATATCTTTTGTTGACTAAATTCGAAGAGAAATAGCCTCCGAAGAAGCTGTGTCGACAATGCAAGCAAGATATCAACGTAGAGAAAAAGGGACACCCGGACCTCTAGAGTGCCAAAAGTTGGCACAAATAAACACTTAAGTATCAAAAGTTACGGAAGTGACACTTAAGTGCTAAAATCGAAGCAAAATTGATCAATTAAGTGCCACCAGCGAAAAAATCCGACCAAAACGTTGACGTGGCAATTTTCCAGCGAGCTACGCGCAAAACAACGTCGTTTTGTATGCTGATGTGGCTAAACAGTGTCAAAACAACGTGATTTTGGTATAATTCGAATTTTAATATAATAATTAATTAAATTTAAATTTAAAGAATTATTTTTTTTTTTTTTTTTTTTTTTTTTTTAAGGAGTGGGGGAAGGAGGAGGAAAGCAGCCGGCGGCAGAGGGCTCAGCCCTCGCCGCCGCCTCCCCTCCGTCACCGGGGAGGTTGGGGAGTGTCGGTCGGGCTCGCCGAGAAGTAAAATGAAAGTAAATTACCAGCCCAGCCGAGATAGAAAAGTTACCTGTGATCCTATTCCTACCGCTGAAACTCATCAAGCGAGTGTGTTCGATCGAGTTGCCTCTCCGAATGAGAGACCTATGCAAAAGAAATCCTTCAAGGAACGATATGAGAAGGTGACCCTGGCGTGGCAGCACTTGATTAGAGCCTCCCAATTTTGATGTCGATGTGAAGAACATTATATTGACAGGTGGGGTGACATTGACCAGATTTTGTCACAAGCTACGTGCTTTGGGAATTTCCGATTATCAAGTGCACAAGTTTGCTTGTAATTCAAATTTCATCAGCACAATGACAAACCTCAACAGCTTTATTTTCACCAATTCAGCAGCTATTTCCACCCATTTCTCTCTCTTTTCCTTGCTAATCAAGTATTTGGAGCCCTAGCCATGGTATTTGTTTCTCTTTTCTCCCTTATAAGTACTCAATGGCAGAGAATCCGAAGGCATCCCAGATCATCAAGACTGCACTCACCCCAACCCGAAGCATCTTGGCCAAGAACTTATGAATAGGCATGTACTGTCTGGAAAGCGAGAGCTTTGAAAAGACATACCAGAACACGCCGGGAGCCAGACCCGTGAAGATGTTGAAGATCCAACCCGCAACCGCAACCTGCGCTGTTGGGTCTACTATGATCCCTATGGCCATGCCGATCGGGCCCGAGATCACAATTGCGAAAGCAAATGCGTATGCAGCACACAACAAGAGAGGCCTGTTGGGCATCCTCCTTAGGAGGGCGATGCCCATTGCAATTGCTGCAAATATTCCTTGGGGGGAAATGATCCACATGGCTTTCCGCGCACCTGCCTTCGGTCCTGCGATTCCAATGGTGATGCCCCCAAAGAGCGAGAAGAAACAGAGGGCTACGATCAACAGGATGCTGTCGCAGGGTGATCTGACGGCGACACTCGCGTTGTGATGATGGGTCACTCCGTTTGCGCTGCTACCCTTCCCCTGCACAATGCCCCCTGATACGAAAATGGAAAGATTTGTAAGATTTCCGTCGAATAGGATCGTCAACTTCATCTTTTGCACATCTTTTTTCTGCACACAGCTTAGCTGAGAAAAACTAGATAGCTTGAAATAGTTCCGATGTTTTGTCAAAAAGGAAAAATCTTTTGAAATAGGCATTGAACTCTCTCTCTTCTCAATTACCGGATTAGACAGGATAATTTGATCTTAAAAATCCAATTTTTTGTTCTTCTCGTGCAAGAGTGCCCTGTTTCTGTTATCAAATGGTGTCAATCGTCTCTGCGTAATGAAGAAAATTGAAAGAACGGTGGATCAACGGAAACTCCTAAAAAGCTTCAATTTCAGAATTAACTAGGCATGATCGATGGGCCCCCAGCTCTGGAGGGCAATACCAAAAACAGAGGATCAATAAACAGGATTGATTAGACCTTGCTACTGACTCATGCACTTGAAACTCATCGAAACTCTTCTACTTCCACACACTACCACGAACCAGTGCCCATGTTCATGGTCTTTGGTCCTTTCTGGCAAATTCAAGGTGCATGCAGTGACTGGACTCTCTTTCTGATGCACATTACAGAGCAAAAACAGAGTTTGCAGGCAACAATTAATTTGACGCAGTTGAACCCTCCAAACGCGTTCATAATGGGAACCCAAACACATAAATAAAATAAAAAGGAATACAAAAATAAGGGAAAAAAAAAAGGAAAGATAAACAAGGACACAGAGCAGGTTTTGTTTTCCATTTACCTGAGACCTCCAAATCGCCATTGGAGCCACTGCTCTGTTCCTTCTCCTTCTTGCCATGAACGTGGGAGATAGCGGAGTCGGCAAGCATGGTGAGCAAGCAGCCGGCGATCGGGAGCATGAACGAGGAGGAGAACCCCTTCTCAGTCAGGTGGCCAAACATCTCCATGGCGTCCATGGGCAAGCGCATCAGCGCCGTCACCTGGAACAGCCCTACGGCCAAGTGCTTCCCCCGCAACAGGAACGCCTTGTTCCACTTCAGCAAGTACGGGGAGACGCCGCCGACGAACGTGCCGACAGAGACCAGGATGAGGCACAAGATCCTGGCTAGGATTAGGCACTTCGAGCGCATGTCTGCATGTTGGTCTCCATCGGAGAAGTAGGAGTCCTCGTCGTTGTCCCCACCGTGGGCGGCAGCAGTGAGGAGGAGGGACAGGAGGAGAGAAAGGAAGAGGAGGAGAGAGCGAAGCATTGTTTAGGGTATAACAGAGACTGGCGGGGAAGACCTCGAGGGGTTAACATCCATGAGGAATTGGAAAAATATGTGGTACAAGAAACAGGATACAGAGGAATTGGCGAGAACTACTAACAGAGACAGGTAAAGGAGCGCAGTTACCAAAGAAAATCTGTTCTCTTGCTAGATTACTATCACTAAACCCATAATAATCACCATCTACCCGACACAAACACAAAGCTTAATAAAATAAGACTTGTGTTATTTCCACTCCTTTATTGGCTTCTACCCCTTTTATCGTATTGAATTGACAATATTATTCTTTACGGATCCCACTTTTATTTTAAAATTATTTTTTACATTTTTTCTTATTCATTTTTTGAATTTCAGTAAATTAAAAATTTATCCACACCCCTTCCAAATAATTTTTTTCAACCTAATCGCTTCTTTTGCACCCATTACGCTTCAACATTTGTTTATGCTTGTCTTCTTTTAAATATATTCTCCATTATTATAATATAAGCAAATACTAATAAAAAAAATGTTAGTTTCACTTGCAAATCGTTTACTTTATTTCCCTGGAGTTTTCTTATGATTGCGAAATTTTCAACTTCGATTTTACTACAAATTTGCAAGAACTTACTCAAAAAGGGTTACACTTTTTCCATCCCATTTTTAGCTCCTAACACCCTAATTTACAATGAAATGACTACATTATTCCTTGCGGGTCCTACTCTTGATTTAAGAATATTTCTTATCTTTTTCTTCTTTTTCTTTGGTTTCAATTTTACTAGAGATGAAATTACCATGCTCCTAATAAACAATAATTATTAAGATTAAATATGAGGCCTATTGTTGATTTCAAACTAATGCTCGCCTTCTTTTTTCTTTTCTTTTCTTTCTCATTTGAAACAAAATTTGTTTAGTTCTTCTTCAAAATATTTTATTTGGTAGATAGTTAACTGATTATTGTGTTTCTAATAAAAAAATTAATTATTTTGTTAATTATTTGTATATTTATTTTTTTGTATTGGGAAAATATTATTAAAAAAATAACCTAAGCACAAGTGAGAGGATAACCTTTAAGTAAATCATGTATAATGCATACATCAACCACAATTTCAATTTTTGAGTAAATTATTGTAAATTTGTACTAAAAATTGAAGGCAAAAAATTCACAATTACGAGAACACTCTAGGAAAATAAAGTAAATTTGCAAATAAAACTAACATTATTTTACCTTGATATATGATTAGTACTCGCTTAGATTGCCACGTCAGCATCTGGCAACTGGCCGACGTCCACGTCGTCAGCGCCAGTCGGCCAAAATTGACCGGATGGACTGAATTGGTACCAATATTAAAAGGTTTAGGACTGAATTGGTCCAATTGAAAAGTTTATAACTGAATTGGTACCAATGCAATAGGTTTAAGACTTTTTTGGTACTTTTCCCCAGAGAATTAAGCATAACTTGATTTTAGGATAATATTGTGCATGATATTTAACTTATCATTCTCGTGCAGTGCATACTGTGATGCTGGGACTGCATGGTCTGAAGATTATGTTTCTAGTTGTATAATTTCGAGGATATACTGCGTAGCCAATCTCTGAAACACGGCACCAAGATATACAAAGTAGAGATGAAGCCTCTGTTTTCAGCTCGAGTTTGGGGCATTTGCCTTGACTTCGTTAAGGTGTTTTCTAGTCCCATTTGCCTCTTTTGCAGTCCAGTATCCAGGAGGAAGACGATGATGACTTCCTGCAGAATCTACGGAGGAGCGCCATGAAGGTTTGATCGTTCTCTTCAAGAATTCTGACGAACAGATCATTCGTGAGGTGAGCGCGTATATCTCCCAAATTCTTGAACGCAGTTAAGAAAACTGTGCTTTCCATCCCATTGCTAAGTGTGATTCTCTTTTACTAGCTGAAAGTTGCACATCACGTGTAAATAAAAAGGGGAGAAAGGGCTTAAATGTGTAAAGAAAGAAACGTGACTGACGATTTCATCTATTTGAGAAACAATATTAAATTCTAATCATGAAGGTGTAATAGAACTATGGGAATGGTATTTTACTTCAACTTCTTTACCACTTCTACATAACGATTTTGTCCATTCTGATATGGTTGGCATTTTTTATAGCAGACATAAAAAGTTTTCTGGAATTTTTAGGTAGTTGTTTGAGTTTAAAAAATCAATTGGGACTGCTTTATGGTAGATAGTCTTTTAGCCATTAGACAGTTCTGTGCTACTAGTATTCCTTATCATACTTTCAGATATGGATTGTGGAATACACCCTCCAGGCTATACGGCGTCATATTTATGGTCTCCTTCATTTGATTACGGAGCTATGACAATGATAGTATTGGCAAAGTTCAATGTCTGGTGGGACTTAGAAGCGAGTTATGGTTCATTCACTGTTGCTTCTCTCTTGAAAAGAAAAGTTTGAGAAAGAACGGGAAAAGACCCAAGATTTTCTATCTAGTTCCAGACCACAGTTGTAACTACTAGGCGGGTTTTGGAAAGGGTTGCTGCTGTCCATACTTTTCACAGAGAATGGCATGGTAACTTCTTAAAGGTACTTTTCTGATACAACACTCAGCAAATGCATGAAATGATCCAGCGTCACCCAACTAATCTTTTCTAGGCCATGTCCTGGTGTTCCCAAATCCGCCAGGCGCAAGGCACAATTTGTAGTATATGGGCCGAACTAATAGATCTTTATAAGCCAGCCCATTAAAAAGCCTAGCCCATTTTCCTCCTTTAGCAATTTGTGCGTTGGAAGCTTAAAGAAAGGAAAGCAGAAGCAGTAAGCGGCGGATTGAACGAGAAGAAAGAGAAGCCCGCTCGTTGAGAAAAGAAGGAAAAATTTTCATGCGTAGTTGATTCGGACATCTTGACTAGCCGAATTAACTTCAAATCGCAACGTTTGGTAAGTATTCAAGCCGTTATTCGTCCAATCGAAGTAATTTTGGAAGTTAGGGTATAAATTTGGAGTAATGTAAATTTTGAACTACGATGTCTGATAAACGAGTTTTTCAAGCTGCAATTTTTGTGGAAATAGTAGTTTAAAGCATTGTGAAGTGGTGGGGTTTGATGAAACTTGATTTCGAACTATGGTTTGTTTGGAACAAAATTTTAAAGTTTTGTGTGTGGGTTACGCATAACAGATAATACGCGTAATGGTGAAAGATAAACATGTCATAAACGAGCTTTTTTGTAGCGCTTAGGAGTCGATAAGTCGACGGTTGAACATGGTTAAGTCAAGTTGTTCGTTAGAGTTGTGTATTACTCAATTTTTAATATCGTTTTTCAATTAATTGATAGGAATGCGAGTGTGTCAGCTTGAGTAACTATTGTAGTTAGCCAGTGATACTATTTCTCTTTGAGTTTGTGAATTCATATTTCAAAAATGAAATGGATTTGTTATATTTTGAGTAAAGAATGAGCATATTCTTTGCGTAAATTGGATCGAGCATTTTCTACCATTTGTGTATTAAATATGAAAATGTTATTTTTTTTATTGTAGTCTAAATTGATTGCATGCAAATGGGTTTGTGAAACCTCTTGGAAAAGACTCGTGAGAAGTTCTTGATTTTAAATATGGTTCATGAAAGGTTATATACTAATTTGTGAACCGGTTTTTGAAACAAAGTTTGAAATAGTTTAGGAAATGTATGGGGATATATAAAATGTGATTTAATAGAGATAAATCAATGAACTTGACCATTAATATTTGAATTGAAATGATGAAAAGTTGTAATTTGATTATTAAACCTGAGTTGTAATATAGTTTCTGATTTTGATTGTGGATTTCTAGAGATTGAGTTTGATGGATTATACTCAGTGTCTCTGTGCACCCATTAAGGAGTGTGTGGGTATGCGCATATGAGTCTAAAATATCCTTGTAAGCCGAGTCATCGACTAATGATAGGTGGAGACATAACCAAGGGAAAATCTTGATCTTGTCACGAGCGTTATGCGTTATTATGGCTAGATATTTGAGCATGAGTTTAGTCAATCAAGTGGACCGTTAGCATGTGATTGAGATTCTTCTTTAGAAATAACCATCAACGTGTGATTAAATGTGATTCATCAATGATATAGACCATAGATAGTTAATTTATTATTGTGAAAAGAGTATTTCTGCTATCAATATAATTATGATGAAACAATATATGACTCATTTTGATCTTGTAAGTTTGGTGTGTTTTAAATTCAGTATAAATGAGTTGTGATTTGATTTTGTAAATGTGCATAGTAATTGTTCGATCTGCTTAAAAGAAACGTATTACTCACTAAACCGTGATAGCTCATTCATTTCTTCTTATCGTGTCTTTCAAGTGCCTCAGTTAATGACCAAGAGAGTGAGTATTATCGCAAAAACTATTAAGAACTAGATATTTTGAGTATAATTTGAAACTATGTTCTCTTATCCATATAGGATTTGGGGTGTGACACAAAGAGCAATGTTAACTCTAGTTTATACAGTGTATTGGCACTGAGCATGACAACTTTTAAAGGTCAATTGCTTTATATCTGCAACTTTCTTCACTGCTGTATGAGTTTCCTGGCGATCTCTATCTTATCATTTCTGCCAATCATGTACCTTAACAGGGTAGTTACTAGGAACTGCGGCAAAATGGCTCGCTCAAGTAGGAATTGAAACTTACCAATGCTTGTCCTGTATATTCAAGTCCAAGGAAGAGGATGAGGAAGTTGATCCAGAAGAACAAGTTACAATTCTCGGGATGAAGGTCTATCTAGCGACTGCGAGGTGTAGACTGCGGTGCATCCTTTGATTTTTGCTTCGATCAGAGCAGGGATTGGTGCCATTATTTTGCGCCCTTCGCTCGGGCAGTGGATTGGTGAGCACTCTTTTAGTCGTGTACTCTCCCAAGTCGATCATCATCTGTTGATGGATCCATCTGCTTTGCTATATCCAAATTCTAATGTGGTCCAATTGGTCTGTGGGCTTTGCTTTGAGAAGTATCTCCAGTTGGAGCTATAGAGCACTGGCTTCCAGTTCTCTTGCATGGAACTACCCTGAACTCGGGGTCCACCTTGACTTAAAGCACTCACTTGATGATCCCACTTGCTTGATGATGTTCATGACAAGTTGCTGTTGAGGCCAGATGCTGCCGTTCTGGTCATTTATCAAATTTGCACCTAACAGTGCGGGTCGTGAATTCAATCACATTTTGCCCCGGGATCACAGACCTAAGTTGTGTACGTCATTATATGAACCATACTAATTCTAAAGCAACTTATTCGAATTCTGTAGAATCGCACTCCAATATGCCCTTGTCTACCGTATAACCAGATTTTCACCCCTGGGATAATCATCTCAGGGCATCACTTCCGACTATTCTAAGAGTTCATAATTAAAAAAAAATACGGAACAAAATATACATTGCAATATGCCTTGGGAATTTCTGATAATCAAGTGTTCAAGTATGCTTGTAATTAAAATTTTATCAACACTCTGACAAACCTCAACAGCTTAATTTTCTCCAAAACAGCAGCTATATTTTCAACCATTTCCCTCCTGTCTACACTACACTGAGTATCTGGAACCCTAACCGTAGTATCTGCCTTTCTTTTTCTCCCCGATAAGAACAGGGCGGCATAGGGGCAGAGTGTTCTTAGGTATCCCAGATCATCACGATGGCAATCACCCCGACACCAAGCGTCACAGCCAAGAACTTATGAATGGGCGTGTCCATGGAGACTGCCCTCTGCGGAATGTACCCTTTGGAAAGCAAGTGGTTTATGGAAACATAGATGAACACGCCGCAAGCCAAACCCATAGAGATGGCGAAGATCCAATCTGCGACCGCACCCTGCGTGGTGGCGTCTATTATGATCCCTATGGCCACGCCAACGGGGCTTGAAATCGCGAAAGCAAATGCGTATGAAACACAGGACAAGAGCGGCCTGTTGGGCATCATCCTCAGGAGGGCGATGCCCATTGCGATTGCCGCAAATATCTTGTGGAGGGAAATGGTCCACAGGGCTTTCCACGCATCTGCCTCTGTTTCTGCGACTCCAATGGCGATGCCTTCGAAGACCGAGTGGAAACAGAGGGCTACGATCAACAGGATGTTGTCGCTGAGCGATCCCACCGCGATGCTGGCGGGGTGATGATGGGTCGCTCCGTTTTCGCTGCTGCCCTTTCCCTGAACAGTGCTCCCTGCTATAAAAATGGAAAGATTCATAAGATTTTCCTCGGATCAGATCATCAATATGATCTCTTGCACATTATCTTTCCGCACACAGATGAGCTGAGGAAAAATTATTAAAAAAAAAATTGATTGGTTCGGATTCTATGAAAAGGAAAGATCTTTCAAAATAGGCATTAAATTCTCTTTTATCAGTTCCTGTATTAGACGAATAATTTGATCATAAAAATCCGATTTTTACCTATGCGTGCAAGACACCCTGTTTGTGTTGACAAATGGGTCAATCCGCTCGGCGTAATGGCGACAAACGAAAGCACGGTGGACAAACGGAAACCTCTAAAAAGCTCCAATTTCGGAATTAACAAGGTATAATTGATGGGCCCACTGGTCTGGCGGGTGACAAGTCAAAACAAAGGAAAAAAAGTATCATCGCCTTCCCCTACAGTTCTCACCTACCAAGAACAGAGCAGAAATAAACTGGAGCGATCTGACTCTGCTTCTGAATCAAATCACTTTTAAATTCATCAAAACTCTTCCTACTTCCACTAACTAGGACGAACCGATGCCCATGTTCAAGGTGTTAGGTCCGTTTTGGCAGATTCAAGCTCAAGCAATGAATGTGCTCTGTTTCTGCTGCACCATTACAGAGCAAAAACAGAGTTTGCAGGCAATGATTATATTCACGCAATTGACCCCCTCCACGCCCATTCATAATGGGAATCCAAACCAAAAATAGAAAAGGGAAACCGAAAGCAAAGAAAGAAAAAAGAAAGAATGAAAGATAAGCAAGGACACAAAGCGGGTTTTGTTTTCCATTTACCTTGGAGCTCCAAATCGCCATAGGAGCGACTGCTCTGCCCCTCCTTCTTGCCGTAGACGTAGGCGAGAGCGCAGTCGGCGAGCATGGTGAGCAAGTATCCGGCGCAAGCGAGCATGAACGCGAAGGGGTACTCCTTCTCCGTCAGGTCGCCGAAAGTCCCGTTGGCGTCGCTGAGGAAGTGCATCAGCGCCGTCCCCAGGAACACCCCACCGGCGAACTGCGTCCCCAGGACCATGAACGCCTCGTTCCACTTCAGGAAGTACGGGGACACGCCGCCGACGAACGTGCCGACGAAGACCAGGATGAGGCACCAGATCTTGGCGAGGATCAGGGACTTGGACCGCAGGTCAACGTGCTGGTCGTCGGCGGAGGAGGAGCCCTCGTCGTGGCCCCCGCCATGGGCGGCGGCGGCGGCGATGAGGGACAGGAGGACGGAGACGGAGAGGAGGAGAGAGGGAGACATGGTTCAGAGGGGGTTGGCGACGGAGGCCGAGGGGGGTGGTTCACATTTATGTACGAGGACTTGGTAAAAATTTTGCAGTACAATATGCAGAGGAAATGGTCCAGGGAAAGAGCGAGAGAGAGAGAGAAGTACAACCAGAGTACTAGCAGCGACAGGCAAAGATGCGCTGTTTACCAAGGGAAATCCGGCGTCGTTTTCCTGCGAGATTATTATCGCCAACCAGAGTAATAATTACGATCAGCATCGCCGCACAAAACACGAAGCTTAATAAAATAATAAACTCCCATGTCATGGTTGGGATCAATGTCGCGGTATATCTTCGACGTCTTAGAGATGATGTCACCTTTTCTTCTTTTTATAACCAAGGAATATGTCTAGGCTCGTGAAGCTCGAATTTAGCTAGTTTGGTTTTTGCTTAAAGAGAAAAATATTCATAAAAAGTTGGGAGAAAACGTTTTAATTCTAACCATCGCGAAGAGTACAAATTCGCATGTCCAGTGTATGCAAAGATTCCACGTTAAATAAAAAGAAAGTCGTTAGATTCCTGAAAGAACAAGTTCATCAAAATTGTGATTGCTCCAAACGGAGGCTGCGTGCCCATTCGAGCAAAGCAAGATTACTTTGGCAAAACCCCGGCACGGAGGGCTAAGGTATAACCACGGTTCTTCCACAAATTGGTCCGGATTTCAAGGAGAAAAGTGAGCCCCTCTTTTATTAAAAAACGAGACGAGGTAGATGATTGACTTGACAAGGAACTTCACGGGAGGACCCCGCTCATGTCCCCTTTAGCGTTGGCGTGAAGCTGAGTGCACTTTCCATTCTCACTTGGGAGAAAGCATGGACAACGATTCACCACCCGATCTATCTTTCCGGTACTGTACTAAGAAGAAGACCAAATCCACAGCCATTCATATTTGCTAGGAGCCAAACCCCAAAAAACCACTAATGAACCCTCCCTTATCCCTAACCCCAATCCAAATTGGAAGAGAAGCATGAATGGACCCGCCAAGAACACGCCAAACAAGAAAAGTCCAGCCTCTTACATCAGAGTCAAATCACGCCATAAGAAAAGGGAAAAAATTACAGACAAAAGGGAAATAAGTATGAACACAACAAGAAGCAACTTGAAAAAAACCAGCTGAGCTGACTCAAGAGTCACAAATTGTTCATTACTATATAGGTAGGCGAAGGCATAGGGATTATTCATGGCGCAATGGTAACATCTCTAGGCAAAATTGTGTAAACAAGAGGGAAGCAGAACACCTGACTGGCTGCAAAAATAACAATACGGGCACAGATTACAAGATTCCCTAGTTAGTTTTCTAAATTATGCTCGGTTTAAAAAATCAAAATCTTCCAGCTGAAATCGCTGTCGAATTGCAAGTTGCAAAGAAAAAATCGGTATGTCAACCTCTACAATGACGCCTTTCACACTGATCTAGTTTTATCATCCGAGTACTTTATGAAACTCTGTCATCTTGGCCAACGTCGTTTGGACACTCAACGCCGCCAGAAGCTTCTGGTTTGTCTCTGTTCCTGCATTCGCCTGCATTGATGACCAACCCAAAGACTCAAGAAGTCATTTAAACAGTTTTATCTTAGACTGCATAACTATTATAATACTCCAGAGCAAGCATGGACTTAACCATTAACATGCACGAGAATAAATCAATTTCGGGGAAGTCAGTAAAATCTTCAACCATAAAAAAAAATAAAGAAATAAAAAGGTGGCAATACTAGCGAAATCTACTGGAGCCACTGGGGCAACTCCAATGAAACAGGGACTGGCATACAAAAGGAATCAAGCAATCGGCCATTTTTTATGATGAAAAAAATTGAAGGACAGTAAGACACGAAGTGGATTTTGGAAAATTGAACATGCACTTGGGAATTGCACAGAAACAGCAGACGTGTCAGGACCCATCCATTTCACCTTCTTAAAATAATATTACTTAACTCTTGACAACATACACAAAACGCCAAGGTGATGACAGTACTAAGTCCGAGAGTCTTTAAAAAGACAGATCTAGGCATGCTTAGGAGAAAAAAGAACGGGAAAAAAAAAGTAACAGTCTGCCTCAAAAAGAAATAAAAAATAAAAAAATACGCTGAGGAGATTCAAGAAGAAAAATGCTTCATGTGATAGCATTTAAAAACAATAGGATAGATAGCAAATCAACGCCATCAATCATTACGTCAAGTGATCAATAAATAGAGCAGGAAAAGAACTGCAATATAAAGGATATTCGCAGATGGGTTGTTCCTGCAATATAAAGATGCAACATACAGAGACAAGACCTCATGATGTCCAAGCAATGTTTCAATCCAGGATTTTTTTACCTTTGATGCTCTTGAGAACGTTTGATGAACTCCTGGGCAATATTAGTCCCCTCATAAGACGCTAGCACTGGTCTAATATCGGTCGGTTGTCTAGTGGCAACAACTACATGAAACATTTCAGAGATGCGTTTGAGTTTTAACAAGCAAAACTGTCATTTGATCATAAAAACCCCACGCATTTACAAAAATCTTACATTCTAGAAATGGAATAAGATCCAAAAGTGTTGTGTCGTCTGTTTCGAGCTTCCAAGGTTTAATTTCAACACAATTTTCAGGCTGAAGACATGATTCTTGTGCATGGCCACTGACATAAATGACTTTCCCAGGATTTCTATTAAGCTTTGAAAGATCCTGCCATGAAAGGTATACCAAAAGCTAAGCCTCATACAGAGTTTTTTAATCTTACACAAGGAAAAAAGAAGAAGATTCAGGAAAGAAAGACACTCCATCAAGAAACCGAAACTTCCTACAGCAGTGGATCGTCAAAATCCTTAAGAAGCTATTGGATTCAAAACAGTAGACTATGGCTAATGCAAAAAGAAATATATCGTCAAATAAGTCATTTAAAAGGAGAATGGCCTAAAAAGACCTTGAAGATGAGGAAAACAAAGGTACATGGATGAGGTACACTGTCAGCTGTTTCTTCAGGAAAGACAAAAAGTTTCTAAGGACAGATGGTTTAGCTCGTATAGAGTTCTGACACAAGCAAGCGTCAGATGAACGATCCTCAATCATGCAAAGCAATGGTAGACTGAGAGAATTCAACGTGAAGGGCAAGACAAATTTTTCATTAAATATCTCATATGTATATGTTTTTGAACAAATGTTCCCTTATAATATTAGGAATTTTGGACCAGGGAAGAAGTGGGGCAACTATCTCCCCCAAGTTCTGCCAGTGCGCCAAAGTTCAGTATTTCATGCTGCTGATGGGTCCACTGGTCTTTAAGATAAATGCATAGATAGAGAAAGCAATCACTCTCCACAATTCAGATAGGATCAAGTCAAAACCTCAATGAGATGCCAATAGTGAAAAGTTCAAGCCAATTCCAGTTCCAAATTACCGTAGAAGAACAAACGGTAGCTCATCCAAAAGGAACAGACATAGATCACGAAAATTAGGAAAGTAGGAAAAGGATATAAGAACAGGAAGTGCATTAAAAAAGAAAATCTGTGTCACAGCGAGGATAATGACTAGCTATCTAACATCACGTTATCAAGCAAATTAAGATTTAGGAGATCACTGGTTGGGGAGAGTATAGAAAAACCAATTTAACATACTCTATAGTGCTTTCCATCCTGATATTTGGTTGCACCTCTGTTCAGCCTATAGCGTATGGACTGTTTCCCATCCAGCCTTTCAACAACAGGATCAACATACTGCAACAGCCATCACACAAGATAGATGCATGAATAGAATGAGCATCAGAGCAGAAGAGCACATTTGAGTGTCGTCCAATTTAATGGTAAAAATCCAAATACCATCTGCAGCTGGTCTGAGTAGATGACAATTTCATAGAATTTCCCCAGATGTTCCAAGAAGGCATCTACACCAGGTCTTTTGAATGTTCTCCAACCTCTGTCACGCTATCAAGTGGAAAAGAATAGTTCTAAAATTAAGTCATGATTAAAAGAATTGCTTGTTCCCAATAAAACAATCATGAAAAAGTAGAGTTGTCTGCAAGTCAGCAGATAGGTGTACAGAAACTTTTAATCTTTGAGTGATGCCATCGCAAAAAAAAAATCAGTGCAGACACTTAGGAAAATTTGCATACATAGTTAGTCCTCAAGAGAACAGTGTAAGTACAGATCACTCCAGTGTAGCTTACCTTCCAATCAGAATAAACCAGTGTCTCATTTAAATCGAGAACAAGTGTGAAAACATGCTGCTCCATCGGATGCAAATCTGGAAGGAGCTTATCTGATGTCGGTTCCGTATAACCCTGTGACCAATTAATGACAACACAATCAAGCACACAAGAAAAGGCCCTAGATGATAAGATGAATCAAACATACATTAGGCTTACTTGAATTTGGTCTTCAATTACTTTTCTCAGATCCAAATAAAGGTCAATAGCTTTGGCAGGTACTGCAAATCACCAAGATAACAACATACTCGATATCCATAAGAATGTAAAGGATAGGGGATATATGGCTAAAATAACTTCAATAGGTTGCTAAATGAAACTCCTGACTGCCAGTTCTAGTTGATGTGACAAAGATTTACATTATATTTGGAGGTTGGGTTGAGCCAACTTCTGCTAACAAAATTCGAATCTTAGTCTCTGCACAAATGCCTACCAGATAACATTTAAAACTTGTCGAAGGATCTTTGCTAATGAGATTCTTCTCTGTTTAAGATCAATCACTTTATATAAACCATTAGATTTCCAAGGAGAAATTGTCACCCCCTTCTCATCAGCTAAACTTTTTAGTTTAGAAAAGAGGGTAATTTGACCACACAGTCAAAGCCTATTTAGGGCGTGTTTATATAGATGTTTACTCTTTTTTATGCTTAATCTAAATCTTGCAACGGACGCACTTGATTTTCGTTTATAACCCTAATCAACTGTAACTTTCGCAATATACAAATGTTGATATGTAGATTCGCAATCTAAGGGTGTGTTTAGATAATACTTTTTCCTTTTGATTTTTTTCATATGACTTGACTTTTTTGTTGCGAAACACCTACAGCGTTTCACATAGTATAAACGGCTGACAAAAAATTTGTATGTAATATTCTTCATGATTTTTTGAAATATGAATAATACTTTGATTTTGATGGGAAAATTTGAATAAAAAAAAAAAGGCACTTTCCAGTGCTAAAAAGTCTAAACAAAAGCACACTAATAACTCAAAAGGAAAATGGCAAAACAATAATGATGATTGATGGCAAGAAATGAAAAGCCCACAAATATATAACATGCTTGCAATAATCAAAGGAAAACGATCCCCTAAAGATGCAATGGACCCCAAAAAAGGTATTTACAAAAGAATACATTCACACTTGAGTGCAGAAGAAATTTGGAAGTTTACATGAACCAGTCATCTCAACTGCAGTGTGTGCGGAGAAAACATCGGTAAGAAACTTGCTATTGGCCAGGTAGGATCATAGCAGTGCAAAACAACAATAAAATGAAGAGAGCTAACCTGTCATAGCAGCAGAGTAAAGTAACCCTTGAAACTTCTGCAAAAGAAAATAGTAAAAAAAGAACAAAACAGATTCATTATTATCAAAACATATTCTCTGTAATTTCAGGGTAGCAATAGCGACAAAAATGGTGAAACATGAAAACTTCACATGCGGGTAATATAACGAAAGCCTGAAAGAACTGGTTCTATGTAGTATCACAGATAGAAATTCTTGAATCAAAGGAAATATATCGCACCAATCATTCCAACAATTCTGAGGAAAAAAAGTTTTCAAATTCCAATCCTTTGGTTGAACACACGTACTCACAATTTACTAAACTATTCTTCTGGGATCCATACACAGTAGACGATTCCCATAGCAATGTCTACAGATGATTGGAAGGGGGTCAAAACAAAATGCCACTCATCATCAAATATTGGAAAAAGTGCAGAATTATGCGTAGTCGCATGAAAGTCACCATAAGTTTCTGAAAAAAGTGAGAAAAAAAAAAGCAACGCGTAATTCACAATTTTACTACTCGTGAAGTTAGCAATAAATGTTATTCTCGCAACGGGGCATTCAAGGAGAGAGCCACACTTACATCAACCGCGGAATCAGACTCTTTCGTATTGTAATCAATCGAACTTCGAAATGCCTTTGTTTTCTCATCTACTTCCTCCAAAGAGTATGCTGCACTTAGATATAATAAGGAAATCAAAGCACGTCAACCCCTCTGCACTCTTCTATAATCCGAAGCTAAAAAACTCATCTTTAGTCTATAATACCTACATCAAGCACACTCAAATACACCCAACACTAGTAATCGGCAATCAGCATAACCATCAGAAACCTCAAAAGTTTTCACGCGCGAGACGTATGATCAATAGTGCTGGAGACATCGAAACTGCTCGGTGCCAGATGACGACCGGAGGAACATCCGAAAAACATAGCTCGAGCAAACAATTAGAAGTCAACACTTCAAAACTAAGATTGCCGACGAACCGTAAGAGGCGTAGCCGGCGGCGGCGGTGACGCCGGTGAAGGCGGCGGCGAGGCCGTACTTGAGAAGGCCCCAGGGCTTCTTCTGCTCCGCGGAAGGCGGCGCTGGCTCGGGCTCCTGCGGGGGCGGGGGCTGATCGGAAATGAGGGCCTGGGAGGCGGCGACGGGCTCCTTGTGCGGGTGGACCGAGGAGGCGTCGGAGCTCAGGGAGCGCCGGCAGCGCCCCGAGAGCAGCGAGGCGGCTCGAGATCGGGCGACGATCGACGACATTTTTCGATTCCCTCTTCGCGGGTTCTCTCCCGATCCGGAGATGGAGCGATCAGGGGTTGAAGTAGGGTTTTGCAGAGCCGGAGAGGGAGAGAGGGGGGAATGGGGGGGTGTTTGGGAAGCGCGATTGGCTAATTTGATGTTGGGATTTGTTCCATTGCGGGCCTGGTTGGCGACGCGCTTAAGTTCGCTCTTTGGCGGTTTCCGCGACGGGCTAGGCGGTTGATTTTTGATTTTTTTCTGGTCACTTCCACCGACTTATGCAATTCTTCTCTCCACGAATATTTTCTCTCTTTTTTTTTTTTTTGGTAAAGATATTTTCTCATTTTTTTATCTTGCGAAAAATGGATAATATAGAAAAAAAAATTAAAGATGATCACTTATATCTCCAGTAAAAATAGATTAACAAAAAATATTTTCGCCGTCTATGAAAATGTTTAGATATAAATATCGATAATGAAAATATTTCTTAGTGACTAGTTATTTCAATCAATACTAGCAAAAATAAATTATTTGAAAATTATTTTTCTAAAAATTAATAATTAATTGATAAAAAAATTATCAACAACAATTTATGTCTAAGCATTTTCATGGATGATAAAAAAATTTCATTCGTTTAAAGAAAATATTTTCTAAATCATTCATTTTACACGAAATAAATGTATCATTCGCTCTTTTCTTTTATCTCTCTTTTATGTTTGAGAAATTGGGGAAAATGGAGAGAAGGAAAATTTGCATAGAAAATTTATGTTACGTTATCAACAACAATTTATATCTAAATATTTTCATGGATGATAAAAAAAAAAATTTCATTTGTTCACTTTGTAAGAAATATATGCGATTATTTTTAGGAAAGCAAATCATTCATTTTCCACGAAACAAATGGCATTATTTGCTAATTTCTTTTCTCTCTCTTTTATGTATGAGAAATTGGGGGAAATGGTGAGAAAGAAAATTTGCATAGAAATTTTTGACAAATTTAAAAAAATAATTAATTAGGAAAGATAAGGAAAAATAAATTAAAAAAGAAAACAAATACATCGCTTTTCACTGAGTGACTACTTTCATACCTCTATTTTTACAGATACTATTCCCATACCTCTAAACGAAACCCACATTGAAAAGACCAAATCAACACTTTTTACAAGCTTATTATTATCTTGCTCAGGTTTTGGTGGTTTGGTATTGGATTGGTTTTGAGTTTTTTCCCCTTTTCTATGGGTGTGCGAATTTTAAATTTGCAGATGGCAATTTTTTGGAAAGAAAATGGCGTTTTTGTGAATATAGATACAAAAATAACTTAAGAGAAGGGGTAAAATGGTTTCTACAGGTGAAATTGAGGTATCCATTCGGTAATTTCAAAAGTAGAGATATCTAAATAGTTATTGTGTCAAAAATGATGCATGTTTTTTACATCTTCCCAAAAAATTAAAGTTAGTGAGCATTTTCATTACTCTCTCTTTGCATATGTGCTTCCAAACATAGCGAGATGTGAACTAATTGTCTAGACTAGACACTTGTTGAGTCTGAAAATGCTTTGCGCTGAGAAGATTGCGTTGATAAAAGAAATAGTAAAAGTGTTTGGTATGATCACATTACAAAATAACTTTTATAGTATTATAGTCCAGTAAAAATGCGACTTCAGTCCTTTGAATATTTCAAATTATCGATTAAGATGTTGTTAACACCTAAATCTTTGTCCAAATATCATGTTTATATATTTTTTAGAAGGTGAAAACTTGTTTTCCACATAAATATTCAATGTCAAATTTGCATATAAATTATCTAAGAATTTGATATAGTGTTTAAATGGAAATATTTTTTCTCAAAATCTACTTTCCAAAAAAAAAGAGTTGGGGCCAAGGATCTAAATATGACTAGCTAAGCCCTAAAGGGTCATATTGCAATTGAAATAGCTAGTTGGGGCCAATGCAATTTCCAAAAATTGGGACACCAATTTACAAAATTTATCTGAGCCCTTAACCCCTAATTAAGTTTGAAATTGAGCTTGGACTAGATCGAATTGATCAAGTCGAGCCAAAAGAACCAAACTGAATCGAATTGGTCATTCTCGAGTAAGAAAATGGCCAACATTGTTGGACTTTCTTGCAAAATTAGGCGGAGAAAATCACAAAGTCTAGTCCAAGGCTTAGAGTACCATACATGAACTTGCCAACTAATCAAAAAACTCTAGCAAAATTGATAGATAAAAGCATTTAAACAAGCTACCTTCGTCCAAGGTTTGGCCACAATTCAAAGCTATTAAGTAAGTAACTTCATGGCCCATCCATATCCAAACTCAGCTACCCAATTAGCCTGATCACTAACTGAGGTGGAAGAGGACCATTAGATGTGTAAATAGACAAATTGGCTATGGTAAAACTAAGGAAAGAGTGTGCAACCAAACTAGTTCCGAGTGAATACCCACACATGAATCAAATCAGGCCACCCTATTTTGGAACCAATTTTGGAAGTGTTTTATTAGCTAAAAATTCATAACGCTAATTTCTTTTCCCCTTAAATTCTAATCTTAGTACTCCTTCATCCTTTGTCCTTTGTCCTTTGTCCTTCCTCGGAATTCCTCACTAATCTTTCCTCTTCCCCTAAATTTCTATGGATGAATAGAGAATGGAGTTTTATGACTTATGTTATATGTTGCATGTTGGAACTTTTTATCATTTATAATTATTCGTGATTACATGTTCATCTTATGGATTATTGTTTTTAACGGATAAGGATTTTTGTTGTTCATCTTTTACCTTGAGTCATTTTGTTGCTCATAACCTCATATAATTTTGCTATAAAAAATGAGCCAAAAAAAGAAACAAATAAAAAAACGAGTCTCAAGCAGACCCTAGAATCAGACTAGAAAAACAAAATAGGTTCAAAAACTGATTCCAAGCGAATAGACCTATTATAATAGGGTATGTTTCATGTTCCAGTTCTAAAACTTACTTACCTTGGAACCGATCACCTCTAGCGTTCTTAGCCAACTCAATAGTGGTACAAATTTGAAAATCTAATAAAGTTTGAAAGTTGGACTAGCTTAGTTGGGCAAGGTTGGATTAGTTCAATGGACAAGCTTTCTGAAGCACACTTTGAGTCATAAAAGGGTGGAAACAAGAGGCACTTGAGGGAATTCTTCACAACCTCCACAAACCACTTAATAAAAACCAAAATCAACTCAGAAATTCCATACAGACTCATTAAGAGAAAAAGCAATTTTCATAAACTTCCAACCAAAAGTAACCAAAACCTTCAACTAGAGAGAGGAAGTACACTAAAAAATCTTTACAACCATAGGTCACATGTCCTAAATGGAGATCGTGAATGCCTCCTAAAGTCCTCGCAAAAAAAATACCCTCTTAGCGAGCAAGGGAAGAAGTCTGAAATTTTTTTAAGTGTTGGCAGGTTGATTGCGAGTTGGGAAAGGAGTGAGCTTTTAGAAGATATCAGAGAATGTTGAACCAAAACACTTACTAGGATTCAAAGAATTATGTTTTAGTTTAAGAAAAGCTGGGTTTCATCCCTTAATCAGCTTTAGATTAGCTTGACTTGAGGCAAGAAATGTGCACCATCGTAAGCCCATAAACCCAGAAACCCATAAATCTTTCTAAGTATTGAGACTAACTGGTCACAAGTAGGGGAAAGAGAGAATTTTTGGAAAAATAAGAGACGTTTGAAAATATTACTTTTTTCTTTTGGGAGTAAATATTTACTCTTTATTAATTTCATTTGCAGAAATAGCAGGATGGATTCTACAGGATAAAAAGAAAATAAAATTAATCGAAAGGTGGCTTAGTTTGGTTGAAGATAACATATGTAAATGTATCTTCAACCTTCACTTCTCATGATTATAACTAAAGCCTCAAACCCATTGAGAGCATTGCATTTCCACTCTTTCAGGGCAGCTAGAATCTTTATTTGTACTTCACCGTCAAATTCTATCCATACAAGAGTCTTCCCAAAGTTCCATCGAAACGAACTCTTCACGACGTAATTTTATATGATAAGCGTACTTATAAGGCACGAGATCTCATAGTCATTGGACTCTGCTGTTTACCCAGACAATTCATGGGAGACCTACTGGAAAAAGACTCGACGTATTTTGAATCAAACCCGTTTAAAGCAATTACCCACCGTGCGTGGAAAGGAGTATAAGTCGGGTTAACGAAGTATTGTCAGAGCAGGTGGAGAGAAGGGGGAGAAAGGTACATTTTCTGAAGCGTTAAGCAGCCCATTGAGTATTGAGCCCACTAGGCTAAAAGGTTTTTGGGCTCAGTGGAAAAATCGATTACTACAAGGCCCTTCTTCGGATCCACACAAAATTCAATGGACATGGACTTTACGAGGTTCACTACTTTCACAAAGGCCCGTTTGGCTTGATTTGTGGAAATATTTTTGGGAAAATACAAATACCTTTAAGCTCCATTCGTTTCACAGAAAATAATTTCCAAGAAAACGTTTTCCGAATTTTCCAATGTTCGTTTCACGAAAAATAAACTACTCAAGGAAAATGTTTTCCATCATTGGAAAAACCAACCTTTAAAAATGAGGAAAATGTTTTCCACTTTTCAAAAGTGGAAAACATTTTCCATAACTTCTTCTTCTTTTCATCAACACATTTTTGTTTTATTTTTATGCTTTCTTTTTCTTTCTTTCCTTTTCATCTTTCTTCCTTAGCCTTGGCCAGTCGCCAACTACGACGGCAGCCAGCGACCAGCCGCGGCCGCGAGCCAGCTCGAGCCTCGCCCCAGGCCAGCGAGACTCTGCCTAGCCTGATCTGGCAAAACCGAGCTCGGGCCTCGCCAGATCGAGCGAGGCAGAGCTCTCGCCGGCCCGGGGCGGAGTTCGGGCCTCACCAGAGGTTCGCCAGCGAGGATCTGGCGGCGGAGCTCGGGCTCCCGATCCAGGCGAGCTCGAGCTCTGCCGCCAGATCCGGTAAGCTCGTGGCTCGCCAAAGCCCGACGAAACTCTAGCAAGCTCAGGCGAGATCGGCTGAGCCTTGAGCTCGCCAAATCTGGCGATCGAGTCTTGGTCGGCCGCCGAGCAGCCGGCCATCGTCAAGCATGTGGCGACGGAGGAAGGAGGAGGAAGAAGGAGGAGGAAGGAAAAGAAAAAGGAAAAAGAAAGAAAAAATAATAAAATAATAAAATTTTTGATTTCTTAAAAATATAATAATTAAAATTCATTTTTTTTAAATGTAAAAAATAAAACTAATTTTTTGGTCAATTAAAAATATTAAAATTCAAATTTTGATCATTTTTCCCAAATAATTAAATTAGCTAACAAACAGTGGAAAATATTTTCTACTCAAAGTTTAGGTTTCGACCGAACACCGGAAAATATAGTCATTTTCCTGGAAAATGACTTATAGGAAAATGTTTTCCGGAAACATGATATTTTCGCGAAACGAACGGATTCTTAGACTAAATGCATTTTTCAAAATACAAATGGTATTTTGTAAACTATAGTTTTGAAACGCATTGGGAAGTAACTTTGACATAAATGATGTTTGGTAAAAACTACACTTTTAAAAGACTTTGGCTAATTTATTTTCTTTAAAATCTCAAATTATTTGCCAGTAGAAATCGATCGCCAATGATTAGATCTAGCCGCCAGCACCACTTGTTGGTAGCTAAGGCCTTCACTGGCAAGTTAGGATTTTCGAGGAAATTTTTGGAATTATGAAAGTTAAGCAAGGGCAAAATTGAAAAAAGAAAAAGAAAAAAAGAGTCTATTTGTATTTTGAGAATACTACTTTCCCAAGTACCTATGGACTTGCCTTGGGCTAAAGGTCCTAAGAGGCCGAAATGCAATTGCATTTCCTCAAAATTGAGCAAAAAACAAACAAAACACTGCTTGCATTTTAGCCCATTTGCAATGTTGAACTAAACATGGCCAAAATGTCTAATTATATTCCTCTACCAAGGATGCCAAAGTGACATGAATAAATATTGGCTATGTAGATACTCACCATGATGCATAGATAGTAAATGCACTTACTTTTTTTTGTTAGCTTGGTCTTCTGTTCTCTAGCCTGTCCATTATGCACCGTGAATGGCAATATTTGATTCCCATCACTCTCTAATATCCTTTGATGGTTCAATTGGATTTAGCTTGATTTTGTGCTTAAGGGGCTTGATTAGACATTTTCTATAGTAGTCGAATGACTCGTGAAAGAAATTAAAAGGGCAAAGATTTATTACAAAAAGGTTGTGGAAGTGTAGAGATCGAAAATAGTTTGAACTTTTCCTACTAAAAGTTACACATGTTGGAACATTCCATAATAATGGCACGTTGTCTTTTTTGACAAGTTAGGCGAAAAAAAAGCAAATGCGCATAACTTTTGGTAAAGTTACTTTGATCCATGAAAAGGACAAAATAACTTTGGGAGAAACTTTGGAACAGCTAAGAGCTTGAGGGAATCCGAATAAAGGGGTTTGATATGAAAGAAGCGGAAAAAGTCCCCCAAGGTTTTTTCGTTTCAACCTTGACAGGCTATGGCAACAGCCACGAATTTTTGCAAAACGAAAAATTTTCTTTAACTTTGACCTAATTGTTTTATTTCCTGTCAATTTGGTACAGTTAGCGTGCCATAGAACTATGGAAATGCTGCATTCAACCCACTTTAATCTACACATTGTTTTCAAAGCATAAAGATTGTTTCCACAAGCTTGAACATTTGTCAAAGGGAGTACATGTATCGTATAAACCAAGCAAAAAGTAGGAAGGTTCCTAATGCTCATCTTTTCACTATTTTTCGAACAATCGAATCGAATTTTAGGAAGATTTGTCTACTTATTGAAAAAAATTCAATATTGGTTTAGGATCTTTTATGTTTCATAATAGGTAAGTTTTAGGATTTTTGATGATACCAAAAAAAGTTCAGGGGCATTTGTATCAAAATGGGTATAATTTGGAGTTTTTTTTTTTTTTTTTGGTATTAACCCTATGCATTATGTTGATTGTTTTCTTTCTTTCTCTTTTTTTCCTGTTTTCCATTGAATGAAAAGGCAAAGAACACACATTTCATCGGTGGAGCGGTGCTTAAGCAAGGTTAGGAGGCGGATAGATAAAAGCTAGCATACATTATTCTCGTTATCTTTTTTGCCAAACTCCAATGGTGGTTAATCTAATCATTGGGTATTAATATCTTTGTTAATACATCATAACAGAGTTTACTCGGAGTGTTGTCTCTAAGCTTACCGCTTGGTACGGTAAATTGCTAAAGTCGGTCTCTCCTCGTTGCAAGAAAATGTTCCTATACTTTCTTTACAAAAGACAACCGCCATCTAGATGTCACCTAAGCGAAAATGTACACCTAAGCATCTGACCTAGTCTATACTCTAGTACAAAAGGGTCAGTTTTTTGGTGAGATTGTGGCATTAATGAAGGGCGATAGTGGTTTTTGGCCATGTGAATTTACATCTATGGGCTTTATGGTTCATTTTTCATTTAGTTAGTTGCACTTCGCTTGCTTTTTCTGCTACAAGGTACGTAGATCTGTTGTCATGTGCATGGAGTTGATACAAATAATATCTCTGCTACATGTCAATAACTTGCTTTATTTTGTTGATTGCGCACAAGAGAAGATCATTACTCCAATAAACAAGTGTGTTTGTCTCCTGTGCTCCACGCCGTAGGAAAGTCATTACTAAATTTGTTTCTAACAGATTAAAAGGTGGGGAGAAACGACTAGCACTAGTAATATCTTTTACTATTACCTTAAAGGCTCACAATCACTTTGGATAATTTGAATTGAGTCATAACTACTTGCATCATTCATAACCCAAAAATCTAAGGTTAGTGATGGTAAGCCCATCACTTCAATTTCACCAAGATCTACTAATCAAAAATCTCTCCACATTAAATATATTGTAACTAGACAACGAAGTACGAGTTATTAAAAGTTCGTTCATAACCTCAATCAAATTTGTAATTCTGTGAACGATATGTGACCCTTTTTTTTCACTAGGCCAACAATGTTGGTGGCAAAACCATTGTTAAACAGTGAAAAATATGCCTTTGCACACGGTTGTCCATCTTTGACAACTAGTAGGTTTTTGTCAATTCAATCACAAATAAAATATGAAAAGAAAAATCTATTCTGAGGTTTACTGAAACTAAAAGAAGAGAGAGTGCCTATATTTAAAAGTATTAAGGAGGAAAAAGTGTCAAAAAAGTCCTAGACATTATATAATTGTGTCAATTTAGTACTAAACATTTTAATTTAGTACCAATTCAGTTCTCCCGGCTAATTTTGACCAGATTTTGCCAACTAGCGCCGTTTGGTTGACATGGCACGACCAATGCTGATATAAATAACTTTTAATAATGTTTTGATATTTTTTGAATTTTTTATTTTTATTTGTATTTGTATTTTTATTTTCTTTTTATTTTTCTTTTTTCCTTTCTCCTCCTCCTTCCTCCAACCAGTCGTCGAACCTCCATGACTTGCCAAAGGCAATGGCCAACGAGGTCAAGGTCGACCCTACTAGCCTCTAGTGAGCCTCACAGCTACTAGCGAGGCTCGAGCCCTCACCAGAGGCCACGAGGGTTGCTCGCACTAGGCGGCAAGGCTCGCCCTTGCCCAAGGCCACCTAGGCCGCACCAAATGTCATTTATTTTCTAAATAATTTATTTTTCAAATTATTCATTTTTCACGGAACGAACGGAGCCTAAATGTCATTCATAAAAGAGAGAGTTTATAACAAATGCTGATAATGGTTAATATCTTTATTTTAGAAGCTTCAAAAGAAATAATTAGCGACAGTATTAAGGCCGTGCAAATCATAAGTTGACATATAAAAATATAGCAAGTACTTTCTTAAGGATTGTCTCTAATAGTAACATATAAAACTCTAATTTGCAAGGGTTTAATCCTTCTCATCAGAAGTATTATTCTTACACTCTTCACTTTTATTTCTTTCAACTAGGATTTGTGCTTTGCCTCATTAAACAGCACGAGTTTTTTTCAATTTATTTTGCTGGAAAGAGGAAAATTCATGTGAAATATGATGCGGTTTAACAACTAATTTTACTAAAATAAATATATATATATATATATATATATATATATATATATATATATATATATATATATCGATTTTAAACATATAAAAAATATTCACGCTCGTGTAATGCATGGATTTGCTACTAGTGAGAATTTGGCACGGATCAATCATACATTCTTAGAGCACAAGGTTCATGATCATAACTGAACCCAACATGCAAATTTCAACTGATTACATTAAACTCAAAGCTTCAATGATGATTTCAATCCTCATTAGTTTCACCCATAATCCGACGTACTCATTGATCGAAGAAAGTTTCTTCAATGACTTGATTACATGGGAATGCTTATAACAAAAGATTTCTCTCTCGTCATTCAATGATCCCAACTTCCTGGGTTTCCATGATGGAGATCCAGAAAGTTATAGTCGAACCCAGAAACTGAAACAAAAATAAAAATAAGGAAACTAAAAATCGGTGTGCTCAAATGATACGTCTTGCCTACTAACATCGAGGTGAATTTTGAGCTTTGCGTGAATGGTGGAAAGTTCTCCTTGGTCCAACAAAGAGGAAACTTCCTAACATGGCAATCTTGATCCTTACCCACTTTTTATTCGAACACCAATCAGCTTTTTACCTACTTTTCAACGCTACATATACAAAGTTATCCGTTTTCATACGAATTATACTGCCTCAGTATTATCTTATTTCAAATGTATATCGAAATGAAATTCCATCTGAGTTACTCTCAAATGTCAAACAAGGGAAAGAAACAAACATAAAACTATTCACTGACTTTTACGAGATCTTTCCTGTGGTAAACACGATTAACCTTAATTCGTTTTGTCTCACGTTTAAAATTAGTGCCTCCATGTATTCTTTCAATAGTTATAGAGTGGATGACAACCACGTCTTCGTCCCTTTTCTTCTAGAGGCGTGTAGAATCAAAATCGAGCCGAGACATGGACCTCCCAACTTTTTATCCCTATAAATACGGACTCCCTCAACAAGCAATCCTTCATATGATTCAATTCTGCTCTACATGATATGCTCTTTTTATCGTCTTCTCTCAAACACTATTCACATTGTCTCCACGCATACTCTCAAACCCTCTGTCTCTCTCACCTTAAGCACCAAACAAGAGAAAGATGGACCAAAATAACCACCAAAAGCTGAGTCGTTTCGCAAATTCTCAATTCCTAAAGAAGCTCACGAAGCTGTTACTCTCCATCTCTGTTTTCTCGCTCTTGTTCTCGAGCTCCAATGTCCTCTCTTTCCTCCAACCTTGGCAGTTCCACCTCTCCACCTTCCCGCTCCGCCTTGTCACCCATGCCGTTGACAAGAACTGTATCTTCCTCCTGTGCAACGGCATCCTCGTCTTCCTCGCGAAGAACTCAGGCTTTATCGGCACAAAGACCAGGTCCCGGCACGGCACTAGCCATAAAGAGTCTCCCAAAGAGACCTTGCAAATGATGGAGAATAAGTTGCTCACCACGGACGTCGACAGGGGAATTTTCCCTGACGTTGCGCGTGAGGATTTCCCCCTCGAAGAAGAAGGGAAAGCGTCAAATAATAACGACAATAATCACCCGGACTGCGTGGTCGAAGTAGAAGAAGGAGACGTGTGTTTTCATGCGGAAGGATGTGCACGAGACAACGATTACGACAACAGCAAAGAGGAAGAAGCAGAAGATAATATCAGATTTTCGACTTTGGAAGCAGCAAACATCCTTGCAATATCTGATTCCAACGGCGGCAAGGAAGTAGATGAATGTGGAGGAGAGAGAGAGGATGAAACCAGTGAAGACTACAACGACGGAAATAATGTGATGACTGCGGAGGAATTGGACAAGAAGTTCGACGAGTTCATTCGTAGGATGAAGGAAGGAATCATGATCGAAGCTCAATAGCAACAGCAACTTCTCATGGTCTAACGTGTAATTACATGCTTGTTAAAGTACTAGTTCCGGAAGTATATGTAACAAATAGTACAATACTTTTTATGGAATGTAAAGGTTTGTAGAATGGCATTAGCAACCTATTCCTGAGTAGCTTTTCTCACGTCCCTCCTCCTATCTTGGCCTTTTTCATGGTCGAACATGTCATACATATTCTATATAATCTTATTGGGATCGAACTAAAGACCTCGTATTCTGACCACATCATTGAAAAAATCAAGATATTACTCGCATGGGTGCAATTGGATTTGTACTTTAACAATGCTTAAATTGCAAATATTGATGCAAACATGAAGATGAGACAATAACTTAGCCAATTGGAGGAACTTTATACCCTTTTCGAGGTTGATAAAAATTCTCCGTTCTCAATATTTACTAGATTCTATGAGATGCTTGAAGAAATTTTGGGCGGAGCTTCCTCGAATTGGATCTCTCGTAATTGACTTCGTCTTGTAAAAGATCTTCGACACTATTGCTTGAAGTCTTGAATTAAAATTAGCAGATTAAAATTACCAAAGCATGATTGCCGGATTAAAAGAAATATAAGAAAGAAGATGTGAACGTAAAATATGGTCCAATATAGTTTGTAGTCAAGACAAATCATTTGAAAGCTAGCTCTATATAATGCCTTTTCCACTTCTTGCATATAATTTAATCTACTCGAAGTTTGCAGGCGTAAATGGTACTTATTAAATTTGGTGTCATTTATTAGGAATTATCGATAGTCTCGCATCTGATTTCTGGGACCAGATCAATTCAAGACAATGCCGTGAGTTCATCAGACACATAGAGCCCTTATGAAAATGATTGTTGAGGCTAGTTTTTATGACGTCGACTGTTGCATGAATTGATGAATCAAAACCAACATTAAATGCTTCTATTCTTGGCTTTCTAGGGTTAGGTTGAGTCACAGCCATATATCTTAGGTCAGGGTTAGGCCGATTTGGCATTTTTCGGCTAATGTAGATATCATATAATCACTAATAACCACTATATCTGAGTGATGGGCCGTCTAACGGTCTAAGAAAGGATCATTTATCTATTTCTTTGTTGTCCCGTGGGATCATTGTAATCCAGTATGTATCAGAATCGTGGTGTTTCGAGTTTCTGTACAAATTATTGACTTTATAAACTCTGACTAGTCTGTTTCACTATTTATGCAATAAAAAGCTCAATCATAATTTTCATGTTTACCTTTTATTTCAGTTAGACTTTATGAGAACATATTCGTTGAATGATCACCATAAAAAAAGGGCAGCAAGGAGCAATCGGAACATGACAACCTATAATGCTTTTCATAAAGTTCCACACTTACTATAGAATATCTAATTTGATATATAAGGAACAGTAGCAAAAACCCTACCGGCATGCTAGAAATTAGGAAGTCTCTCAAAATGAGGTAACAAATGTCCAAAACACAAACTAAGTAAACAACTGCTTACGACACTGTATGAATGAAAAAACATTGAGACTTCATCATCGCCCTCGATGATATAGGTTAGGGTCTAGCTGAATAATGACTAACTCTTATGTTATGAATTTGGTTCTCTTGCTGCCCTCTCCTCGGACCTTATATTCATACATATAATCCATTGAAAAAGGGATGTTATCACCACCATCTAAAGGAGAATGGGGAAAAATCCACATTTCCCATGCAATCCCCCCTTTTGCATTCGAGCATTTGCTGGTATTTCAACTCCACCCATATCCACATATTGTGGGGGACAAAAACATAAATATGGATGTGACACTATAGTTACTGGTCCCAAAAAGAAGATTCACATTTTTTCGAGGAGAATAAAGATCAAATTGATTAACAGATAACTGAAATACCCAATTTCATACCAATGTTCCGAGTATCAACTAGATGACTGTAATTCCTTTGTCAGGACACACAGAATCTCCTGTTCCATTCTTGATTGAATTGCATGGGGGGTTTGCAATCTATAAGACTCCTACTGCTTAAGCCACCTGGGAGATCTCTCTCTTTTTTTTTATTTTCTTTCCTTTTATTCTGTGGATGCATCTTCTTCTTTCTCTTTAGTTTTGCTTTTCCTTTTTCTCCCATCCATCTTCCCTCTTGGTGTGGCTGTGAAAAGAGACATATCAACCACCCATAGCGAACGTGATTCTCAGGTTCTTAAAATATTAGAAAGTATTTCTAGGCAAGAAGCTAAGGTATATATTGGGATTTCTTCATTCAAGGTCTGTCCAAAAAGGGTATACTTTTTGCATATTACTTGATATTAATATTACAACTCATGCTTCTGCTTTGTTTTTTTTTTTAACCCGAAACTCTTAAACTTTGACAAAACTCAAATTTCACATGTATTTAGATATTATTTCCATAATATTCTGAAATTTGAATAGTATTTAAAATTTTGGTGGGAAAGCGAATATGTACCTTATGATTTTGCTTTAAGTGTAAAAAAACAGGCCCTCCATACATATGAAAAAGATGGTGGGATCCAAATAGATAATGGCTAGTTAGCATCAAAGTATTCTTCAAAATCCCTTGAATATTCGCTTGAGACTGACAAGGCTCCACCTCACTAGATCTGGGCAAAGGCGAGCCTCGCCCGACATTAGTGAGGTCAGCCCTAACCTATGGTTGATCGTTGACTATCGCCAAGGCTTGACAACCAACTAAGGAAGAAAAAAGAGAAAAGAAAATAAATTAATAATTGAAAAAATGCTTTAAAAATCGATCTGTTTTAATTATAAAAATTGTTCATGTTAATGTCGGTCGTGTCATGTAGAACGGTTAGTATCCACGTTAGCAATTTCTAACTAAAATTGGCTGGAATAACTAAATTGTTAAATTATTAGAAGGTTTAGAAAAAAATTGAAATAATTTAAAGGTTTAGAAATGAATTGACATGTCATGTTAAGCATTTTTTTTTATAATTTTCCTAAAAATAGGTTTAAGTAATTAGGAAATACTGATAAAGTCTTGCATTTGACTTTTGGGATCAGATCAATTTGTGACAATGCCTTGATCGCGTCAGACACGGAGAACCCATGTGAAAGGGATTGTCGTGGGGGATTTTTATTGTGTGGATTGCACGAATTGATAAATCACAACTAATATTAAATGCTACTAATCTTGGCTTTCTAGGGTTAGGTTGAGCCACAGCCATATATATCCTAGGCCAATTTGGCTTTTTTTGGCTAATGTAGATGTCATGTATAATTTACTTAATTTTCTTTTTGTTGTCACATAGGATTATTCTATTTCATAAACTATTAATTAGCATTTGGTGGAATAGTGATATAGGCTCCGTTTGTTTCACAAAAAAAGAACGATTTGAAAAATATTTTCCTAAAATGATCACTTGTATTGACTAAAAATAATTAGTTAATAAATAATATTTCATTAATGATAACAAATTTGTATAAAAAAATTTATGGACAATGAAAATATTTTTTGTTAATTCATTTTTAAAAATTATATAAACAATCATTTTAAGGAAAATATTTTACAAATTATTCATTTTTATTAAATAAATAGAGCTTTACTCTTATCGACACGGTCATGAATTTGGTTCTCTTTGTACGCTCTCCTCAAACCCTATATTTATACATGTAATCCATTAAAGTAGAGAAACCATCGCCACCCCCGAAAGGAGTGATATCCCCACATTTCCCATGCATTCAACATTTGCTGGGATGTCAATTCCACCTAGATCCACATATAATGGGGGACAAAAACATAAGTGTAGATGTTACAAATCCCAAAAAGAAGATCCACTTTCCTTCGAAGAGAATAAATATCAAATTGATCAACAAAGAACTATAATACCCAATGCCATGCCAATGTTTTAAGCATCAACTTGACACTTGTACTTCCTTTATCAGCACACAGAATCTCCTGTTCTATCCTTGATTGAATTGTATGGGGGGCTTTCAATGCTCCCACTACTCAAGCAACCTGGACTTTTTGGCCCCTTGTTTTTTGTCTTTTGTTTCCTTTAATTTTGTGGATGTATCTTCTTCCTTTTTCTCTTTCATTTTTGCTTTTCCTCTTTCTCCCCCATTAATCTCCCCTCTTGGTGTGACCACGAAAATAGACATCTACTAATTATCCATAACTAGCGTGTTTCTCAAGTTTCCCAAATAATTTAACAAGTATTTTTGGGGAAGAAGCCCGTTTAAGGTATATAAATTACGATTCGTGAAATATTTATATCAAGTATAATGTAGGTCGAAATTCGTAAAATACTACCTTTGGTAATGAGGAAACGTATGGAGAAGATATTGGGAACTCCAGGGTTTTTTTTTCCCCTCCAGCATCCATCTTAATCATTTAAGATATATCCGAAATGATATTTACTTTTTACAGTCTACTTAATACAAAGGGTTAATACCCTAAAAAATCCCAAACTGGTATACCTGTGATAAATTTACCCCAAACTATTTTTTTGACCACCAAAAACCCCAAACTTGTATACTTTTGACAAATTTACCCTAAACTGGTACACTTGTGACAAATTTACCCTCTGTTAGTTTTCGTTAAATTTTATTGTCAAATTATTAAGTTAAATGACATGTGACAATTGACTGGTATACAAATTTAGGATTTCACGATCCGTTTGTCACAGTTTATAATTTTTGTGATTTTTTTTGTGATATTAATCCAATTTAGCGAATGGTATATTTGTCACAAATTTATCAGTTTAGGGTTTTTTGCGTTCGAATAAATTAGTTTGGGGTAAATTTGTCATAAATGTACCAATTTATGGTTTTTTATGGTCAGTCGGGGTAAATTTGTCACAAGTGTACCAGTTTAGGATTTTTTTTCATGGTCAAAAAAATAGTTTTTGGTAAATTTGTCACATGTGTACCAATTTGAGGTTTTTCAGGGTATTAACCCTAATACAAATCATACAACTAATGCACTTGATTTGTTTTCTTCTTTTTTACCTGAAACTCTTAAAACTTTGACAACACTCAAATATTGAAACGTATCATATATTTTTTTCATAATATTTTGAAATTTGAATAGTATTTAAAATTTTGTGGGAAGGCCAAAATTTAGTGTTTGCTTTTGCTTAAGTATAAACAAACGGGTCCTCCATACACATGAAAAAGATGGTGGGACCCAAGTAGATAATGGCGTCAATAGTCAGCGTTAAGGTATTATTCAAAATCACTTGACTATTTGCATTTGAGTTGAAATTTTCAATATAATATCAGATTCTCGATACTGAAATTTGATTTTGTGTATATATGGCTCCCCATTCTTCGAGCAAGTGTTAAAGTACTATTTCAAATTGCTTTTAACCTCTCCCATGTAA
The DNA here is from genome assembly GCA_016097605.1 of Eucalyptus guilfoylei. Lineage (NCBI taxonomy): Eukaryota > Viridiplantae > Streptophyta > Magnoliopsida > Myrtales > Myrtaceae > Eucalyptus > Eucalyptus guilfoylei. Next base: position 22,273,485 of record CM027865.1, on the reverse strand, counting down.
AAGTTTAACTTTCTAATTGGATTAATATCATGAAAAACATCAAACTAATAGACATGGAACAAATTTATCCTAAACTAATTTCCTAACCACAAAAAACTTAAAACCAATACATTTATGATAAATTTATCCCAAATGACAACAAAAAATTCTCAAACTGGTGCACTTATAACAAATTTATCCCAAACAAATTTTTTTTATCCCCAAAAACACAAATCAGTACATTTGTAACAAATATACCCCCATTAAATTGGATTAATACCACAAAGAAAACATAAAATCAATACAACTGTGACGAATAAAAAAAGTAAAATCCCAAATTAATATACTAATCAACTACTAAGTGTCATCTAATTTAAAAATTGAATGGAAACTAATTGAGGATAAATTTGTCACAAGTATATCAGTTTCAGATGAATTTATCAAAAGTGTACCAGTTTAGATTTTTTTGTGGTCAAAAAATTAATTTATGGTAAATTTATCGCAAATGTACTAATTTGGGATTTTTTGAGACATTAATTTTGAATTCTAACTCTAACCGGCAATGCCACAATAGTATCCAAAACTTGGGTCATTTGAACCGGTACCTAATTAATAATCAGTGAGTTAGTAGAAGTTAGTTGAATTGAACCGCAATAGGAAGGTTAAAATGTCACATCAGGATTGCGAGGGGTGAAATATTTTGTTTGTATTGTTGAAAGAGACTTGTTGTATTAAAACACAAGTAGTTGGCATAAGTGGCAAGAAGAATCTGAGTTTTCTTTACACTTCTATGGCTGAAAACTAAATAGGTTTCACTTTCAATCACTCGTCTCATTGTTTATAATGTATCAAGTTCATGCAGCAGGTGTTCTCCAGCATGAATGGGAGGGGGGTGGGGGAGGGAAGGGGAGATGGGAGGGAGTAGTATCATTGTGTACAATTCCAAACATTAGATTTCTTCAAGTGGAAGGAAAGATTTTGTACCCTCAAATATGGTCCGTAGAGAAAAAATAGCGGTCACCTTCAAAACCAAAAAAGGAGGTCCATTTACAAGCCTAAGAGATGCTGTGATCTTGGTTTTAAAATCTCTTGAACCGACTAATCAAGGATTTATGATGAAGCTAACATGGAATTCCAAAAATCAATCCAATAATCTCTGGGCACAAATTCTGACCATAAATATTGTTCACATATAGCTTATTTTCATGCTAATTCTGGTGACTCGATAGAAGAGATTGTCAGTGTATGGCCAACCTTACAAGAATGAGCTATATGGAGTTTTGGAAATGGAAGTCATGTTAGGTTTTGACAAATAAATGGATTCATTTGTACCCAACCATCTCCTTCCAAAATGGAGAGAAAAGTTTTTGATTATGTGTTAAATGGAAATTTGAATTTTCAGATATTTAGGGGAATTATACCATAAGTAAATCTTTCACATTAGATCTATCAGAACTCTATTAGCCTTTGATGGGGAAGATACTCTTTGGTGGGAGGACACTGGAAGCCGATCTTTTTCTATTAAGTCAGTGTGTAAGGTGTTATTATCAGGATAAACGATGAAGAATATGATGGTATATGATTGACCATTTGAAAGTTGAAGGGACCTCAGCGTACTAGAATTTTCCTCTTGCTACTAATGAATTGAAGACTCTTGCAACTGGGAAGGAAATCTATATTGCTTTAGATAGGAGTCTCATGTGGAAATAACTTTACATGTTCTAACGAATTGTCCACTTATCCAAAGGATATAGCTTGAGTTTGTCCCACAACAATATTTAAAAAAATCCTTCTTAATGAATTTGTCGTGGTGGTTGAATTCAAATCTCATCGATAAAAGGTTATCGAATTTCCATCATTCGGCCATACACAAAGGAAATCACTAAAGTTTCATCTGTAAATAACTCGATGTTAAGTAAATCATGCACTTCCCCAGTTTTGATCAGATAGGACCTCCACCTTCTAGGTGGATTAAACTAAAAACTTCAGGGGCTTCTAAAGACAACCAAGGACTTGCTAGTGCAAGGGGTTCATTCAAAAACAAAGGGGTGACTAGCTCAGTGGTTTTGCGGCATTCGTAGCAATATGTTTTTCAACACAAGTAGAAATTTGGGTTTTGTGGTTGGGACTCAACTTCACAAAACAAGTTGGTGTTCATAAGATCATAATTGAGATTGACTCTAAACCATCACTAATTTTGTTAGTCCAAAGCTTACGATTGATAATGCTTGCGCTACTTTGCTTCAAGATATCTAAAGATTGGGGCGCTTTCACTTTGAGTTTAGAGTGCAACACAACTTTCAGGAAGAATATCACTCTACCGCCCGACTTGCTAATCTTGGAATCGATAAGTGCTTGAATACAATATTCTTTTTATTACCTCCTAGAGAGTTGCTTTATATTTTATTAAGTGATACTATAGGGATATCATATTTACAACGTTGAATTTTTGTATTCAGCTTTAATCTTTTTTTATAAATAAATAATAAAAAAGGAAGTCCGCAACAAAGTAAAACACAAAGAATAGACATTCAATTTGGGAGTAATGTAGCAGAGGATCAATTTCTGCACTACCAATCTAAAAATCATCATCAGAGGTTAAATTCCAAGTCTGAGCAACTTATTGTCAATAATTGCAGGAACTTGAGTCTTCACCAGTAGAATTACTAACAAAACGCGATATATTACGAATAGTTCATTATGATAATTCTGAGAAAGAATTTGAGTTGTTCACAAGCCATCTCTTGTGAGTTGTGGACTTAAATAAGTCCTTAAACCGTTTCATCTGAATTCTAAGACGTAAAACTTTAGGGGTATTCTCTCCTTCTCTACTTCGAAGAGGCGACCATTAAATAGGAAGGTATAGTAGCTTTTCGTCCCTAGGATGAGGTGATGAAAGTCGCGAGGCTTCCTGCTAGGTCGACCTATGCTCACACATAGTGTCTAATAATCGACGTATCAGCCCATAAGGGGTGTCCAAAAACCCGACCCGACCCGACCCGAACACGACCCAAACATGAAACAAGTTGAGTACATGTTTCGAGTCTTAAAATTGTTCGGGTAATTGTTATGAAATAAGAAAACAAACATGTTTTGGGTCGGGTTAAGGTCGAAATATTGTTCGGCCCCGAACACATTATTGGCTTCATGTGTTTGAAAGGAAACCCTATCGTGAATCGTCGCCGACCTGGATGAGCTCCACCCTCCTCCGGCCACCTCCTCCTCCCTCCTCTAGCCGCCGTCGACGGTGCCCAAATCGACGCTCTTGAACCTACGCCGCCTCGTCAACACCGGAGATCCAGAACTCCTCGACCGGTTCTTCAAGGACCTCGCCTCGAGGAACCTCCCTCTGTCTTACCCGGCATAGTGCATCGATTCGGCCATGGACTCGGGCAGCAACCCTTGCCTCTCCCTCTTGGCGTCGGATGTCTACCTGTCCCTGCTCCTCTCCCCGAACGCTCCCATCTTGAGCCTCTTCGCTCTGATGGCATTCGTCTCTCTCCTGCACTCCGTTCGGAAATCCATCAGGTCTCAGCAAGCAGCTCCCAAGGAAGATGCTGGAAGCGACACGAGAGCTCCGGCAAAATCGAAGAGGAAAGGTGGAAGGCGTGGCTCAGGATCTCAAAATTTGCGCACATCGGTAATGATGAGGTCGAGGAGAGTGAGGTTGATGAGAGGCTTTTCTTTGCCGTGCTGGAGAAGTTGGTTTTGGTGATGGATTTGATTCATTTGGATTGATTTCCGAATAGTTTGAAGTCTTTAGTACATACCGTAGCTGAACTTCCAACAATGGTGCATGATTTTTTCTGTAACCTGAGTGTTCATTGCAAGCTAACTAACTTGTGTTCGCAGCTCTTAAGAGCAGCATTGAGGCCTGAGCATGGAGACCGGGCTAATTCTGCTACAGAGGTTTTGAAATCTTTGTCTCCATTGATTATGTTAGCTAAATCAGAAGTGAGGACGTTTGCTTTGACTTTTGTGACAAACTGTATGGTGGATGCAGGGAAAGAGTGCGAAAAGGGAGGTGGAAAAAAAAATTAAATGGTCTTTTACTTCAAAAAAAATTAAACTAGAAACCATTGTCCTAAACATGTCTACATCATGGTTGTAGTGTTCTTCAGAAGTTAAATGGTCTTTTACTTCAAAAAAATTAAACTAGAGAAAAGGGAGGTGGAAAAAAAAAGGAAAACCTGAAAACCTGACCCAACCTAAATTTTCGATGCGGGTCTAATATGTTTTGGGTCGGGTCGGCTTGGGTCGAGTCATAGTATGTGACCATTTCTGATCCGGGTCGGTCGAGTAACATCAAAACTCGACCCGACCCGACCCATTGACACCCTTATTGGCCCAATACCCCGGTTATTAGACATTGTGTGTTATTTCCTCTTGTTGTCATATCGAAAGAACATTGTTTCTAATTTTAAATAGAGATCAACAAGTAACCACAAAATGCATTTAGGTTCAAATAGATTTACCTAAAAAACATATAGCCTATTATCACCTTTGCTGCTACTCTCTCTCTCTCAAAGTTAACATAACCACCGTGACCTTAGATTGAGACCTTAGGCATAGTGACACTCCCTCACGTTAGAATATTTAAATATTAAATCACGTATTCATCTAATAATTTATACTTTTATAACAATTGATAGCAATCCCATAAATTTTCACATAGTCTTAAGTTTGAATATTTTACAGACCTCTTGTTTGCTTCCTCATTATATATTTCCATGATTAATTTTAGGCTAAAGTTCAGCCAACGTGTGAGGGGTAATTCTAAAATAGTTGACAATGATTCCACAAAATTTCATAATATGAGAGAAAAAGATTAATGAATCACATATCGTTTATCAATGGAATTTATACATGTGATCTCCCTCTATCTATTAATTTAAACTTTTGGGTTGGATATTATAATATGGAATCAAAGTTAGGTTATGCCCTAAGTTATTTCCTAGGTGCACCCCCCCCCCTCCCAATTCATCAAATCCAACAAGCTGCTTCTAATACCCACATCTTAGTTAAAGTTTTTGAGTTAGACATTCAAACAAGAGAGAGAATCGGGGATGGAAATAGAACATGGGTAGGAATATCTTTGGAAAGAGAAATGCCTATATCATTTGTACCAACTTGTTCAATTGTGGGAGTAAACTTCCAGCTTAAAAAGTTGATTGCTATTAGGGTGAAACTTCAACATATATTTTTACATTCTTTTCCTATTGAAAAAACCTAGTTGTGTCTTGATTCAAAACAGTAGATCATTTCCCAACTGAAAGTGATGTTAATAATAATCTCAAATGAAGTTTAGAGTGAGTACCAATTCAAGATAAACCTTAGAATCGGACCGAACTAGCATTGTGCAATCTGACTCTCGTGAGATACAATTTGGTCCTCAGTCCTGAAAATTGTGAACCAGCATTACGCGGTCCTGTTCCCGAACCAAACTGGCCTTAGACCGAACCCATTTTAATTATGCTTTTCATTTTATTTTATTTTTCATGTGGTTAAAATTTGAAAAATCTTTCATGGATAAATAAGGAATGAAGTTCTATAATTCATGTTTTATGTTACATATTTTGAACTATCTATTGTTTATTTTATTTTACGTGTTCTTCTTTTATAAGTTGTTGCTTTTGGCAAGTGAAAATTTTTGTTGTTGCTTTAAATTTCATTTTGCTTGAATAAAGAAAAGTTAGATAATTCTCTATTACTTTAGATTTCTATTTTTTTTTTACCTGTATTTCACTTCTCGCCATTTTGTTGCTTAACATGACAATTTTAATGGTGTGTTGATGGAAATGCACTTTTTTTTTGGTCGAAAATACATATGATATTCATTACTAAACGAGTTCTTTGCAAGTACATCAAGAGTATCAGCACATAACAGATCCAAAAGTGCAGATGGGGGGTTAGTGACCCAATTACTAGGGAGATAATTCATGCGTTAAGCTTTGGCTAGCCAATTCGCTGTTTTATTTGTGTCTCTATTGCAATGGGCCAAAGTAAGGCCTGAGATTTCTTTTAATTTGGTCTTGGCCCGATCCACAAATGGTTGTACTTCCCAACTTAAGCCAACTGAAGTGAAGACGCTTTCCACGAGCTTGTTGTAGTCATAGTGTACTTGCAGCTTCTATTTTGTTTTATTCAGGGGAAACTTGGAGGAGATAAAGTCTAGGGTTTCAACAAGCATTGTTGCCTCTACTTGTTCCACTAAGCTGACCTTAATTGACTTTGCAAACCCGTCTATGATTCTGTCGAGGGAGTCACGGCAAATGTATGCAACAGCTCCGTTAGTCAGATCGGAGCCTAGCGGAGCTTTAAATCTGCGGCCAACCGCTACCCTGGTTGAGTCCGAGCCTGGCGTTGCTTCGAATCTACAGCCGACCGCTCCCCTGGTCGGATCCAAGCTTGGTGATGCTTCAAAGTTGCAATCGACCACTCCTCTGGTTGGATCGAAGGTTGGGGGAGCGTCGAATTTGCCAACACCAGTTTCTCTAGTTGAGTTGAAGGCAAGCTCAGAGGCTGGGGGAACATCAAAGTTGCAAAAGACAGCCCCTCTGTTTGAAACGAACGCTAGGTGAGCTTCGAAGTTACTAAGGAAAGAGGCATCGATGTTTATCTTGATTGTTCCAAGGTTCGGGGGTCGCCACTTCTGAGGTGAGTTTTCACCTTTTATCTGTCTTTTTGGTTTTCGATTCCAAGTCGCAAATCTTTTTTGTAACGCCAAGGCTTTAAACAGGGTGTGATATGGATTGAGGAGATTTTTCCTGAATCTAAAGTGATTTTTGTCTTTCCAAATACACCATAAGGCGGTTGCAATATGATCGGATTTTTGTGAGCTCCTTGGATCTTTGTTAACTTTGCACAGCCACTCATCAAATCAAGTTAAACCCACTTGATTTATTTCGACTTGCAAGGGTTGCTTACTCCAGATCTGAGAAGTCCAATGGCAAAGCAGCAAGGTATGCTCGATCATTTCCGATTTGAGGTTGCAAATTGGGCATATAGGTGCACTTACTATCTTCCTCCTGTGTAGGTTCTCCAAAGTTGGCAAAGCATTTTGGCATGCATTGCATAGAAAGAATTTTATCTTATGGGGTATTTCTGATTTCCAAATATGCTTCCAGAGTTCTGGATTGACCTGATATGATGATGTTGGTGTTGATGTTTGTGGGCTAGTTGTTGCTTTTCTGTTGCTAAAGTATCCGCTCTTCACCATATATGTCATGCTCCGAACCTCGAGCGCGCGCACATCCCTCAGTGGTCAATAAAATTGCGACGTCTCAAGACACGTTGCTGACCCATTCATTTTTATAAAAATGTGGAAGCGAATAAACAAATCCCCAGACAATACAAATATGGGATAGAAAAGCAGGGTACCATTTTCAAAAAACACTTTTCTTAAACAAGTTGAGTTTATATACAACACTAGACTATAAATAAAAGTCTACTCCAAAAAGAAGAGCCACCCAGCTAACTAAGCACAGGACTTCTCTGTTGAAACCTCTAAGACCTCCGGGGGAACTGGATCTTCCACGACACCATCAGGGATGTCGGTGTCGAGGGGGCCAACCATCTCCTCACCCTCAACAGCGGGTCGTCAAAACCATCCAAGGGGCCCTCCTGTTCTCTGTTAAGCCCATGGTAATACCACGCCCTGAATCGATGAGGTACAAACTTAGGTAGGCCCTCATCGACCAAGATCGTAGACACCACGAGCTCACGAAGTCAGGAAGTCCCGGGGACAGGGAAAAACGTACTCTACTCACTAAACCCCCTCGGCTGCCCAAAACGCACTGGAGGGACTGCCATATACGGACTTGAAAAGAATTGAGCCCATGACAGGATGAGACAATGTATCAGCAAATTCACTCCCTAAACCTTGACTAGGAATGAAATACGCCTAGAGGTGATCTAACCACACATCACAGAAAACTCATCTCACCTCAGTACCTTCCTGCACGTCAGTACAATTCATATCGCATATGCATATAGTAATTTCACACATCAATTGGAACGTCTCAATCAATCACTAAGGTCCTAATTATAGGGCCAAATCGTTATGATACGTCTCATTCCGTGCCACATAATTTCGTCCCATAATCCGGCGCATCTATCTTAATCAATCACATGTTCCAATTGACTACTACCCACATAGGCAGTTTTACCTAATGCATATCGGTCCTCTGGCTTAGCCAGGCTTCGCCTCATCTCTTTAGTGTGGCAACGTCCACACAACACACATCGAGAACGGCATTCCCGAAGGAGCTTTAGTCCGGTCTCTACCGCGATCCGGGATCCATTACTAAGGCATCCCATATAGGAACAACGTCCACCCGACACACACCGAGGACGAGTTCTCTTAACTAATACACGATCATTCAATTCCGACCAAGGATACCGTGCATTGCACTCAAATGTCTCAATTAAGATAATGTACTTAGCTTATTTTCTTCGTATTAAAAACACCCAATGAAAATAATCGTGTGTGGATACACGGTCAATTTGAATCAAAAAAATTGATATCATCCCTTTTTAAAATCTTACTGTTAGATATAGTACTTAAAACCACTCTCGGTGTCAAAACCATTTTATAATTAAATACCAAAATTTCATAATTTTGAAGTAATAACTCAAAATCACAATCACCACTCAATTTGCACAAATTAACACTCAATTGCATAAATTAAGCACACCACTGCAATCAGCACGAAATTCCGGTCACCGGTTATCTCGATATAATTTTTGGAAAATATTAAATAGTTAAATAAATTACAAAAATAATTAAATAAATACCAATAAATCTAATAAATGAAAATCTAAGCTGGAAATACTAATCTAATCACCTAAACGGGTCTCGAAAAATAATGTACATATCCACATAAATAGTACAATCTATCTAACCCTTAATTAATATACTCTAACCACCTAACATGCATAATTAAACAATTAAATCACTAATCTAAACTAACTAACCACATAATCCATACTTAGTCTAAACTAATTATTTACTAAGCGTCATTAACTCCCTAAGCAGAGTTTAGCAAGTAAACTCACCGGTTTAGCAGGACGGTAAGTCCACGGTGACGACGACGCGAAGGCGAGCGATAAACAAGCTTGGAGCGACACCAACGAAGATCCGGATGGGCCTTGAAACAGGCCTAGAAGTCTTCAGCTGGGCTGAAACTTCAGCTTCTGGTCTTAAGCCGAGGGAGGCTGCTTGAGCGGCTAGAAGCGGCAAGGAGGGACGGCGATGGTGCAGCGGGGCCAAGCGAGCAACGGCGATGGCTTCGGCAGCTTCGACGGCTTCAACGGCGACCAAGGCGAGCTTGAGGACTTACAAGCAAACCCGGAACGGTGGCCTGGGCTCTCGGGGAACGGCAAGAAGGCGCAAGACGATCGCGGACGGGCGGACGTGCGCGCGAGCTCACGGCGGCAGCAACGACACTAGGCGGCTTCGAGCGGCTATCTACGAGCAAAGGGAGGTTGCTAGCTGGCTTTCTCTGGTTTTTTGAACTCACAAAATCCACAACAATGGATAAAGGACCCAAGGGAAGAAGAAGAAGAAGAAGCTGCTGAAGATGAGGAGGGGCCACCAAAATATCTAAAGCACTCATCAACCTTGCCCCACCACCTTGGCTGTCATCCCAGCCAATTTTCAGCATCCAAGCTTCCTCAAGGAGCTTCCCAAACAGCCCAAAATGTTGCTCCCCCCTTGGCCTACGAATTTTGGACAATTTCCCTCCATTTAGACTCAATTCCTTCTCCAATTGAGCTCAATTTGGCTTTCATAAAATCAACCAAGGTGCCATCGTCCATCTCATGATTTTTCCTTGTCAATTGAACCAACTTGACGGCCAAAAAAGCAACCAAAAATGGCCATCTAATTTTCCCGGTCCAAAATAGCCTTACTTAGAATTTTCGCCAAAATCTCGGGTTTATAGAAAAATCTTCAAAGGATGAGTCGATCCTAAAATGAATCGTGACGTGACGGAATTTTATCGGGTTTAAATTCGCAGTTAATTTTCAACTTGATGCGATTTTAACGTGACCTAACCTGTCAAGTAGCTTTTAGGAATTTTTAGTGTAATTGAACTGTGGTTAATTATTTTCGAGCCACATTGTGCATCTTCAACTCATTGGCGACTCTTGATTGTTGTGAAAATCTCGAGGTTTCACATACGAGCACGGGGTATAAAAATGACAGAAAAATCAGTTTAGTGCCGTTCAACGAGAATATTGCAATTAGGTGGAATCACCCACACATTAATCACATGCATCTGTCGAATCGACCTATCTCTAGTCTCTAATCGATTTTAATAGTATTGGCCCTTGCAGATTAGCACGGTCGAGTAGTCGATTTCTAGTTGAATTCTCAAGTCTATTGCATTAAAATCCTTTAACGGCTTCACCAGATAGACTAGTTATCTCGTGAGTAATCAGCTCGGAGAAAAGAACTATAGGCGTGTCGATGAAAAGTACAACTCATTCAATTAAAAACAGAATTGGAAAATCAAGATGTCACAATATAAGTTCTCGATTTGTTGTTTGTCCAAATCAGTTTATCTTCTATAGTTGGGAGGCCTATAGGGATAGCTAGAATTTCCGCAACTTGTTGATCATCAAACATAGACCTTAACAGAGTTTCTTTCCATTGTGCCGCTTCCATGTCTATGAAATCAGCCACTTTGAGTGGCTCATTTCTCATCGCGAGGCCACCAATTGGTCCGTTCTTCAGCCATTTATCTTCTCTAAGAGAAATCTTTTTCCCATTCCTAACTGCCCACATAATTTGAGGGGCAACAGCTTCTCTTCCTGTTAAAAGGCTTTGCCAACCCCACAATGGACGAGAACCTTTCCCTGCTTGCCAAAAATCACAATGTGGAAAATAAAGCCCCTTCATAATTTGACTCCAAAGAGTCTCTGGATGCTGGGAAATTCGCCAAGCTTGTTTTCCTAGCATAACTTTGTTAAATGCGAGTAGGTCCTTGAAGCCAAGACCTCTTTCATCCTTCCTGAGCTTAAGAACTTCACATCTTCTCCAATGTAGACCAGCTATTTTGTTGTTATTCCTCCACCATAAATTTGCTATTTTCTTTTCAATGGCTTTAATAATTGAAACTAGGATTTTAAAGGTAGACATCACATATTGAGGGATTGCCTACACCACTGATTTAAGTAGTATTTCATTTTTGGCTTTTGATAGCAAATTTTCCTTCCAACTCTCCAACTTCATATTTACTCTTGCAAGTATCCAGACAAACAATTCTTTCTTTGAGGCACCCCAATCTGACGGGATTCCTACATATTTCCCCATTTTATCAATCTCCGAGACTCTTAGCTCCAACACCATATTCCTCCTTAATCTTTCCGAATAGCCTTTGCTGAAGTATATTCCTGATTTATTTAGGTTTATAGCTTGGCCTAATGCAAAACAGTACTGGTGTAGGATAGCTACCATATTTTGACAATCCATTGTTGTATCATCTAGGAAGAAAATAGAATCATCTACAAATATAGATGTGAAAGAGTAGGACAATTGTTATTCAATTTGATTCCACGAAGCGTACCTGCTGTTATGGCTTGCTTCATCATATGAGAAAGGACATTGGCCACTATGATGAATAGATAGGGGGATAATGGATCTCCTTGGTGAATACCTCAAGTTGGCTTAAAATATGGCAAAGGTTCCTCATTGAATTTAATACTAAATGAAACCATTGAAACACACTGCATGACCCACTGCACCCACTTTTCATTGAACCCCATCTTGATTAGGCACTCCTGTAGAAAGTCCCACTCAATTCAATCATATGCCTTATGCATGTCAAGCTTTAGGATAGCTTGGAATTTTCTTTTCCTATCCCATGTTCTTAATCTATGAAGAACTTCCTGCACAATTAGAATGTTATCTTGAATTTGCCTACCACCCACGAAAGCGCTTTGTTCTATTGCAATTAGATTTCGTAATAAAGGTTTCACCATGTTTGTAAAGATTTTGGAGATGATCTTATAGGCAAAGTTGCATAGGCTTATAGGTCAAAACTGTTCTAGCTTTTCTTGGTTTGGGTTTTTAAGGATGAGGGTGATTTGGGTTCTGTTTAAATTTGGGTTTAGGTGTCCAGTTTCAAAGAAATTCTATACCTCCCTAAAGATATCCTGATTAATGTCTTGCCAATGATGTTGAAAAAACAAACCGTCCAAACCATCCGGCCCAGGAGCTTTAGTAGCTCCCAATTGGTGAGTTGCAGCAATAATTTCCTCCATAGTGACCGGTTTAGTTAACTTTTGGTTCAAAAGTGCATCAATCGAGGTTGGGATTTGGCTTAGGAGAGGCTGAAAATTTCTAGAACCCACTAACATATAAAGGTTGCTGAAGAAGTTTCTCGTCATTTCCTTAAGATTCTCCTCGTTTCTGACCCATTCCCCATCTGCATTCTTTAACATGGAAATTCGGTTTCGAGTTCTCCTTTGTACGGTTGTTGCATAAAAGAACTTTGTATTTCTATCCCCTCATTTCAGCCAACTAATTCTAGATCTCATTCCCCAAAACATTTCCTCTTGTCGCCACAGGAATTCAATCTTTTGGTTACTTGCCGAACTCTCTGATTATCATAATGTATCTCGGGACTATTCATCAGAGTTTGAAGTTCATTTTTCAGCCACAAGATCCTCTTTTGTGCATTAGAGAATCTTTTTTTTTCTCCATTCAACAAGTTAATTGGCCACTAGATGCAGTTTCTCCACTATATTTCTTCGTGGGGGGTTCTAAATCAACCCATATTCTCTTCACAATGCACCTGCATTCCTCATCTTCTACCCAAAAAAGTTCATATCTGAATTCTCTTCTCCTACATTCATGCTTTGGTAAAATTGTCAGAATTAGTGGACTATGGTCAGAGCCGATGGCTAGTAGGGCTATAACTTCAACATTTGGATAGGCGACCCTCCACTCCATAGTAAATAGAGCTCTATCTAACCTCTTTTTTACGTACTCTTCTACTTCTCTTCTATTTGCCCAGGTAAACACACACCCCTTGCATTCCATATCCATTAGAGAGTAAGCATGTAGGAAATCTCTGAACGCTATAAGTCAGAAGTGTTCTGCTATCATATTTCTCACTTTCTCCCAATAATACAAAATTTCATTAAAATCGCCCATGCATAGCCAAGGTATATGATTTGTAATGCTTGCTCTTTGAATTTCCTCCTATAATAAGACTCTTTCTTTGAAATCATTTGGGGCATGCAGGAAAGTCATTCTTATAATCTGTCTATTTTCTTGAAGTTGGTAGTGCACATTTATTAGATAATCCAAATGCAATTTGACTGATAATGTAACCTGGTCGTCCCAAAAGATAGCCAAGCCCCCTGCAATTCCTTTCGGGTTCACCAAAAATCTGTTCTAAAATTTCAACCGTCTTCTCACCTTTTGCACCATTTGCTCTTGATTTTTGTTTCCATTAAAAAGATTATATTTGGCTTTTCCTGAGTCACTAAGGGCGCGTATGACAAAATTTCTGTTCTAGAAATTGATATCTGGTCAGAAATTGATTTCTCAATTTCTATTCCCCGGACAAGTTTCTAAACAAAGAAACCTGTTTGATAACGACTCAAAATTTTTATTTCAGAAACAGAAATCTGTTTAATAACAGAATAAAATTTCTATTTCTAGGAATAGAAATTGATTAGATAACAATATAGGAAATCATCAAATGCAAAATAATAGTCCAAATAATACTAAAACAACATAGGAAATCCTCAAATACAAATAATAGTCGAAATAATACTAATACCTTACAAAATGTGAAAATACAATTTCATGGAATTTTCGACATCAATCGAGCTCAGCGCAAGAACGGCCAAGAATAGCGAAACCCCAACCAAGGAAAATAGAATAAACAAATCGGGTAGAGAGAGAGAGAGAGAGAGAGAGAGAGAGAGAGAGAGAGAGAGAGCGAGAGAGAGAGAGAGAGAGAGGGAAGACCTTGAATTGGAGAGGAAGGAAGGCGCAATCCAAATCCGAACGGGGACATGGACAGGAGGAGGCGAGTTCGACGGGACGACTGGAGCAAATTGGACGGTCTGAGGATGGCGACGGCGAGATGAGCGACGATCTAACCAGCAAGAGGACGGCGATGGTGTCGGAGTCAACAGTGGCAAGAAGGATGGATTCGGAGTCAATGGCAAGGTTGGACAGGTTGTTCGGAGTCAACGGCGCTAAGGTTTGGTTGAAGCGTTGAGAGGAGAAGGAGAAGCAACGCCCAAATAGAAAAGCCAGTGAACGAGGAAGGATGCCTAAATGGAGAAAATAAAAACTAATTTCTATTTTTACCTTACCAAAAAAAAATTCTATTTCTATTTTAGAAACCGAGAAGTTAAGAATTTCAGCTTCTGATTTCTTTGATTTCTCTATTTCTGGAATAGAAATCTGTTTCAGAAATAGATAAATCAAATTGCGTTATCAAACGGATTTCTGTTCCAAACCTGTTCTGGGAAATAGAAAAACAGAGAAATCGAGAAACATAAATTTTATCATGCGCGCCCTAAGACTTTCAAAGCTTGAATTGTCAGGGATGAGCCCAACCCTTGACAATTTCGACTTAATATCTTCATGGATTACCTAATGGCTTATTAGGACTAGCCACCAAAGCCCACTTAATTGTCTCCTCCTCCTATGTTATAGGAGTTTCCACTAGCTGTGATTTGTCACTTGATGAAATCTTTAAGGATTGCACACCATACGGGCAAAATCTTTCCCTTTTTTAGATGTAGGAAGTTTGGTGCCTCTAGCTTTGCACCTAACTAAACCTTGTTCAGCCCCCGAGACTTCTTGTATCTCGGTTTCCATTTCCCTCAATTGTTCTTTGCATAACACCATAGTAGACTCCTCATCTAAGCAACCGCTGCCTCTTTTTTGTGTTCCGTTGTCTTCAATTATCATAAGTGCTAAAGGAGGTAGAGTAGTCAGCCTTCTGTTGAAAATCATCCTTTGAGAGCTGCTATCCGCACAGTGACAGAATAGGCTTCTTAGTTTTCTCCTTCCTCTTCTTAACTTCTTCAGTTTTGGTAGAAAGGGGGGTTTCCGACACCATGTCTTGTTCTTCTTGAATTCCATCTTGTTTGCCATAAAAGATCTTTTCATACGGGCTGAGTTCTCGCACTTCCTCTCATAGCCATTGCCCATAATTGCCTGGCAAGTTCTCCTCTAGCCCCGAATTTTCATATGGTACATCTTTGCATGCGGTTGCATAATGCCCAATTTTTCCACAGGAGTAACAATAATGCGAAAGTCTCTCATATTTAAATTATATCCAATGCTTTTTACTTCCCAAGTTGATGATTATACCTGTCTTTAGAGAATTAGCCAGATTCAAATTGATTCTTGCTTTGCCAACCTTATAATTATTGTTTCCTTTTGCTTCCAATTTCACATCTACAACCTCCCCAAGTTTAGAGGCTATCTCTTTCACTAGATCATTCATCACTCTTCCAAATGGAAGGCCGTAAAGGTGCACCCAAAATAGGCGGTGAGTGAACTTATAGCAAATTTCTGGAATATTTGGATCGCATTGCTTTAGCACTAAAAGAGTAAATTTATCATTTTAAGAAATACCAAAATATAAAAAATGAAACAAAAACAAAAAATCTATAGATTCCCCGGACAAACTCTTGAACCGGACCATTCTAGCAGGGTCAGTCCAAGGTCTATGTAATTTGTTTTAGGTTCTAAATTCTAGGAACCAACCCTATGCAGGTAGGTTTAAGATTTTAAAAAAGGAGCAGCCCAACCGTGAAACGGCCCAACCTCAAAATTAGCCCCCATTAATTAAAATTGTGTCCTCCGCTTGACAAAGCACACGTAGCTTTCATGACTGACTCGACAAGACTGAAATTTCGCCCTCTTGGTCACGTTGATAATGATTGTATAAACACCAAAAATCTCTAGTCTTCTAGGACAAATCAGCATCGAAAAATTAATACGTAAACTAACATAAGCTCCATGAATCTAATGATGTTACTGCCAAACGTTTGGCACCTCTCGTCGATCTACCATTGTATGGCCCTCCGCAACTTTTGAGCAAGGTCACATGTTCGGGAACGACTTCGGACCACATAATCCTTGCGAATTGATTAATTGATCGAACGGGTGCCAGAAGGAGAGCTTTGTGGACGAGGTTTATGTAACACGAATCACTACTTCCCGAAGCCTCTCCTGAATAGTCGCTTAAAATGTGGAATCCTAACATTTTTAGTGTGAACATCACTGCTGATGGACAGAACAGAAAGCTCGATTTCAATTGATCCGAAAGACAATGAAGCTGGTGGAAACTAACTCGGGTCATTGTGCAAAGAGTGTGGACCCAGATTTTGAGTTTTTAATGTGCTGGGCCATCAATTGAACGTTATTATTGGCTCATTTGTAAGATTCGTACGGAGCCCACTTGAATACTATAACTTTTTTTTACGATCATTTAAGTACCACAACTTCTAAAAGGCAAGTTCCATAACTTTTAATCAATCACTTATGTGCCAAAAAATTTATAAAAAAAAAATCACTCTATCTGAAAATCCAACATTATATCGCCCTTATGGTGAATGTTTTTAAAAAGTCGTGATATTTAAGTGAGCAACATATATAAATTATGGCATTTAAGTGAACACGTACGAAAATTATGACACTTATGTCCAGCTTTTGTTTCTAAATTGGAATTTGAATTTCAACTCACCTAGTCCTTTTTCTCTTTTCCATATTTCAAATATTCGAGAAAGTGAGCGGAAAAATGTCAATTGTATAAGTTCCATAGTACTTGGTTTTAGTTGATAATCTCGAGCTTTCGTTGTCCCGCAAATATTACTGGACGGCGATTAGTTAGCGCAAATATGTTATTTTGCTACGAGCACATCTTTGCCGAGAAAGTTAATCGCACAAGCATCCATCCCCTCTTGACCGAAATTGAGATTTTGAGAGGAGCTTTGTGTAGATAGCAAATTGTGATTGGTTGGTCCATTTGTTTATGCTTCAAGAAGGAAAAAGCTTGGAATTTCTCTTGGCCACTGATGTAGGTTCTGATCTCAATATATGTTTGGTCTACCCTATAAAATTCCTAATAGAATAGAAATTATCCAATTAAACGTTTAAAGACACCTTTGTATTTGAATAAACCCCGATAATTCTTGATAAAGTCCTAAGTACCTTATGAAGTGTTGGAAAAATTGTTACATAACATGGAAATGATAATAATTGCTGGAATATTGTTGAAAAGTATGAGAAAATAAAATCATTCATCTAAGACGTGCACTATCCTTAAGGATAATTTTGCTTCTTGAAGTATGAAACTTGATATGTCTATAACCCAGTAAGAAAAAGGAAAGTAGAAGGAAAGGAAATTCTCTTTTTTAATTGCTTGTCTTCAAGGGTTGTGGTTTAAAATTTTTTCAATATTCAAACGAAAGGAAGAGTGGTTGAAAAGACTGTTATAAATTTATTGATAATTAATAGATGGTCATTATATAACCATCACAAATTGATGATTAATAGCTTTCAACATTTCTTGATATATTTATAAAATAAAAAAATCACTGAGATTTGCCTCAGTGACCACCCTTCCAACATGGAAGAGGGAGGTGGAGAGTTCGAATCCCCACCTTCTCGAGGGGTTGGGGTGGAGACGATATAGTTTCAAGTGTGAGTTTCGATTCCCACGTGCTGCAAAGAAGTAGGGCAAAAGTCTGAAAGTGAGAATTAAAATAGGAATAGAGCATGACCAACCAAAAAAAAAAAAAGCATTAAAAAAAATGGTTGGTATCCAGCATAAAAATTAAAGGGTGAGATGATCGAAAAAAAAAATCAAAAAAATCAACGGGAAAAAAAGAGAAAAAAACGACAAAAGGCAAAACTCCTTTCGCCCTAGGCCACATCAACGGCGCCGTCATAAGCGTGTTGAAAACCATTGAGGTGGTCGTGTCGTCCTCCCCTGCCTGGCCCCATACCATTATTGGGCCTTGGCCACCTCTAATTTTAACGTCTATCAGAGAGTACATGAATAACCCCGCCGAGTTTTTTTACTCCGGTAGAAATTAATTGTTAGATAAGCCGTCCGACTGTCTCAATCAATGAAATTATTGTTTTAACCATTTACATCTCGTTAGATTTAAGAATTTGCCAACTCGATAGGCTTAGGCGTGCCCAACTTTACACCCGGCACATTTTCCATATCATAAAATAACCCTTCATCACCCCTCCCCCTCTCTCCCTCCCTCCCCTTCCATTTTCACGGACGAGACTGCCTTCATCCTCAACCAGCGAGGCTGGCCTCACTTAGATTTGGGCAAGGCGACCTTGCCCATTGGCCGGTGAGGGCCTGAAAACCTTTGCCGGTCTCAGTTGACCAAAAAAAAAAACATATAAAAAATATTTAAAAATAATTAAATAATTGAAAAAAATTTATATAAAATATTATTAAAAATTATCTACATCAACACTGGTCATATTATATAAGATAATTGGTGTCTACATCAGTGAATTTCGGCCAAAATTCACCGAATAGACTCAATTAACAAACAAAAAAAAAAGATTTGGGACTCAATTGACAAAAGTACAATAGGTTTAGGACTTTTAGACAATTTTTCTAATTTTTTTAGTGCTGTTATATAAGCCATTGGACACCAATACAAATTAAATCGCCTCAATAATGTTCTATCTTATGGATATATCGAAATGAAATTCCATCCGATTATATGTAAACTTAAACGCGATTAGTACGTGTCGCAATTTGGAAATTAATCTCCTCCATATATTCTTTTATAGTTATGGAGCCTTAAGCAACCGTATGTTGTCCTCTTTCTTCTGGAGACGTGTAGGATGAAAATCGAGTTGGAGACATGGGCCTCCCAACTTTTTTTCTAAGTCTATAAATAGGACCTCCCACACCAAGCAACCCTTCATATCATTCGATTCTGCTCTTGATGATATGCACTTATTATCATCTCCTCTCAAACCCTATTCCACATTGTATCCACTCATACACAAAATCTCTCTCTCTCTCTCTTACCTTGAGCCCATGGACCAAACTAACCATCAAAACCTGAGTCGTTTCACAAAGCTATTGCTCTCCATTTCTGTCTTCTCTCTCTTGTTCTCGAGCCCCGTTTTCATCTCTTTCCTCCCACCGTGGCACTTCCATCTCTCCACCTTCCTGCTCCGTCTCGTCACCCACGCCGTCGACAAGAACTGCATCTTCCTACTCTGCAACGGCATCCTCGTCTTCCTCATGCAGAACTCGGGCTTCATTGGCACCAAGACCACCAGGTCCTCCTGGCACAGCACCAGCGATAAAGATCCTCCCAAGGAGACCTTACACATGATGCAGAATAAGCTGCTCGCCACGGACATTGACGACGGAGTTCTCCCCGACGTTGTGCAAGAAGATTTAGACCTTGAGAAAGAAGGGAAAACATTGAATAACAACGACAATAATCATGAGGATTGCATGGTCGAAGTGGAAGTAGGGGACGCGCGTTTTCACGCAGAAGGATGTGTACGAGACGACAATGACGACAACAAAGAAGAAGAACAAGAACACAATATCGGCTTCCAGACTTTGGAAGCGAGAAACATAGCCGCAACATCTAATCCTGATGGCGAAGAAGAATCAGATGAATGTGGAGGAGAGAGAGAGGATGACACTAGTGAAGATTACAGAAATGGCGTGGAGATAAGGTATGGGAATAATGTGATGACAGCGGAGGAATTGGACAAGAAGTTCGACGATTTCATTCGGAGGATGAAGGAAGGAATCATGATCGAAACGCAGCAACAACAGCAACAACTTCTCATGGTTTAATGTGCAATTGCGTGCTAATTAAAGGATTAGTTCTTGAAGTATATGTGACAAATATTAAGGATAGATAGTTACAAGGACACTTGTTTTGGATTGTATAGCTTTGTATAATGGTGATAGATACCTATTTCTGAATAATTTCATCCATATTCTATTTACACTATCTCAATGGGATCCAACCAAAGACCTTCTATTCTGACCACTTCCTAAAGAAAATATAATTTTAATTGCACCTTAAATTGCAAACATTGATGCAAACATAAAGATGGGACTATAATGCCGTGCGTGGAATGATAATTAAAAGTAGGGCTGTTAAATGGATGAGTCAACCACTGGGGTTTACTCCAATGGCCACCCTTCCAACATGGAAGGGGGAGGTGGGGGGTTCGAATCCTCACCTTCTTGGGGGGTTGGGGTGAGGACAAATTAATTTCAGGAGTGGGTTTCGACTCCCATACCCTGTAAGGAAGCAAGGTAAAAGTCTGAGCGTGAGAGTTAGAATGGGAATAGAGTAGAACCGACTAATCAAATTGGCTTTGAATGGACTAAAATGGGTCTAATTTAAATTGATGAACTCAACGCACTTTTGTCCATATTATTTTAATGACTTATGCTTGATCTCACTTATATATAACTGTAGCCAACCCAAATAAACCGTATTCAAGTTGAAAGTACTTTAGCTGCCAACAGGTAACACAGCTTTAGTGACTTATCTAATTGAGGGAATTTTTGTCCCTTTGCCAGATTAATAAAACCTTTTTTTCACAACACCCAAAGAAGATAAAAGAAAGAAGATGTTTTGAAAGTCCAGGCAAATCATTCAAGAGCAAGCTCAATATGATGCCTTCTCCACTTCTTGCATATCATTAATCTCTTCCTTAAGTTTGCATGCTCAAACGGTACTTTACAATATAAAAACAGGTGTAAGATCAATTTAAGAAAATGCCTAGAGTTCACCAGACGCAGAGAACCCATATGAAAGAGATTGTTGTGGCTGATCTTGATTGCATAAATTGATGATCCACAACTATCTTTAAATGCCACGATTCTTGGCTATTGGTTTAGTTTGAGTCGCAGCCACATATCCGAGGCCAATCTGGCAGTTTTTGGCTAATGTAGCTGTCATATAGTCAGTATTAACCTTAACATTTGATTGATGGAACGTCCAACGGTCTCAGAAAGCATCATTTACTCTCTTTTTTTAAGTTGTCGCACAAAATTATTCTAATACATAATATACCAATTAAAGATCGCTGTGTTCCGATTTTAAGAACAAATTATTAACTTCATGAAATTTGACTAGTTTGTTTCACTATTTCGATAATCAAGCCCTCATTTAGAATTTCAATGTTTATCTTTTTTCCGCTGGACTTTATGAAAATCTATTGCTCATAAATAATCATTTTTTTTTACATAAGAAGGGAATACGAAGGGGCGATAAAAGCAGAGTTATCACTCTTTAAGCATTATCAAAAGAATTACACGTCATTGTCGATTATTTAAGTTAAAACTACTTGGTCCACCGCTCTTGACATGCGGCATTGTATGTCAGGCATAATCAAGCCAAAGGTTCACTTAGGACATTATTTGAATTTGTAACCTCATCAAAAAACTATGACAAAAGAAAAACTCATCAAAATACAGTGTGAGTATGAGCCATTTATTACTTAATTACAATCGATAATATGGATTAGGGTTTGTAGTACAGTGATTTACTCTTACCAAGTTGGTCATAATTTGGTTTTCTTTCTGCCCTATATAATCCATTAAGGAGGATAAATCATCTCCAACCTCTGAAGGAGAAGGGAAAAAAGTCGAAATTTCCCATGGAATCCCTCCTTTCGCATGGAAGCATCTGCTGGTTTTTCAGACCCACCCATATCCACATACTGTATGGGGGACAAAAAAATAAATATAGATGTGACAATATAGTTACAAATCCCAAAAAGAAGATTCACTTTCCTCCAAGGAGAATACAGATCAAATTGATCAACAAAAAACCATAATTCCCAATTTCATACCAATTTTTCAAACATCAAGAGGACACCTGTGCTTCCTTTATCAGCACATGGAATCTCCTGTTCCATTCTTGATTGAATTGCATGGGGGTTTTCAATCTATAACACTTCCACTGCTCTTTTTTTATTTTTTCCCTTTAACTTTGTGGATGCATATTCCTTTTTCTCTTTATTTTTTTATTTTCCTTTTTCTCCCCCCACCAATCTTCCCATCTCGGTATGACTATGAAAGGAGACGCATCTACCGATATCATCCATAAGCTAGAGTGTGCCAAAATTATCAGCAGACCTTTTCAGGGAAGAAGCTCGTTCAAGGAAGATAAATCAGGACTTGTGCAATATTTGAATCAGATACATGAATCAGATACAATGCAAGTCAAAATACGTAGCCGTACACATGATCCAAATAATGATATGCATACTCTTGCTAATAAGGAAACTAAATCGAGAAGATATTGAGTACTCTTGGAAGTTTTTCTTTTTTGTTGTTGCTATAGCTTCTATCACAGTCATTCGGGCTCCATCTGAAATGGCTTTTTCTTCTTGATTTTTTTTATTTGAAACTCTTAAATCTCACAACATTCAAATATTGACACGTAATTCACATATTTTTCTTTTATAAATTCTATATTTTGGATAGTATATTAAACTTTGACGAGAAAGCAAAATTGTACCTTTCGCTTTTGCCTAAGGGTCCGTTCATTTCGCGGAAAATGACTTCCGGAAAAATGTTTTCCGAATTTTCCGGTGTTCGTTTCACGGAAAATGAACTAATCAAGGAAAATGTTTTCCATCATTGAAAAAAACAACCTTTAAAGTGAGGAAAATGTTTTCCACTTTTGAAAAGTGGAAAACGTTTTCCATGACTTCTTCCCTCTTACTTCTTTTCATCAATACATTTTCATTTTATTTTTATGCTTTCTTTTTCTTTTTTCTTTTTTTTTAAATCGAGTTTAATTTCTTTTCTTTTCTTTCTTTCCTTTTCATATTCTTCTTTGGCGGTGGCCGGCGACCGGCCACGGCGGCGTCCGGCGACCGGCCGCAAGCCAGCGACCGGCGACCTCGCCAGCCTCGCCCCAAGCCGGCGAGGCTCCGCCTAGCCTGATCTAGCGAAGCCGAGATCGGGCCTCACCAGATCAGGCAAGGTGGAGCTCTCGCTGGCCTAGGCGGAGCTCGCGGCTCATCAGATCCGACAAGCTGGGCAGGGCTCGGGCCTCGTCCAAGCTCGCCGCAAGCTTCACCGGGGTCTGGCGAGCTGCGAGCTCGCCGGATCTGGCGGCAGAGCTCGCGGCTCGCCAGAGCCCGGCGAAGCTCGCAGCGAGCTCGGGTGAGATCGGCCGAGCCTCGAGCTCGTCGGATCTGGCCACCGGGTCTTGGTCGGCCGTCGGGCAGCCAGCCATCGTCAGGCAGGAAGGAGGCAGCGGCGGCGGAAGGAGGAGGAATAAGGAGGAGGAAGGAGGAAGGAAAAGAAAATAATAAAAATTTTGATTTTTTAAAAATATAAATAATTAAAAAATCATTTTTTAAAAATAAAAAAAAATTAATTTTTTGGTCAATTAAAAATATTAAAATTCAATTTTTGATAATTTTTCCCAAACAATTAAATGAGCTAACGAACGGTGGAAAATATTTTCTACTCAAATTTTAGGTTTTGGCCGAACACCGAAAAATAGAGTCATTTTCCCGGAAAATGACTTCCAGGAAAATGTTTTCCGGAAACATGATATTTTTCGCAAAATGAACAGACTCTAAGTGTAAACAAAACAGGTTCTTGATAGACAAGAAAAGTTAGTGGGACCTAAATAGACAATGGCGTCAATAGTCCCTGTTAAAAGTATTCTCCCAAATCACTTGACTATTGACTTTTTGAGTTAAAATTTCTAGTATGGTATCACATTCTTAATGTCCCAATTATATTTCGTGTATGTATGCTTCTTCAAGAGAGTCTTCAAGTATTATTTTACATTGCTTAACTATTGTATTTGACCTTTCTCCACCAAATAGTCTAAGCTTCTCAACTTTCTAATCCTAACCAGTAATG
This sequence comes from Eucalyptus guilfoylei, assembly GCA_016097605.1. Taxonomy (NCBI): domain Eukaryota; kingdom Viridiplantae; phylum Streptophyta; class Magnoliopsida; order Myrtales; family Myrtaceae; genus Eucalyptus; species Eucalyptus guilfoylei. The sequence continues at coordinate 22,249,603 of CM027865.1, read as the reverse complement.
CCATGGTAATATCTAAAGCTTTTTTCATGCAAACACATGCTATATACCCAATAAGTTAGCAGTAGGTAGCATTTTAAACTAATATATGATGGGTTGAGTTGTTATATAAGTTAGTTATATTCAATAAATGGTCCATAAATGGATTTAGAATGGTAAAGCATAATATAATATAGGTGGTAAATGGATTCATAACTTACTTAAACCCAACCCACATCCATAACTTTCTTTTCAATCTCTCTTGTTCTCATTTGATCTCGCGCTTTTACCTTAGTTTGGATATGAGTTTTCATTAATTGTGTTAAATATGAAAGTATTTTAGTAATATGAGTCAAATTAAATCGGGTATAGGTTACTAGATGTGTTTGTATGTAAATTGGTCAATTTAGATCGGATCATTTTCGACTCAATTCAAATCTAATCTTATCCACCGGTTTGATAAGTCTAACTAGCAGTAGAATAGAACAGCATAGGAAGATTATAACGTTACATCAAAATGGGGAGGTTAAATATTGTTGCTTGTATTTTTGAAAGAGACTTGTTGTATTAAACGTCCCTTGAGTAGTTGGCACAATTCGACCCACAAAAAAAAAAAGTAGTTGGCACAGGTGGCAAGAAGAATCTGAGTTTCCTTTACACTTCTATGGCTGAGAAACTAAGTGAGATCCACTTTCCGTCACTTGTCTCAATGTCTATATCGTATCCACTATCAAGATCATCAAGCAGGTTCTCTTCTTCAACGTGCATGGGCCCTATCTCTTCTTCATAGTGAAGTCAATGTCACCTAGAACAGCACCTAAATTTAAAGTCTTATCTGATTCGGGTGGAAGAGAGAGAGCCATCATTGTGGGCGATTCCAAACTTTAGATTGCTTCAGGTGGAAGGAAAATTGTTACGCCCTGAAACTTGGTGCATCGGTATCGAATAAAACAGTGGTCACCTTCAAGACCAAAAGTTAGTGCTATTATTGTCGGCAAGTTGTTGAGTCTACACCAGTTGAATTACTGACAAGATAAAGTTTTCTTTTGCATGTGATACGCAATACATTCGAGTTCCTCTTAGATTAGTATAGTCCATCCTGTTTTTTCCTAAAAAAATTGAATTATTCATGTCCTATCTCTTGTGAGTTACATCCTCTTGTTGTAACGTATTAAAAGATCGTCGGTTCTACTTTTGAATAGAGATGACCGAATAACCCAAAATGACCAAAATGCTTTTAAGTTCAGAATTTACCTAAAAAAACCGAAACCTAACATCTCTCTCTACCTTCCTTATCGCTGCCCTTGCCTTGGCCCCACGTTGTGCCTTCGTCGTTGCCCTTTCCCTACCGTCATCGCACTCTGCCTCCACAGCCTATCACCTTCGCTACTTGTTGAGAAAAAAAAGTGACTACTCCATAAAATAAGCAGCGCGAGGAAATCCATGTATGTGCCACAAGAAAACGGCAGTATTTTCATTTAAATCTCATCTTTTAAGTCTTGACTCGCATCGTTAGCTATTCATGTTCAAAAAGGGAAAGTGCCAAAAATATTCGTGACTTTTCACCCTAATACATTAAAAATAAAAATAAAAAACTCAATACCTGAAAATGCCAGTCCGAAACCTCAACTGAACTAACATGACTTGAACACTTTCCCGGGCGTAAAAGTCCTAAAAAAACCCCCCAAACTCTCAACTCAAGTCTACCACCAGTCCACCACCCTCTCCTGCCGGCCGCCACCACTTCTACCGTTTCAGACCGCTCTGCCGACGTTGCCCAATCCCATCACAACTCCATTTCTCTCTCTTTCCCTAGGCCATGTCTCTCTCTTGTCTGTAGTTGCTCTTGTCTCTTTCTCACAGGTCGTGTTGGGCCTCAGCGAAGGCCATTGGGGTTGTTACAATCTCAAATCAAAGTCAACGTGGCCATCGTGACATTAGATCGAGGCTCTTGGGCATGGTGGCACTCCGTCATGAGTGATTGTTTGGAAGATAGGGAGATTAAAGTATCCCACACACTTACCTATTGAATTTTTATGTTTTTATACACATGTGATTTTCCTTCACCTATTAACTTAAACTTTTAGGTTGAACAATTTAACATACTATTAGAATTAGGATCTGCCTCAGTTTATTCTGCATGCGCGGCCCTCTATTTATCAAATTTCACAAGTTGCTCCTAATCCGTCTTGTACATGAAAAAAGGTGATTAAGTATCACACATCAATTTGTCACAAACAAACAAAAAAAAGTTATAGCACACCGCTCATATATAGAATCAATATGATCTTTCTATATATTTGGTCAGCCCTAATCTTTTAGTTTAAGTTTTTGAGTTGAACATTCTAACAAAAAGGAAAGAGAGTCAAGAAGGGCATCGGAGCATAAAAAACCTATCACTCGGATGGCTTCGCATGGTGTGGGAGGCGATGAGCAAGTGGCTAGAGACCTAAGCGGTAGGAGATATGGCAGCCAAGCTAGTGTCAAGGTTCGTATTTTGTTGGTTAGGATTGGGACGTGGATCGATACCGGGAAATGTGTAGGAGCATCTTTGGGAAGAGAAATGGCTATCTCAAACGTAAAGGAGCAATTTTGTTGAGTTGAGGCATTAAACTTCTCGTTCGAAAACGTAGAGGTATATTTCTGCTACTCGGCTGAAACGTCGCGGTATGCTTTTGGTACTCTTTCTTTCGTTTTTGGTCGAAAAGATCATTCTCATTTCATCTTCTAATACTTTTAGAACAAAGTCGGTGGGCTTCCGAACATAAAATATATCATAAGGGTTGGAGGTTTACCACATAACCGGTAAGGTGGGAGGGCCCAAAGATTTTGGGCCTCAACATTTCCAAGTTGGGTCAGGCGCCTTTTCCAATCTTCCTCTGGAGCCCAAAGATCACACCAATCTTCTGCAAGTACTCAGATGGGCTCCAACACCGCAAGGGTTTCAGCAGCCATGGCAGAGGACGCTCTGAACCTTTCTTGCGAAGCCATGGACGAGATTTCATTCTTGCACTTTTCCTAGAAAACTAGTGATTTGGGGTGTCGGTGCGATCACTGTCGACATGACCAAGAAGGTGAAATTCCATTCTTGGATGGCATCGAGACTCGATGAATCCAATGATTTTACTACAAAACGTTAGACACCTTTCCTGTCGATCTCCTATTATATGGGCCTATGCAACTTTTGGGGACGGCGTCAGACCACGTAAACCATGCGAATTCGCTCACATATCAATTAGTTAATCGAATGCATGACGCAATCGTGGGTCATTGTGCCGAAAGGGAGACCTTAGTGGACGAAAATCATGTAACACGCGTCATCGTGCCACGGGTCAGGGCTAAAATGTCGATTCCTAGCATTCTCCCGTGTGAACATCATTGAGAACAACAGAATAGAAAGCTCAATTTCAATTGGTCCTGGAGACTATGGCTGTTGGAGGAAATTGACTCTGGCCGTCGTACAAAGATTGGGCCCAGATTTTCAGTGCCCAATGTTTCGGCCCATCGATTGGGCTTTTATCATGGGCCCGTGGGTTTATTGATGATCCCCAGCTTTTGTTTCTGAGGTTGGATTTGAAATTCAACCCATTTGGTCTTTTTCCCTTTTCCGGTATTTCAATATACCAAAGTGGGCGGAAATTTTAATAGAATGAGAATAGGATTTGATAGTACTTGGTTTCGATTAATAATCTCGAGCTTTCATTATCTAGCAAAAATGTTATCGGGCGGTGATTAGTCCACGCGAATGTATTTTTAGCTACAGGCACATCTTTTTAGAGAAATTAGTTGCAAAAGTATCCATTAAATTGCAATCCAAATTGAGATTTCAGAGGAGCTTTGCGGAGATAGCAAATTGCGTTTAGATATGAAGCTGTATATATATATATATATATTACATTCTCAAAATATATTTGGTCTTCCCAATAAAACTCCGAATAAGAAGATGCTAGCTGCTAGAGCTGTGAAGCGCTCATTCTCTCATGTGTATTGAATGCATTGGCGTGCTAGTTATCAGTCACCAAATATATTTCCACGTTTATTTCCTGAGTCCAAGTTTGTGAGTTACTTAAAATATGAAACTTGTCAGTTTGGTAAACACCATAGGGTCTCTTTTCCTTCTCGCATTTAAATTCGTGTGTTTAGTCCATTTGAGCTAGTTCACTCAGATGTATGGGATTCGTGTGATGTCTCTGATATCTTTGGTTTCAAATATTTTTGTTACATTCATGGATGATTATTCATAAATAACTTGGTTGTTCTCAATAAAAAAACCATACTGAGATTTTTCATTACTTTCACCTATTCTATTTTGAAGTGTTGAATTAGTATCATACTTTTGTCAAAACCTTTCGATCAGATTATGCCAAAAAGTATCTTGCTGACACTTCTAGCTTTCAATCTTTTCTTGATTCTCATGGTGTAATTCATCATATTTTTTGTTCCTATATTCCACAGGAAAATGGTGTAGCCGAGCACAAAAATCACAATCTTCTTCATGTTGCTTATTGTCTCATGTTTCCCATGCATCTACCTAAACTTTTTGGGGCCATGCCATCCTTAAAAACTACTACTTAACTAATCGGCTTCCAACTTCTGTTATTTAGGGGTTGACACATTCTCTATTTTACATCCAAATCGTCCTTCCTTTCCATTACCTCTATGTGTCTTTGGTTGTATTTGTTTGGTACATTGTCTACTTCAGGTCTTGATAAGTTGGGTTCTTGTGTCAAGAAATGTGTCTTTATGGGATACTCTTGAACTCATAAGGATTACAAATGTTATAGCCCATTCGTTGTCGTGTGTTCATGTCGGCTAATGTGATAATCTTTAAGGACCAACCACATTATAATGCTCAGAGGATCCCTACTGTAACTCCTAATGGCGGCAGGTGTGTCTTACCAATACTTCCACCACTCTCACTTCCTTCAGCATCATTTTACAAGATTTTAGTGTGCTGACCGCACCTATCTTTGGCGTAGTGCAACTCCCACTACAATAGTATAGTCTTCACCGACACATGATTCATCTATTCCCTCATCAGTTTTTGCACCATCTTCTTATCCCGATCCGCCCATTACTACTCATAAAGGTACACTCTCTTGTGTTGGTCACCCTATGGATCATTATGCTCCTTAATCTGGTCTTTTTTTATTAACTTCGTACTCATCATCCTATTTTCAATTTATCCCCTATCTAATCTACCTTTTATCTCATTCTTGTCCTCTGTTTCCGTGCCTAGCAGTGTTACTAAAGCTCTTGCTCACCCTGGATGGCGACAAGCCATGGAGGATGAAATGAAGGTGCTCATGAAGAACCACACTTGGCAGCTCACTTCCTTACCTGCAGAGAAGCAATCTGTTGGTTGTCATTGGATTTTCACTATTAATGTTTACCGTAATGGCACTCTTGAGCGATTGAACGCTTGGTTGATTGCAAATGGATATATTCATAGGTATGGTGTTAATTATGATGACATTTTCTCACCTGTGGGCAAAATCCCGACTATTCATGCCTTTATTTCCCTAGCATCGCACTTTGGCTTGCTTCTTTATCAATTGGAGGTCAAAAATGCCTTATTACATGGTGATTTGGCTGAGAAAGTGTCCATGGAGCAACCACCGAGTTTGTTGCTCAAGGGGAGAATTTGGCATGTCGTTTACATAAGGCTTTGTAGGGACTCAAGCAATCTCCTCATGCTTGATTTGGTAGGTTCAGTGATGCTGTTATCAAGTTTGGAATAAAACCATGTCAAGTAGATCATTCAGTCTTTAAATCTATCTCATCAGTTAGTTGTATCCTTCTAGTGGTATATGTGAATGATATTATCATTACTAGGAACAATTCAAGTAGTATTCAATGACTTAATCAATTTCTACATACAAAGTTTAATACTAAGGATCTGAGACGTCTACGAAATTTCCTTGGTATTGAGGTTGCCTACTCATATGCAACTACCAATTTATCACAATAAAAATATGTACTTGACATTCTTGATGAGGTTGGATTTCTTGGAGCAAAGCCAGTTGATACTCTTATGGAACCCAATATGAAACTTGATGCAAAACATGAAAAATTATTACATAATCCAATGAAGTATTATAGATAATAGGTAAGTTGAACTATCTTACTATCACAAGACCCAATATATCTTTTGTTGTCAAATGCAGTGAGTCAGTTCATGAGTTCTTCTCGTACTACTCATTGAGATGTTGTACTTTGGATTATCAAGTACTTGAAGGGAGCACCAGGTAAAGGACTACTTTTAAAGAATTATGGCCATCTAAACACCGCAAATTTCTTTGATGCAGATTGGGCTGGATATCCTATTGATAGGAGATCTATGTCAAGCAATTGCATGTTTCTTGGAAGTAATTTAGTTGCTTGGAAAACCAAGAAACAACATGTGATTTTTCGATGAAGTGTTGAAGTACAGTATGGAGTTATGGCACATGTGCTAGGTGAACTGCTCTAGTTGAAGCAGGAAGATGTATTAATGTACCAAGCAACATGCATTTTCAATTCATCTCGTTGAAAGAGCGCACATCTCGTAAAGAAACACGGTGAATGATACTAGAGGAGTTTAGCAATGAAATGACTACAGACTCAACACGTTCCTAGTACGATGTGGATGAATGAGTTATTAGATTCTCGAAAGACGATGATTACTACCTTGAGGCAAGTTGATATTTGTCAATTTGAGCAACAAATTAGGATCCCTGTATTGTCAGAAATTGGCATGTCAACATCAGGCCCATTGGTATAATATTGTGATAATCAATCAACTATTCATATTGCAAACAATCCTATCTTCCATGAGTGAACCAAGTATACTGAGGTCGATTGTCACTTTGTACAAGAAGAAGTTTAGAAAGAGGAGATCATTCTTCAACATGCAATGATGAAGGATCAATTTGCAAATACTTACTAAATCTTTACGAGAAAGTAGAGTGGGTATTTTATGTAACAAGTTGGGATTATTTGATATCCACATCCCAACTCAAGAGGAAGTGTTAGGAAATATGTTAGTGATTGTAGAATAGTCATTTTATGTTTAGAGGGTTTGCTCATATATATATATTCTTGTAATCCTTTATTTAGAATAATAAGAAATCATTATCTTCTTAAAACAGCCTTCATGAGATGAGAGAAGACCATGAAAGTCCTCCTGGGAAGTGGATTGGCTTGGGTTTGCACCAAAATTTCAATTCCAAGGTGGTCATTTTCACTGCCAAGGCCACGGAATAGATGAGTTTGACATTCATTTTAAGAAATAATCTCATCTATGGCTGAGAGTTAATCACAAATTTCATGTGTCGCGTGACTGATCTTCCGCCTTTATTAATTATTTGCAATTGCATTTAGAGAGATGAAGCCCAGACTGAACATTAAGCCACATATGAAGAAGAAAGATATGCCCATGCTGAAGCTAATGAGCAGTGTTTGGATAATTGCGTGACGATTGGTTTGGTGGAGGTGGCCATTCTCCACCCAAAAGCCGTATGGTCTCTTATTAACCAGATTGTGTATTCTGGATCATGAGTTGGAATTGTGTTGGAGTTGCTCTCCCACTCTTGGATGTGCTGTGGCGGAGCATGTCCAGTGCCTTCTATAATGGAAAGAAGTTGGGAAGCCAAGAGGAAGGGAGTTAGACGTGTTTTTCAACTCACAAAATTCATTCCGTTGACTCTCTCACCAATTGAGGGAGTAGAGATTGCATTTGGAGTAATTGCAGCTAGGAGAACGGAGGAAACATAGGTAGCTTGAGCAGAAACCGGGGGAACAAAGGATGTAGGAGAGGCTAATACAAAAGCAATTAAGTCTCTTTTTGAAAAGGGCTCTGACCAAAAGAGCTCCGATACCAAGTTTGATAAAGGATCGGATCAAAGAGACAACAGGAAAATAAATAGATGCAAAGATGAAAAAAGTGAAAGGGTACTTTTTAATATTGATCGTTTCTCTCCTTACACTACTTTACAAAGTGAGTCTCTTTATGCAAACACTTCAAGAGATATGCTTATTGTGCTAAAGATGAGCAAAAGATTGTATCTGTGCTAAAGATGAGGTTATCTTATGCTGAACATAAGGTAAAGATCGAAATCATATCTTGTTAGGAAAAGATCACACCTTTAGCTTGTTCAAAACTTTCCAAGCCCAAATTATAAGATTGTGTACAGAGAAATTGTTGTTCTTAGGTTTCCATTTTTCCCCCTATTTTTATGAAAAATCTACATAACACATAAAAACTAAAAAGAACACGCGGATAGAATTGTCGAGTAGCACAGCCGATACAACCTCGCCCTGTGCGTCGCATAATGCCTCGCACGTCCATTTTTGGGACAGAAGTCTATCCCGTTCAAGTCAATGTCTTAGAGAGCATAACCCGTGCCTATCCCTACCTAAGATTTCAATCTCTCAACTCAAACCCCATTTTCTCTTATTCTGGTTTTCTAGGGGGTGGTCAACCACTATTGCTCATTATCGAAGCCATTGCAACGGTTGTTATTGCTAACAAGTGACATTGTGCAATGGTGGCACCGGCTAACAGGCAACCCATAGTGAGTCTTTTGTGCAACTAGATCCTGGATCTTGATCCGCCTCTTACGTGACCATCGCTATAGACACGCAACCACAATGGTGGTGATCATTGCCAAAAGGGTTGGACCATCGTAGCCACACCACCGATCTCACAATTTTGAATTCCTAATTTTCTACTTTTTAAGGTAATGTAATATTCACCAGAAAAAGTCAAGATATAACGGGTCCCCCACATTTTTTTCTATCATATTCTAGCCTATTTTAGTCTAACCCTTGTTCTTGCAAAAAACAGCAGCCGCGAATTTCTAAAATTCATAGACGTTTAGTCATAAAGGCCATATTAACCAGTTTGTAACAGCTTTTGCCAGCCAACTACAAACAAGAAGTTCATGTTTTTGCCAAAATACGTTTCATAAAATAATGACATGAGAATAGTTAATGCCAAATAAGTAAACTGAAATATTCTCCCCCTAAATAAGACAATTGAATACTTGGTAATCAAGAACTTTATCAAGATGCAAATCTTCTAACCCAAAAAACAAAAACAAAAAAGATGCAAATCTTGAATCTTCAATTAAGGCGCAATCTCCAATGGGCACTCAGCCTACTGATAAGGGAATTGGGGGATGGGAATGCTATTATCACATATGCGGGGTTTTGACTCCCCCGTTTGCAAACAAAACAAAAGGAAAAAAGGAAAAATTGAAGGAGATAAAAAAAAAAAAAAAGAATAATGGCATCTCAATCATTGAGTGTTCAAGGGCTCACTTGTATTTTCTTGTAAAGGCCTTAAGTTCTTTGTCATTCAAAAGTAATAGAAAAGGAATATGATCTTATGGGAATAGAACTACTTGAAACGATAGTCCACTTATGGATTCCTCCTCAATGGAACCAAACAAGATCATAGATTCCCACGTCTAAAAATAGATAACACATAGGAAAAAAAATATATCCCAACACTTCCATCGTTGCAAAACCACAACGAGCCTCTGTTAGTAGATTCCCGAAATCACGATGCAAACAGAGCTAACCCCTCGAATGAACGTGAGCAAAAAACAAAGATGGACAGTCAGTCAATCACGCAGACCCACGAGAATAAAGCACGATGTCCAAGCAAGGATTACATTATCTTATCCCATCACTAGGCGTAAGCCCACGATCCTGCAATGTCCTGTTTTCGAGTTTCGAGACCATTTTCAACCGCACGAATCCACGGATATCTCCACAGGTGCTCCACCAGGACTGGCCGAAATACATTTTATATAACACGACCCTCCTTGCGAAAAACAACAAGACTGGGGTCGATAAATTCAGATTGAACGGGAAAAAACGCGAGCGGTCGGTGGCTTTTCTTTCACGATTCCAGGAATCGACAGACCGAATCAGTAGATAGGACAAGATGCGCGTTTGCAGCAGTAGCGAATTAGGATGACAAGATTTCAGTGCCTACGTGGATAGCCATAATTTATTTACCAAGACCAGGACTTCTTTTGTTTTGTTCTTTGTAACGTGCGTGTTTTTTTTTTTTTTTAAAGAATTTTGGATATTGGATGTTGCTTGTCCACCGACTAATCTCTCTCAATAAGCATGCCAGGTTGTTGTCAAGATCACACGCAGGAAGTCACGGAGATTAGGGTGATGATTTGTGTTCGCGGGTCCTGTTTATATCCTGTAGACATCAGTGCTTTTAGAACAGATTAGCCCAAAACCAATAGGATCGGTTAATGATGCCGACTTGCAAAATGGGAAGACGTCTTGAAAATTAGTGAGTTGATGCAACACAACCAAAAAATGAGCCAATTGATCTTAAACTTAGCATATGGATGATAATTTGATCTTAAACTTTAATTTGATCTTAAATTTTTTTTTTTTTTTGTTATTTTGCCTATTTAATCATAAATCTTAATAGACAATGTAGTCATTCCGCTCAAATTTCGCTACAAATCGCTAACGTGGAGATCCAATCATCACTGGTGATCCATGTTAGTCCAATGAAATTAGCCAAAATGATTACAGTAGAATTTGGTGCAAAAAATTAGGACAGAATTAACAAAAATAAAAAATTTATAACTGAATCAACATATGTATAATAAGTCTAAGATGGATTAGACAATTTTCTCTGACATAACCAGTGCAACACAATACAATAACAAATTGATAGATCGATACACTTCCACAATCCACTGAGACATAATAAACCCCGAACACGAAATCAACTTGTCCACACAAACTTGATGTATAATATTTAATATTTCATAAAATTTGTTACATATCATGATAATCTATCAACAAAACATCATAAAATCAAGTTAAACAACTTGTCCATAAATATCATATATTTGAAATCTTAATAGTGAACGACATATACAAAACGATCATTTAACTATTCACATCTAAATAAATCAAATTTGTTATATGGGTAAGGAGGAAACATGAATAGGATCTCACCGGTCGACACGAAATTGTACCAAGCACAATTAGCCTCAGCCTAGACCTAGTAACTTCATATGGCGGTGCTCGAGTGATGTCAAATCGCATTAAAGATCTATTGTCTTAATAGAGATAGACAAAGGCCGATGGCTCTTCAAGGTACCAAGAGGTGCCACCTCTAATGACTCACTTCTCGAGACGTAAGGCTCACGAGACCCCTCGACGAGCCGTTCGGTCCTATTTACTTAGGGTAAAATCAATTCGTCTCATACGAAACATTCAAAGAAGTGCTCATTGCATAACTTTTGAGTTCGCATCATTCCACAATCAAAGTACTATTCTTCCCCCCCCTAACCAAACCGCACTTCAAGTGTCCCATCACGCATAGGCGGACGACGATTGGGAAAGTTCAAGAGAAATACAAGGAAAACTGACGCCAACAATTTGAATTGTTGCATTACTTTTAAGACGAATAATTTCAACGACTCGAGCCCCGACGCAACCATGACAATGATTGAGGTAATTCGTCGAGTAGACGTTACCAGCCGATTGTGACGTAAGCATGACGACCCACGGAGGACTGCGACTTCTTTCTCACCCAATAGATAGGGGCTTGCGTGGTCAGAGTTACCGAGGTGGGCTCTCTCGGCCCAATTGACCGGGGCCCACATCTCGATGTTCCAATCTTGTTTTTTTATTTTCCACACTTTTCATAATCCACCCCTCATACCAAAATTCTTCCGGCAAGCAATAATTACTTGGATAGACAAAGTGAGTCGATAGCCCCAAAAACAGAAAAATATTTCTCAACATTAAAACTCTATTTATTTCATGAAAAATGATTAATTTTATAAACAATACAATCAATTATTTCTCGAAGAATATTTTCCAAATCAATTACGTTTAGCAAACAAGTGAAGCTTAGGTTTCGAAATCATTTCGGGCCATGATCAATTTCTTTAGATCAAGTTCCTACGATCGAACAAATCACCTAGCGAGCCGACGGTGGCGATTGAATTCCTGTCGCAACATCCGACCCACGAGAGGAAGAGACATCACAATCTTAAATGAACGCGTGTCCGTACATTGAAAATTACATTAAAACCTATCTGGGACCAAAATATACCCTGCAGATTCTTTTCTCGCGAGGAGGTGCGCAGTACGCACCGTGCGCACGTTTAGCCCAAATCGTACCTCCGCCCGACCAATCGCAGCCCTAATTGCCAGCTGATTAGCAAAATTCCAGTACGGGATTATTCGCATTGTCGAATGTAAAAAATAATTCTAAAGAAACTATTTCGCGGCGGAAACTGTCTATTTTTTCCAGGGTTTTAGCCCTTATTTTTTTTTTAATTTATCACGTGAAATTTAGCGAACTAAATAATTCATTCGTAATTTTAAGGACGGAAAGAGAAATTCACTGATGAGCTATTTATTTCAGTCAAACAACGTACCGGGGACAAGCGAAAAGAAGAGAAATGGAAGAAAATTCGAAGGGGGAAAAAAAAGGGAAGAAGAAAAGAGTCAGAAATTACCAAAAATAATATTTATAAGAAAAAGAGGAGGGGGTTTTCCTCCGTCCCGAAGCTACTCGTCGCGGGAGCTTTCGAGGGAGCTTTGGAGGGGGGCGTCCTGCTCCGGCTGGCCGGCGACGTAGTCGAGGATCTCCTCCCCGGAGGCTTCGGCGGCGGCGGGAGGGGAGGTCTTGCCGAAGACGACGACGGCGGCGAGGAAGAGGGCGGTGGAGAGGAGGAGGGGCCAGAAGTAGGCCAGGACGGTGACGAATCTGGGGGCGGCGTAAACGAGGGCGGCGGCGGCGGCGGCGACGAGGAGGGCGGCGACGAGGTGGAACCTGAAGCGGAGCAGCTTCTCCGGGATCTCCATGGATGGATCGGCGCGCGAGGCCGGAGTCTCGGACAGGAAGCTGGAGATGGAGATGGAGAAGGAGATGGAGATGGAGAAGGAGAAGGAGATGATTGAGGAGGAGGGAGAGGGAGAGGGTTGCAGAGTGTCCTTTGGGGTGGTGCAGATATTCTCTGAGAGCTTTGCCTTTTCTTGTCTGTTTCTGTGCTCTCTTTTTGGGGGAGGGAAGGGATTTTGGGGAGAGAGAGTCAACAAAGGTTCAACGGTTTGGGACTCGAACGCTCCTTTTTTTTCTTTTTCTTTTTTTTTTTTAATACCTTGGACGGATCTAGATTTCATCTTTTGAAAGGACGGGAGGAGAAAAAAAAAAAAAAAGAGGACAAAATAGCAACAACTGATTTTTATAGATTATAGTTATAGTGCGGGTCACGAGCGGTTCTTGATGATGAAATTTGAGATTCCGATCCTGATGTTTTATTTATTGAAATTAAGGACTGTGTGCATGTCCGCTATTGAATTTTTATCTGAGTAATAAGGTTTTTCACGTGATCGGTACGGATAAATTTCTTTCCCAGAAAGAAGTTATTCGCAAGTTTAATTTCCTATTGTATGCATGCCAATAAGGCAATGTAAAATGTCGATTTGAATTGGCTCTGTACAAGTGGAATCTCATCGTGCCATACATGACGAATTGATAACATGGGAACTTACATTTGAACTGAGACAAGAACTTATATACGAGAAAGTCAAATTATGAATGAAATTGATTGTACAGTATTTGCACACATAAAACATGGCTAATGATATGATTCTTCAATAAATTAATTATTTCATCACTCCGACTTATCCGGACATGGCTATTGATATGATTCTCCAATAAATTAATTATTTCATCACTCCGACTTATCCGGGTGAAGTAATCGACGGTTATGAATCGGAGTGATGCGATATAATTGTTGGACCCTTTGATCTTCTTTTATATTTTTTTTTAGTTTTTATCTTGGAATGGGAAAATGATTCTAAAAAAATTAAGCTTTTATCGTTTGCAAAACGACAAATAAATGAAGACTATTGGCGTCATCGGCAAAAAAAAAAAAATTGAGCATATATTGTTTTTCAATAATGAAAGCATTATACGTCTATTGATAATTTCTAAATCATACAAATAATTATTTTTCAAAAAAAAAATTGCAAATCATTTTTGTTAGGATTTAAGCCCATTTTTAACATGGGAAAAATGTACTACGGGTATCTATTTGGAAACCACTATAATATCCCACACATGGGCATAAAATCCTATTTGGGATCTGAAATAGAAATAACACACATTATAAGTGATCGGTTTCAAGATGGATATAACCTACTATATTAGGATCGATTTCCAATTTTTAGAACCCGGCGCCTACCTTGTTTTTTGGTCTAATTTCAAGGTCCACTTTAAAACTTGTTTTTCTTTTGTTCCTTTTTTTAGTTTCATTTTTTACAGGATAAAAATATGAACAACAAAACAGTTTAGAGTAAAAGATAAACGAGATCGAATGAGTAAAGGCAAATAAAAAACAAGCGAGGGTTGTGAGGCTCAATGAGCAAGGGTGAGCTGCGAGCTAGCAAGGAGAAAGGTGAGTCGCAAGCAAAAGAAATAGAGAATTGTGAAATGTTTGAGTGAGGTTTGAGAAAACGAAGAAAAAAGAAGAGATAAAAAAAAAAAAGATGCCAATAGAAAAATTAGAGTTTTCAAATTTTATGAAACCAAGTCAAATTCAGTTAGGTCAATTCGATTCCTGAGTGATTCTTCACTTGAAATGAGGAACCCAACCAATTCCAACGAGAACCTAAAATTGGACCGGACTGACTTTCAAGACTTTTCAAAGTAGTTTGATCCGGTTCCCAAGTAAAATCAATTTTATTGCGCAACTCAAGATTGTTATATGAACTCAAAACCAGTTACATGGCATGCGCTTTGTGATCTAACCCACAAGTATAAATAAGTGGACTTCAACTAAGGAGATATCGATCGACCTAGATGGTAAGAGGGTTTGCTTTTCTTTTTGCGGTGTTTACTTTCAATCCTTGTTGGGAGTGCTTCGAGAGTAAAATCTCGAATGTACAAAATCAATGTGGAAGAGTGCGCCTTATGTTTAGAGATGGACAAAAGGTCATCTCTATCTCAAATCCGTTTTCTTAAAATTTAACATTGCTCGGATGTCCCAAAATCCTTCATTTTTTTGGAATCGGATCCAGTCTATGTATAGTATCTCATAACCTATACATAAAAAAATTTCCCCTCTCTCTTTTTTTATAAATTGAAAAATCGTTTGTGGTTTTTCAATCACAAAAGCCAAAATATAGGACAAATTGGATAACTATTAAATGCCAAGGTAAATTCATGTACGATTCATGGATTTGAATAAAAAATTGTCTTTTCCTAGTCATAATGATATAAGACAATCTAAATTGGTACGCAGCTAATCAGTAGTAATTATTTACTTCTTTTGCAACTTTGGGTTATCCATGCGGATGATCCCCATGACGCGAGGAATACATAACACATATAATTGTTAGTTTGAGTGAGCAATGGCTTGAAACTACAACATTGAGGCCGAATAGTCAGCTCTTAGGTTCTGTTTTTTCCTTTAGAAAATACACAATTTGAAAAACATTTTTTTAATGATTATTTGTATTGCTTACACAAATGAACAAATGAAAAATATCTTTATCATCCAAGAAAATATTCAAACATAAATTGTCGTCGATAATAAAAACATTTTTTCATTGAATTTTTTTAAACCGTTCATTTTTTCGCTAATCAAATGAGACCCTAGTCTGTAGTCATATCAACTATGCAAGCGATATAATCATCGATTGCTGCTCGAATATCGCTTTTGAGGATTGGTTCACGTGTGGTTCATCTTTTGTAAATGTGGAGAGCGATTTAAGCTTTTGGAAATTATAGGGAAGACGGTAAACATAGTGTTACTCGGGGGCAATTTTTTAAACCGAAAAGAGAAAAATAAGAAATTGGCCTAGACTCGGGTCGGTTGCCTTCTCCGATGAAGGAATTCTCCACATGGGCCCGCTTCAGAAAGCCCAGGCCCATTAATATTACGCCGTTACGTCCGTTACTCCGTTCCCGTCGCTAGTTCGCCTTCGCCCTAAACCGGCTCGCAATTTACGAACTTCGTCTCGTCCCCCTCGTCGGTTCAATCCTCATCGTTGCTGCGGTGATCTCTCGGCTCGGCTCGGCTCGGCGGTCAGAACCGCCGCGATGGCGCCTGCGAAGGCCGCGGGCGCCGTCGTCGCCGCAGCCGCCGCCGCCGCCTCCTTGGCCGTCCTGTCGTACCTGCTCTGCAGCCACCGCTCTCAGAGGAGGGAGCCGCCGACGAAGGAGAAGAAGCGGCGGAACGGACGCGGCGAGGACGGACTGATCGGCGCCATCGGGAACACGCCGCTCATCCGCATCAACAGCCTCTCCGACGCCACCGGCTGCGAAGTAAAGTCTCGTGTCTGGCTCCGTCTCTTGCTTCGCTCGGTCGTTCTTTCTCGCTCTCTCCTATCGCCGAGGATCGATCGAATTTTCGAGCCGTACTTCGTCGCTTGAGATGATAAGCATATGTGCAGTTCCGCGGCGAGCCGTCGTTAGATTCACCGGCTGCTCGGACGTGAATCGTTTTCGTGTCGAAGTGCTTTTTTCATTGGCATGACAATCGCAATTGAATTTATGAACTTCCGGCTGCTGCGATTCCTCGTTTTCTAGCTGTATTTTAACTCATTGCAAAACCTGCTGATGACTAATCAGTTTCCGTGTGCTCGTAGTGATCGGATCATAACCTGCGCGAACTCCGTGTCACCGTGTGGAGGTCATTTTATCGATGTTTTTCATCTCTAACAATGGAAAAATGAAGAAGCTGCGCGCTTTAAGTTGTCTGATGTGGAGATTGGTTTTCTAACTGTTTGAAAGTTAATTGAATTACCTGCAAATTATGCTTCAGATTCTTGGGAAGTGCGAATTCTTAAATCCTGGTGGGAGTGTAAAAGACAGGGTTGCAGTGAAAATTATCGAGGAGGTAAAAGACTTTTGCAATCTCCACTTGGTTTCCTCTGTTGATCGACTGTGCCGTTGGATTCCTTGTCTGACTTTCATATTCCACAGGCCTTGGGATCTGGCAAGTTAGCGAGAGGAGGAGTGGTCACCGAGGGCAGCGCAGGTAGCACGGCTATTAGCCTCGCCACAGTGGCTCCTGCATATGGATGCAAATGCCATGTGGTTATCCCAGATGATGTTGCCATTGAAAAGGTTTGTATTGCCTAACATAAGCTGCTGTTCCATTAAGTCATGTTCTCAGTTGCCAGGTCCAACAATCCATTCTTGTTTTTTTTTTTTTACTTTTAAGAGTTAAAACCTCTTGTTGAAACAAGAGGTTGGATTTGGCATGAGTTTGGACTTGAAGGAACATTTTTGTCATGACTTTCGTGTTGTTGGTTGATAGGCAAATTGCATTCTTCCCTATGGTAGTTGAAAGCATGAGAATATTCAGCACATGCAGCATGTGGCACTTATTAACAAAATGCTTGTGCTATCTTGTTGATAGTTTATACTGCTTGAATTCTTATAAAAACAAGTTTTGGAAGGAAAATAATCTCCTCTCGGGGTGCTTTAGATTATCATATAGATGACAAGAGCCTGATAAACATACTCGTAGTTCCTGGTTTTTTGCTCTAACTTCTCCTTTCGGTTGGTTGATGAATTTGAGAGGATCATAATTGGTGCAATAATGCAATTGTGCACTTTAATTTATGTAATCCTTATTTCTTCAAGCTTGGCAAAATACTCTTTCGGCCTATATTTGCATTCCCTCATGGAACAACGGTCAACTTCCATAACAGCTATTTTTGTCATAATCTCTAATGTCTAAATGTCTGTTTGATTAGATAAGATAGAATGCATGATAACAGGAGCTGTTGCTACTTGGACACCACATTGAACGAGATGCAGGTTCTGACCTGTGGCCTTGTTAAAGCATACAACAATTAACTTGTCTGTGGAATTATGTTGAAGCCCCAGGGAGAATCTTGTCTTCTCTCCCTTCCATTTAGCATTGTGTTTTGACTCTCTCTTGTCTGTTTATCTCAGTCTCAAATACTTGAAGCTCTTGGAGCTACTGTGGAAAGGGTGAGGCCAGTGTCAATTACGCATAAAGATCATTTTGTCAATATCGCAAGGAGACGAGCAACAGAAGCAAATGAGTTAGCATTGAAATCCAGGATGGATGAGCAGACAGATGGTATACAATTAGAACACATCAACGGCTACCATTGTCATGGAGAGATGCTTAGTTCAAGTCCATTACGTAATTATAAAGGAGGATTTTTTGCTGACCAGTTCGAAAACCTTGCAAATTTTAGGGCCCACTATGAAGGTACGGGGCCTGAGATCTGGGAACAGACAGGTGGTAATATAGATGCCTTTGTGGCGGCAGCAGGCACTGGTGGCACTTTGGCCGGAGTTTCAAGATTTCTCCAGGTCAATATAATCTCTTCATCTGATAAGTTCACACATTATGGTGGTAATATAGGTGCTATTATTGAATATCCAAGTAAGTTCCTTAATTTGTTGCCGCAGGAGAAAAGTCAGAAGGTCAAATGCTTTCTTATAGATCCGCCGGGTTCTGGTTTATTCAATAAGGTGACGAGGGGAGTGATGTACACAAAGGAGGAGGCTGAAGGGCGAAGGCTGAAGAATCCATTTGACACTGTAACTGAAGGAATTGGAATTAACAGACTGACAGAGAATTTTAAGATGGCAAATCTCGATGGAGCTTTTCGGGGGACGGATTTGGAGGCCGTCGACATGTCAAGGTTGGTGTGTTTTCTTTTTCCATCTCCCATGTCGATGCATATACCTTATATAGCTGAGGAGCTCATAAAACGGAGATTTCTATTGCCATCGAGAAGGATAATAGAGTTTTTGTGGTTCTCGTGACTAGATGAGATTGATTGCTTCATCTGCTGATCTGTTGTCAGGTTCCTCTTAAAAAATGACGGGCTCTTTCTGGGGAGTTCTTCGGCCATGAATTGTGTAGGAGCGGTCAGAGTTGCCCAGTCAATAGGCCCGGGTCACACTATAGTGACTATCCTCTGTGACAATGGGATGAGGCATCTAAGCAAGTTCTACAAGGACGAATATTTAGATCAGTATGGTCTGAGACCCCAAGCAGTAGGCCTAGAATTTCTAGGTATCAACTCAAGAACTATTGACTAGTTTTGTACTCGATGGTTCTGGAAGTAACGGGAACATGAAATCACGCTCGTTGGCAACTGATTGGAAGTCGGAACCATACGTTAATGCCTCACGGTAATGACCCCATTGAGGGGTGTATTTTGCTTTTTCTTAGTCAATCATTGTTTTAGCAGGTGAGCTTGAAACAAATACCGGCTTGTCATTCATTATTGTCGCTCTTCAAGTTCAGGATTTCATTATATTCATATTCTGTGAAGAAAGAGCAGACAAAGTCCTGATTAATGTAACGAGTGCTGAAGGCAATTAATTAGTCTACCGTCTCTTTGACTATCAGTTTTGTTCTATAGTTCCCTTTTGTTTTCGGTGCTTAACCACGGCATTGGTTTTCAAGTATCCTGAAAGGAATTCTACTCCAATCATGCTTCAACTGATTTGGGCATTCTATTATGCCACCTTTACAATGACTGATCTACCGACTTGCTCGGACTACACAATTGCTAAAGCAAGACATACTTTGTACGGCTACTGAAGTGTTAATATAATCCTCTATAAAACTTAATTTAAGAAGCGAAGGAAAAGATGTGGAATTGCTCAATGCGTGTCTTCTCACAATGGAAAATTTGGTGTAGTGTTTCTTTTTTTTTTGGTTTTAAAGCAACAATTAGGTGCGTCCAAAGGCAATCGCAAGAACACACAATCATATTGCAGTATTTAATAGCACTTCAATTGGCACAACCACATGCAGATTACCCAAAAGAGGTGTTTGAATTACTTAGCACTAGAACTCATGCGTAGAAGTATAAACTGGTTGAGATCTCACCTGCACTTTGCAGTTCATACCAATAGTTCGGCACTGGTGGACAGTTATAGGGGCTTGTGCACCATATCCTTCCATTTAGCTCATGAACAGAAACTCCTTAACGATCCACAATATGAAGGTCATTACCAGCGCATCTCAACCTTAAAGGACTGAAAAATTCATCACTCCACGGCCAAGCAATGACTTGAGAAGCATAAGCTCTTATTTTTGCTCGATAAGTGATCATGTAAGCCAATTATTGCAGGTGCTCTTATGATAACAGTACAAAAAAGTCGAGCTGACAGACTAGCGTCATAGTACATTGCTTTGGAGTATATAAAGTCTCCACAGGCATCAAGCCTTATAACAGAGGTCGCCACAATTCAATACTTTAGCAAAATGTCTTCAGCTGTTGGAACCTTTACTCTCACTGAGGACACCACTTCTCAAACTGGGATTCCTGACAGTGTGGATCCAGCCAATCCCTAGAGGAACCCTTTGACATATTGGAACTTGCTTTTCCGTCACCAACAAGCTCCCTTATGTTCTCTAATTTATTCTCCCTCCCAGAGCCAATGATTCTTTTATCTGCTTCCTTCAATTTTTGCTTGAGACGCTGCTTGCGGCCAGAGGAGTTCAGTGTCTGACTCTTTGCTTGTGATGGAGGGGCGCCGTGTGGTCCCAGGTAAATGGTCTCTTCCTTTTTTGCCTGCAGGAATATGACATTTACATACATGAAACATTATTTGTCCATACGACACTACAAGAGAACAATTCTGAGCTTCTTATGATTAGTACAAGAAACTGTAACAGCATATTGGCTCCACTGACTAACCTTTGGAGAAGAAGGTGACGGAGTATCTACCTCTGGTGCAGTACCTCCAGCTAAATCTAGTTCACCTATACCCAAGCTTGGAATTACAAAGCCATCATTGTCTGTAAAGGACACCAGAGATTCAGACTAGATCAAGGTATAGTTAGCCGTCTATGCTTAATGAAGACAAAAGTATGCAACACATTGAAATACAGACTATCAAATGAGTTTTATGCAGCGCCCTGCATTGACCATGAACAACTCAAGAATAGACATTTCAGAACATATGTTGCAGAAGTTGGTGAAGCATACAGTGAAAGCACTCATCCTCAAAGATAAATTTGTCTCGTCTAAGCTATTCAAGGGAAACCCTTGAATTAGACCCAAAGTGGAAAGAGGGTGGTAACATAGCTCGAGGAGAAAATGTCACTTTGTAAAAGAAAAATGGCCCCAAATCTCCCTTATTAACTAAAAGATTCAGAATTTCTGAGCAGACACATTGCTGTGCCGATGACAAATGTGAGATTTATAGTAGAAGAGAGAACCCACAAATGAGGAAGGAATGGACCAGGCATACATCAAATCAAAGAAGAAATATCTTGAATCAAAGAACCAAAGAAGCACTAAAGGTTTATTCGGCACCTACACCGAGATGCAATGGTGATTCTCAAATAGCGAAGAACCAAATGTGATATGATCACATAGAAAAGCTAGTGTTTGCCTTCCCTTCCCCGTACTTCCCTATCCTCTGCCTCGTTGCACCCTTTCTTTCTTCTACCAACCTATCAATTCCCAACAACAGAACTTTTATGATATCACACGACTTGTGTTCCTCCATTTCTTTGTTCCAAACCATTAGTTGCTTCGAGGTATACTATTGAGAATACTCATTGAATGCACAATCCAATAAGAGAACTCAGATCGAATCGATATTGATGTACCTACTCGATCCAAGCTCTTAGAATTGGAAGTAGTACCCCAAACCATAGTGTTAACCCCCCAAAAGACACATTTTCAGATCTCGCACTAAAAATCCTCCTTTCTTTACTCTCTTTAATTATTGTAATGCCTATGAAATTTGGTTGATACTTCCATAAATGACAGATAACGTAGGAGACATCTCTATTTTCCCCCAGAAAATCCCAAAAATCAGTTTTGCAGCATCCGCCTTCTATTCGCAATCACTGATATGGGAGGCGGCCCAGGATTGCAAATCTCATGTCTCGCTATATGCAGCATCCTACAACAACTACTTCCCACCTCCTCCATAGTCACAATCTTGGACTCGAAGGAAGGCAACACAAAATGAGCAGACTCTTTCATCACGATCAGATCAACAACATGGTATCAAGAGCAACAAAAACTCCCAGCTTCCCATCATACACAAAGCCACGCGCTCGTCCTCTCCCAATGTCGAAACCAAGAGCAGCAACGACACCAACATCGGCCCCAACTCGACCCATCATCACAAGAGCCGAAGCTCACGGCAACAGCCGTGCCAATGCCGAATCCAGACGACACCCATCGCCATAAATCCAATTCACCAAAAGGATCAAAGCTGGCTCCCGACGAATACTGGGCACCTGCGAAAACCAGACAAGAACCGGAAAAGAGAGAGAAATTGGAGAACTTTTACCCCACTCGTCTTCCTCCCGTTGTTGTTCGACTGGAGTGGTGTCGGCCTGAGGGTGGTCCATAGGGGTCGCACGATCATGGATTTGGATCCGCCGCGGGGCGAAGTAGACCAGGAGGAGAAAAAATCACGACGATCGGAATGGACTTCGGAGGAATGGAATGCGTTAGGACCAAAAAAAAAAACAAACAACCTTTGGCTTCGCTCCTCTCGATCGGTCGGGACAAGCACGCCCCGGAGAATCTACTTTATAGCGGAAAAGGAGGGGGGGGGGGGGGGGAGGGGGGTCTTGGATTGATTGAAATGAGGGGGAAGTAGTAGTAGTACCCTTCGATTAAATTAAGATTATAATTTAAGAACCCTAGTCTTTGGCAAAAACCGCTCGCTGCTTCGAATCGAATCTCTTTTTTTGTTGGGATTTTTTTGTTTTATATTCGGGGGGCGGCCCTGTCCGAAAGGGGGGCTGGTTCTCTTGTGATTACGGAGGACGCTTGAGGGTACTCTAGTCATTGCAATGAAGTATCGTTCTTTTTGAAAATTTCAAATAAAGGCGTGAAATGTCCTCATTTATTTAAATAAAGGCTTGAATTAGACATTATCTCCAATAAAAACCCGAAGTGCTCTCATTTTTCTTAAATAATAACCTAAAATGGATCTTATTTCAAATAAAAAACTTGGATTGTGCATATCAATCTCGGAGAAAATCTTGAACTCACTAGTTATGAATGACAATTTCATCTTTTAAAATTTTAATTTTTTTCCTTTTTTTCTTTCTTTATTTTGTCTTTTTTCATAAAAACATAAAAAAAAAAAAAGAAAACATAAGTGGGAGGGTGGCGACTACCCCATCACTGGTGGGGTGGCGACAAAGGTCAACTAGGTCGTTGGGCGAGGGTCGAACGCTAGGTGAGGGGCAACGGGCACTCTTGTCTGTGTTTTTCTTCTTCTTTTTTTAAAGTTTTTTTATAAAATTTTTAATCTAATTTAATTTAAATTTAACTTGTGTTTGGACAAAAATATCCCGATCGGCCAGAATATTTTGCTGGTGAGGTTAGGCCCTTATTTGAAACAATAATAACACTTCAGGCCCTTCTTTATAATCGATATGATTATTTCAAGCCTTATTTGAGAAAATAAGAACATTTCATGCTTTTATTTGGAATTTTTCCTTTTTTTCATGACCAGCCTTGCATCTAAATTTTTTTAAATATCACATTTAAATTTGTCCGGACCATCTGATTGGAGCGCCTCAAGCCCACCTCCTGTCTAACAAAATCAAAGAAAGCTTCAATGACAATGAATGAAGGAAGTGGAAAGAGTTGGAAATTCAATCAATATCCACATTTGTCGACATGTTTCTGCCCTTTTTACTGAGATCGTTGGGGATTATCCATGCGGACATTTCATTATAATGGAGATACTCCGTGCTAAAAATTGTAGAGGTTAAAGATCTGAAGCGGTGGCTACTACGGTAATGGAATGAATCCAAAACATTCGTTTTGGAAAGAATTTGAATTGGTTGTGCCCCGGAAGGCAAGTTTTAAGCGAAATGGATTTTATTTCCTTTCTTTATTAAACTACTATTTGACAATTATATTTTCCTATTTTTTTCGAGGATTTGAAAAATCGCAATACTAAATTTCAATAAATTTCTTAACCTCGAGCCAAGCTTAGGATAAATATAAGACGAGACACATTGTACGATCTTAACCCAGATGCCTTGCAAGAAATGAGCGTATGAACTTGCCTCGCGTGAAGCACGGGATGGATACGAGATCTTGTCACTTGTCTCAGAGTAGAGGTGGTGATTGGATTTAATCATCCCTTCAGCGACACCTCTATTTGTAGGATCTCTTTGCGTCGGGTTTAAAAAATAATAATAATTGCAGTTCCCTTTGATCAATAAACTAACATATTTTTTTCCATTATGTGGACTTGTGATTTAAGTAATCGAGGTTCTTGAAATTGTATAATTTTCCTAATCGAATGTCTTAGGTGTTGTTCGGTAACATTCCGAAGAACACTTATTTATGTTCTTTTTTCCCATGAACAAAAATAGAACAAAAATGGGTTTGGTAATTTTTTTGTTCTCCAGAACAATTTGTTCTCAAGAATAGATTTAGAAAAAAAATAAGAAACAAAAATTAATTTCTTGTTCTAGGAATAACTCAAGAAACAAAATTTTATTTTCTCTTCATTTATTCTCTTTCTTTTCTTTCTTTTTCTCTTCCTTTCTTCTTCTCCCAGCTAGTCCCGGCCTCAACAATGCCTAGCGACTAGCCAAATGGGGCCCGGCAACCTCACCAAAGCCTTGCCAAACCCTAGTGAGGCCCCCCCAGCCTCATCGTGGCTGGGTGAGGCCCCCCTGCGCCGCGCCGTGACTAGGCAAGGCTTGATCTAACCCAAATTTGGAGAGGCCAAGCCTCACCCGACAACCGTGAGGTTAGCGTCGCCTGGCCTCACGATGGCTAAGCAAGGTTGAGTTTAGCCCGGCCAAGGCGAGGCTTGCCCGACCATTGCGAGGTTGGCGTCACCTACCCAAGGTGAGGCCGACCTCATGGTGGCCAAGCGAGGCTCAGCCTTGCTAGATTTGGGTGAGGTTGCCTCACCCAACTAGGGCAAGGCCGAGCCAAGGTAAGGCTCGGGAGGGGGGAGGACCTCGTTGATCCTTGTGTGGCCGGTCGCCAACGGGCCACGGCCAAGGCTGGCAACTGATTAGAGGAAGGAGAAAAACAAAGAAAAAGAAAAATGTAATAAAATTATTAAAAAATTAAAAAATTCTTAGTCACAAAAATATTTGGGGTCATGTTAAGCATATTTCTGTTCCAGAAATAGAAATTTTATATAGTTACCAAATACCTTAAGATATTTAGAAACTGTTTTCGGGAACAAAAACGTTATCAAACACGCCCTTAATATTTAATTTCAAGGAAAAAAAAGAAACTAAAGTTTTCTTGCTGGTCGATGTATATAAAAAAAAAAAAAAACTGATGTGAAATCGTTTGCATCATCGTGAGCAATCACTTTGCATTTTAAACGGCATTTCATCGCACGATTGCATCGGTGATTTCAACAAAATACTTTTGGTTGGCACCAATTGATGACGCTTAAATTTATGCCAGGAGCGGCAATGAAGAAAGATTAAAATTTAATTGAAGGGATTAGAAATTCAGGTATTTTATTTAAAAACTCGTATACTAAGTCTCATGAATAGGCATGTCGGTTGAGAGTTGCTCATTTTTTTTCCTTAGAAAATCAACAAGCCATTGGAATGTGATCACAAGCTCGCAGGCGGTGCCTAGGTTGCTAGGCAAATACCCAATAGATTGCCTAAGCTCCCATTTATAAGGCCTGTTTGTTAGACATAAAACGAAACCAAAAAAATCCTCGTAAAAAGGATAGAAAATTATCTCAATTTACATAAATTATGATATATGTTATTCACTTGTGGATATTGGTATATATGTGAAAGTTTTAAGTGTCTCGAGTTAAAAAAGCAAGTTAAAGTATGCGAGTCGCAATCAACTTTGTTAGATTAGATGTGTATATATTTTATGTCCTTATGTCAGATTGACCCATGCATTATGGTCCTATGGGGTACTAGAATCACATTATTACAAAAAAGAAAAGAAAAAGTGAAGACGAATAGATTTTTGTTGTTTTAATTCCCTAACATTAGAAATTTGGAGGTAAGTATTTCTCAATACAATGACAATTGAACTTTGCCCGCTATCCTTCATAATCTCACCCCCTACTCTCGCTCATAGCATTGTACTTTTGCTCAATAAGCAAGGGTGGAGATATTGATGTGATTGTTCTTTTAGAGCTTTATCAAGAGAATACCATGTCCATAATAAAAAAAAATAAAATTTGAATGCAACAATACGAAAATGATAATTGATCACAACGACAAGGTACGCAATCCTTGGCGCAACAGCTACGTCGAGGTTTTTGATATTCATAATGCATTCATTGCCGAAGACTATTTTTTCCAACTATTTAAGTCATTAGTAATTGAGTCAACGATTTTATGTTATATAGAACATTACTTGACAGTCCTCTTCGCATGTAAGAACGTGCAAGATGGGATGTAGACGCATTCTTGTCGATAAATTGGCCTGAACAAAAAAAAAACAAAACAAAACAAAATAACAAAAAGGGAAAAATGAGAGGTCTGTGGGGATTCAAATCTTTGACATGTGCTTTAGTACTATAATCAACTTACCTCTTCCCTAAAAGCTCAATTTGTTAGGAAAGACCAACAATGAAACGTGTGACATATAAATTAATACATAGTCACATATAAAAAAAACACTCCTTTTGCAATTGGATCCAAACTTGTGACCTTCTTGGGATTTTCAAATGTATTGATTACAATTTTTTTTGGCAAAAAGAAGCACGTGAACTAAAATTATTACGAGCAATTTTTATTCTATAGGAGCAAATAATAAACACGAGGGTGATTTTCCATTTTTTCTATCATTTTTTTCCAATCATTTCCATTATTTGTCGATGCTCATTCTCCCTATACTGGCACTTTGAAACGAAAATCACATTCAGACCATTGGAATTTCAATGATCGTCGCTGCAGCAGATGCAATCTGTCTATTTAGATCTCGTATTCAATGAACACCCCTTCTACTTTTTTTCTCTCATCTGTCTGTTAAAGCTCAATATTTCGTTTTTCGTCCTCATGTCGTGCTCAGTAGGGCTTTCGTGAAGCAGATGGTACTTTACTAAATTCACGACAGGTTGACCTTCGTCCTTGTCTTCAAATCGCGTTCTAAGTCTTACTTGTCTGGGTGCACTTAAGAGTTACTTACATTTCATCAGTGGAGATAAGTAGTTCGCGTCAGGTTCTTAAATCTATTGAAAAGTCATCATTGATCTCTCCCCAGCTGAGGAATTCGAAGCTTTACTTGTTGAGCGTCAGGTTGTTAAATTTATTGAAAAGTCATTTTGATCTCTCCCTAGTTGAGGAATTCGAAGCTTTACTTGTTGAGTAAGCAAATGATGGAAAAGAAAGGGCTTTATGCTCATCTAATTTTAAAATTTTGGCTCCAATCTTTTCGAACATGAAATTTCATCTTTCCATTTTTTTTAGAGAAACCGTTGAAAATGTATTATTTGAATTTAATTATAAATTTATCTTGTTAAATGGATATATTATTAATATAGTCCAAAATAATATGTTCACATACAAGCCCAATAGGTAAAAAGCATGGTTATTTGGGTCTATATGGGCCGTAGCCCAATAACGTGCATATAAAAACTCTAGGTTTCCTACGCCTATGCAACACTGCTGTTGCGTTAAACTTGACGTCTCTTGATGTAATACTTCAAGAACTGCTTTTCTCTCTCAAACCTATTACCTCCAACAATCTTGAAGTATTATGTTCGTGTGTCGGATTTGAGCGAGTAAAGTGTCTTCTTGAAGATTTTGTCAAGACGAACTTATGGCTGTAATTTACTTTCGATTTCGACAGTGATATTGGCCGGGATTTGAGTTTGAAGATTCGGGTGACCGAAATCTTTGATTCAAAAACCCAAAAATTATAGCCAATTTTAGAGAGTTAAACCATTGGGCTTTTTTCTACTCGTCGATACGAACGTTTTGAGTGGTCACTCGCGTCAATCGGAGGTCGGACGAAGAAGTTACGGCACCCGGAAATTTTCATCTGAATTTCTAGCGAATTTTGGGGACGAAATTTCTAGCGAATTTTGGGGGCGGAAATTTTTAGCGAGTTTTAGCGACAAGAGCAGTCCATCTTAAGGTTTTTGGATGCTCCGGATCTATTTTTGGGGTTTGTTTTGGCAAATTCCATCTCTACAGAGTGGTTTGATCACGGTTAGAAGAGTTATTCGACTTTGAGGCTCTGAGGACTCCAATGTGTACTCTTTCTAACACTTTGCTCTGATTAAAATGGCAAAGCGTAGTTCCTATGATATTATAAAGTTGCAATCTTTTGATGTTACTGAATTTCATGGTTGGAAATTACATGTTCAATTTGGCATGAAAGAACGTGACATATTCTATACTGTATTAAGTGATTTTGCATCTACCACTGAAGATGTGGATGAATATCAATGGAACAAAAATGAGGATTTTTGTAGATATTACTTATTGAACTCTCTAAATCCTAATTTGGCTATGACTTATAGTGAGTATAAGACGGCGAAAGAGATATGGGATCACTTGAACGCTCAATTCCAAAAACAAGAGGGGCTCTCTAAAACTCTCCTAGCGAAGAAATTTTTTGACTTTAAATTCACTATGAATTCAAGCATCACCTCTCAGTTAGTTGAATTTGAGAACATGAGGAACAAGCTGAAAGATGATAACTCTGATATGTCCGATAATCTCTTTATCGGTCTTGTGTTGAGCAAACTACCAACTGATTGGAGTTATTTCAAGACTGAAATGCACAAACTGAAGGAACAGATGGGACTGGATGAATTAAAGAGATATATTCACATTGAGGATCAAAATATTATTAGGAAGAGTTTGGAACAAGATGGACAACAAAAGTCAGTTGCCAACTTAGTTTCACATTCCAATAAGCCTCAGAAAAAGTCCAAGTCACAAAAAGGTGAATCATCTTTACAGTTAGAGGCCAAAAAAACCATTTTCAAAAAGAAGAAGAAGGGCAAGTGCCATAACTGTGGAAAGTGGGGTCACTGGGCAGTAGAGTGTAAGTTGTCGAAGAAGCCAAAGAATGACACACCACAAAATGAGGCCAATATGCTAATTAGAGGATCTGAACCTCGAGCCTTCATTGGAATGATGAAGAATGGAAAGGCTAATGTCTCTTCTGAGTGGTGGTTGGACAGTGGCGCTACTTGTCATACTACAAATGACAAGAACTTACTCACTGAGGTCATAGAAGTGAAAGACACTATGGAAAATTGCAATGGTGGTGAGGTAAAGGTGACTCATGCTGAAACTGCAAATTTGATACTTTCTTCAGGTAAATTACTAACTCTGAAACATGTTAGAGTAATACTTTTACTTAAGAAGAATTTAATATCTATGAGTTTACATGATAAAGCTGGTATGTCTTTTTCAACTATGAATGGTAGAATAACTTTATTTGTTAACTCATATTATTTTGGTTGTGCATTCATGGTTAATGGTATGTATAGGTTGAGTTTAAATGCTGATAGCATAAACCATGTGAATTCTACTTTGATTGATCCAAAGTTGCTACACAATAGACTTGGACATGTGAATTACAGGAAAATGCAACATCCAGCTAAAACTCACAACATTCCATTGGATACTTCTATTCGATTTGATAAGTGTGAAGTATGTGCACATGCTAAAATCACTAGAAAACCCTTTAAGTTGGTTTCTAAAAGCACACAACTTTTTGAGCTAATACATTCTGACATTTGTGATTTTAGAAATTACATTACTAAAGGTAGTCGGAAGTATCTAATAACATTCATAGACGATTTTTCTAGATATTATCATGTCTATTTGTTGAAATCGAAAGATGAGGCTTTTGAAAAATTTAAGATTTTCAAGTCTAGAGTAAAAAATCAACTCAACTTGAAAATTAAGAGGTTTAGGAGTGATAGAGGAGGAGAATATATTATGTCAATGTTCAAGGAATTTTGTGCTTTAAAATGTATAATACTTGAAACCACTGCTCCTTATTCACCCCAATCAAATAGTGTTGCAGAACGTAAAAATAGAATGTTAACTGAAATGTTAAATTCTATGTTACTTACAGCTGGCATGCCTTCCTCCTACTGGGGAGAAGCAGTTCTAACTGCTAATCACATTTTGAATAGGTTGCCGCACTCTAAGTTGTCCATGACACCTTATGAGATATGGCATAAGTGCACTTATAGATATGATACTCTTAAGACTTTGGGCTGTATTGCTTATGTAAGTATACCAGATCCTAAGAAACCTAAGGTGGGATCTAGAACTATTACTTGTATATATCTAGGTAGTGCAGAAGATAGCGTTGCAAATAGATTTTTAGATCTATCTACTAAAACAGTGATAGAATCTAGAGATGCAGTGTTTTTCAAAAACAAGTTTCTCAAAGATCAAGGCTTGAATGTTTCTGGATCTACAGTTATGATTTCAGAATCTCCCGTAGAATCAAGCGGCCCTTCGACACTAATTCCACACAGTTGGCTATTGAACCAACTCCAGTTAGAGTATCTACAAGAGAGAGAATTCCCAAAAGTTTTGGTGAGGACTTTGTTGCTTACCATCTTGAGGATGATCCATTCTCCTATCAGGAAGCAATGAGATCTAGGGAATCTCTACTGCGGACAGAAGCCATAGATGATGAAATAAGCTCTCTGCTACAAAATCACACTTGGCAGCTAGTAAATTTGCCAAAAGGGGCTAAAGCTATAGGGTGTAAATGGGTGTTGAAGAAGAAACTGAATAGTGATAGATCAATAGCCAGATATAAAGCACGTTTAGTAGCTAAAGGCTATAAACAACAGAGTGGAATAGATTATTTTGATGTTTATTCACCTGTGTGTTATCTATCAACTATAAGAATTCTTCTTGCTTTGGCATCTATTGAACACTTTGTAGTGCATCAAATGGATGTAAAAACAGCTTTCTTAAATGGGGATTTAAATGAGGAAATTTAAATGGAACAACCGGAAGGATATGTTATGAAAGGTCTTGAGGACAAAGTTTGTAAATTGAATAAATCCTTGTATGGTCTTAAACAAGCACCTAAGATGTGGCATCTTAAATTTGACAAAGTGGTAAAGAGTTATGGCTTTCAATCTAGTTATTCAGATAAATGCCTTTACCATCGTTCTATGTCAAATAAGATAGTCATCATTTGCTTGTATGTTTATGACATATTAATTCTTGGTTCCGATCATTCTATAGTGAGTGACGTGAAAGCTACTTTAGCTAAAGAATTTGACATGAAAGATCTTGGTATTGCTAATACCATTCTTTGTATGAAAGTAAGCTTTAAACGGCAAGTCATCTCCCTTAGCCAGACTCATTATATTGAGCAACTACTTTCTACTTGGGAATACGATAAGTGTAAACCGAGTGAGACACCATGTGATTATAATAACAGACTGAGTCCTAATGAAGGGACCAACGTGGATCAGTTAAAGTACTCGAAACCGATTGGTAGTCTCATGTATGCTATGAGTTGCACTAGACCCGACATAGCCTTTACAGTTGGTATGCTGAGTTGTTTTACTAGTAATCCTAGTAAAGAGCATTGGGATGCCCTCAATAGGCTAATGAGACACCTTAAAGGTACTAAAGATTATGCTCTCTATTATTCTGGTTATCCTCCAACTGTGGATGGATATTCTGATGCCTCATGGTGCTCAGATATTGGAAATAGTAAGTCTACTAGTGGATATGTATTCACTTTGGGTGGAGCTGCTATTACTTAGAAATCCAAACGACAGACTTGTATTGCATTGTCGTTTATGGAATCGGAACTTTTTGCTTTAGCCTCAGCTGGTGAAGAGGCAGAGTGGATAAAGAATCTGATTATGGATATTTTTTTGACTCGGCTAAAGATTAATTTTTTAAGCCTATTCTGTGATAATCGAGCAGTTGTCCAAGTCGTCAAGAATTCTCTCTTTAATTCAAAGAGAAGACATGTAAGACTGAGACATGCGTTGTTGAATTATCTGAGAGAATAAGGGGTTATCACCTTGATCGATGTGAGATCGAAGGATAACATAGTCGATACTCTCACCAAAGGTATGCCTAAAGATCGATTATTCAAAACAGTGGGGGAACTGGGGTTAAAGACTATATAGGCAAGTCTTAACTACCATTTACTTACCTTCTAATTGTGTGTTTTGAATTATCAAATATTTCTTTATTGGCTACAATGATAAGCACAGTTTATATATTTCATCGATGTTCACAGTTGCTGACTAATTTGAAGAGGGTGAGTTGTCTCATTCCAAATTTGATGAAGATGACTTTAACCTAATTCAAATGTTCTATCTGGGAAAATTGTGTCATTCCAAACTTTATGATACAATTCAATTAGATTGGACTATCATTTTTTCTTTAAATGATCTCATTCCAAACTTGATGTTAGATTATTTGACTTTAAGGAATCAAGAATCGTGACATTCTAAATTGAAACATAGAAACAATTGTTTACATAAGAAGCCTATTAGTCTTGTTCTTAATTGAAACTTGATATTACATAACTAGGTTATTGTAAGTGACTTGACTATTGGTCGTGTTCTTTGAAACTAGACAATAGTTATTATCCTACAAATAAACTTAAGTTGATGGCTCTTTGTAAATCACATTATTTAGGTCTTGTTCATAATTTATTAAACTGGCTTGATGCTTATAACATGATATTATGATGCTTTATGACATCAATATATGTTCTTCTCTGCCTAATGGAATGGTGCTAAGTTTTTATTCAAATGATTGAATTCATGATAATATGAAATTCATATTTGACATTCTATAGGGGATGGTAGAGATGTAGGAGAGCTTAATGAGTGGGATCCTGACCAGGATGACCTACTTGATGAATGAATATATATCATTTAAAACGTGTAGGGACTTAATAGTTTACCTGCTATTGTCTATTTTGATGAAGTCCATTTACTTGAGACTTGCATTTTGCTATTTTTATTTTGTGGACATTATTATGCTTGTTTCTTATATTTGTAAGGCCTTGGACTATTTTGACTGGCCTACTTATACTTGATTAATATGCATATATTGGTTGTGAATTGAGTCTGAGATTTATTTTGGGATTTTGATTTTGTTAATCTCAGAACAGATTCATGATAAGAATGATTCACTTATTTAGATTGCATATGATGATTTAGTTTTATACTTTATTGCTGGAATACTCTTTGACCGATCCGAGTTGATTGTCTTGGACTGAATGTGGATGATTCATATTTGTTTGAACATTACACTGACCACCTTATTGGATTGTGCTGTATGGTGAACATAGGAGGAGATTGTTGAATATATTATTAATATAGTCCAAAATAATATGTTCATATACAAGCTCAATAGGTAAAAAGCATGGTTATTTGGGTCCATATGAGCCGGAGCCCAATAACGTGCATATAAAAACTCTAGGGTTTCCTTATGCTGGAGGCAACATTGTTGAGTGTTCCAAACTTGACGTCTCTTGGTGTAATACTTCAAACAACTGCTTTTCTCTCTCAAATCTATTACCTCCAACGGTATTCAATGAACGCCCCTTCTACTTTTTTTCTCCCATATGTCTGTTAAAGCTCAATGTTTCGTTTTTCGTCCTCATGTCGTGCTCAGTAGGGCTTTCATGAAGCAGATGGTACTTTGCTAAATCCACGACAGGTTGACCTTCGTCCTTGTCTTCAAATCGCGTTCTAAGTCTTACTTGTCTGGGTGCACTTAAGAGTTACTTACATTTCATCAGTGGAGATAAATAGTTCGCGTCAGGTTCTTAAATCTATTGAAAAGTCATCATTGATCTCTCCCTAGCTGAGGAATTCGAAGCTTTACTTGTTGAGCGTCAGGTTGTTAAATTTATTGAAAAGTCATTTTGATCTCTCCCTAGTTGAGGAATTCGAAGCTTTACTTGTTGAGTAGGCAAATGATGGAAAAGAAAGGGCTTTATGCTCATCTAATTTTAAAATTTTGGCTCCAATCTTTTCGAACATGAAATTCCATCTTTCCATTTTTTTTAGAGAAACCGTTGAAAATGTATTATTTGAATTTAATTATAAATTTATCTTGTTAAAAAATTAGCTTATTAAAGCATAGTTGATTATCAAGAGGGATCAAGATCTACATAGAACAGAGTTATTTGTTGTGATTAATTTGATGTTTTTGTTCAGCATCTTCCACTAATGTCTTAACTAGCTATGCTCTAGCAACACTACTCACATCTGAATCCACGATCGTTCGACCTGTATCTATATAGTCCCACACCATAACCCATTACATATTGAGTTTAGTTTTACACATTTTAAGCATCGCATCTAAATTTTGGTGTTTCTTATGAAGCTACTATTTGACAATAACCTTTTCTTACCCTTTTAAGATTGGAAAAAATTACACCAGTAAATTGATGATTATAAGATGAGACACATGAGATACCTAATGGGAATGCCAAAAAAAACGGACCGGTAAACTTGTCCTGCGAGCATCATGGGTGGGTGGATATGGGATCATCTCATTTATAGCAGGGCGGAGGTGGTGGATTCAACTATTTGTGATCTCTACTCGCAGGATCTTTCCATGTTGTGTTTTGATAAAATAAAAGGTTGTGTTCGGATAAAAGAATAAAACGAGTATTGAGGGTCAGTTTGTTTGATCAAAACAATTTTATTTTTTTTGTGGAATTACTTTCAGATTTTGTAAGTTTGGATGACGGAAACTACTCTGATCATTGAAAACTAATTTCATGGAATGAAAATAATAATTATGATTAATTGCATTTTAAACAGATTTTCACTGCACAATGACACATTAATTCAACATAATGCTTTTTGTTGGTTCCGACGAGTGGGGCTTGAATGTTGCTGGAATTGGTAGAAAAGAAACACTGAAATTTTTTTTTAAGCATTTGGTTGAACAAATTAGAAGTTCAATAATTACATTGGAAATATATATGATTAGTGTTGTAATTAAATCTCATTTTTCACTTACAATAGAGAAAACAACTCAAATAATCTTTAAACTTTGGTTCTGTATGTAATGTCATCATTAAAATTTTAAAATGTTAAATGCGATTCTTAAATATCCCCAATGTTCAATTTAGTCTATAAACTTTCAACTTATTTAATTTAATCACTCCATTTTCATAAAAAAAAATACTCATAATTACACTACCGCCAGATTTTTTAGTATCATTTATCTCAATCCAATTTTTAAATCAAGAAGCATGGCTATCTATTTATTACTTTTTTAGCCTTTTGTTGTTCCTGTTTATACACACTACGATACTTCAATTTAAGTATATTTTAACTCAAGATCTTCCCTCAATAGTAAAAGCAGACCATTATTTAGAGTTATATCGGGTTGATACTTCTACTAATTTAATTTTCAAATTTATAGATATAACTAAATTTAATTATGAAGACATGAAATAAAAACTTCAAATTTTTTTCTTTCTATGTAAAAAGTTAGAAACAAAAATTTAGATTAAGATAAGTACGAAAAATCTATTACCCACCGGCTGGTGGCGCAGCTAGCTTAAGTCGCTTCTGCCTTAGTCAAGCTCCACGTTCGATTCCTTCAACGAGCGCAACGCGAAGCGTCCACTGTCTTAAGTGGGGGGCCATGGTAGTGGGGTCCTGTGTTAGTCTCCCTCCAGGTATAGTCGGTGGTCTCTACAGGCACTAGGCGGCCATGAGTACCCGTAAGGTATGCCAGGC
Organism: Eucalyptus guilfoylei; assembly: GCA_016097605.1. Classification (NCBI taxonomy): domain Eukaryota; kingdom Viridiplantae; phylum Streptophyta; class Magnoliopsida; order Myrtales; family Myrtaceae; genus Eucalyptus; species Eucalyptus guilfoylei. The sequence goes on along the minus strand of CM027865.1, from coordinate 22,213,941 downwards.
CGGATCCTGGATATCAAAAAAAAATAAAAATCTATTGATAAATTACGTTGTATTGAATGTCTTAAAAAAATATAAATATAATATAACTCTAAGTGAGGTTTTTACTATAATAAATATCGTAAACTAAAATATACATAAATGAAATTATAATAATATTTATAAAGACCAAATACGTAATTCAAAGATAGCTTCTTCTTCTTCTTTTTGTTGATTAAGGAAATAGATTGAAATGAAAATATATCCTTAAATCCAGGCAATAATGTAATTATGAAAACTTGTGAATAGTATCAAAACTGATTTGACTTTGTTGAGCTAGATTGACAAACTGAAAGTTTAAAGATTAAATTGAATATTTATGTATAATTCAATAATCACATTGAACAAATTAAAATATTAAATAAGAAAATTTATATTTGACCGATGTTTAGAGATTACTTATGTCATTTTTCCATAAAATGCTAAATATGTAATGTTAATAGGAAGCTCGCAATTGGTAGGCATAGATGAAATAGATTGACTGGATTCCCATATTGAATTTCTTTATTTTTTCATCAAAATTTAAAATATTGTTTGACTTAAATAAATCATAAGAAGAAAAATATGTAAATCTACTTGCCGATAATTATATATTGAAAAAGAAAATTCAAGTGTCTCGAATTATAAACAAATCAAAGTGCATGAGTGTTAATATTTTAAGGGTTAATACCTTGAAAAACCCTAAACCGGTATACGTGTGACAAATTTATCAAAAACTAATTTTTTTACTATAAAAAACCCAAAACTAATACAACTATAACAAATTTATCCCAACTGACTATAAAAAACTCCAAACTAGTATACTTTGATAAATTCACCTCAAACTAATTTATTCAACTGTCAAAAACCCTAAACTGGTACATTTGTGACAAATATTTACTCCGTTAAATTGAATTAATACCACAAAAAATCACAAAAATTGTATAATTGTGACAAACGGAGAGTAAAATCGTAAATTTGTATATTAGTCAACTGTTACGTGTTATTCAACTTAGTAATTTGATAGTAAAATTTAACAGAAACTAACATAAGGTAAATTTGTCATAAGTATACTAATTTAGGATAAATTTGTCGAAGGTGTACCGATTTTGGGTTTTTAATGATAAAAAAATTAGTTTAAGATAAATTTGTTATAGGTGTATCAGTTTTGGGTTTTTCAGGATATTAACCCATATTTTAATAATGTGAAAGGTAGTGACTAAAGGTTAATCTAGACATTCCTTAATCTCTCAGCATAGGTCCACCACAAACAACTTCGTTGGATGATTTGGGCATATATTGTATGTCCTTATATCCATCATTCTCTTAAACAATGAAATAAAAACGAGAATTTGAGAACAATTTCTAATTCAATTTAATGGTATCCCTTGCTTTATTTCCTAGCAACTTATGCATGATGGTCTTATGGATCGGGGATGCTACGACGAAATTGGTTATGTAAAAAGTAAGATGAATAGGTTTTCCATGTTATGTTTCCTTTACATTAACAACTCTAGAGGTTATAATTTTTTTCTCAAAATATTGACAATTATATTTTCCCCAAGTTTCTCCCCTACCTACATTAGCCTCTCTTTTTTTGGACGATGCTATTTCCACCCTCTAAATTACTACATTCATCCCCATTTACAATAAAAGAATTTTTTTTCCTTATTCTTCCAATTGCAATTTAAAGTGATAGTCCCAATTATTGTGTTTCTAATTTTTATTTTTCTATTCATAATAGTTCCATAATTACATGTTTCACATATTTTGTTTTTTAGCATATTAAAGAAACGTGCATTATCATATATTTTTATAACATTTTACATACTCTGTATAAAATGATCTCCTCATGGTAAAAGAAAAAATATATATTATATGATATAGTATAAAATTGAAAAGCCTCTTTTTTATTATTGTTCCTGTGATATCCCGAAATTTGGCCCCGTCTCGAATATATGAAATGATAATTTCATTGACGCGCTTATGGTTAATTTACTCGGAACTGATCACTCGCGAGTTAACTAATCTATTAGGTGAGATCGTTAAGGGATATAAACGTGATAGACTAGAGAATTCAATCAGAAATCAACCGCTCGACCATAATGATTAGCAAGGGTCAATACGACACCACTATAAATTGATTAGCAAACAGATTATGTCAATTCGATGGAAGTACGTAGTCGAATTACGGGTGGTTCCACACGATTGTGATATTCTCGTCGAACGACAATAAACCGATTTTCTATTAATATTATGTTCGGAATACGTAATTGAACCCTCGCGATTTTATGACAACCGAGGGTCATTTACGATTCGAAGATGCACAAACGTGGATAAAAAATTATCAACCACAGGTCAAACGCGCTAAAACCCCTAAAAGCTACCCGGTAGATTAGGTCGTACTAAAATCGCATTCGGTCGATTTTAACCACGAAATTAAATTCGGTTTTTGAGAATCGGACGTTCGAGCGTATCACGATTTATTTATTGGACGTCATCTCATCTTTCGACAAATTTTCGATGAGTTCGAAATTTTGCGGAAAATGAATTTCGGACAAAAAGAAAAATAAAAGGAAATTCGGATGGGATGAGAAATTAGGATTTTTCTACCCTAAAAAGGCTTTATTTGTGGGAAATTATGGGTAATTTGGGATTGGATGAGCTTAAGACTTTTGAGGCATGAAGATTTTGTGACTAGGTGATAATGAATTAGATATTTATTCCTAAGTTTTGATTGATTGTTCCCTTGACTTATTTATTCTCTCTCTCTCACAAACACGTTCAGCCCCCCCTTCAGTTGATCCTCCATTCTGCTTTCTTCTTCCCATCTTCTTTCCCTCACGTTCTTTTGCCTCACGCCTTCACCCCTCCCCTCCAATTCCTCCATTTCCTTTTCTTTCGCTGCCACACGCCCGCACACCACCACTCCACAGTCTGCATCCCAGCCCCACACCAGCGCATCCATCTTCACCCACGCTCAGCTCACCACCTTGCCGCCCCACCACCACAGCCGCAACTACCACCACCTCAACGCTAACTCTATCGTAGCCCACCTCACGTCCAGCGCAACTCCGCTCACCACCTCCACGCCATAGCCAGCCACTACCAGCTCACCCACAGCCGCCTCACCACCTCACGTCCTCAACACCACCACCATCTCACCCCGCTGCCACCAGCTTCGCCAACTCCACAGCAGCTCCACTGACCAGCCCCAAGCTGAGCCAAGCCCCCCCTTGGCCGAGAGCTTGGAAGGTCCACCACCGTCGCTGTCAAGCCTCTGTTCGAGCCATGGTTGTCTTGTGTTTTTGTCGCCGTCGCCATGAGCCCGCTACCGTCAAAAACCGTGAATTAACTCCATAATCTTTGATTAGGCTATTAATTGCGTTTAGTTGGTGGTAAGATTAGTGCTAATGGAGATTAGCCTTAGTTAAGCCTAGATTACTCTTAATTAAGCTTGGTTTAGTTTAATTAAGATTAAGAATGATTTAGTTTAATTTTAATTACGATTAATCTAAGTAATTACGATTAGGTTAATTAATCACGGTTAGGTTAATTAATTTGGTTTAGTTTAATTAATCGTAATTTACTTAATTTAATCATTATTTATTTAATTAATCGCAATTAGCATAATTAGTGACGGATTAGTCGTTGCGTAGAATTTTACGCTCGTTTTCTTGGATAGAATTACACGTGATTTTGATGGTTTGTATGTACAATACTATATGATTGATTGCTTGATGGTAGATACCGATTATTAGTATAAAACTCGGTTTTATGGCAATTAGATAGAAAGACGCGAGGTGTCGGGCTTGGACGCCAACTTTTATGTACTAGATAAAACTGTGTGGAGTTTTAAAATGGGAGTGTACTAATTTTAACGGTTCGATTTTGAATACGTGACCACGCACGATTATTTTACTGGGATTTTTAAATAAGAAGAAAAATTGGCCAAGTTCATTATTTGAAACAAGGCATTTGAAAACAAAGTATGGTGTTCTTGGCTAAATATGTGCTTGTATGGTCACTTAATGGAACCCGTCACCCGAAGAGAGTTGGGAGTGATGCCCGATTAAGTTCGGATGCCCCTAAGTCAATGGGATGCCGTTCGCGGATGGATTTCGTAACGAAGCGCCTTATTGGAATGCTATCTTGAGGCGTATGCATACGCAGGATGATGCCGTGCCCAATGGGGCGGGATGATGCCCGGTTACGCCGGATGACCACCGACTTTTGTGTTGGTCGTGACCAAGGGGTCGTAATAATCGGAACACGTGTGAATGATTGTGATGTATTGCGCTTGATTATGTGGTAAAACTGTTAGGTATGGTATGGAACAAGCCAAAACAGTTTTGCCTTATAATCGTGACCTGTGCGAATATTTGTAGAGTGAGAATTTTGTATTTCGGTTATTGATTATATTTATGGTATTGATAATGGCATATGTGATGTGCTAACCTGCAGGGGTGTGCTGAGGAGATGTGAGTTTGTTTGTGGTGCCTATTTAAGCTGTCTCCGAGGTGAATTTGTGTCCTCGTCGAGGCTTAGAGTTTTAACTCGCTAAGATTTATCTCACCCCGTCGTGGTTAAACATTTTCAGGTCCGTAGTATGGAGGTTCGTCCCGTGTGTTTTGGGGTCCCTTGGGATATGAAGGTAGAGACTACTCTCTACCCTATCCCCGGGATTGACCGTTTTCGTGAGTTGGTAGTCACGACATTGTGGGTCGACGAGGGCTTTGTACATGTAGTGCCCCACAATTTTAAGGCGTGATTCATTAGAGAGGCAAACGGCAATAGGATTGGTCCCCTGCAAGGTTTTGATGGGTTGCCCGTCGGATACATGGATGGGCCAAGAGACGACCCCATGGACATCGACACTCCTGACGGTGTCGTTATGAATTCAGATTCCGAGCTGGAGGGGTCCGGTGTGACATCCCAGATTTTCAACCCTATTTTCTACTGAATAAATCGGGCATTTCATTAACGCGCCTATAGAGCTGTTCTCAGAGCTGATCACTCTCGAGATAACTAGACTATCTGGGGAAACCATTAAGGATTTTATGGCAAATAAACTTGAGAATTCGACTAGGAATCGGCTTCTCAACTATGCTTATCTTTAGAGGCCAATACGGCACAATATAAAATCGATTCGAAATCAGAGATAAGCTAGTTCGACTGAGATGTGTGGCTAATCGTGGGTGACACCACTAAATTGGAAAATTCTCGTCGACCGGCACTAGACTGATTTTCCTATTGTTTTGGGACCCTATGTCCGTATTTGGGTCATCGAGATTTTTCACGACAAACCAAGAGTCATCAATGAATCGAGTGGGTTCATTGTGGCTCGAAGAAAATCGACCACGGGTCATTTGCACTAAAAATGCCTGAAAGTTACCCGGTAGCCTAAGTCACGCTAAAAACGCGCCAAATGGAAATTAACCGCCAATTCAAGTCCGATTTCAGAAATTGAAGTTTCTGTCATGTTATAATAAATTCTAGGAGTGGCGACTCAGTCTCAGAAGATTTTTCTGATACCCGACACTTTTTGGGAAAAAGTCGTCGCCGGGTCGTTTTTGTAAAGAAAAAGTCGGTTATTGTTTTTTATGGCAAATTTGGGAAGCAAGGTGGGTACAGAGGTGAGAAAAAATACCAAGATGATTGTTGATAGGCCAATTGAATTTATGGAGGCCAATTGAGATGGAATTGAAGTGGATCAAGCCACCAATTGAAGACAATCCTTGCAAAATTCGTAACTCTCCCCTCCCCCTAGCCAAATGGACCAAAAGAGAAGTCATTGGGAGTGTAGTGGTGGACCATTGTGAGCCAAGGGAATATACATGGACTAGAATGAAACTTGGTGGGCAAGTTGTGGAAAATATCAAGCCAAGGGCCCCCACCTCTCCCTCATTCCTATCTCCTCTCTCTCTCATCACTCCACCGTCCAACCCTCCTCTCTTCTCCCTTTGGCTTTGTGCGAAACCAGCATTACTGGAGAGGGAGCAGCCACGCCGGAAGCTGCCTCACGCTGCCGCGCCGTCACCGGTTCCACGAGCCCCCGCCCGTGCGCACCATCCGCGCGAGCACTGCCCGCGACCCCGCCTCCTTCACGTTGTCCAGTAGCTGCTTCGGGTCTGTCACGGCTCACCCGAGGCTATCCTTAGGCATTTCTTCATCGGTAAAGCCCCGCCAAGGCCCGATTTGGCCTATTCTAGCTTTCCCGAGCGATTCTTGCCTTAACCGAGTTGTTTTCCACTCATTTCCAGCCAAGCACAGCAAGAAGAAAAGTGGGTATTTCAGCACCTTTGAGACTCGATTTGATGTGTTTCCGGGCCCCGAACCCGAGGCCTGCTTTGGAGAAAAACGTCCCCCGCGATGTTCCCGACGTTTCGATTCGAGCGGATCGTTAAACGGGTATGTTTAGCTCACTAATCCCTGCTTAGTTTACTAATGATGCTTAGTGATTGATTAGTGTTAATTAAGTAGGATTATGTGGTTAGATTAGAATAGATTAGTGATATTAATTAATTGTGATACATGTTAGGATTATGGTTAATGCATTTAGCTAGAGGATAGCTTATATTATTTATTGAATGCATCTCGGGATTTTTTCCGACCCGTCTCGGGCTCCAATTAGGCATTACAAGCCTAAATTGGATTTTTAGTAATTGTTTATTTAATTTTCGAAATTTATTATTTAATTATTTATTTTTCCCGAAATTCAACCGGGCTAGCCGGTGACTGAAATTTCATGCTGATCATCGTGGTGCAGTCCGTTTATTTATCTGAGCTTTGATTTGTATCGAATTGATTTAATTGTGAAATTTTAGGGTATATTCCTAAGTGATGTGATTTTAATTATTTGATTGAGAAATCGTTAAGTATTGGTTGTTAGTATTTAATTGATTGGTGAACCACAGAGAATTGTGAAAATTGAGTGGAGTGGTCATTGAGGGGAAATTATTCCAAAATTTGAGAATGTTAGTACTTGATGGGAAAATGACCTTGAAAGGTTGTGAGTTGAGCCTAGAAAGCCATCGAAGTATGGCTGTGCCAGTTGGGCTGAGAGTTGCCACCGAATTGGAATCGGTCGCGTCCAATAGGGCCGTGATTTGCCACCTAGTAGAGGTCGCGCCCAATCGGGCCGTGATTCACCACCTGCTAGAGGTTGTGCCTAATATGGTTGTGATCTACCACTTATTAAAGGTTGTGCCGAGTGGGGCCGTGATGCCACTAAATATTGAAAGTGCCGAGTGGGACCGTGATTCCACTAAGTATAAATTATGCCCGCAGGGCCGTGATCCACCACCTGATAGAAGTCGTGCCCACCGAGCCGTGATTTAGCATTACCGCTGAAGATTGAGTAGGCTGTGCCCGCTGAGCCGTGATTCAGCATTACCACCAAAATAGGAATCGGTCATGCCAAGTGGGGCCGTGATGCCATTAAATATCGAAAATTGCCGAGTGGGGCTTGTTTACCACCTAAAGATAGGTCGTGTCATTTGGACCGTATTGTATAGCCAAGCATTTGGTAGACTATGCTCATTGAGCCATGAGTAAGACTTGAGATTGAATGGGTGAGATGACCAGAGACTGGTCCTGATTGACATGTAATCGACTAAGTCGATTGATCGAGATATCAATCTGTGATATGATTGTTTTGGTGCCTATTGAACTGTGCTAATATGCAGGTGGAATCTGAGGCTAAGGTAAGTCCTCTGACCTGTTTGTGAATAGGCAGCTTAAGTGTATTAGTTTACTAATCGGGTTTTAGGGGGTAGAACTCGCTGAGATGTAGTCTCATTGGTTATTGAATAACCATTTCAGGTTCGTAGAGAAACCAGAGGAGGATTACCAGTTGGATGACTTTGATGACGAGCCAGCAGAAGATGAAGAGCTTGAAGAAAACGAGCTTGAAGAAAACAAGCTTAGTGAAGAAAAGTCTAAGGAGGATCGGGATGATGATCCCGAGTACGACCCGGATGAGGACTGAGATCTCATCCCGTTTTGTGAACCTTGTGTACTTATGGATATGTGTTAGATCAGACCTATGTTAATAGTATTGTAAGATATTATGAGATGCGTGTGTATAAAAGTGTGGTTGTAGATTTCAGTATGAAAAATATGGCACTACTTTTCTATCCCATTGCTTTATTGTCTGGGGATTTATAACTGTTTTCGCATGTGCTATTGAAAATGAAAGGGTCGGCGATATGTAGTCTTGGGATATCGCATTCTAAAATCGACCAAGGTAAGGGATGTGCGCGTGCCTGAGAATCGGGGCGTGACACCCGGGGAGCCGGAACCACCTGACGCCGTGCACGATTTTGCGCCTGGGTATTAGAGCGGATATTGTAGGAGCTTGTATAGGTTGTGAAAGTGGAAGTTAACCCCGACCTTGACTCTTTTTGTTAGTAGGTCGCGTAGTAGTCACTTTTGTAGTAAGTCTGTACATATAGTACTCCTCGAGTTAACTTGTTGGTATATAAATCGTAGTTTGTGAAAAAATGGTTGTGATGTTTTTACTATCCCTACTTTCCGATGGTTGACTGGGTGTGTATTTAATTTACTTCCGCATGCGTTTAATTGAAAGAGAAAAAGAATGGGTCAGCAACGTGTCCTGGGACGTTGCATTTTTAATTGACTGCTGAGGGATATTCGCGCACTCGGGGTTTGGGACGTGACAGTTCTTATAACAATTTATCTATTTTTCGTCCCTCTTATCTCAAAATCTCACTTTCTTGGTGAACTTTTTATTAATTTCATTACCCTATTATATGTATCATATCTCTTTCTTTACAATATCAAAGAATTTATCCTTTTTCCCTATTATACTGATGATATACTCTTATATGTAGCATGTAAGATGTTAGATGAATACATAAGAAAACACTAAAAACATTATGCACAATGAGGTATCTTAATATTTTTTTTATTATAAATGATACTAATTTTTGTCAATACAAAATAATGATATTTCATTAACATTTTCAAAAAAAAAAAAAAAGAACTTATTACTTCGCGCAATGCTTTGATTTAATTACTTTCATTTACTTAACATTTTATCCATAAAAATAATTGACAAGGGAGGACAAGCTGATATGATTAAGCTTTATCGAGAGAATAATAGAACCATAACAAAAATATACGAATTTAAAATTACATAAAAGATCGCCATTGGATGGTGAGAACTCATCGCTACGATGAGGGATGCGATCTTCGGCACAATATGTACATTGAGGTTCTTGGTATTCATAATATATCCATACCATTGAAGATTATATTTTCATATATTTAAGCCGTTAGGAAATGAGTTCACAATTATATAAAGAGAAAAGATTATCAAAAACCCCAAACTTTGTCCAAAGTGACAAATTTATCCCAAACTTTTTTTGTGACATGAAAATTCTCAAACTTTACTAACCGTTTTATGTTTTCCTTTTTTTTTTCTTCTCTCTTTCCTTCGCTAGCCATGGTGGAGGGAAGATAGAAGAAGAAAAAAAAAAGAAAAAGAAGAATTTTTTTTTAAAAAAAGTAAAAGACTTTGGTTCTTCTGGCGTTGCAAGCTCTCTAGACTCTCTCATCTTTTCTTTGCTGATGATGTATTACTCTTTGCTGAAGCTAGCTTGCCGTCCATTGAACTGCTTAAGGATGGGATTGACAAATTTTCTAATTGGAGTGGGCTTGTTCCGAACCTTAGAAAGAGTGAAGTTTTTCTCTCTGGGGGCTCCTCTGATCTTCGACAGGATATTTTAAATAAACTGGGCTTCCAGATGGGCACCCTTCCTTTTCGTTACCTTGGAGTTCCAGTTATCTTTGCAAGATTGAGTAAGGCGGATTGTGTGTCTCTGGTAAATTCAATCACGGCGCGTCTCTAGTCTTGGACTCATAGATTCCTCTCTTTTGTGGGACGCCTTCAACTTATAAGGTCGGTACTCCACTCTATCCAAGCCTTTTGGCCAACGTTTTCTTTATACCTTGTTCGGTCATTAACCGAATTGAACAAATGTTTCGGCAATTTTTGTGGAAAGGCCCGGCGATGGGCCCTGGAGGTGCTAAGGTCTCTTGGTGTGATGTTTGTCTTTCCAAAAAAAGAAGGAGGCTTGGGTATTAGAACTCTTCGGGAGAATAATATCGCTTCTATGCTTAAGCACATTTGGATTCTCTTCTCTGATAAGGAATCCCTTTGGTGCAAATGGATCCATCCTACTTTTTTAAAGCGGAAAAACTTTTGGGTTGTCCCGTGTCCTACTCATTGCTCTTGGGCGTGGAGAAAGATATTAAACCTGCGAGAACATTTCCAACAATACTTCAAATGGAATTTGGGAATGGATGATCGGTTTCGTTTTGGTTCGACCCATGGCACCCAAATGGCCCTTTATACAGGATCTTCTCCAACCAAGATATATATCACTCCGGTATCTCCCGACTAGCAACGGTTGCTGAAGGCTTTACCACGCCCATGGGCTGGTACGTGATCAACATCTTGGCCAATTGGTGGAATCCCCTCCTGGTGTTTAACCAAGAAGATGATCGTTTTCATTGGCTGCCCCACCCCTCTGGTCGTTTTTCCTCCGCCTCTGCTTGGGAGTTGATTCGGCCAAAGGGCAATGCTGTGACTTGGGCCTCCTTTATTTGGAGCACTTCCTTGCCCCCAAGTATCAAACTCATCTTTGGCTTATTACTCGCAACCGGCTGCCAACTCAGGTGTTGCTTATCTCTCATGGTAGAATTTCGCCTACTAATTGCCCCCTTTGCTCGTGTAGACCGGATTATGTGGATCGTTTGTTCTTTGCTTGTCACATTTCGAGTACCCTTGCTTCTTTTTGGGCAGCAAAATTTAACCTTGTTTGGCAAAACAAGCAGTGGATGGAGAATCTTGTATGGGCATCCAAGCGGTTTGTGGGTAAAAGCTTTTATCAAACTATGGCTCACTTTAGTTTTGGTGTGATGTGCTACATCATATGGAAAGAGTGTAACAATGTGCTTTTTCGCAATCAAACCTTTTTTCTTCCGGCGATGAAAATGCACCTCCAGAAGGCGATTAAAGATAAAGCTATGGCGTTTAAGCATGTTGCTGACATTCCAAAGAATAGAAGACTTCAACAGAGCTGGGATCTTCATCCTTCTATCTTTGATTGATGGAAGTTCTTTAGTTTGTTTTTAGACTTCCTTTCTTTCTTTTCGTTGTTTGTTCTGTTTGTTGGGAACCTCGGTACCTCTACACTCGCTTAGACTCCTATCTTCTTGAGTGTCTAGTTTTTGTTGGTGCCGGGCCTCCCCCCCTGTATTCTTCGCAAAATCTATATTATACTTACCTTTACCAAAAAAAAAAAATTCTATAATTTATGGTAAATGTGTCACACGGATTTAAGTTCAGGGTTTTTTGTGTCACGAAAAAAAGTTTAGGGTAAATGTGTCACGGTTGGCAAAATTTGAGATTTTTTATATTGCAAAAAAAAATTTAGGATAAATTTGTCATTTTAAGCAAAGTTGAGGATTTTTGATAATATTTTCTCTTGCCACTCATTGCGTGTAAGGATGCAGAGGTAGGATGTACATACAATCACGTTAACAAGATGACTTATAATGGAAAAACGTTAACGATAACAAAAATGGAAAAATCTAGTTCTGTCGGTATTTAAACCTTTGACACGTGCTTTTACACAAAAATAAACTTACCTTTTCCCTAAAAGCTCGACTTATTAGGATTCGGGCTAATCGTTACATATATGACGTACGAGTCAATACATTCTTTTATGTAAAGAAGGATTCAAACTTGGGACCTTCTATTTGTGAATTACGTGGCGATATCACTAGAATAGACTTGGAAGCTGGTTTTGTCTCACCTCGCCATGCACACGTAACCGAAATAATCATGCGCAATTTTATTATATTTTTATATATTTTTTCACTAACAAATGAAAGCAGAAAAAGTCATTTTTTATTTTTTATTCCATTCCTGCGTTCCGTTTAAATTTTTTCAGATGCTCGCAACTCCCCCCCGCGCCTCCCCGTCCGTACTGGGGCACTCCGAAACGAACATCGCATCCGGGCCGTCGAAATTTCAACGATCCTCGACGGGGGCAGATCCGATCCGTCGGCGGGGATCGCCCCACATTCAACTGCATTTAAATTCCGCCTCTGAAATCCGTTCCATTTTCACTACCCCTCCGCCCCTCCGCATTGGCGCACCGGTCAGGAGAGAGAAAAACTGGAGAGAGGAAAGCAATAAGCATGACGCTACTCGAACTAAAGAGCGCGTCTTCATCTCCTTCTCCTTCTCCTTCTTCTCGTCTCGCTGTTCTTCAGGGTGTTCGGCCGAGCTAGAATTCGCGGAGCTTTTTCCTCTGTAAGTACTCTCGCCTCCCGCTGGTTTCTGCTTTTCCTTCGCTTCTCGTGCCGTGTGCGGTCGGTAGGGCCTTCGCGAATCGGTTGGCGTTTTGGTGACTCGAGAGGGGGGGAACGTCTCTCGCGTGGCTAGGGTTTTGGGAATCTCTGGAGACCGGATTGCTTCTGTTGGAATTTCGCCGTTTCGTCTCTTTCTCTCGTGTTTTTGCTGGCTGAGGAGTGTGTGATTGTAGTTTCTGCGGGTCGCGGAAAGGAAAAAAGAAAAAAAAGGGAAAAAAGAAGCTCACCCCGCTTCTTCTCTGTTTCGGGATTAGGGTTTCCGAACGTGAAATTCCCATCTTCATTTCCTGTTTTCTCGTTGTGTTTTTTTGATTTAGAGTGTTTTTGGGATTAGGGTTTCCGAACGTGAGATTCTATCTTCGTTTACTGTTTTCTCGTTTTCTTTGTGTTTAAATGCCTCTTTTTGTTCCTCCTCTTCAGTGAGTGTAGAAAGGTTTTCCCATAAATTTTCAGTAGCTTTAACCACAATTTGTATAGAAAATGGCGGTTGTTGGGGTAAGATTGGTCATTTCTTGGATTTACGTGGTTTTAAGGAGATTTTTAGGGCTATCTTGGTTTGGATACGAATTTAAGCATCACCATTACTAATGTATAGAGTTATCCGTTTTAATTAGTATTATATATTTGTTCAGCATCTACAATGGATCTTTGGATTGACTGTACTCTAGCAAGGCTGTCCTCACGTTGGAGTCTCACTTTAGAAGTACGCTACTTATTTTAATTGGACCTGTAGGTAGCCTTTCCTTAGGTTTTTTTCACTTTATGGGCACTGGTTTATCATTAGGATCATTTCCAAATTGTACTTGTGATTTGACTCAGGCCAATAAGTGCTTCCTGGAAGTCTAGGGTATATGTCTGGCTTTGAAACCACTCTAGGTGAATCTTCAAAGAGGTCACCTTTAAAGCTAACTTTTGAGGTTAGATAGCTGAAGGATTTGTTTATGTGCACAGACCTTTGCCTTTGATCACTGAGCAATGTTCCTCATGTTGAATTCGCATTTCACTCTTAGGAAAGTCCATGATGATGTGTACGGAAATGTTAAAAATGTTTTCATTTCTTGTATGTCCGGTTTTAGTCAAAATTGTTTCTTATGAACTGATACATCATATTCTTGTTAGGTTGTGAAGAAGTTCATTATTAATTGAATAATTCAACTCCTATCAAGTGAATTATGGGCGAGGAAGGTTTGGCAAATGCAGCTTCTGAATCAGAAGCAGTAGTAGCACCTGCAGAAAACGGAAGTGTACCTCGCGACAGCATTGTAATGACTGAAAGAAAAACTGAGGAAAGTAATGGAGTGAAAGAAAAGGGAGATGATAAAGATGAAGAGAAAGTGGAGACTGAGAAAGTGGATATAGTCCAGGATTTAAAGGAAGACTGTGATAAGAAAGAACGAAAAGAAGAGGAAGAACCTAAAACGGAAGAGATGAAAGAAGAAGCTCCTGCTGAAAAAAAGGAGAAGGTACCTGAGGAAATGAAGGAAGATGAAGAGAATGATGAGGAGGGGACTAAGGGGGTTATTGATGGGGTAAAAAATTGGGAAGGAAAGGATGAAGAAATTAAAGAGGAGAAGCTTGGAGAAGAGAAGGAAGAAGAGGCTGAAGAAGAAAAGAATGATGAAAAGAAGGTTGAGGAGAGTGAGGAGAAGGAACAGAAGAAGACCGAGAGTATGGAGGAGCAGACTGTGACAGAGAAGGCTGAACAAAGTACAGAGGAGAAAGGGACAAAAAAGCGCAGGAGGCAGAGGACTGCTGGGGGGAAAGTTGAAGGAAATAAGAAGAAGAAGGAGCTTGACAGGACCCCTAGGACTCCTACTGTAAATCGTCCTGTACGAGAGAGGAAGTCTGTAGAGCGGTTGGTGGCATCTATTGAGAGAGATGCCTCTAAAGATTTCCAAATAGAAAAGGTGCGTAAAACTAAATCAAACCCTGCATTTGTTGCCTTTGTTGGATTTGTGTGCGTGGGATCTGCATTTGATCATATTATCTGGGACTTGCAGGGCCGTGGAACACCATTGAAGGACATACCTAATGGTACTCTCATTTTTCTTCTAGCTCACTGAATTCTTGAAACTGTGTCCATAGTTCCTGGAAAACAACCATCTTTTTTTAGGGTTGTGAACGCAAAAATCAGTCAGCATACAATTACTTAGGTCTACTATAGAATGTGTTGAGATTTAGAATGTCTGAAACTGGGAAATGCACATGACTTTGATTGACATGTTTTCCTGGTTCTGCATGTTATGGGATTCATCCATGCAGAATGATAAGGTGCATTAAACAACTCTGTCTACATTTTGTCAGTGGCTTTCAAATTGTCAAGAAGGAAGACAGATGACACCTTTAAGCTGCTGCATAACATCCTGTATGGAAGGAGAGGGAAGGTAACATTTGTTCTTATCTCTCAATGTGCTAGCTGTGATTTGCCCCTCTTCTCGTCTATACACTTTAGATGAGTTAAATGGATGTCCTAGGAGAGTAGTTTGGTTCTGAAATTCTTGAGCATGAACCTTCCTCTTCTGTATTTTTGCAGGCATTCCAGATCAAGGGTAATATATCAAGGTTTTCTGGTTTTGTATGGCATGATAATGAGGTAAATATATGCCTATAGCGTTGCTTTTCTTTCCTTTTCTTTTGGTTTTTGTTGGGGGGTTGGGGTGTTTGGAAGTGGAGGAGATTTTAATCTGGCAAACTACTGAAAATTATTGACTTAGTGGATTACTGAAGGCTTGTCTACGAGCTTCATTTTTAACTATGTTGTGACTGCAGGAAAAGCAGAGGAATAAGGTGAAGGAAAAATTTGACAAGTGTACTAAAGAGAAATTGCTCGAATTATGTGATGTACTTGACATACCAGTCTCAAAGACATCCACTAGGAAGGTAGGTGCAACATTACATTTGGTAATCTTATCTCTTTTGACACTATTTTCTTCGGAAATGCTTGGTTCTTTTTCTTCTGGTCCCTGAAATTGTCTGTTAGTCATAGTGAAGGTGCAATCTTGAGAGTGAGCATTTCATATGATATTTGTTGGCTGTGTAGTAGGGCCAATGAGTTTGACTTGTTTGCTTGATTTGAAGATAGTATATTCTTTGTTTACAATGCCAACTGTTATTTGTACTGATTAGTTGGTCTGCACTTCCAGGAAGATATTGTTACGAAGCTGATTGACTTCTTGGTGGCTCCCCATGCCACAACAACTGTGCTACTTGCTGAAAAAGAGGTTGGCCATCTGAAATTGTTTATGAGAAGGCATTTGATATTGTGATTGGTTTCTTTGCAATTGCATCTTTGCATGTTTTAATCTTCTCGACATGTGGCAGTCTGGGAAGGGGCAAAAGCGCAAGAGGGTGGTGAAAGGAACTTCATCTGCATCGAAGAGTTCCTCAAGGCGGACAGTCAAGGTATCATTCATTTCTCACTAGAAGCACTGGGATATTGATGATAATGGTTCTCTGTCTTTGGTTGAATGACTGAACCAATCACGAATAACCAACAACCTGAAGTGTTTACTACTTCTCGAATAATTTTTCTTTTAGGGCTTCAACTTTCGATCATTTGGCACTGCTATGTTGTGTCATTATTTATGGGTTGGATTGTTTTCAGAGTCGAAGAAAGAGTGAGGATGATTTGAAAACGGAAAGAAAGAAGCCTGCTTCTGATACAGAAGATGATTCGGAAGAAGAGAAGGAAGAAGAGCAAGAAGATGAACAAGAACAAGAAGAAGAAGAAGAAGAACAAGAAGAAGAACAAGAAGAACAAGAAGAAGAAGAGGAGGAGACTGAAAATGGTGTTCCAGAAAAGTCTGATGAGGAGATGCCGGACCAATCAGAAAGTGAGGAAAAAGAGGTCTCTGAGGATGAGTCTGAGGAAGACACAGGGAAGAAGAAAAGAATCCGTGCAAAATCATCCACTAAAAAGGAAACTGTTGGAAAAGCCAAAAGGAGGAGAAGTTCGGTGTCAAACAAATCGAGTCCACCACCCAAAGCAACAACAAAGAAATCATCATCAAAGCGCACAAAGGTTGATGACAACAGTGACATTAGTCCTACGGTATTCTCTAGGAAGAAGAACGAAAAAGTAACCAAGAAGTCTTTGACACCTGCAAAGTCTGCCTCCAAGGAGAAACCTGGTCAGCTGATTACTCCATTTCATTCCATTTGTTATTCTTTGTGCTTTTGGATATGCAATGCAGTCTTCCCTCCTTTTCAATAGTTATTGAGGGGATGTACTTTCTTATCTTGCTAGTGTCTAATCTGAAGCTTGAGTGAACTTTTATGTGCGTGAAGTGATCACACTTCTTTTCATTGGGTCCAGGCTGAGACCATAGGGGTCTTGGAGCAATCATTCTAGCTGAGCAACTCAAAATTTAAAGAAATGTCATTGATTCTTCATGCTTGTTTCTATTTAAGTACCATTTGAATAGATAAGAATCCCTTTAATTTTATGATTTTTCACATATTTATACATATGTTAAGTACAATTTGTGGTATAAGGTACATAAACTATGGGCAATTAGAATTGAATTTTGTGCAACAAGGTGAGGAATGGCATTTTAATGCAGTGTTCTAAATGGAACCTACTGAAATTTATTTTATTGTGGAAGGGAAAAAAGGTGGCAGAGGAAAGGACAAATCAAAGGAAGGGACTGTCAAGCCCAGCGATGTTGAGCTTCGAAATGCGATTTGTGAAATTCTCAAGGAAGTTGACTTCAATACGGTGCGATTTTAGCTTGGTGACTTTGCATTTCTTCCTTTGCTCGGTGCAGACTGCAACTTGATTCTTCAGATCATCTAAAAAGTTTATTTTGTTTGCTTGCAAGATGTTTGCATGATTATTGATTTTTAAGTGGCAAAAAATATCAGCCATTCTAAGCTTTTTTCTGTTTTTGGTTGTTGTTGGTTGGAAAGTGCATTGTACACCTTAAATGTTCTTTTGCATTTTAATTACAGCCTCTTGAAGAAGGCTAACTGCTCCGTCTATGCCTTTATTTATTTATTCTTTTGGGCGAGTAATCGCAACACTGTTATGTTGAATTAGCTAGTAGCATCTAACATATGATGGGTTTTCAATTCTGCAGGCCACTTTCACCGATATTCTCAAACAGCTAGGTATGTTATCTCCATGTTGAATTATTTTGTGATACTAAGCATGTGAGTGTTCAATTCATCATTTTGCTGGCTGATTTGCCAAGTCATTTGCAAGTTATTGTTCTGTTGCATTCCCGATATATCCTCTGTTAATCTTGGTGGCTAAATCTGAGAGCTTTTAACCTTCATCTGCTGCATGTGAATTCAGCCTCTGGACTCTGCTGAATGATTTTAGGTCTTTTTTGACATAGGAATTTTTAAAACTTGTCACACCTGCCCAAATGTTGTTTTGTGGTATTTTGGAGCCGGCTTGGCACTTATGCTGTTATAATCAATAAGGGGGGTGTGCTTGTACAGTCAAGTCTTATTATGTCTTCATGAATGAATAATGGGGTATAGGTGTGTTATTGGTTGTATTACGTGTCCATGGGCAAATCATCCCAAACACAACAAGTGATATGGTATGGATAGGGAATTATCATTAAAAAGTGTGGTTAGTTGCTGAAACGCGGAAGTTTGAACTGGAACTTTGTTAGGTGAGCATTGCTATCATTTGAGTCACCCCTCAGATTCTACAGCAACTGTTCCAAGTGCATTTAGAATTTTTCTTTGAATCTAAATTCAATGGATGATAGCTTGTTATAATTTGATGCTTTGGTACTGTAGTAAGGGCATTTCTGCACTTCTGGGTTTTAGAAGGAGGAGAGTTGTATAGAATCTCACCATTAATGATGTATATGGGTTTCTGATCCCCCAAAAATTTATGTAAATGAGTCATTCACGGTAAAGAAAATCCCTAATCTAACAATTGAGGTAGTTCTTCATGGAAACCGTAGGAAAAAATATCTTGACATGTGGGTACGTTAGCTGGTGGCTGAAAATCCATCTGTTAGTGTCTTTTTGGCAGCCTAATGAATTTGCTGGGAACTTTTCAGCGGAGCAATTCGACGCGGATCTCACCCCGAGAAAGTCATCTATAAAGCTGATGATCCAGGACGAGCTCACTAAACTTGCCGATGAGGCTGACGACGAGGATGGAGAAGGTGATGCTGAGAAAGACGAACCGGCAGCAGATGCCCCGGAAGTGAAAGCCTGACCCGTAAAATACAGTGTAGGTAGTTGTAGTTTTTGTGCCTAGTTTTTCGCATTGTGCATCTTGTACCGACTGTTTAGTAGTTGTGAAAGAGCCAGCTTTCATGCAAAGTGATTTGTACATGCTGGCAATCTAACTTATAAATTAAGAAGAGGATGTATCGATTACTCAGCTGCTCGGCAGTGCCGCAACTAGCTTATGTTCAAATTCGAAACCGTGGGGACTTGAGAAAACTTGTTTCCATTGCCGTGTCGCCTCTTTCCTGGTTGCTTATGATCCCGAGTAGGTGTTCAGGTGGGGTGCGAGCCCCTGAAGCCTTGGTTTCCTTGGGGAGTGTTCTTGATTGTGCTGGATTTAGATCATTTATGCACCCTGTTGTGGTTTCGTATATGATTTGCACTTGCAATTGCATTTTTACCTGTTGGGTACTTGAGAAATTGTTCATAAAGCTTTGGCAAAGCGCCTTTTCAGTCGAATCATATCCCTTGTTACATGTGACAGTGATCCAGCTTCTAATGAAGGCTTCAATGTTAGATCTGTAACATGCATCTCTTTCGTACGGCCAAAACTGAAACTAATGGAATGTAGCACTTGCTATTGGGGATTATTTTTACTTGAATGACGGAACAGAATACTTGACACCGTTTTAGGCTTTGTTTTTGTTTTTTTCACTATATGAATTCTTTTAAATAAAGGAGAAATTAAGTGAGTTTTTGCTATTTTTTGAACTTAAAACAATTTTTTCCTATAAAATGTTGAAAAAGAAAAGGAGAGAATGAGGTTGGTTGTTTGCAAGGACAATTAGGGTCTCTTTGGTAGCGTGTCCAATAATATTTATTTTTATTTTCGAAAATAATAAAGGAATAGAAATTCATTTGGTAATGTTTTTGTTTTGGAAAATAGATTTTAAATAGAATCAAAAAGTAAAAAAAGTTATTTTTTTATTCTCAGAAACAATTCTAGAATCAAGCTTTTTTTTTTTTCATTTTCTTCTTCTTCCTCCTCTAGTTAGTCGTTGGTATTTTTTTCTCCTATTTTATTTTCTTCTTCTTCTTTTAAATAGTCATCGGCCATTGATAATGGCTAGTGACTGGCCACAAAGGCCGTGCAATCTTGCCCAACCACCAACGAGGCTCCCTCAAGACCAATCACCAGCTAGAGAAGAGAAGAAGAAAAGGAAAAGTTAAAAAGAATGCAATAAAACTATAAAAAAAAATCAAAAGAAATTCTAAATAATAAAAAAAGTTTAAAGGTTGTATAAACATATTTTAATTTCGAAAATGGATTTTTTGTGTAATTAATAAATGTCTTCAAATGTTTAAAATTTTGTTTAAGGAAAAAAATATAAAATATATTTCTAAGTAAAAATCGTTTAGAAATGGTTACCAAGTGCACCGTCAATAAATTTCATGGATAAAACCTTTTTAGCATAAAGTGGATAGTTAGTTTTTTGCCTTTACCAATTTATTCATTTTGTTTGACCAATTTTACATTTTTTTCTTTTGAGTATTCATTGGCCCATTTTACCTTTTTTTTTTTTTTTTTTATTCTTTGGAATAAACTACGCTACAATATTCAAATAATATGAAGATAAGGGAAAAATGAAATATTTGAAAGCAAGAAAATATGTGTATTTATTTAAATATTTACATGGGTATTTTTAGTTCCTAGAAAGTATTGTGCCTTTATAGTCTTTCATTATTGAATTGATATATATATATATATTTTTTTTCATTTCTAGATCCAATGATGACAAAACTCGAGAGGCATGGTTCCTCTCGAGGAACCAGATGCTTCTATATAAATATAGATTTTTCAACTTTAATTTCTCGACAAAATTACATACAATACCAATGAGACAACTAATTAAAAATCATATTTTTTTTTCGAAGAAAGGAAAAAGCACTCAGTTAATTAAATTTCATATTTTTAATTTTCTCGAAGGTTGTGGAAGTGGACGTAGTGCATGATTATGCTCAGTACAAAAGATCTGTCTATATTCATGCAAGATCCGGGAGTCACGACTCAGAAATAATTCTTTTAGATAGTGGAATGCCGAACTTTGTCATTAGGATAAATAATCAAAACCATAATCATTGGCCAGTTAGGTGGAGGGCTCTATTAATCTAAGAGCCTCGTTCGGTTTTTTAACACCTACTTTCTATTGGAATTGCTATTTGCTATTTGCTATTGGCATTGGATGCTTTTTAGCGCCATTACTGATGGAGAAATTGACCAAACGAAGGGAGCCCCCCCGATCGGACGGCCCACGTGACAGATGCCGTTTCGACGTCCCGGATCGTCCCGCCTCCCAACCAATCGGATTCCCTCCCCCCCTCCCCCAAGAACAAACACTTATCGCCGAGCAAAGGCCCGCGTGCCTCCACGTGTCCGAACGGCAGTCGTTATTATGCCCCACGATCCAACGGACCCAACTCGCTCTCTCCTCCCAGAATCTCTCTCTCCCCCCCCCTCTCTCTCTCTCTCTCTCTCTCTCTCTATTCCCTTCGCCGGAGACGGATAATCTCTCCGGCGTTCGTCTCCGACGGAGGCGTCGATCAGCCTCGGGTTCCGAGCTGTTCGCCTTCTGCTCGCCGTGATCGAGTCTACTTCGAGTCCTGCGAAGGCGTTCGCCGTCTGACTAGCGACGAAGAAGAATGCCGTTCCTCTATAGCAGCTCAAGCGGTCATCCGAATCCCGCGAACTGAATTTCACCATCGAAGGCTTGATTGCTCGTGCGAGCGTTATCTCTGCGAATCGGTCGGCCACTTCGGTCGGTGGCTTTTCGGTGGCCGGCGAACGGCAGACTCCGGTGGAACCCGCTCGTTAATCGGAACCGGCGTCATGGTGGATTCGGACAACGAGTCGCCGTCGGGGGGAGGCCATGGATCGGGAGGGAACGGGGGCGAACTCTGGTCGCCGCGGGAGCAGGACAGGTTCCTCCCCATCGCGAACGTGAGCAGGATCATGAAGAAGGCGCTGCCGGCGAACGCGAAGATCTCCAAGGACGCGAAGGAGACGGTGCAGGAGTGCGTGTCGGAGTTCATAAGCTTCGTGACGGGGGAGGCGTCGGACAAGTGCCAGAGGGAGAAGCGGAAGACGATCAACGGCGACGACCTGCTGTGGGCGATGACGACGCTGGGGTTCGAGGAGTACGTGGAGTCGCTCAAGGTGTATCTGCAGAGGTTCAGGGAGTTGGAAGGCGAGAAGACGGCGGGGGTGCGAGAGAAGGACGGCGGAGCCTATGACAGTGAGAGTAGCGGCGGCGGCGGCGGAGGCGGCGGCGGGGGAGTGTACGGGATGATGCCCGTGGGCCAGGGTCAGCACCAGGGACACGTGTACGGCTATGGTGGGTTTCATCAGATTGGCGTGAGAGGAGGGGGAGTTGGTGGGGGGCTTAGTGGAGTTGGTCCTGGAGCTAGTTTAAATAGACCTAAGTAATTAAATCGCTAATCCAATTAATTTAATCATTAGAATAACCTTCTTTGAAGTGCTTTCTGCTGGAGCTCCACATTCTCATTGTTGTGGCCATTGAAGGAGTTTTTGGGAAGGTAGCGTTGGTGAAAAGCTAGGTCCTACTAGAATTGCTCCATGGGGAAGAGTCGGAAAACTATGTCGAATTGCGCGGACTCGACTCGAATCTCCCCACTCTTTGACATGTGATTGACTTGGCTTAGAAGAATGGATTTGGGTAGTAGTTTCACACGACGACGACGATGATGGTCGTGTTTTGGCGTGGCAGTGTTGATCGGATGGGTGGCAAATGGTGTATAGTCGAGGTGAATGTTGATGAAGTCTTTGGACGGGGGGTTGAGAAGTAGAGAAGTGATTTAGGGTTTGAAATTTAGGTTTGGAAGCTGAAGTAGTTGCTGTAATGAAGGAGTATGGGAGTGTAAAGTAATTGTAAAACTCAAGGTGTTGGGAAGACTAATCTATGTATGTATGTCTTACTTGTGGAAGAAAACTGAGTTTTACCTGTGAAGAGTGTCTTCTCTTGATACGTACTGGATCACTTACCTTTGAATTATATTCTTTTAAAACAAGTGTCTTGATGGCCAAGCAAATGCCTACGAGTGTTCATGGTTCTTCGGGAAGAAGGTCAAATGTCATCGGGGGTCGAATTCCACTTTGAAAAAGGGTCGAATGTTATGACTATTGCCTCACTGAAAGCCAGATGTGTAAGGAACACTGATTGTTGAGGCTGTGCTGTTCCACGTTCGCGGTCTGGCCCCGTGCACAGAAACGAATAAAAGGGCGAGATGGCTTAGGTCACTTGATTGTCCCGAACCGGATCGTGTCAGTACCTACCCTTTTGCATTGCTTTGCCTCCGACTTTGCATGTTTAACATCCACCTAAAAAGGAAAATGTGCAGTTTACTGATAGTACCTGATAGATCCTACAGTTCTCGACAGTAGGATTGATGAAGGTACCAGACACTCTCAAGTAGTGATGACTACCGAATGAAACTTAACACGGTTGGCTGTCATTGGATAGATAGAAAAGTAGATCGAAAAGTTGTGGGTTTTTGCTAAATTCGTCAGCAAAAGCTACCCCGGATTTGGAAACTGCCTTGGCTCAAATTCAGTATTGTAATTTTAACCCAGCATGTCCTAGTCGTCAATGCTTCAGCAAGTGTTTCTGGTGTAACTTAATTCTTGATCGCAGATCAGAACGTTTGGAAGTCCAAAAGCAGCGATATTTCCGTTCAAGTACAGACATTACATTATTTAAAAAAATAAGTTTTGACAAATGAAGCTAGATATTTTGCTTCCAGGATGTTTTTCAGCATTGCTCACCAATCTTACAATTCAGAGCACCGGCACTCGGATCCTTAGTAGTCAGCAGTGAAGCCGGGCGCGCCACCATGCTCGATGCCTTCAAGTAACTTGAAGCGGAATCTTCCCCGGAAGGTGTAAAGAAGGCACCATTTAACATCAGATCTCTGTCTGATCTCCAATTCCAGTTCTTCCACTCTGAATTTCCAGCTGTATTTTCCCGCTTGGTCACCTAACCAAAAGAAGATTTAAGCAAGGTTGAAGTTGAAGCCATAAGTGTCCTTGTGATACAGAGTTAATCATAACCTAGGCAGCTTAGGGAGGCCCGGCAATGTCACCGAGCCATAGTTTTTGGTCATTAAGCAGGGCCGGGATTAATAAACAAGATTTAGGCAAGCTTCTGCAGTTGGCTCTCCTTCAAGATCTGGCCTGCCGGACTAAATTTTGGAAGGTGCTCTTTTCAGATTTTACTTAATTTATCTATTATGTCGTTGTCGTGCCTAATTTTTTTCATGACTGCATTCTGAGCTCAGTTTAGGCCATGAATGATTCAAGTCAATTTGAAACTAGGAGCACCTCATACCAGCAATGACCAGGAAAAAGATTCCTGGCCTGAAAACCTACAGCATGTCGATTCCGACTCACCTCTTTGGTGCGGTCACTATTTGATGCGATGAAGACATTTCCTTGGCTGTTGATGGTCGGATTAGCACTTCCTCCGATTGCATACATCTCCCAATTTGCGTACACATTGTTCACAATGTGAAAGTATCCATGCCTGCACCTGCAAATACGTCCGGCCAACAAAAATGATGCTCTGTTGTTTACACTCTCAGGGAATTTCTCTGCATTACAAAACTTAGCACGATTAAATTTCTTACCTTGGCATTCTTTGAACCAGGCCTTCACCGAAAAAATTGAAGGCAATGGTGACTTGCATGTTTTTGTCATCAACATAGTCATCACTATGACCCATTAGCATCACTTCGTTGTGATGCAACATGTAGTTGTTCGAGATGGTCATCGCCGTCGAGCCGATGACCGCATCTATCAGCCCATCTCTACAGCTAGCCAAGGTACAATGGTCGATCCATATGTCATGGGATGCGTATATGGATATGCCATCGCCGTCTGACTTTCCTCTCATTCCGACGAGCTGCGGGGAGTTCCTCACTAGAGCATTCCCCGCGGGCAGGCAATCGTGAATGTAGATGTTATGTATGATAATGTTGCTCACATTTTGGATGGTTATGCACGGGCCGTTCGATATCTGGATGTTTTGTCCCCTGCCGTCTATGGTCTTGTATGAGTTCATCACGAGCTCTTGCTCGAGATTGATGACCATATCGTGATCGAAGATGATCCACAGGGGCTCTTCCTGAATCACGCCGTACCTCAGGGTGCCCGGCGGTGGGTTCACGGCATCGTCGGAGGATTTGGTCACGATGTAGATTTTCCCATCTCGGCCGCCCACGGCATTCCGGCCGAACCCGATGGCGCAGTCAGCCAGGTCCTTTCGGTTTGATTCCCAGTCGGGGTCGCACCTCCAACAGTCGTCAGTAGGATTCCCCGTTCGGCACGAGCCCGTCCCGAGCTGCCTCCGAGTTGTATTCCTGGTCATGTTCAAATTTAGCAGCAAAACTAAGGAATGTGACGGAAAACAAAACAGCCAGAGTTTGTTTCCAAGTGATGATGCCATATGTTAGCGAATCAGCCAAGATCAAGTTGTAAGTGCATACCACTCGGCCATTTCTGGCGTTCGCATCATTGAACGAGCCGAGGATGTATGAGTCACGACATGGAGCATCGCCAAGGCGAAGATACAGAGGGATGACATTTTCAGATGTTTCTGGGTTTTGGTGGTTGTTTTTGTGTGCATCAGAGATGATGAATTATAACATTGCTATAAAGGAATTTTATAAAGCTTAATTGGATTGATTGAGAGAGAGAGAGATGGCCTTGGCAACAGGAGAGAGATATCATGAGGCAGAGGGGGCCTAAGAAGGCCCAAGATTGTCCTTTGATTTGTTCTTTTTGCAGAGGTGATTATTGTGGTATTGAATGCATGGTCTGAATCTTCAAGGCCAAGTACATGCTGGGACAAAATGACATGGGTAACTTTTCTTTGAAAGAAAATGGAGAAGAGAGGTCTGGTTTGCAACTCTTTCTTTCTCTAAATTGCTTATCAATGAAAGCTGTCATGCTAGCGGGGCCGCAGACGTTGATGAACGAAAGAGTTCAGTGAGATGTGCAATCCCCACTAGGCCGAAAACGAAAAACAACTGCTGGGAGGTAGTTGCTAAGTACAAGATTAAATGGGGACCTCCAAGTTCATGAACTAGCAGCATCTACTTGTAAGTACGTCTGACACAAAAATCAGAAATCTTCTCGAAAGATTTCACCTTTCCCCCCCAGCCTGGAGAATGGGCCGCCACAACATTATTTGCGGTATATTGGCACGAGGAAATTTAAGAGAACTAGAGACCGAAAAATTAGCTATGGTGGTGTCAGGATTTTAAATGAGAAATTTATGGATGGTGGGTACTGTTATAACTTATGGGCAACGACATACCAGCAGGAATGACTTATATGGTCCTTTCACTAAATCTTCGCTGTTGTGCCTCGGTCGGAGTGAATTTATTGCGTTATCTTCTTCCAGCAAGAGATTAATTGCCCCATTTTTGGGTCCCTCAGAAGGTCCCTCCGATGCACCGTTTCATCTGATGCCCATGGGTGTCAGAAGGTCTTGAGATGGAGAAGCAAGCGAACAAAACTCGAAAGTCGAAAGTATTGGGCACTTCAGTGAATCCCTTCTGTTTTCAGGTCTAGCACCGTTTTACAGTTGGAAAAAGAATCGACTTATCATCACTGCGTCTGACTCTTCCATGGGGACGAGGATGATGCTTTTCGAGGACACAAGTCGTGATCTTTAGTACTTGAATCCATGGCATCACACGTGCTCGTTATACTTCTATCCGTTCCTTCGTACTGGAGAGTTAGATATAAGCTTTAGCATCTATATCGGTTGACCTTATGATACACTGAAGCCCATTGTTATCAACAGGTCCTAACACTTAGAATGGGGAAGCCAGTGACTGGAACTTGAGAGAAGTGGCCATTTCAGCCTTTCCCAGTTCCAAGTGTAGTTTCTTCTTTTATCAATTAGAAAAGGAAGTAACATCAATACCCAGTGGGTCTCAGAATCTCCAATGGGGCTGAGGACGAGATTTTTCGAAGACGATCGTCGTGATCTTTGGCATTCAAACCGATCTTCTCCTCCCGTAGCGTGTGATGCTTCTGTCTATTCCTTCATACTCAAGAATAACCATTCTAGCGAAAGCTTTTGCATGTGTCAATGAGCTGATACTCATAGAGTAATGGCGATGCAGGCTGAGGATGGTGATGGAGAAGAATTCATAACTCAGATCCCTTATACACAAGGGAAGACTATCAAATTGACAATGTTGTGGATATGTTTGTCTCAGTTGAAAGCACAAAACCTTTGACCAATAGATGATGCAGAGAGGCTAAGCGAAAGAGAAGAACAGAATGATGCAATCAAAGAACTGATATCTCACTCACTCTTAAATGAGCATGATAAGTGAAGATGAAATTCATAGTCATGGCAAAACTGCAACTGCCAAAAGTCTCTAAAGTACTAACTACTAGAATTATCTAAGAATTGACGGATAATGATATAAATGGTCCATGAACTTTGGCCACTTGTGTAATGTGATCCATAAACTTTTAATTTGTTTAATATAATTCTTGAACTTTTTCAGATGTGTAATATAATCCTTGAACTTTTAATTTGTTTTATATGATTCTCGAATTTTTTTGCACATGTTTAACTTATTCCATGAATTATATGAAAATGTTCACTATCGTTATTCCATTAATTCAAGTTTAGAGACAACACCAAACATTTTAATATAATTCAGAGACTAAGTTGAACATATGCTAAAAGTTTATGATCACATTGAACATATTAAAAGTTTAAGGACTACATTGCACAATTACAAGGAATATACCAAATAAATTAAAAATATAGGGATTACATTGCACATTTGATCAAAATTTTAAAGATTATTTGTGTCATCTTCCCAAGAATTAAAGGGGGCTTCACCCTTAGCAAAAAAGGGGCCTATTATTTGAGTAGTATAAGTAGACATTGTAGGGAGAACATGGATTCGAAAATGATTTTTCATAACACTTTTAAGAACTATAATATTTTTCACCATGACTGAGTTCGAAAATGATTTTTTTTTTTTATTCCTTTGCCAGACTTGTTGATCTGATTTTTTCTTTTTCCTTTTTTTGGACAGAGAACCTCAAACGCCATGGCCCAAAAGAAAAAAAAACTCATCTCGGTTAGAAATAAAGCCACAGGCATCCAGATTTCTCTTTGCTGAAAGCCCACTAACAGAGCCCGAAGGCCCAACTACCCAATATGAGCCCAGCCAGACCAGTGACTGGCCTTTTCACCGCGTGCATCGAAGGTTTCACGTTCAGAAAACGAGCAATTTCAGTATTTAGTGAGGCTGATCTACAAAATTCAGCCTGATGACCTAAATCAGATAGTTGAATGAGTGAAAGAAAACAATCAGCAGTGAAAAGATTGAGTCTCATTTCCTACCTCATAAAATTAAAAAAAAGAAGTAAATATAAGCAAGACCCAAGTCAAAGCAAACGATCCAATTCATCTCCAAGTGTAGAGTCCTTGTCAATCAGTAATCTGTCTTTACTAAGCAATGCATCAGATTGCAAGTGGCTATTCAAAAAAGTGGATAGTATTCAATTGTTGGGATCCGCGTATGAGTTATGTAAAAAAAAGTTAGTTAATATATTATAACCGACCTGTAACTGATCGAAGTTGAATATAAGTAAGTTTAATTGGATATGTTGATGGATTCGAGTTTGGGTTCTCCTAGCTATTGGATTTCTGTTGCATGCTCTTAGCATCAACAACCAATAGCAATTTGACATGTCGTTTAGTAAATCATTTCGTAAATCGGTCTTAACAATATTATTTTATGTTGAGCAAGTGATTGTTGACGATAAAAAAATGCAGGAGCAAGGCTCTACGATTGGTCAGATTGTTCATGTCTGGACTTTCCGAGTGGGGATTTCTTGGACGTTGGAGTTTCAAGATCGGAGACCCAGCTCGTGCCATTTAAATTGATGATTCCGGTCAAGCCAAACATCATGCACAGAATTGCACGAGACGTTGCTGACATCGCGTGGTAAGGCCTATCATTAGCAGAAGTCCAATTGAAAAACTCGAAAGGTTCTGCACGTGTTCTGCAAAGAATTTGACCGAGGTTTTTTCTTTCTTTTATTAACGGCTATAATATGAAAGCGTGACATTCATATACGGAGGCTTATAAATAGGAGGAAACTTGTGTCAAAATAATTTGTTATTATGAAAGATGTGTTTCTTGATTAAGAGAATAAGTGACTATTGATTAAGAAAATACGTGACTCTTAATTAAAGAAGACATGATTCTTGGTTATGAAAAGATGTGACTTTTCGTCTTAAAAGAAAGTTATCAATAGTTATGAAAGGAAGTGACTTTTGACATGAAGAGTGGTGATGATTAAAGATAAGATATCTATTCCCAAGAGATGTGTTGATTGGTTTTCTTTATATAGACATTAATTTACATATTGTTTATAATTACCACGATTGTTGAGAAATGCACTTCTTCTTCAAAACTCTTGCTTCTCTTTTCAAACACGCAATCCTAACACATTTAAGGAGAAATTCCAAGAGAGATTCGAGTAATTGCTAAACTCGTTTCTCTACGGCTTTAGTGTGTATCCTGGAAATATATTTGTTCTAAATCCGAACAATAACAATAGTGGAGGTAAATAATACCTTAAGGATAATAATCGTCATCATGTATTAAAGTATCAAGAATCTACTACTATTTCTCCATCTTCTTCACCAAGCAAGTTTCCTCAACAACTCGAACTAAAGGCTAGGCTTCGGCGAGTGCAAGAAGCAAGAGAAATTGTGATTTGTCTCGAGATTTTCGAGTCCATCTCTTTTGTAATTTGAGTAAGTAGCCTTTTGAGTGTTGGACTTGCAGGCCCTAGCGCTTCCAAGAAAGGACATGGGCATTTCAAGTCAAACCTCAGTAAATCGAGAGAAGTAGAAGCAGAATTCTACTTGGGTTTATTCGACAAGTTTCACCTGCCTCTTGGTTGCTTATTAAGGCCTAACAACCAATAAGTCGTAACTCGATTCTTATGCATGCTTTTATCGCTTTTTGGCAAACTGCATTCCCAAGTAACATCATGGATCAGAGAAACCTAAGTTAGAAGCATGGTATTGTGGCCAAACGATGAAATTGTTCGTAATTTGTCGTATAAAGGATCTAACTTGTCTGGCCGTCAGACGAATGTGTATGCCTTTAATTCCACCTCAAGCGTAGGCCCCGGCATTAGCTCTAGAATGCAGCGCCGAAATATGAAAAGATGGGCTTAGATAGATGGAGGAAAACAGCATAACTATAACAACTATATGGGGATATTTTAACATACTTTACCATTATATTAGAAGTTATAAAAAAGCAGCTTCCGCATTTATTTTCTAAAAAATATATCAATGCAGTGTACTTAGAAATTAAAGAGAGAGAGAGAGAGAGAGAACAACGGGTCAACATGATCCTTTCCTTCTTCTCGGGTGACTAGCCACAGGCTAAGTACACGTACTTTACAAAAAAAAAATGATCTCAGTTTCGAATTAATTATAAGAGAAATTAGGCGCTTCACATGGGGCCACCTAGGGATGCAATTGAGAATCTTCGCGACTCTCTAGGGCCACAAATATTATTTTATGGGAGTGTGAGGGTCTCGTTCATATATAAATAGTTTTGGCAGCTAATATTGTAATTAACCGTCACGTGGATCCTCAAAATTAGGTAAAGTTTCTTACAAGGCACGTCAAATATTTAAGCTACCGAGCGAAATGCTGTGGTTTTGAGGTCACGTGCATGCCTTCCTCCTTATTTTTCTTTTCAATTTCCTGTTTTTACCGTTGGGATAAGTAAATTTGAGAATTTGACTTTCGTCGCATGAGACTAAATCCAATTTTCGTTTGAAGTCAGAAAAATTGGAGGAGAGAAAGGGTATAGCATCGACATTTAGACCTATGGGATCGAGGCAAAACTATTTCTCCATAAGAAGTTGTATTTGGGTTGGAGCAAACATATTTTCATTGCACGAAGTCTCGGTTCATTTTAACAATTTAATTAACATGCAAGGTCAAGGTTAGGTACATTGCTTTTGTAAAGGAGTGTGACTATGTTGTTGTGATGTACATCTATGTTCACTAAAGACATTAAATTTAACAACCATGAAAAGAATACCCTAACTGTTCTCTCTCTCTCTCTTGCAACGCACAAGGAAGCCAAATCTATCTTTAACTTTGTAGTGGCTTCAACCCGTTTCGACTTGCTCTGCTTGGAGTGGGCAGTGCTATATTGTGTTAAGCAAAGTCAATTGACCCCACTCCACTTTAAAACTGTTAATTGAATATATATATATTATAAGTATATGTAATTTGAATCCGGGATAAAGGTCGGAGGCCTCACTTGTTGAATGGCAAGGGTTAGTGGCCTTGCCTGGTGCAAGCCAGCCTCACATGGTTGTGTGTGTGTGGGGCTGGACAAGGAGCGAGGCGGTGATGAGGATTGCGTTGGGAAAATTCCCCATACTGTTTTTAATATATTAAAAGACTATTAATGCATGCATTAATAGTGTAAATCATATAATATATGCACTAGTCAATATGTGAATAGCGTCCTAACGAGATCATTTAAACTTTAGGAGTACTCTATCATTACGGAGAGTGAATAAGTTATAAGTCGTAAAATGTGACTAAAAGTTGGATTGATATGAATGGAGGTAAACATATGTAAAATGAGAAGTATGTGAATGTTTGAATGGATTAATGGCACGTGAATAACTGAGTCAAGATAAGTCAATATGCTTAGAAGGACCTGAGAGTAGAAATTGAATAATCAATTTGAAGTGAAATGTGTAAAGACAGGAAAGTTCGTTGGCAAAAACAGCTCCTACCACTGACGAGTGGAGGCAAGGTTGAGTGCCTCTATCCTAGATAAGAAGACCAACATGTTATTCTAATTGATCGAAGTCATTAAAGTTTAACAACCGATTTCAAGGCCTAGACTCGCAGGAGCCAGCTTGGAGAAAAGTTAAAGAGTAATATTTCTTCTTTTGTGCGAAAATCCAGACAGACGTCCGACGAAAGCAAAAGCAGAATCCTCCACTTCTGGAAATCTCCTTTATGCTTTGGCAAAGCAACCCGAATGTGCGGTTGATATGTCTCTCGAGCAGTAGTTTGTCCAGTGGATCCTTTGACTCAGGATTTCCAATGACCAGGATGAAGCCTGGAGGACTATCTAAAGGTTCAAGGATTACCGAGAATCACGAGGGAAATTGAAAACTTCTAACCTCTATGTCTTTAAATATTCATGAGCTCTCAATTGGGAAATATTGCTTGACTACTGATTTGTTTTCTTTGAAAAGGCTGTGGGTGTTGTAATATGTGAACATAAAGTGTTTATAGTGTTAAAGGCGCTTGTGTACTGTAGATCTTCTAAGTTTCGAGTAAAACCAACTACTTAATGAGGGACAAAGTGAAGATGAGTCCATGTAAAACAATTGTCCCACATTATTTACCTAAGAAGCTTGCCCAATTTTATCTCCTATAAAAGCAATACTTGTGACTTGGGAGTGAGAATTTCCAAATAGCTCTGTCCCACATTAATTGAGTAATAAGAATTTTCAGTTGCTTTATCTTTTTAAAGACAAAAGACTTCTATTTTTATTGAGCTCAATGCTTGATGTATTTCCGGCTTTCAATTATAAATTGTATAATAATATAGGTTGCATTAAGTTTTAAATTGTAACCACGTAACATATATAAGAAATAAATAAATAAATATTTTTTGTAGACATGTATACATAAAATATTATTGGCGTGTAGGCGGGCAAAGTTAGTATTGGTCCCACCTCACCAAATCCTCACTGCGTTCCCCATTTTAGAATATTATAATATTAACTCACGTTTTGATATTAAAATCATTAATAGTAATTCCGCAAAACTTTATATGATATCAAAGTCGAAAGATCGAAAACTGAACACAAAATCACTAAGGGCGATTTTGACGAAGGGTTAATGGAGAGCAAATTTGTGATTTGAGTAAAAGTTGATGATCTTTTATAAGATCAAAAAATTAGAATGAAATTGAAACTGAACCTAAAGTTAAACGTTTTTGTGAGACAAAAAAAAGTTTTATGGTAGAACTAACGCTGAACTTAAAGTTTTTTTGTACGAAACAAAAAAAGAAGAAGTTTAGAACAGATTTGAGATCGGACTTAAAGTTGGGGTTTCCATGAGACCAAAAAAAGTTTAGAAATTGGGACATGACCTAAAATTGGAGATTTTTTATGAGACAAAAAGTAGAATCAGATAACAACTAAAGTTGATATTTTTTAGGGTACAAGGCCTTACTTAAACACAACGAGACTTTTTAGTAAAAAATAGTAATTAATGTCGAGAACTCGTACATTTTTATGTTTACCCAAAAAAAAAAATCAACGTGCTTGCCCGATAATCTAGGGAAAAGAAAGGTTATATAATTAGAATAACCTTATTATAACAACCATAAATATCAAAGTGTTAA
Organism: Eucalyptus guilfoylei; assembly: GCA_016097605.1. Lineage (NCBI taxonomy): Eukaryota > Viridiplantae > Streptophyta > Magnoliopsida > Myrtales > Myrtaceae > Eucalyptus > Eucalyptus guilfoylei. The sequence continues at coordinate 22,180,845 of CM027865.1, read as the reverse complement.
GTTGTCGGCGAGTGTAAACCGTCCCGCTGTTTCTGCTGTCGGTCTGTGGAAGTTTCAGTTCCCACCCGTTGACCGTCCACGTGGCAACATCTCTCTTAACCGGAAACTTCGGCTTCGCTCATCGGACACGTTAAAAAACTGGAGATCTCCTCGGCGTCAGTGCCGTTGACTCTTGACTGACAAAATTTTCCCATTTTTCTTTCGCTATTCACTGCTGAAGACCCGCCCCGGTCCATTTATTTATTCATTTTTTTCCGCTCCTTATTTCATGAATTTTCTTTTTCATAAATTGCTCGACAGTCACTCGCCAACCATCCTCGTTTTAACTTTAGGCCAAAGGCCAAAACTTAGAAATTTAATAGTATTCTCTCATGTTAATTCAATTTCTTTTCGGTCAGAATGTTTTTTAAGTAGTTCTTATTGTGAATAAGAAGTATTCAAGCTCTCTCACCTTAATATTCTTTTCCCTTTTCATATTTTCTCAGGGCAATTAATTTTGTTTTGGAAACATGAGTAACTTTATTTGAAGCGAGTATTAATTTTAACGAAAAAAACACCCATTTTAAATTTATGGACTGATTTGGTATGTTTTCTTTTTTTTTTTTAACTTTTCAATGAACTTAATTGTTAACTTGACCACCCCCCCCCCAAAAAAAAAAAAAAACTTAACTTCTAACAGGCATTGTTGAGATACCCTTAAATAAGAACAAATCTCTCTCTCTCTCTCTCTCTCTCTCTCTCTCTCTGTCACATTTGAAAAAAAAAAGATTATTGTTAATAAATGCTCCTAATATACTCAATCAACATACTTTACATAGTACACAAAAAAAAATGAAATGTTTTAATTTTCAAATCATTAAGTACACATAATATGATTTAAGTGACTTGCACATTGAAAAATTCGAATTTTTCATCATTAATTTGTTAATAAGTGCCTCAAGACAATGATGCGTCTTTACTAGCCCACAAATTCATCCACAAACTCCAACCTCAATCCCCCCTAAACTGCAATCTCTCCACCAGTGCCTATAATCGTCCGCCGGTGCTGTTGATCCCCCCACCATCTCTATCCTCGCGCATCTCTTTCTCTCTGCCTTCTCTTTGCTCACCCTGTCTCCTCCCTCTTGTGCGACGTTTCTCGCAAAGATCTCTATGTGACTTTGAGAGTTCATCCATGTGATAGCAGGTATAGGTCAATACATTGATTGAGGCTGCTAGCCGTCATTGAGGTCATGACCTCCCTGAAAGTCTCACATCGAATAATTGGTATAGTATGAAACAACTAATATATCATTATTGGTTTATAATTCATTGATTGAAATTTTTAAGTGAAGTTGTTGATGGACTCGAACTTGAGTTTCTTCTTGGCAATCTCCTCGATGGAGGTATTGGGTTTTTGATGTACCCTTTTAACAAATGGTGATGGAGGTATCGGGCTTTTTTTGTATCCTCTTGAACACATGGTGTTAAAGGCATCACCTAATCTGCTCGTTTTGTGAATATCTCAAGAAAGGAATCCAGTGACAAATGTGGTTTCTGGGCAAGTAGGTGTTGGGGATTAGCAATGGTCCCGATGGCCTTCATGGTTCGGTTTGGAGAAAGAGACAAGGGATGAAAGTGGGTGTTTAAGATTCTAGTTGAGAGATATCAATGTAGAAGGATACTTGAATTAAAAGGAAGCAAACCTAACATTGAACTTATACATAAGGGGAGAGATTGTTGAGTTGCACGTATGATTGTATTAGAAAAGTCTCTATATGGTGTTGAAACATTTAATATTTAATGAATGTAGATTAAACTAAATATATTGATTAACTTGGATATGGGTTTCCTCTTGGCGAACTCCGCTGATGGAGGTATAGGTCATCCATGCCAGCATGAGGTTGGCATTGTAGGGCATAACACTGAGAGAGAGAGAGAGAGAGAGAGCGCAAATGAGAAACAATTGTTTGTGCCTCTTCATTGCAACTTAGGTTGCCACTAGACAACCTACCCTCGATAGGGATAGAAGGGCATAGAAGTGGAGTGCTCTAGACAAAAGAGGTCGTGCACTAGCTGCTCGTCAAATAATGAGCGACTGAGTTTAAAGTTTTATTAGGCAATGTTCGGGTTAGTATGGGTTGATGAGGAATTCGTAATTTAGTTGCAAAAGAAATGACAATCTTGTAAATGGAATATTAATTTTAAGGTGTAAAGTGATCTTCACAATCGAACTTTAATGTGCAAGCTGGTACTGTTAAAGTAAATGTATGAAAATGGCCGCACCATACTAAAACTTCAAAGAAAATGACAATATTACGCATAGTCAAAGTTGGATAAGAGAGGATTAGGATCTTCGTAATCTTCGTTCTGGGGTTAGATGGTGTGCAGACCAACCTATAGGTTTCATGCCGTTAAGGTCTGTGAGTGGCCAAAGTAAACAAAATTAGACTTTGTGGCAGCTTGGACCAATGCCTATTTTTTTCCGATGGAAGCCAACAATTTCTTTCCCTTTTCTTTTTTTTTTCCCCTTTTTTTTGCAAAAGTGGGTCCCGCCCGTTGGGGCCCTACGAGGTCTCGACGAAGGGAACTTTTCGGTCGTGCCATGACATGATTAGCGATCACGCAATCTCAAGAAGAGTAATAAAGATTTACGAATATGTCCTATGCTTGCGCAGTGGTTTTCGGACCAATTTTTTCCTTTTAAAATTCGCCATCCTCGCTTGCATTGAAAAAGAAAAAAATATGGAATAAAAAATTGGTACTTTACCACATGGATTTATGGGGAAGTGATGCTCAATCACGTGAGGTGTTCCCGAGGAAGTCTTCTTTTTATTTATTTTTCTAAATCTAGATTGAAAATATATTATTTTTTAATTTCTTTTGCCCTTAAAGTTCAGTACAATCCACACAAGCCTTTTCCGATTAACCCTTTCTTTAATATCAGTTTTTTCAGCCGCCCCATCCGGAAGCTGTCTGTGCACCCTCCTTCTCGATTTCCAATATTTTTTTTTAAATTCATTTATTTGTGACTTTTTGGTCTATATATATTTCCATTTACGTTCTCCCTTAGTGGGTTTCCGATGCTTTGTCTATCACGAAAGGTTTGGACATTAAGAATTTCATGTATTAACAGTGCATAACTCTAAATTTAAAAAATACTTTTCAAGAAATGATTATTTATATCACTTAAAAAAATTAATTGACGGAGAAGTTTTCATTATCGAGAACAATTTATACTTAATTATTTTCATGAGCGATGAAATAAAAACAATCATTTTTTGGAATTTTTTTCAAATTTTAAATTTTTTGTTAAATAAACGCACCCTTTATTCAATATTCTCAATTTGCAAACTAAGATCACTCTTAAATAATAAGTCTTGTGAAAAGATAATTGTATTTGATCGACAAAACTTTCGTCGTGTTATACAACAAGAGAGGACCAGATCAATAACTTGTCGTTTTCTGTTGACCTTGGTAACATGCTTGCGAAGATCTCATAAAAGCGACAGACTTTCATCTTTTGATCCAATTAATTAAGTGATTAAACTAGTACTAACCCTCACAATCCTAGTAAAAATAAAAGTCGGAAAGAATAGACTCCGAAATCAACCGTCAAGACTGGAGAATTAAGTAATCAAAATTTTTAAATGGTGGATATAAAATTTTCATCATGTCTAATATTTCTAGATTTATTTGAGATGGGAGCCAATGGCCTTGGAGGTTTAAAAAAAAGGGTTTTTTGTTTCTTAATGTTAAAACGTAATTCGATATTATATCTTTAACCACCTCGAGACCTCTCTCTCTTCCATCACATCTCACTCAGCTCCCTAACCAGTTCACCACCTCTCGAGTTTCCACCGTCCCTTCTCTCTCTCTCTCTCTCTCTCTACAATGCAGGTCCACCGTGCTCCGCCGCACCTCCTGGCGGCGCTCCTCCTCCTCCTGGTAGCCGCCGCCACGTCCCCGGCGCGTGCCCACAACATCACGACCCTCCTCGCTGGCCACCCGGACTGCTCCACCTTCAACCACTACCTCAGCGCCACCCACCTGGCGGCCGAGATCAACAGTCGCACCACCATCACCGTCCTCGCCGTCTCCAACGCCGCCATGAACGACCTCCTCGCGGGGCACCCCACCACCACCACCCTCAAGAACATTCTCTCCCTCCACGTCCTCCTCGACTACTACGGCTCCAAGAAGCTCCACCAGCTCACCGACGGCTCCGCCCTCGCCGCCACCCTCTTCCAGTCCACCGGCTCCGCCCCGGGCTCCTCCGGCTTCGTCAACATCACCGACCTCAAGGGCGGGAAGGTGGGTTTCGCCCCGGAGGAGGGCGGCAGCAGCGACGCCGGGGCCTACTTCGTGAAGTCCCTGGACGAGGTGCCCTACAACATATCGGTGATCGAGATCAGCAAGGTGCTGCCCTCGGCCATCGCGGCGGCGCCGGCTCCGGAGCCGAGCCAGGTGAATGTGACGGACGTGATGGCGGCGCACGGCTGCAAGGAGTTCGCCGACGCGCTGTTGAATAGCTCTGATGCCTTGAAGACTTATGAGGTACTGGTGTCATACGTTTCACCCCCTCTGTATAAGAGTACTTAGTTTGAAAAGTTATAAATGAAAATTTTTGCTAGTGGACTAAAAAGCAGTACAGATAGCTGCTGCAAGGGTTATTTTCTTGCCTGAAGAAATCATTTATATAATTTTCTTGGGTCTTTTTCTAAATATAGGGACGTTTTTTTTTCCTAATTTGATATCTTTAGTTTTCCTTTTAAAGCCAAATTAAAGAAATGGAATAAATTGATCTTCCACTCCTTTCAAATGTTTGTTTTTGTCTTTTGCTAGACCATCTTATGTGAAATATTTGGGTAAAAGAAAGAAAGAAATGTAAAACGCTTGAAAAAATGGATTTTTCAAATGAGCAGATCTAGGAACAAAGCAAGTTTGGAGTTGAAGGTCAGTCAACAAGCCAGAAAAGTCTAGTTTCATTTCTGGTGATGCAGAACTTCGTGGTTGATGAGGCTTTGTTGATTTATCTTATTCACAGATGCCATTGATCACAGAAAACATCAATTTCTTATGTTCTAAGCACTAGGGGTATCTGCATTGTCATCTAATTGAGAGCAAAAATCTAAGCCTTTAACTTCTTGATTGAGTAAGATCAAACGATGAATAAGAACTCATGGTTGCATTTTTGATTGCTGATTGCGACTTCCAGGACAATGTCGTTGGAGGATTAACGGCATTTTGCCCGCTCGACGACCCCTTCAAAGCGTTCCGACCGAAATTCAACAACCTCTCCGCAGCCGACAGGGCCTCATTCCTGGAGTTCTTCGCGGCCCCTGTGTACATGTCAATGTCCATGCTCAGGTCGAACAACGGGCTGATGAACACGCTGGCGACCGATGGGTCGAGGAAGTTCGACTTCACGGTGCAGAACAACGGTCAAGATGTGACCCTGAAGACCAAGGTCAACACAGCGAAGATCACAGGCACATTGCTTGATGAGCAGCCATTGGCGATCTACACGCTTGACAAGGTCCTGCTCCCCCAGGAGCTGTTCAAGGCAGCGGTATCGCCTGCACCAGCACCAGCTCCAACACCGGAGAAGGCGGCCGACTCACCAAAGGCTGCGGCGAAGCACAAGTCCCCACCGGCCCCACCAACATCGGCGGCATCAGATGCACCAGCTGATTCACCAGACAGTACAGCGGCCGACCAGAAGAGTAATGCAAATGCTAGGATTTGCTGTGGGAGATTTGGCTTCATGGCACTGAGTTTGTTGCCTGTGGTTTTGGCATTTTAACCCCTTTTCTCTGTTTTTCATTTCCAGGTAAGAGTGTTGACTTTTTGGTGTTAACTAGGGAAGCTAACTTCTTCTTTTGTTTTTTTCTTCAATTATTCTTTTTTCTTTTTTTTTTTACTGAGTGGTGTTTGAGGTGTTTCTGTGAGCCATGAATTGTTTTGATGGGTATAAGCTTTGGTTTAGATTGTTCTGTTACTGATGGAAAAATAAGATTGTGGTTACTTGTGTTGGGAACAAAGGAATAATTTGTGAACCATGTGATGTTGTGGGGTTCATCTCAAATTTAACAAAGTACTAGCAAGAAACAACGCCACTTTTTTTTTCAGCTCAGATTGGTTATTTAAGCTAATGACTTCTGATTTATTGTCCTCTGTACTATGAACTCTTTCTAGCATTTGCTGCAATTACAACTCGGTACCGGCATGCCAGTTCCGATGAACCAGGGGAAGAAAAAAACTTAAGCAGATTAAATTACATATGTATTAGAGTAAACGGGCACTTGGACAATATCTAAAAGCTCTGTCCGCTCAGTATGGTCTTGGCATTCAGATAGACGTATTGTAATCCCCTGTCGGTAATCGACCTCGTAGGTGCAACCACGGGGATGAATTGGGAATAGTCGTGGTTTGCTCTTGCTAAGCACAAATTGGTAATGCACTCGCCTAGGTCATTATGTTGGGCATAAGGCTGAGCAGCAAATTCTTCCAACGACAACCACTGCGAAGGGGGAAAAAGAAAAGGCAATGAGGAGCAGAATCAGGCCATTTACGGCAACGTGAAACATACATGTGTGATGGAACGGAACAGTTGTCTAACGACTTTGAAGTAAAAAGTTACCTGAGCGGCCTCGATCTCCAGTTCTTGTTTCTGAACGTCAAAGGACAGCGGCCGCAAAATGCACAAGAAAAATAACTCCGACTTCTCAAAGAATGCTTTGTGTGATTGCCTGAGCGAGACATGAGCAAGTCACTCACGTATCAGAACTGTGTTATCAAGTCCCACGATGGACATATAATGAGGTTCAAAGGGAACTTAGAGCGCCCTGTTGTGAATGCTCTTGTGGCGGCTAAGATGAGAACTTTAGAAGTAAAGGCCTACTCTTTTACGTACTACTTCCTTACCTCCTTTTGATTTATTATATACCAAACTTGTATTCCTTACTAGTTAATCTAGAGTTAGCTACATAATCATGGTTCTCTGAAAGTACTAGCGTGCAGTAATCAGCAAGAAACGAGTCCCTAACAAACTATATCCAAACCCCGCCCCGCATCTGCATAAGTTCATCTGACTGTCATTCATGACATTGATATAGGTTTTTTCTTTCTTTTTTTTTCTTGGTCGAAATGCCTTTAATACAGTTGAATCTCACATAATTACGTGTAGAGCTAACTTGAATAAACTGAATACAGAAATAACTTACCTGAACAATAGAATCTCTTTGAACTCCGTATCAATCTGGACAGACGAAAATCTTGTAAATCAAGTGGCGCATTAATGGCCAAAAATCATGAGAACTATGGACAGGTACCAATATGTACTCATCACTTACTCCGGTTTCTTCTTTCACTTCTCTGATAGCTGCTGCTTCTATGTCTTCGTCCTGTCATAATGAATGTCATTTGATATCAGTCGACAAATCTTTAGGACGACTCTTTGTGCTGTAGTATTAGGATTCACCTCATCAACCATTCCAGTGGGGATTTTCCACAGCCCTGTTCCTCGTAGAATGCCGCTCTTTTCCTGGACTACAAGTAGCTGCCAACCAAATATCCATGACATCAAACACCAGATTGACAAAGCTGAAATATCCGAGTGTGCAATAATTGAATGAACAAACATGCTGTCTATTAACTCAATTCTTACATGAGATAAGGCATAGAGTTTGCGTTAAATGACTAACAATTAGAATGTGCGTCAGAGATTTTCGCACCAAAACAAAAGAGAGCAAACATTTCCAACATATGATTCATACAGCAGATGTTTGACCAGCATTATTAGTGAGATATCACCAAGGGTTCTATAATTTTGCAGCGACACCGATCTGCAGGTTGATCTCAAATATGCAAATATTTATCCTTTAGAGCACAACTATCAAATTTCCTTGATATGTATGGCCAAAAAATAAGTCCACCAACATGTCAATGATGCCTAAGCTAAAGAGATGCAGCATCAATGAGGGTATTCTCTATTTCCTAGAGGTTTCTAGGTTTCATCCTCTGCGAAATTGAGAACGTTTAAAATACGAGAGATGAACCCCCAATGCTACTATTCAACCAAATAAAAAAAAAAAAACCAATGCTACCATACCTCTCTTTTGTCGTTAAAGACAATTGCCCCAATACGTACTCGGTGTGAAGCATTTCCAGGCAGCGTGCAAGGACCTTCAGGAATCCAGTATGTCATCATGAGGTAATTTGGCTCAGCATGGTGGTATACAAAGCCCTCCTAATACACCATATGTAAAGGAAATAAATAATATGTCATGGGTGAAGCAGTATGGTAGATTAAAGCAATACAGCAAAACACCAGAATCCCTTTAAGAAGAAGGCATTACGTAGTCCAAAATCAATGCTAAAAATATCCTCAACCGTTTTGTCATTCTGAATGTGCCGAACTGCTAAGTGGTGAAAACTGGACAGCAGCACAAAAATTCACTATCGAAATAGATGAAATCACGAATTCTTTCGAAAGCACGATTAATCTGCAGCTTTTTCCACTACATTGCCAGCTACAAACTTATCATAATTTCAGCAATCCTATATTAAGACCATGTAATCATCAACTGTCAAGAGACTTTGTGGAAACCAATACGTCAGAAGGATTGGAAAATTTGTAACCTTTATGGCACTTTCTACAAGATTCACGAGTCCAAGGGGAAATTTAATCCACACACCCTTCTTTCCCTGCAAGATGAAGAATATCAATGCGTTTCATCAGAGATTTAAATTGCTGAAGCCAGATTTAGCAAACTGAATATCATAGCCAACTAATAACAGAGCATAGACTGCGCGAGTCTAACTGTGGACAAAACAATGGTCACTTCTCACAAGCATCAATTCGGGCAATTAATCAAAACTGAGGGAGGCCAAGATTTTAGGGGTTCACGAAGAACGACCGGGGACTCCAGCATCGCTAAATGATCGGGTGGGCAATTCCCAAATAAGCTTCAATTGCTTGCCGGGGCAATGACGAACCCGGAGAGCAATCCACGCAGACTCCAGGTCCAATTGCAGCAATCAAATTGACACCCCACGGAGCAAGAGAAATCAGGAACACGAAGAGGTATCAAACGAAGAGTTCACGTGTACCTTTCTCTTCCATTCCGAGATTGAGGCTCTAAGCCTGGCACCAAAGACCTCAGGTCCCATAGGGGCAGTGAACTCCAGATTATCCACGATGACCCCTTCATGTTGGTCGTCTGTTGAAGGGAGCAGGTCATGAGCGAACCCATTTTCGAACACCTTAGAAAAAGACATTTGGGTCAAAGCTCTTCAAGCTCCCTCGCAACTTCGACGCGAGCTGGTCACCGACTGCCAAAAACATGCAGAAGAAGAGATCACGGTTAGCAGACTCTCCGCGACCCATAATTGATGTGCGAACATTCGACTGCTTCGAAGTGGCTTATGATGAGTCGTTTTCAAAAAGCCGAGAACCCAACTATTCCAATCCAGTTCGCCAGAAGGGAAGAAGTGGGGCTCATCCATTTTTACCAAAACAAAAAGGTTGGAACTTTAACAGAGGAAACAGATGATGACACGGTAGCGCACGAAGGACCCTATCCGAGGAACAAGACCACAAGATGGGTCGGCTCGAAATCTTGCAGGACAGACATGAAAACGCCCCGTCCGAAAGACACGCAACGGAAAATCGACAAAAGACCCGATCTTTCGCAAGGAAACAAGAAGAAAAACATCAAAGTGTAGACTAGTTTGAAAGGAGAGATCGCCGAGACGGAAAATACATGTAGGGGGGGCGGCGGCGGGTCGCCAAACTGGACAGTGCGAGCAGCGCGTGCCGGGATACGTTCGTACGAGATAGAGAAAGAAAGAGAGAAGCCTGTGAGATGCAGGTGGTGGCACAGGATATGCGGAGTGGGGCAGAGTATATATAGGCGTTGTGAATGCGGGAAAACTCCCATGCGTGCCACCAGGTGCGTCGATGACGCCATCCCACCTACCCGTTTCGGACAACCGCGAAGGTTTGATTTTTACTAAGTAATTTCTTAGGTGGTTTTCCGACACCGATCACTTTTGGAAACATCGCTGAGCATCCGTCTTTGGTAGTTTCGGACTTTGCATGACACGGAAAGGGAAGGTGACCTTTCCACGCACCATTTATCTTTGGCATGAACTGTCGTGGTCGTATGGAGCTTTTGATTGGATGTTCAAGTCGGGTCTGATTTGTGAACTGAGACCGTGATGTTGGTAGAATAGACATCACTTCTCACCCGGGCTGCGGCTCGCGATATTCGAGGAAAGAAACTCGTGGACCATGGAAGTCGCATCGCATCATATCCCCTAGGATGGGTGCTTGACTGGTAATATGTCGTCATAAATGATTAATGGTTAGTCACGTCACTCTAAAATTAATTAAGTAGATTTGTGTTTCGTAGAAAGGCAAGAGGAATCGCTCGCATCACCGGGCTCTGTGTTACACACAAAATGTCACTATGCTCGTTTGATTAAAGAAATTGGCCAAAAATAATAACAAGTTAGTCAAGTGAACTGTATAATAAGTGAGTCTTATCGTTTGTAAATTTTTTCGAGAGACAAAGAATGTTCATAGAGGCAACATGAAAATTTACATGTTTATATTCCAAAGGTTTTCCATTGATCTTCATCATGGGGTCGGATTAGGATTGTAAAGAAATAGGCTCATGTAACATTTACAAGATGCCTCCTCCCTCATTTGGAATCATCTAACTATTTGAGCAAAACAAGCAACTTGAGAGCTTCTCCCTCCAAACAATTTCTCTCTCAAAATCCCCAGAGAGGGAAAGAACGAGCAAAACTTAGGCAAAATAAGTCGTATGGAGGTCTAAAATACCGCACATGTGATTTATGGAGCCCGTGACGCATGCCCGTGGCGTCATGGCCCCTGACTGAAAAGCCGCCCTCTCTTTTTGGGCCTGGCGGAAAAGTGTGGGACCGAATGCGACACATTTCTGAGCTATCATTGACGCAATCCACCGCCCCATGTCCATCTCCCTTTCGCACACTTCCAACAAAATGGAAGTCTCTTTTTTCGGCTCTATACATCCGGCGTTTCTTTCCGTACGTAATCGCGCCTGGTGCAAAGTCTAGTCGAGCTTGCACTAGGATAAGCTTAGGAAAGCTTAACCCTCCTCTCTTTTTGTTTTCCGGCAAGCATATACGATGATTTATGAAAATTCTCGGGGCGTTTCGCGTGTGTTTCACCCCCTCCGGACCCCAAGCGACGGCTAACTTCTCGGCCCTTTTGTTCCGGTGAGCATATACGATGATGGTTTGTGAAAATTCCTGGGGCATTTCTGTTTACCCCCATCCGGACCCCGAGCAACGGCTCACTGCTCCATACGCGCAGAAAACTTTCCCTAGGTCAAGTCTATTCAACAAGAGTGGAATGCGATCATTCAGTCTCAAAAGCATAAGTTGAACCAGGTCTTGTCCATGTCCAAAGGATCACTAAGAAATCGTGTCAAATGTAGATGATGGTGGTTGTTGCTTTTTCTTCTTTTCTGGGCGGGTTAAGCAAGACAAGTGCAATTTACACGAATTTGCACAGTGGACATAAATTCTTAATTCTCTGCACTTCTATTTCTTTCTATTTTCTCTGGTCAAGATGTTTGACCCAAGTCATTGATGGGAACCCCTCCTTTGACCCCAAAGCAAAATCCAAGTTCAAGATGTCATCCATGACTGGTGATTTGCAGGATCTTCATATTCAAACTTGAAGATGATGTTGTGAAAAGACTCCGCGCTTGTCATGTAATAATCACACTTCCAGAAAGGGTACATTTTACATTGGTAAAAATAAGTGGCTCCTCTCTCTTTTTCGCCAGGAAATATGTGACTTTGATAAATTGGGCAGAATCATGTAATGCTTTCATTCTAGTAAGTCCTATGCGTATAATCAACCCCATTACATCACCCTCATTACATCACAATTGTTTCTCAACTCTCCCCCCGTGAAACACTCATATCCCTTTTTTTTTTGCCTCACCGATATCCCGAGCTTATACAGGTGACTCAAAATACACCTTATGTCTCAATTTCATCCATAATGGCCATTGAAAAACCCAACACAATGGCATGTGTGGACGGTACCACATCGGACTTTGAGTACTTGTGAGACGAAAAAAGAAGATCGATGCATTCGTGTTCCACGGAGATAATTCTAGAATCTGTCGTGAAATGATCTCTTATTATATAATATACACGTGACCAAGCGACGTTTCCATCATCAAGGGCCCAAGATTCATTAAACAAAAGTTAATTGGATGTAAGTGTATCAGATACGAGATCACTTCAATAAACAATCGGGCATGGAGTCAAATCATTCCATATCTTGAAGTGCGCTGTGATTCGTCCCAACCCTCTTGCTCCTTTGTAAAAAGCAATCGACTTCCAGAAGGGATTTTCTTGATTTTTGACTGCAATAATTGACCATAACCCAAACCCTATTCTGATATCATATTGCAGAAGATTCTCCAAAAAATTGAAAAAGAAGGAAAAGAACAATAATACAGTAAAATAAAGAAATTATGATGGGGAATGTAAATGATGGTCCCCCGGTCAATAATTCACTTTGCCAGATATGGACGTGAAGCAAATGAGCATTCACACATCCTATTTGCGCGGAATGCTTAGGACAATAACAATAATAATGCACATAGCACATACAATGTGAACATTATCTGAAGCAAGCAAATGAATGAAGGGTTGATTATTCAAGTGGATTTTTGTTGCTAAAGTTTTATGGGGTCTACCTAAAGCAAAAGAGAAGCGATCATGCTTAGGCTTTTCGGGATGGAGAGATCCCTTTAAAAAATCAGAAAGGATAGAAATCCACCTAGAATAAAGTTTTATGAAGGGCTTCCATTTTTTTGGGTGTATGAACACCTGACTTAAAGACTGACTTTTGACTGAAAATATGGATAAGAGACGATTCAACTTTTATGGGTGGGAAAAGATTTTTCGATTAAGGCTCAAAAACATATTCACTGGATGAGGAAAAAAGTTTAATGATTGCATTGTAGGGAAATCACAGGTAACCCTTCTTTTGCCAATGGTGGCCGTTACATGAACACGAGTATCATCATGCGATCCTCCAAGCAGGACGGTGGGATTAAAAGGTAATTCAAGAACTTAGATTATCACATTGATAATACCATCTTGCAAGCAGATACTGCTTTTTTTGTTTGGGGGGGGGGGGGGGGCGCGGGCGGCGGCGAGGAGGAAGGGAATCAGATTTGGAGGCGACCCATTTGGTATTTTTAATTTGGGAAAGGCAAAATCGTTCGTATGTCGAATCGCTTATTGAATGACACACGATGAAGCGCATATGCTTGAGATAATTTCTATCACCATGGATCAAATTTGGAGGCGACTCTTTTGGTATCTTTAAATTTAGGAAAGGAAAATTTGTTCTTATGTCGAATCGCTTGTCGAATGACATGTGATGAAGCAAGTATGCGTGAGATAATTTCTTTCGTGATGGAGCTTGAACTCAAAAGTCTTCAGCTTGAAACACGCTTCTGGTTCCTTAGTTTGATTCTTGCGTTGCCCTAAAGTTGTAGTGCTGTATTACGTGTCAACCAATAGAGTTTTTTTTTTGGCAAAGTCAACCAATAGAGTTTACAGAACGAGTATTCAAGGGTTTTGGCTTTGCTTTTGATTCTTCTGTCGTTTTCTTGGTCGACCCTTCCGTGGGGGAAGTGCGGCATCTTGGTCTTCCTGGTGTCATCGATGACAACTTTGACTAGAGAAAATATTACGTAAGGAGAAAACAGTGGTGGTCAAAAGTCAAAACTGTCTCGTTGTGGACTACAGGAAGTTTTGCGACCACTGAGGAATGCATTTTCGCCAAGGGGAGTCACGGTGGTTGGGGGACTAATCGAGAAGATGAGTGGTGAGAAAGCAACACATCTGTGGAAAATATGTCCCAGGTTCAAAGGAAAATCTTAAGCAATTCATATGGCTAACCGATTAGGGTTGCCCGCTCTACTTTTGGTCGTGTCTCTCGCCGAAGATAATATTTTTTTTAACCTTCTTGCAATTGTCCACCATAGGCTTGAATTCAAAATTAAACAAATGAAACGAGCTAGGGGTGATTTTGAAAAATTACAATTCCAATAAAAGATAAAGAAAAGGAAAAGGTTGAGATTTGCAAGAATAAAAATAATATAATATTTTTTAGATCACATATGAGTCCATGGAATTTAGCAACACTGATCTTTGGTCAATGGAATAGTTCGAAGTACGGTGAATTACTGATTTAGCAAGTAAAAGCATATACGAATCACATACTTGGTTTAGGCCGGAGGTTGTTTTTGTTATCATTTGGTCGATTGGATGCCGGCTCATCGCATCGAGAGCCAATAAAACCAAACTAAACTTGATAAACTTAAATAAAAAGAGCAGCTCAAATTAACCTAAATAAAATATAGATCGGCCTAACAAAGCACGTCATTTCTATCTAAGATTCTTCTATACTATTGGATTAGAGGTTCTGATTTCTCAGATCAAATGTCTTCGACAAATTTATGAATCGTGACTAATCCCCACTAAAGAGTTTGTCGTGCTCCTTTCCATTTTCACCACTCAATGCAAGATCCACGTTTCCATTGTATTCAAGGGCTAAAGACTTGGTATCTTTCTTCTTTTCTTTCATGATGATGGACAAGAGTTCGTGTCTATTGGTGCGTGCACAATCTCTTTTTCTCCTTGCTCGTGCTTTTTCGCAGCTTTGCCATATAGTATTCACTTATCAAATGTGAAGATTGCAGAGAAAGCAATAGAATATTCATGGCGTGCCAAAAAAGAAGAGCCAGGGCCAAGTTGAAAACTTCAAAACAGACGCCAAAAGGAAAGAGGAAAAAGCCCAAGTCCAACTCCACGGCGACTGGAATGGAATGGACGAAGGACCGTTGATCCAAGGCATTCAATTCAAGGGCCCTTTTCTTTTACGTTTTAGGCAAAACATATATTTTATTTAGCGGAAATTACTCATGAAACTTCTAGGATTAGCACACCTTTTGCCCTCAAACTTTCAACCATTGCATAATACCCTGGAACTTATAACTCTACGTTAGTTGTTCTGTTATCATGTGTAATGCACGAGGCTTTTAAGTGGTAAAACTATATTTTCATCTCGTTTTCCGAAAGTAAATTCTCTTTTATCCCTTTGATTATGTTTGGATATCTAAATTTTTAGTTAGGATAGAGCTAGATGGGATAGAATAGAATAAAATTCAAGAATTTTGCTATATCTTATCTAGTGTTTGGTGAATCGCGGCGATAAATGCGGATATATTTTCATCTTATCATGTCAATTGTTTAGTATAAACGACATATCAATATAAATGAACCTAAAAATTACATAAATGGAAATGGTAAGAGTCTCTCGCGATACTCTTCTCGACTTCATTTTTATTTGCTTATTTTTTATTATTTTTTCCTCTCTTTTTTTAAATAATTTTCTTTTCTATTTCTTTTTTCCCCTTCCATCATTCTCTAATAAAATTTTATTAAATAGTAAACTATACTAATATTCCTAAAATATGTAATAGATATAAAAATATATATATTTATACATTGGATTTATATTAGAAGGTAGAAATAAATTCGAATATCTAAATAACATTATGAACACAACAAAATGGAATTGTTTTTTATTTTTTATTTTATAATACAATTCAAATATTATTTTATTTTTATTAATTTTAAAAAAATTATTCAAGAAAAAGAACTTTCCTATAATGGATACTAGAAGTACAATCCAACTTTGTCTCATTTCCCCAATGAGATAATTTTATTTGGGCTATATTTCTTTTATATCCAACTTATCATGTCTCGAGCAAACACCAAATACAATATAAGATAAATTTTCTCATATCCTGAATTTTATCTTAATTGCCAAACGTAACCTTAATTGCTATGAAAAAAGAAAAAAATATATATAGAAGATGGGAGAGAGCTAAGTTAGCTAGATACTAAAAGAAGAAAAAAAATAAATGTCAACTAAGACATGATTAAACAAATTTGACAAATATAATCACTCTAACATAACTAAATAATATATTTTAAGAAAAAGAATACATACAAATTAAATGAAAGGGAAAGGGCGTTAATAATAAAAAGGTCAAATGACAATTCGGTTAGCATTATGTATATTTAAAGGGTTAATTTTATGCAAAAAGTGTTTGATTTACAAAAACATTTAAAAGTTGCAAAAGGAAATGATGTCCTCAACTCATAAAAGAAAATAACTAACCGTGATCCAACTGATTTTTAATTGGACCTTAATTTGTCCATCAATTTTTTTTTTTGCATTAATTGACCATTTGAAATTATGTAGTGGGCATCCAAATTTTTATATATGAAGTTCTTGTTTTTGAGGCTTTTTTTCTTTTTACTTTACTATGCTTTTTTTTTCTTGAAATATTTTATTAGTTATATTAATGATTTCATCAATTTCTTATAGTTATTTTTTTAATCCCATTTTCTATATTTTTTTTATATTAATGTTGCTCCATTTTCTTTGTTTTTTTTGTCATTTTTTTAGGGTTAATATCACAAAAAACTCCAAACCAGCACACCTGTGACAAATTTACCCTCTGTTAATTTTCATTAAATTTTATCGTCAAATTGCTAAATTTGGTGACACGTGACAGTTGACGGATATACAAATTTAGGGTTTTACTCTCCGTTTCTCATAGATATACAATTTTGTGGCTTTTTTGTAATATTAATATAATTTAATGGAAACTAACAGATGGTAAATTTGTCATAAATATACTAGTTTAGGGTTTTTGGTAGTCAAAAAATTAGTTTGAGATAAATTTATCATATGTATACCGGTTTGAGGTAAATTTGTCATAAGTGTACTGATTTGGAGTTTTTTGTGATAATAACTCCCCCCCCCCTTTTTTTATAGGAATCAAGGGTAAAAGAAATTACCAAGGTTGCCCTAGTGGCCACCTTTTTTATTTTTCCACCTTCTTAGGGAGCTAGGAATAAAGACATTTAGTTTTATGTATGGGGTTCGACTTCCACACTTTGTAAAAAGGCAGGCAAAAGTTTAAGAGTGAGTTGAGAGTTAGAGTATAATATACAAACAAAAAGGGGTAGAAGAGAAATTCCCACAAAAAAAGAGATGAAAATAGACATTTACCCCTTGAAATTCATGCATCCACATGCCAACGGAATAGTGGGTCAATGGCTAAAAAAATGAAGGTTTATGAGGATATTATATAACAATTGAAAGTTTAGAGGCAATCATGCACTATCTTTAAAGTTTGGAGAAGTTTTGTATAATTTTCCCATTATGTAAGTTAGGCCAAACTAGCAAGCCCAAGAGCTTATGGCCTACCTTGGTGTTGAGTCCCCTCTGCTTGATTGATTTGTCTAATTTGGGTCCACAATATTGGTTTAATTCCTAGCACTATCAAATATTGAGTAATGCCATATAAGGCTCACAATACTTAGGGTTTGACTATCATCTTATCTTTCGGTCTAAGATGTCATTAAGGTGATTCATAAATCTAATTTAGTCTCTTTTTCTAGTATATCAATGGGATATTTGAATTTTGAGACAGCACTCGATTAATTCCCATTAGATGTGGCGACTCCCCTATTCTACAAACACAGAATAATTACTTTTGGAGACATATAGGTACGTGCTTTAGAGGTCAATTTAAGAGAAAGTATAAATATGGTGATTCAAATCCAACCTTGCAACAAGAATGACTAACATACTTAGCTTACCATTTAAGAAACATAGGGGTTAAATTTAGCATTTAACTACACAAAGAGGCTTCCCAAATAATTGTATTCTAACTAAGTTATATGAAAGGGAAATCAACCAATTCTCACTTATCAAACTCATGGGCTTATTGCGCAGCAGACTAGGCCGCAAAGGCCCATAGAGATGGTGCCCTATCTGAAAGCTGGCCCACTTCGCCTCCTTCAATGTTTTTAGATCTGTTAATTTCCGATGTATTAGCGGTAGGTTGTACTCCTCCGTCTTAATGAATGCAGTTTCTTTTCTGACCAAAAAAAAAAAAAAAACTCATGGGCTTGAATGCTTTTCCTTTCTTTTCTTTTTTTAAATTTTTTTTTTTTGTCTTGGTTAGATAAACCCTAGATACATGCAATACATATACCCCATTAACTTCCCGAGATCAGGCAAGAATCATGACAAAGTTCAAGTTGGTGTACAAAGATAAAAAATTTGCACTTGATCTTATGGGACACAAACCTTATACACAAGTCTAATCTACCTATTAGATATGCTTTGATACAATAATACATTCGCCAATGTAAGCCCCGACATAAACCCATCCTCTTATGATGTCCTATGCAATTAGCTAGAATATGGTGAAAAATGGAATGGATGAGAAGGTAAGGTAAAGTAAGAGAACTATTTTTCATAAATACAATCAAATGGAGAATAAGCTTTAAAGATGACTCAGGACTCAATAGCTAGAAAACTGTACAGGTTATTGATCCTTGATGAGTGGTATGATATATTTCCAACTTCTAATGTAGAGTGTGTTAGTCATGTTAGTCATGCGCTAAACTTTGATCATTATTATGCTTTAATTTGCTTTAATGTTAAGTTGAAGAAATTTAATAAGAAAGATTTTGGTGCAATTTTTGATAGGGTTATTATGAAGCAGTGAGATGTCTTCAATGTTTGGCAAATGTTGCGGTAGTGTCCTTCTAAGGCCTTAACTGTGGAGGAGCAAATGTCGTCTTTAAAGATGGAGAAGCTATGGCAAGATGAGGACTCTTCGTGTTAATTAACTCAAACTTGAGGACTAAAATAATTTTTTTTTTCATAAGGTTGTGAAGGTAAGAACTTCTACGATTGCCATTCGGTCCCTAACATCATGGGATGGTATAGTTCTACAAAAGCTTGAAGAGATTATAGAGGTTGCACTGAGCTTTGACAAAACCTCACTTTGCACTTCAAATCTTTTCAATACTATTAATTCTATCCCAGAATTTTCCTAGATGTTGGATTCTCATATTTTTGGATGAAGATTATTCTTGGTGATAAATTATGTCTCGAGTTTGAGCGTTTACAAAACGCGATTCGCTAGACTCTTAAAACTGCACAAAAGAGGAAATTAAAAAAAAAAAAAAAGAGGAGCAAAGTTTCTTCATTATGCGTAGGATGCGAACTAGGTAATCCACATGGGGCCCAAAGTAAAAAATTTGACTTTAGGCACACAATACAAGGCTGGGGTTTTCGTTTCTTTAGCCGATGAAGATAAAAGGGATGAAGCCTTTGCACGCGTGGAGAAAAAAAACGTGGTGGGCCCAATTCAAACTTTGACCTGGGCACACATATAAAAACAAAATTTTTGCAGGTCTTCTCTCTCTTCTCTGTAAGTTGCCACCGAAGCTCTACGTAGAAGAAGTCGCACGTCCACGAGAGAGAAGCTACACGAAAAAGGAAAAGGCGCTGGAGATCTTTTTTTCTTTTTGGTGTACGACTTGAACGCGTGGTAATTTTGTGCCGTGAGTTTATGTCCAAGTGAGTTGTTTATTTATAAACACTTTGGGTTTGGGGTTAAATCTAGATGTGAGAAACACTTGAGCGTGTGAGTGATTGTAAACTCTGATTCTCCAATTATAGTGGATTATTTGCTGCTGGCTCTCTCTATGGACGTAGGTACTGATACTCAGATCGAACCACGTAAATTTCCGGTATCCTTATTTTTCTCATTTATTTCTCTGGTGATTTCGCGTTAACATAAATTGTAAGATCCTGTTGTTTCCGCGTATTATATTCCAACAAATTGGTATCAGAGCTTGGGATCAGATTTCTTGATTGTGATTTGGAGCTTTTGCTTGTCTGATTATTATCTAGAAATTCTGTTATTGCGATTATGTCTGAGAGGAAATCTGAAATTGAGAAGTTTAACGGGAGTAACAACTTTGTGTTATGGAGCATCAAGATGCAGGCGTTATTGACAACACAAGGTTTGGCCAAGGTACTTGGATGGTGAAGATGAGTTGCCTATTATAATGAAAGCCTCGAGAGGGTAGAGCTAATGGAAAGAGCAAAGAGCACAATCTTGTTAAATTTGTCGGATGAGGTCTTAATAGAGGTTCTTGAGGAGAAGGATGCCGCAAATTATGGGCAAAACTTCAAGCACTTTATGTGAAGAAAGGTTTGAACAATTGCTTGTACATGTTGAAGAAGATATTTCAATTTAAATATACTGAAGGTACGTCTATCAGAACCCACCTAGATGAATTTAATAAACTCATGATGGATTTGAAGAACGTCGGTAAGATACTGGATGATGAAGAACATGGCATGATATTGTTAGCCTCTTTACTAGAGTCATGGGAGCACTTTATTGATTCACTGTTGCAGGAGCGTACTACAATTACCTCAGAAGAGGTAAAGTCCGCCTTATTCTCTAAGGAGTGGCAGAGAAAGTTGCGAGATGACGGTCTGGCGCAAGGAGTAGCACAAGCACCGACGATTCAGGGTAGAGAACAACATCAAGGGCCTAGTAGCAGCAGAGGTAAAAGCAGATCGAAATCACGCCATAGAAAGTCCAAGGGACGCGTGAAGTACTTTGAGTGTCACGAGGAGGGGCACATCAGGAGAGATTGTCCAAAGTGGAGGAATAAAGTTGATAGGCAGAATGTCACAAGCAGTGTGGCAAACGTTGCCAAGGGGAGCAATGGTGATGCAGAAGCTGTTTTATGTGTGATTGCTACTTCGTCAAGAGACGAATGGGTGCTAGATTTGGGGTGTTCTTATCATATGACGCCTCATAAGAACTAGTTTACTACTTACCAGACTGCAGATGGTGGTAGAGTTCTTTTGGGAAATAATACAGTCTGTAAGGCTAAGGGGATAGGGACAATTCGGATACGGATGTACGATGGGGTGGTGCGCACATTGACAGATGTGAGGCATGTACCAGAGCTCAAGAAGAATCTTATTTCTCTAGGGACACTTGATGACATCGAGTGTAGGTACACCGCTGAAGGTGGAGTATTGAAGATCTCTAAAGGTGCCATGACAAATAATGAAATGGAAGAAAGTGAATACTCTCTATCATCTACTCGGGAGAGACCGTGATCGAACCGCTGCAATTTCATCGGTGAGTCGACTTTAACTTGACTCAATTATTGCATATGCGTTTAGGGCACATGAGCGAGGTAGGTATGACGATGCTGAGTGAAAGGGGTTGTTGAAGGGTCAAAAGACAAAGAAGCTAGACTTATGTGAGCACCGCATTTATGGGAAGCAAAAGACTGAGTTAAGTTTACTAATGCTATTCACTCGACCAAACGACCGGTTGAATATATTCATTCAGACGTTTGGGGCCCGTCTTTGGTTCCTTTGAAAGGAGGTGCCCGATATATGTTGACATTTATCGACGATTAATTAAGGAAGGTATGGGTATACTTTCTGAAGCACAAATATGAAGTGTTTGATCGGTTCAAGAAATTTAAGGCATTGATTGAGAAGCAGTCAGATAAACAAATCAAGTGCCCGAGAACCGATAATGGCATGGAGTTTTG
Source organism: Eucalyptus guilfoylei (assembly GCA_016097605.1). Lineage (NCBI taxonomy): Eukaryota > Viridiplantae > Streptophyta > Magnoliopsida > Myrtales > Myrtaceae > Eucalyptus > Eucalyptus guilfoylei. Next base: position 22,159,302 of record CM027865.1, on the reverse strand, counting down.
TGGTAAAGATTTTACCGAGTTCTGCAAGAAAGAAGGTATTGTGAGACATCGCACAGTACCCGGGACACTACAGCAAAATGGCGTGGCAGAACGAAAAAACATAACTTTGCTTGAGCGAGCTCGATGCATGCTTTCGCATGCAGGACTTGGTAAGGAATTTTGGGCCGAAGCAGTGAACATGGCATGTTACCTGGTTAATCGATTTCCATCATCTACTATCGAGTGGAAGACTCCTGAGGAAGTATGGTCGAGGAAACCTGTTGATTATTCCGGATTACGTATATTCGGATGTCCTATGTATGCTCATGCGAGTAATGGTAAGCTTGAGCCGAGGGCGAAGAAGTGCATATTTCTGGGTTATGCACATGGGGTGAAAGGCTACCAGCTGTGGTGCACCGATCCCAGATCACCCGGTTTTCTAATCAGCAGAGATGTGATCTTCGACGAGACTACAATGCTTCAACAGAGGAGTTCTGAGACACAACCAGTAGAGAAGACATATCATGGTGTTATTAGTGAAGTGGAGCTTCAGGTGGAGACTTCGGAGACCTCGAAGGTAATTGAAGTTGAGACTACAAATGAAGTCGCAATTCCTGAAGTTGGTGATAGTGAACAACCAAGAAAGCCGCAAAGACACTAAACCGTAGATAGACATAGAAGGCAAATTAAATCACCGGTACGTTATGGTTATACAGATATTACTTATGCATTGATTATAAGTGATGAGGTGGAGACAGATGAGCTTTCGTCTTACTCTGAGGCAATGGCTAGTTCGGAGTCGTCGCGGTGGCTAGGGGCTATGAGTGAAGAGATGGAATCACTCCATCGAAATCGACATGGGAGCTAGTCAAAGTACCTAAGAGTCAAAAGATTGTCGGAAGTAAATGGGTCTTTAAACGGAAAGAGAGCATTCCCGGTGTTGAGGCAGCGAGGTATAAGGCGAGACTTGTGACAAAGGGATATACACAGCGTGAGGGCATTGATTACAATGATGTGTTCTCTCCGTGGTAAGACATACTTCTATTCATATTTTACTTACCTTAGTTGCTTTGTAGGATCTCGAGTTAGAGCAACTAGATGTAAAAACTGCGTTTCTTCACGGTAAGTTGGAGGAACAGATTTACATGAGGCAACCAGAGGGATTTGCTATTCCGGGTAAGGAAGATCATGTTTGCTTGTTAAAGAAATCTTTGTATGGGCTGAAATAGTCTCCTAGGCAGTGGTATAAACGTTTTGATGCTTTCATGGCTAGTCAAAACTATTCAAAAAGTCAAATGGATAGCTGCGTTTACTATAGGAGATTGGAGAACGGTTCTTTGATTTATCTACTCTTATATGTTGATGATATGCTGATAGTAGCTAAGAATATGTCTGATATTGATGTGCTGAAAAGGCAGTTAAATGCTGAATTTGAGATAAAAGATTTAGGAGCTGCAAAGAAAATTTTGGGTATTGAGATTTTGCGTGACAAGACTGTAGGAATTTTACGTCTATCTTAAAAGAAATAAATTGAAAAGATCGTAGCACGTTTTAATATGCAGTCGGAAAAATCTGTAAGTACACCTTTAGCGAAGCACTTTAAACTTTCAGATAAATTATCATTGTAGATGAGGAGGAGGAGGACCATATGTCCCGTGTTCCTTATTCTAGTGCAAATGGTAGTATTATGTATGCTATGGTGTGCACTAGGCCTGATATTTCACAAGCTGTGAGCGTGGTTAGTCGATATATGAAGCGTTCTAGTAAAGCTCATTGGGAAGCTGTGAAGTGGATCCTCAGATATTTGAAAGGGACAACAGACGTGGGTAATAGTGTATCAAAGGGACAGCAATGGCAGTGAGACCACTGGTTTTGTGGATTTGGATCACGCCGGTGATTTGGATGATTGCAGGTCTTTAGCATGGTACGTATTTACGCTAGCGGGTTGTGCAATTAGTTGGAAAGCGTCCTTACAGGATCACATTGCCTTGTCTTCAACTGAGGCAGAGTACATAGCACTAACCTTTGTAGCGAAGGAGGCGATATGGTTACAAAGTTTGCTTTCGGACTTTGGTTTAGAGCAGAAAAGTGTGGATATACACGTGATAACTAAGATGCGATATATTTGGCGTATAATTCAGTTTATCATGAGCGAACAAAGCATATCAACATCAGGTACCGCTTCATCCGAGATGTCTTAGCTAAGGGTAATGTTATTGTCAAAAAGATTACTACGAGATAACCCAACAGACATGATGACTAAATCTGCTCCTTTGGCGAAGAGCTTGAGCTCTATTAGCGTCTGTGGAGAGTGAGCGCCCATCGGGGCGTTGGGAGAGCAGCATGGATGATGAGCACTATAACTTGGCTTCAAATATCGAGCCAAGGTGGAGAATTGTTAAATTATGCCTCGAGTTTGAGCATTTACAAAACGCGATTCGCTGGACTCTTGAAACTGCACAAAAGAGGAAATATATAAAAAAAAAAAAAAAGGAGCAAAGTTTCTTCATTATGCGTAGGATGCGAACTAGGTAATCCACGTGGGGCCCAAAGTCAAAAATTTGACTTTGGGCACACAATACAAGGCTAGGGTTTTCGTTTCTTTAGCTAATGAAGATAAAAGGGATGAAGCCTCTGCATGCGTGGAGAAAAAAAAAAGGGTGGGCCCAGTTCAAACTTTGACCTGGGCACATACGTATAAAAACAGAATTTTTGCAGGCCTTCTCTCTCTTCTTCGTAAGTTGCTGCCGAAGCTCTACGTAGAAGAAGCCGCACGTCCACGAGAGAGAAGCTACGAAAAGGAAAAGGCGCTAGAGATCTTTTTTCTTTTTGGTGTACGACTTGAACACATGGTAATTTTGTGCCGTGAGTTTATGTCCAAGTAAATTGTTTATTTATAAACACTTTGGATTTGAGGTTAAATCTAAGTGTGAGAAACACTTGAGCATGTGAGTGATTGTAAACTATGATTCTCCAATTATAGTGGATTATTTGATACTAACTCTCTCCGTGGACGTAGGTGCCGATACTCGGACCAAACCACGTAAATTTCTAATGTCCTTATTTTTCTCATTTATTTCTCTGGTGATTTCGCATTGACGTAAATTGCAAGATCCTGTCGTTTCCGCATATTATATTCCAACACTTGGTTCATCAACAATTGTTGAGGAGATTAAGGCAGCTCTATGGCTCATCGGTGGAGATAAGAGTTTTGGTCCTGCCCGTCCCACTTTTTTAAGGAATCTTGGCACATCATTGGTAATGACTTCACAAGCTGTTCTCAGTTTTCTATTAGGATTCTCAGCTGCTTAAGATACCTAACTTAATAGAAATTACTCCAATTTCAAAAATATCCAATGCTTAAAAAATGGTAGAATGTAAGCCCATCTTCTTGCTGCAATATGGTCTATAAGTGTGCTACTAAAATAATTGACAATCGATTGAAAAATATCTTGCATGCTTTTGTTAGTTTGAATCAACATGTCTTTATTAAAGAAAGTAAAATTATTGACAACATGCTACTTTCACACGAGATTATAAATCATTATCACAAGAAAAAGTCCCCTTAATGTGCTATAGAAGTTGATCTCATTAAAGCATTTGGTTCTATGTTTTGTAGCCTTTCATTTTCAATATTATGGTGTTGTTGGGATCCCAAGTAAGCTTACTAAATAGGTTTGGATTTGCATGACATCTTCTCCTTTCTTTATTACTATTAATGGAGGACTGGAAGGAAATTTTGTAGGAGTGAAGGGCTTGAGATGGGTATCCTATCTTTTCATACATTTTCGTGTTAATCGTCTAAGTCTTATCAAGAATGTCTAAAGCACTTGAGTAGAGTTAATTGAAATACAATTCATTGTGCTCCAGGATCAAGCTAACTCACTTATGTTTTGTTGATGATGTACTAATTCTAACTGATGATAATGTCGCCTCAAAGAAAGAAGTCTTGATTATTTTCCACATCTTTTATAAAATGTCGACATTGAAATTGAATTCTAAGTGATTTCAAAGTCGATCTATCTTAACTAGGTGGTTTTAGAATATGCTTCAAGTATCTTTGTTAAGGCATTAGAAGATTTGACCCAACCGAGTAGTTTTAGAGTGGTTCATTACTTGTGAAATATCTGGGAGTCCCACTTATATCAAGTAAACTTTCTAAAAAATTGACTGTAAGACCGTCAACAAGTAGAATCTTGAGCATGATAAGTAGTTGGAGTACCCGAAGGCTCTCTTTTGCTAGAAGACTTCAATTAATTAGTTTTGTCCTCTATGATGTTCTCTTATTGGTGTAATGTTTGTTATCTTATTAAAGAAGGCTATTAGATAAATTGAAAGTCGTCGTATAATTCTTTCTCATGGACTGGTTCTAAGGAGAAATGTATTAATTGGAGGGTTAGGTAGACTAAAGTTTGCTTGAGAAGAAAAGATGGCTTAGAACAGGTTTATCAGAGGAACAAGGCTTCTGTCTATGAAGCTACTTTGGTTAATCCTTATCTTCTTAGGTTCTTTCTAGATTGCTTAAACAAAAGAATACCTCCTAAAATAGCAAACTAACAGATCTGTTTTTCTAATTCTTCATTCATTATTTGGAGGAAGCTTCTTAAATTGAGGAATGAGTTCAAACTTATGATCAACCATATCACTGGGAACGAACAACCTAACTTCTTATGGCTAGATCCTTGGTATCCTATTCAAACTTTGATCAATGTTTTTTTTTTTTTCAAAAGAGTTACATATTAGCGTCCTTATCAATGCTTAAGCAATTGTTTATAGTAGACAGATGATGAGATTGGCCTGCTACTAGATTTGAGGATCTTGTCCAAATTCAATCTACTTTACATGTCATTATATATGCCAAGAGAATATGCTTTGATAGAGCTGTCTAGAATGCTTCTTCTAAACTTTCACCATACATAATGCTTGGAGTAAGATAAGACAACATGCTTCAAAAATCCCTTGGCTAAGTTGATATGATTCTCCCTTTCCTCCCATGACCCAATTTTATTAGTTGGTTGGCCATCTCAAACAGGTTGTCTAGTAAGGTTAAGGCGCAAATGATAACCATTCGGCAAGAAATTGATTTTTGGAACAGAAATAAATTTTTCTATTTACTCGGACGAGTTTTACGAGCAAAAAAATGCATTTGGTAACGATACAAAATTTCTGTTTCAGAAATAGAAATTCGTTTGATAACAAAGTATAAAATTTCTATTTCTCAAAACAAAATTTTCCTTTTGGAGCAAGTGAGATGTCCATTCTTACAAATTTTATATGCTTATGAACCCAAATACAAAGTAAAAGTTGTTATATTGAATTTTCTAAATTTTCACACAAAATTTTTTAGCATCCACCTAGATAGGCAATTGCGGTTAAATAATATACTTATCAATAGTCTCCATACAATAAAAAAAAAAGATCCAGATACATTACTCTTGACCATGATAGCCGAAGGTTCCCAAAACTCTAGTAGAATGAAGGCGGGCAACCATGTCAGGTGCTTGAATTTTGGCTTTGAATTTTTAAAAAAATAAGCACATTGGTAGACCTAAAATCCCTATCGATTATAGAAGGTTGAACCTTCTCATGCAAATATTTCACTCCCCTTCATGCTAGTGTGTCACGTCAATTGCCACCACGGTCTATGATATCGGGTAATCGTTTTAGAAAGAAACACAAAGAAGTGTATTGGGCAATTTGCGGCAAATTTTACAAAATCGGCGAATTTTACAAAGTGTGATGGAGCTTGTCATAAAGGACCACTACAAATAAGGGAAATCCTCAAGTACAACATCACATTACAAGAATTGAGATAGGAATCATCAAATACAGCATCACATTACAAAAGCAAAAATTGGAAATCTCCAAATACAAAATAATAGAAAATACATTACAAAAGTTAAAAACACGATTTCATGGAATCTCTGGCATATCATGATCTCTTGCCATTTTATTGGCAATACTTTTTCTAAGCATGTTCATCTTAGTTTCCTCCTCGGTTGATGTATCGCCTATAACCTCATCTTGTGTAGGTTCAAATGGGTACTTTGGATCTCCATATAAGGAAAACTTTTATCCCCTTCTATCTTGATCACGGATGTGATTATGGATAGCACAACATGCAATTACAATATGTACTTGCTTTCGAATTGCAAATGCAAGCATGTGTCTCAAAATAAAGAAGCAATTCTTTAATGCCACAAATGATCTCTCAATGACATTCCTTAGTGAAGAATGCCTATAGTTGAACAACTCTCTTGCTGTTTTTGATCATCTTGCTCTACCCCTATAATCATTTATATGATACCGTTCACCTTTAAAATGAGTTAAGAATCCCTGAGTTGATGCATAACTAGAATCTACAACATAGTATTTGCCTATAACAAGGTATTCATATATTAGTCGTGAATTATAAATGCAATACAATCTTAAAGAAAATTGATACTTCTAGAATAAGTAAATACCTAGTGGTGGTCGAGGAAATTCCAAGCGAGGAGTCTCGAGTACTGCTGATAGCACCTGGCAATTGTTGGCAATTCCTTCCCAACTAGCATACACAAAAGTAAATTTCATATCAAACGAACATATACACATCACATTTTGAGTGGTAATTCCTTTTCTGCTTCTAAATGGGATTTGCTTCAGCATAGGTATGGAAGCATGAACATGAGTACCATCGATAGCGCCCACACAACCTTATCGTTTTATCAAAGACTAGTGTTATATAAGATTAGCAACAAAATGAAACCGATGTTGTAAATGAATGTATGAAAATCCTACCTTGAAATAAAGTTTATGGTTGAGATCTATAAGAATCTCATTTGAGACAACATCAAAGAAAGGTGGTACAATAATCTCTTTTGTAAGTTTGAGAATTGCTTTCAACACTATAATGAAGTATTTGTTGATAGTTTGTCCCGAACGTTGGAATCTCTCGCATATATTTCTATTCAAGTTTTTATGACAAATCATAAATAAGAAGATCCCAATTTGTTCATCTACCTTTATATATCGATTATCTTCTAGCCAGTCTCTTGCCTTCATCAAATTACAAAGGTTGAGAAAGACGTGTATCTCCATTCTAAAAGTTTCATATATTCTATATGAATGTCCTTGAAGAACCTCCCTCATCCATTTTGGTCCTGACAATATGCCATCCCTAATAGGTTCTCTCGTGTGTATAGATATATCCACTGCAACAATGCACAACCATACTATCAGTATATCAATATCAAAATCATCAAAATCTAGTTCAATCGATTCACCTGTTGCTACTTGATCACTATACATGCTACTTTCATCCCCTCCATATTACCTATGCCATCACATGAAAAAAGAATATAAACACAATATATAAGTAAAGAATCTAATAATAATCAACAATAGCCACAAAGTTTTCATAAATGCATCATAAAAACGACCAAAGTATCTCAAATACATAAGTTATAGAGTGAAATTAAACAAAATATATAAATACATAGCATACTACTCAACATTTGCTTAAAAGAGATTCAAAAAGTCCACGTCTCCTTTCGTAGCGATATGATGAAAGCCTCTCTCCAAGTGGCATTAATACATGATTGGTTCACAGCTTTATTGTAAAGATTCTGCTCCAAATCGGGCATGCCATTTAGGACGACAACCACAGCTCCTATGGAGTAAGGGTCTACGGGGTGATGGGGCATCTCGGTCACGGAGCTGCTTGTTGATTGACTAGTCCTGAATTTAATCATTTCTTGAATGGCTTTACGGGTGTCACTAACATCATATGTGTTACTCTTCCTCCTCCTCCTTATAATTTGGAGTCCTATCCTACTCGTGTTTTTTACGATCTAAGGTAGTAGTCATATTAGGTGTGAAGACTTCCTCATCAATATGGTGTTCATCAAATTCCTCTAGATCACCTACTGCATGACCACTACCACCATCACCACCATTGTCATCTCTCTCCGAGGACACTACCACTTCTTCTGCATTTTCTGCTGCATACTCCCTAGTAGCATATGTATCACCAAACACGATACACAAATCAGGATGCTGAGGAAACTCATCCTTTCTGAATTTAGCCCATTCGCTATTATCCTGGAATTTATACAATAATGATAGATGTAGGCAACATAATCAAAGCTTGCAATACAATATAAACAAAATGACCCGGGTAAATTGATACCTTGATGTGAGACTCCCACACACTTTGATCCTCCACATCAATCGTATTGTTTATATTATTTCATCCAAATCCAGAGTGTGACAAAAGTTTCTTGAAACTACTATATTGTCTCTTCGCTTGTTGACCACCGTTCTTCAACTGAACTATACTAAAGTGGAGTCTCGTCCGTTTATTGAATTTGGCATGTATGTTATTCCATCATGCTTTGTTGTAGGTAGAGGTGGTGCGATTCCCTTTTTTTTTTTTTTTTATCTACGTGACATCCTGATTTTCAACCCCGCTTTCGACTAAATGAAATGGGCTTTTCATCGACGTGTCTATAGTCTTTTCTCTACGAGTTGGCCACTCACGAGATAACTAATCTATTAGGTGAAGCCGTTAAGGAATATAAGCGCAACTAACTTGAGAATTTGACTAGAAATCGACTGCTCAACCGTGCTAATCTGCAAGGGTCAATACGGCACCATCAAAATCGATTAGAGACCGAAGATAGATCGATTCAACGGAGGCATATAAAGAAAAAGTAATGGAATGAAATGACATAACAATATATTCACATGTTGTTTGACATGACAAATCATATAAATAATCGCATTCTCTCATATTTCTATCGCAACTAATATCATATCAGCTAAATTTCATATCTAAACAATCATTATGATTGCCTAACAATGTGCATAATATATAGTGATATTTCAACAACACAATCACGTATAATAATCACTTGAGATATTATTTCCTCATTATGGTGCCTTAAAGTGTGTATTTTAGGCTATTTAAACATGCAACATAACAACATAGTTAGGATTTTGAGTTTTTAACATCACGGCATCCTAAGAACATATAGTTTCAACTATTCAAACGAGCAACACGATGAGGCACTATAGATTTTATTGTTCTATATAGACATTACAACATTCTAGTATGAATCTTTATATGAATTTGAAAAAATGAGGGGGTCAAGACTTACCTAGAAAGTGCGAGTCTCGGTACTTGTACAAACTAGAAAAACAAGCTAAAAATGAGAAATGCATGATGAACCCAACTTGAGAGAATTTCAAGTGTAGAAGATCAAGGAATAGACCAAAAATGAAGGGGAAATGGGGTTTCTATAGGCATTCGGAGTAACTTTAGGATGAGCGCACGCCTCAAGTCAAGGCTTGCTCTTTTTGAGCACGCATTTCTTTCATTTGACGTCTGATTTGCGTGATTTTTTGCACCATTAGAACTCATGTGTTATTATTGAGCTTAATATTATTAGGTGAAATCACAAAACCAAGATTTCTTCTGTAGCATGACATGGCAATAATTATATGTAGCATAACCAGCAAATCAGATACTAAATATAATGGTAATATGATATGAATAGCAATAACAACATAGCATGACAAGTTAGATGTAAGATATGACAGTGAGATAATATGATATGATAATAACCACATGAAAACATGATATTGTAATAATCACATGCAGTATAACATAGCAAGTCAAATGCAAGATTTGACAATGAGATGGCATGATATAAGCGACATCACATGGAAAATCATATGCATAATATGATGATGAGATGGCATGGCAATGATCACACGCCACATGATATGATAAATCAAATGCAATATGTGATAATGAAATGACATGACAATATTCGACATAACATGACAAATCAAATACAAAACATAATTAGAATTGACTTGACATATTGATTGCCTAAGAATATGCATAACATAAGATAAAATGACATAATATGTCAATAATCGAATACAGTAAAACAATGCAAATTAAACTCAAGATAAAGTAATGGAATTACATAACATAACAATACATTCACATGCTGTCTGACATGACAAATCATATAAATAATCGCATTCTCTCGTATTTCTATCACAACCAGTATCATAATAGCTAAATTCTATATATAAACAATCATTATGATTGCCTAAGAATATGCATAATATATAGTGATATTTAGCAACACAATCATGTATCTTAATCACTCGAGATATTGTTTCCTCATCATGATGTCTTAAAACATAACAAAATATGCAAGGCTTTTTGAGTTTTTGGCATTACAAAGCATCTTAAGAACACATAGTTTCAACTATTCAAACGAGCAATACGATGAGGCACCGTAGATTTCATTGTTCTATATAGACAATACAACATTTTAGTATGAATCTTTATATAAATTTGAAAAAACGAGAGAGTCAAGACTTACCTAGAAAGTGTGAGACTCTTGGTACCAATATATACTAGAAAAACAAGCTAAAAGAAGAGAAATGCATGATTGAACCCAACTTGAGAGAATTTCAAGTGTAAAATATCAACGAATAGACCAAAAATGAAGGGAAATGGGGTTTGTGTAGGCATTCGGGCAACCTTAGCATAAGGTGCGTGCCTCGAAGTCAAGTGTCACGGCCCGAAAGAAAGCACATCCAAGAGATTCCTACGGATGGGCGTGACACATCCACCCTCGGCTTGTATCCCGTCTCGCTAGGGTTTTCTCGAGTCTTCTAGAATACTCCCGGGGGGGCGGGCGATACGATAATTGTACCGTTATGCAATAAATGCGGGTAGCTGGTAGTTGAGGAGATGTAATCTCCACTATTAGATCAAGGGAGATCTACAGATACGGTTTGCCTTGTACTTGTATATAAAGGGGTCTCCTCCCCTCATTGTAAACTATCTCATTCACAAGTGAAATATAAATCCAGAGCTTCTCTCTCTAGAAGTTTCTCTCTCTAAGATTCTTGTGAGTCGAGTGTTGAAAGGCTTTCTTAGGGCAAAATCCTAAGGCCGCATGGGTCACCTACGTGTGATCGAGAGTGGATCGATCGGCCCATGACAAGTGGTATCGAGTTGAGTTTGTTCCAAGCACAAGCACAATGGCTGATCCACAATCGATGGAGGCGCTCGCCATGGGTGGTGGCTAACGGACATCGTGGGCGAAACGCCGAGAAGGGCGTTGCCAAGGGAAGAAGACCCGTGGTAATTCGAGTTCAAAGGATCCAACAAGGGATCTTGTGCACGATGACAAAGCTAGAGTTGTTCGTCACCGATGTCTAAGGATTGGTCGACGACCCGACCTCGCATCAATGGACGGAGTAGATGCCGAAGGAGGAGCTCGTTGTGGAAGTGCAAGAGCTCAAGACCGGCATGGGAGAGCTTCGACACGAGTTCCGGGGACCCTACGGGAAGAACTCACATACCGCATGAACCGCTTGGAGGCCACGATCGCGGCTATGCGCGCGGAGATAGCGGAGCTCACGGGTAAGCTCGGCTGAAACACATGCTACACGCGTGAACGGAGTGATCACCATGCAAGGTCCACAAGTGGACATGCGAAGCTGAAGGAATTCCGGGGCTCGCGGGTGGCCAAGGACGTGGACAATTTCCTATGGTACATGGAGCGGTACTTCCAAGCCATGGGGATCAACGGCAGCCAAACACGAGTAAATGCGCATCGATGTATTTAGAGCATTGTGCATTATTGTGGTGGCGTCATCGGTCGGATAGGTGTGGGGATCCTATCCGCGACTTGGGGTGGGTTGTCGAAGAGTTCGGCCAGACTACTTTCCCACTTATGCGGAGGAAGAAGCTCGTGATGGTGGGCGTCTCGAGCAAAGGGCGATGTGCGACTACATCAAGCGGTTTCGGAGGCTGCTCCAAATCCCTTCGATGAACGAGGTTATGCGTATCACCGAGTTCATGAGTGGTCTCAAGCCATGGACCAGCGGGGAGTTGATGCGGTTCAACGTGGAAGGAATCTCCTGGCCATGACCGTGGCCAAATCGCTCGTGGAATACAAAGGGCGCCTTCCACATCCGTGGACACTCGCGTCCCAGGATAAAGCCATCGGTGGGGGAATTGGGAAATACAACGCCGTGGAGTTAGACCACCGGTTGGTCCTCACGGGGCTCATGCGGGGCCAAGCGAGAGGAGGACAAAGGAAAGGTATGCTCGTATGGCCCGTTTCTTTTGTGACAGTCCGCACATGGCGTGGGATTGCTCGGAACGAGAGCCAAGTTGGCGCGTGTAGGATGAGCCTAAGGAGGAAGCGCGATTGGGTTTGCTGCAACTCCTTAGCATCATTAAGTCCGAAAAGCGAAAGAGCTGAAGGCTTGATGTTCACGGACGTGAAGATCGGAGTGACCATGATGAGTGTGCTTGTGAACACGGGAGCATCCGACATCTTCATATCGGAGGAAGCCGTGAAGAAACTTAACTTACGGGTTGAGAAGGGAGCGGGTGGCTCGAGACGGTGAACTCAAAAGAAGTCCATGCAATCGGTGTCACAAGGGATGTGGAGCTACAACTCGGGCCATGGAAGAGCAAGGAGACTCTAGAGGTAATTCCCCTTGACGACTACGATATTGTCAACGGAATTAAATTCCTAGATAGAATCCATGCGGTCATAGTTCCATTTGCCTAGTGCATATGCGTATTGGACAAGCGTTGTCAATGCATGATTCCGGTCCATCGTGAGTCGGACCGCGATCGGAAGATGATCTCGGCCATACGACTCACCAAAGGAGCAAGGAAGGGTGAAGTGACCTTCCTAGCGGCCTTGAAGATCGAGGACTACAAGGGCGAAGGCAAGGAAATCCCAGCGGATGTTATGCCTTCGGAGTTGCCGAAGAAGTTGCCACCCAAGAGAAAGGTGGATCATTGGATCGAAATCCCGACGCTTGATCACCTACCATGGCGCCGTACCGCATGGCGCCCCGAATTGGAAGAGTTGAGGAGGCAACTCAAGGAGCTGCTCGATGCGGGCTATATTCGACGGTCCAAAGCCCGTTCGGTGCGCCGGTCCTATTCCAAAAGAAGCACGATGGGTCACTTCGGATGTGCATCGACTACCGAGCGTTGAACAAGCTAACGTGAAGAACAAGTATCCGATCCCGCTCATTGCGGATCTCTTCGATCAACTTAGTGGAGCTCGGTGGTTTACCAAGCCGGATCTCCGATCGGGCTACTACCAAGTTCGAATTGCTGAAGGGGACGAGTTGAAGACGGCCGCATGACGCGATATGGATCCTACGAGTTCCTCGTGATGCCGTTTGGTCTCACCAACGCCCGCCTACATTTTGTACGCTCATGAACAAGGTACTCCACCATTTCCTAGATCGGTTTGTAGTGGTTTACCTAGATGATATTGTAGTCTATAGTCGGACGTTGGAGGAGCATGTCGAACATCTAAGGCAAGTCTTCCAAGTCTTGCGCAAGAACGAACCGTACGTTAAGCGAGAAGTATGTTTTCACCCAAGAGGAAGTTCCGTTCTTGGGGCATATCGTCGAGGGTGGACATGTGCGGATGGACAAGGCAAAGATTCGCCGATCGTCGAATGGGAGCCGCTGACGAAGGTGACAGGGTTGAGGTCATTCCTAGGCCTCACCAACTACTACCGACGATTCATTTGGAGCTACTCGAGCATCACTGTGCCACTCACGGACTCGCTGAAGAAGGAGAAGTCGTGGGAGTGGACAAATCGATGCTAAAAGGCATTCGATCGATTAAAGAAAGCCATGATCGAAGAGCCGGTGTTGGCATTGCCCGACCACAAGAAGCCTTACAAGGTAGAGACTGACGCATCGGATTATGCCATCAGTGGCGTTCTTATGTGATGGTCATCGGTGGCGTTCGAGTCTCGCAAGCTAAATAATACCGAACGTTGGTATACCGTTCAAGAGAAGGAGATGACGCGGTGGTCCAACGCCGGACGTGGAGGCATTATCTCCTAGGGTCGAAGTTTGTCATGAAGACGAGATAATGTGGCCACGAGTTACTTCCAGACCCAAAAGAAGTTGAGTCCGAAACAAGCTCGATGGCAAGATTTCCTTGCGAAGTTCGTCGCGTTGGAGTACAAGCCGGGAAGGCCAACTCCATGGCGGTGCGCCGAGTCGGAAGATGGAGCTGATGAGTAGCTTAGTGAGTCGACCGAGCTATCCTTAAGTCGACTGCATAAAGGAGGGGTTGACGCACGACCCAAGAGCTCAAGCCCTCATCGGGTATGCGAAGGAAAGCAAGACCCGACAGTTCTAGTGTGAGGACAAGCTCCTCTACACCAAAGGAAGGCGGTTGTACGTGCCCTTCCATGGGAAGCCGAGGAATGAGATCTT